>CM077170.1:38319576-38967076 GCA_039654105.1 Coreius guichenoti | reverse complement strand
TTATCACCGTGAAGCTGCTTTGAAACAATTTGTATTGTATAAAGCGCTATAGAAATAACGGTAACTTGACTTGACATTCTGCCTAACCTGTTCTTTTGTGCTCTATGTCAAGCAGATTCGGAACAACATGAGGGTGAGTAAATTTGAACAGAATTTTCATTTTTGGGTAAATTTTCCATCTAATCTTTGTTTCATAAAAGTTTTCAAGGATATTTGGACTTATATCAACAGTAGTGAAAAGACAACAGCAAACACTCCCAGTATAAATGACATAAATCAAATGAAGTAGTGAAGGTAATAAATTTAAAAACGTTTCTTTTCATCAGAATGGTGTTTTGCTTACTGATTTGATTTATCGTCCAGTTATCTTTCTTTCTGTCTTGTGCTCTATCACACACACACACACACACACACAAACTACCATGAAAGCCAAACACACAAGATCATTGAGGTGTTTCTTGGGCTCAAGCCACATGCAGTGATGTCACTGTGCTTATTCTGAGTCTTTGCTCTAATGTATGCTGACTTAAGCAGGCAAGAACACACACACACACAACCACATACACACAACACATAACTATACCATTTGCTACATAACTTATAGCTATACGGGCTGTGGTTTAGTGGAAAGGCAGTAATTGTTTTGAGAAGATTTGTGATAATAAGTATGTTCAAGATTTATGTCTTTGTACTAGATAGTTAATTTAATGCAAGGTGGTCAGATACAGCAGGGATAATTATAACACTTTTTTTTTTTTTTTTTTTTACTGTTTAGCCTTAGGCTAACATTTTTCTTTAAACATCAAACATTTGAGCAGTCATTACCTGTGTCAAATAAATGTATTACTTAAGTCAGATATAATTAAACAAGAAGAAGACAAAGGTTGCTGCTAATTTCATAACACTGTATTTTACAATTTCTACAGGTTTAGAGGAGACGTATATTCATACAGGATCATTTTTGAAATATTCCTATCAAATCAGACCCCAAAAAATTGTAAATAAAATTGTGACCATAAAACTGAAAATTACATAAGATTTTTACTTAACTTGCTCAAATATTATTTAAAAAAAACTTTTACTGCAACTTTCTGTAGTTCTGCAAGGTGGAATTGTGCATGCATATACCGTTATGGTTACAGTGAGTGCGTTGTGCTTTAAATGATTATTCAACATTTATTGAGCATTACAGTTATCTTGCTATTCCCTACAGTTGAATTTACTCAAGGGCAGTATCATGGATTGTCCTTCCTGAGGATTTGAACCTACAATCTTTGAGTTACCAGCCTAGATCCATTACAGCACCCCCACACAGTATTACTTTCTATAGCCTTGCATATTTAATGCACATTTACGCTGTCTTACCAAATCAAGTGGCATTTGTTTCATAGGTGCATGTATTGTGCTTGTTTCCCAGACACCGAAGTTAATTCCTGGTTTAGACTAACCAAAGTGTTTAAAGCACATTAGTGGTGGAGAATTTTAGACCAGACAATCACGTAATGACCAAAAAAGAAAATTATTCCTGGGAGGTTTTCTTCATTTACCATTTCTTTACTTAGACAAAACAGACGCCATTTCATTTAAAGGAATAGTTCACCCAAAAATTACAATATTGTCATCATTTACTCATTGTTATGTTGTTTTTTTATGTATTTGACTTTTTTACTTGTGTGGAACACAAAAGGAGATGTACAGTATACAAGCTGCACTTTTATACACAATTAAAGTGAATGGTGACCCCATCCATTTAAAGTAGTTCACCCAAAAATGAATATTTGCTGTTAATTTACTCACCCTCAGGCCATCCAAGATGTAGGTGTCTTTTTTTTCTTCAGTAGAACAGTAAAAACGATTTTTAGCAGAAACCATGGTCCTTGGTGATTCATATAATGCAAGTCAATGGCTACTGTCACTTTGAGATAAAAAAAAACAAACATATACAGACAAAACAAAATGAATACCCGTGGCTCCTGACGATACATTGTGGTCTTATGAAGCGAAACAATCGGTCTGTGCAAGAAACTGAATATTACTTACAACATTATTACCTCTAATCCACAGCCTTGGCAAACGGTCCTGAGCGCGTTCATGGCAGTCTGAAGTGCAAGCTTCCTGCCTTTAATTAAAATATTATTAATATTTTTAAATTTAATATTTTTTATTATATTAAATTAATATATAATAATATATTAAATATTTTAATATTTTTAAATTTTAAATTAAAATACTTTTAAATATTTTTAAATAATTGTTGTATAATTTTGTAAAAGCAATGGAAATGTCTATTATATATTTTTTCTCTATTATATTACATTCATAATTAAAGCTGGTAAAACATGCTTTGGCATGGTTATACTGGATATGGTTACAGTGAGTGTGTTGTGCCCCTAGTGAAAGACACCTATACCAAGGTGATATATAGATATATAGATATATAAGATATATAAATTGTACCTAAAGTATACTTGCAATAGCACAATCAAATAAGTATATTTAGTTGGACCTCAGCACTATTTCCGAATAACTAAAGTGCATTAAATACAAAATTAATTGTTCCAATGTAGAAGACTTTAAGAATATCAATTTAGTACACCAAATGTACAATTGCAAGGTATTTATATTAAGTACATAAATATGTAAATGTATTTGTAGTATACTTAGCATAAAATAAATGTATTTAAAAATACATTTTTATACATTCTTTTTCACTAGGGGCTTTAAATTATTATTCAACATTTATTGAGCATTACAATTTCCACCTACATTTATGCTTTTATATATTACGTTCACAATTAAAGCTGGTAAATGTGCTTCATTTGAAATGTTGTAACGTATTTCTGTAAAATATCAGTTGAATATTCTAATATTTCAAATTCTCTCTATCGTTCCCATTCTTTTTTGTTTTCCCAGCAACACTTGAAAAAAAATGTTACTGCACTCGAGAGTCTCTCGGGTCTAAACAGATTCTGAATCCACATAACTACTCTAGTGGGAGTTGGACACGCTGTATGTTTAGTCTACTGTATAACCAAAAAAATGACAACGAGACAACAAGCATGCAAACACTCACATACACATTTCATGCACAAATAGAAATTGGATTAGTACGTTTCATTTACCAAGCCATTCACATTGTGCAAGGTAGTATTTGTGCATGTGCGATCAGTGCGTCTGGCTGTGCTGCGTGTCTTTGTATTCAGAGGTGTGTAATGATGACATCATCCTCCCCTGGCCGGCATTGTAGGGGTTATTTCGACAGTCTCCTGTGCTATTGTTGCCGCAACTGCCCACAGATTAGGGCATGTCTTCTACAGGCATGAACGTTGGGCACAAACTACAGTACCTCACATTTTACTTTTTTGGTTGCCGTTATGTATCTACACTCAAATTTTTTAAGCCTTTTTTTATTTTTTATTTATGTATTTCAATTAATAGTAAAATTCCATCAAATTGAATTGAACAATCCTTAATCAATTATTCAATTAAAATATGTAAGGATTATTCAGTTCAATTTGATGGAAATTTACTATTAGTTGAAATGCGTAAATCTTAAAAAAAAGGCTTACATTTTTTTTGAGTGTATATATTTAACATATCTAATACAGACACATAATATACTCAGTGGTGCCGTGAGTCTGATAAAATCAGTTTTTAGTTATACCAGTCAGAGATTCAAACCGAGTCGGGGTCCTTTCTTCCATTGTGAGGTCATGTTTGGCAGGGGTGGGCAGAGGTTCCCTGTCTAACACTTGTCTGCTGTGGGGTGGCCACAGATGTATCAGTCCCACGTATGAATCATAGTGATTTAGATGTGTCTTTTCAATCCCCCTGAGTGGCTCATTCAGTGAATTAAGAGCAAGGTGTTGAGACAATCAATTTTATCACAATAGGGCCTGTTCCAGGGTGACGTCATCGCCTACTCACGGGAGTGAGTCGGAAGAGGGGAACAGAAAAAAAAGAGAATTTACCATGATAGCCATAGTTTCCGTTAAAGTACTATAGTTCATACTAAGACAGTGGATCCCAACCTTTTTGACTTCAAGGCTCCCCAATTGTCCCCCCACCACCCCCCACCCCCCACGCACACACACATTTTCTACCTGATAAAATATTTTAGAGCTTGGCATAACTAAACAGATGTATATTCGTTATAAAAATAATCTTGAGGCCCCCTGGAAGTTTGTTGAGGCCCTCTAGTGGGCCCCAGGCCCCTGGATGAAAACCACTGTTCTAAAGCAAGCATCAACAGCCCTTGAGATTTGAACCAAACCTTTAATACACACCGTTTGTGTTACAGACATGAATGATACCTTAGCCTTGAGTACCTTATTGCCAAAGGGTTACCAAATATTAAAGCCAAAAAATATGTATCAATGCAACTTTCATGAAGTAAAATCACTAAAAGTCTTCCTTACGCTAGATATAGTCTTAATAGTCCCTGACCGTGAACAGCAACAGAAGTTACATTATTACGCCATTAGATGGTGACAAAGACAGTCTGAATGAGTGAGTCAGTCAGTAGCAAAGACTTTTATATTGAAAGTACTGAAACTTGTTGTGAACACGGGAACAAGAATGATTTGACTAGTGCTGTCAGTGTCAGGACACGGGAAAACCCATTAACTGTTAAAAGGAGGACATTCAAACTTTTTTATTATGAACATAGAACTGACCTGAAGGAAAATGCTAAATCTGAATGCAGGTAATACACTTGCTCACCCAATCTCTCTCTCACACAATACTCTTCTATATAATACAGTAAGCTTCAATGAACAGTATCGAGAACAAGCATGTTTACATTGCTAAGAGTGGCTGCTAGAGGGTGTTGACCAGTGAAGTGGTCTAAAACACAGCTATTGACCAATCAGAATCAAGGACTGGAAGTAACCGTTTTATAAAACCGGTTAATACCAGTTAAATCACCGTTCTATATTAATGCGTTTTCATTGAAGCACATACACATACGTCACACACTCGCACACATGGACAGAAATCACTGCGCACACAGAAACTTGTTGTCAACGCTGCCCCGCAACTTTTAGTAATAAGGACCAAATAAGCATATTAGAATGAGTTTTGAAGGATTATGTGACATAATTTACATTTTAAAATATAATAAACTGTTCTTTAAATTGTAATAATATTTGACAATATTACTGTTTTTACTGTATTTTTTTGATCAAATGAATAAAAAACATTAAAAAAAATTGTACTGACCTCAAACTTTTAATTTGTATATATAAATGTGGGGATATAGCATATGTCTACATTTTGTCTGAGAGAGAGTGGGAGAAGGAAATAGGAAAATCTACAGCTCTTATTGGTGAGTATTCCTTTTGAATCCAGTCATCGTCTCATTCACACTGCTTTATTTAACACGGGTCTGGAAAGCATAATGTCAGTGAAACATCCCTCGCACAAGTTCTCAGAGTGAGTTATGACATCACTCCACCCCAGCAAAGGTGAGATGGGAACCTTTGTGTAGGACTAACGGGAAGAATGTCTCGAGTGTTAGTCTGGAAATACTTGGGATAGTTTCGCTGGCGCTGTTTCACAAGAGGATGGTGCCCGGCCGGTTGCATTGTTTGGGATGACCTCAGTGGAATGTTATTAAGGAAATATGTTTTATGTTGTGTAGGACATGGGAGATACCGGAGTTTGTAAGATGTGTGTGTGGTTTTTAGATGGTTAGTCATAAACGACGGCTAAGACCTCACAGAGAGAGACATAACAGTAGCATATTGAGTCGTTTCATGTCTGCATATTTGAGTGATAAACTACTTTCATCACGTTTCCATTCAACGCAGCTGTGAATCAGAGACTGGGGTCTGTAAGGTAACGGGACCCTGCTAGACATCCAGGATTCTGGCAGACAAGGGCAGAGTCCTGTTCCTCAGCCCACGGAGAAAGCTCTTAGTCAGGCTTGGAAAAGCAAGGGGGACTCCCCACTTTTGGGAAACCACAACTGCAATTCTATTATCCCTGACTGCTGGTTTCGGAACTCTTAAGACTGCTGCAAGCAGCAGGTCAGTGTAAGGTCCAGATGTGGCCTTTCTTATACGGCAGAGATTGTGTTGATGCAGATGTGTTCAGTTATGTTGTGGGTTGTTGTTTCTTAAGTTGTAAACTGTATTAAAAGTGACTGTAGAGGGTAAAAAACACTAATACATATCTGTAGACAGTCAAATCCCAGATATTTTTCTATTTTAAACCTACTTTTTATAAAAATGGTTGTGTTGCTGAAAATTGTTAATGTCTAACATTTTATAATTGTACACCACTGGTCAAAAGTTAAGAATATTTAAGTTTTTTACGTTTTTGAAAAAAACTTCTCTAATGCTCACCTGTAAAATTTATGTTTGGTGTTGGTTTGGTTTATTTTCATTGTATTTTGGTTCTGTTTTCCCTGTTCCTGTTTGCCTGTGTTCTCTGTCATTGTTAGTTGACCTAGGCTGCGTCCGAAAAACTGGAAAATGCTGCCTTTGGAGGACACATTTTAAGATAGGAAGGCATCAAGGCACGTCCCAATCCAATGTTAGCTTCACTTCCTGTCTCCTGAGATACCTTCATCTAATCTGCCTGATTTTTGAAGGCAGTATAGATGTATCCTTCGCTGCCTTTGATATCTCACAATCCTATGCGTTCCATTCAGTGACAGTTGAGCAAGAAAAAGAAAGATGCTCTCTGAAAGTTGCGGTTGCTGTTCAGTTTGTGTGTAACTGCTGATTAATGACACTTCTGATGTCATTTCTAGCGAGAATTTACTACTGTATTCAATATTTGTTTAGTTCTCACTAAAGCTCACTTTATTTTTCCGTAGATCATTAAACTGTTACGCTGCCTCAGAAGTCTGTCCGAAATCAGTTTTGTGAGGTACCTTATGCGCTTACGCAAAGTCATTGCTTGATAAGGGAGCGAGGCAACAAGTCAGCTGCCTAGGTTTTCAGATGCAGTCCTAGTTTCCTAGTGTGTTCCAGTTTGTTCCCTTAGTTACTGATTACATTCACCTGTTGTTCATTTAGTTACCTCATTACTCCCTATGTATTTAAGCCCTTACTGTCGGGGTTGAGGTAAGGGATGAGGCGAGGACTAAGAGATGCAGATATAATGGGCTTTTATTTAATAATTAAATAAAACAAAAACAAACAGAAACAACCCCAAGGGGGAAAAAAACAAGACTTGACTTGGACTTGGACTTGGACTTGACACAAGGAGCAGGGAAACACGAAGCACGTACGACGACGATTCAGCACAGGACTGCAAACACAAGGAGAATAAATAGGGAGCAAACAAAAGAGGGTAACGAGGGAAGACAGGTGGGGCAAATGAACCAATAATCAGGAAACAAGGTGGGCGGGGTTAGACAATAGACATGAGAGCACATGGCACAAAGAAACACATGAGAAGCCATGTGCTCACACCAAACATGACAAACACATGAGCACATTGCCAGCAAACACAAAATCACAAGCCATGTGCCCAAACAAAACATGACATGAACACGCAGCCAATGAGAACTCATAAGCAGCCACGGCCAATGAAAACATGAACCGCGTGCTACACAGAACACAACACACATGGACAGAAGAGCGCACGCTCACATGACAAGACAGAGCGCACGAGAACGAGCGAATGCTCATTCCGTGCGCTCTCGACAAAAGACAAAGACGCGGAGCATGAATATCCGAATCCCAACACAAAACCGAATCCAAACTAGACCGAAGTGCAGGGATCTGAACACCACGCTCCGCACACAAAACTCACAAGGACAGAAGAGCACGCAGCTCGAAGCTGCGCGCTCACACAAGACAAACAATACAGGAGTGTCAGGGCTCTGTCACAAAACCAAGAGTAAGCTAGACCGAAGAGACAGAACCCTGACACTACCCCCCATCAAAACGAGAGACACCAAAAACAAGACAGGAACATGACAACACAAGACCGACACAACAGACAACACAAGACAGGAAAATCAAAACACAGAGACAAAGAGGGGAGGGAGGGAGGGGAACCAAGTCAGTGCCAGTGGGTCAGCCCAGGAAGTCATTAGAAGGGACCAGGGAGGGACAGGAGGGTTGAGCCAGGGAGGCTCAGGCGGGTCTGGAGTACCAGCAGAAGGCCAGGGCAGAGCCAGAGGGACAGACCAGGGTGGCTCCGGCCAATCAAGAACCCCTGCAGACAACCAGGGTGGGACCAGAGGGACGGACCAGGCGGGCTCCAGCGGATCAGGAGTCCCGGCAGAGGACCAGGGCGGTGCCGGGGGGACAGACCAGGCGGGCTCCAGCGGTTCAGGAGTCCCAGCAGAGGGCCAGGGCGGTGCTGGAGGGACAGACCAGGTGGGCTCCAGTGGTTCAGGAGTCCCGGCTGAGGGCCAGGGTGGATCAGGCGGGTCAGGATCCCTGGCTGGGGCCCTCACTGGACTCGGGACAGGAGCCGGAGCCCTTACTGGACTCGGGACAGGGGACGGAGCCATCACAGGAGACGGAGACATCAAGGTGCTTGGTGTTGGCCTCTGTGGTCATATCGGGGAGAGCAGGGAGCTCTGGAACCACCAGACACTCTGAGATGGAGGAAGCCTTTCTTCTCTTCCTCCGTTTGCACCGGTGAGGCGATGGCATGGAGCTTACCGCCTCTGGGGGCGCTGCAGCGTCTTCGACCGCCTCTGGGGGTGCTGCAGCATTCACGGCCGCCTCTGGGGGCACTACAGCATCTCCGGTCGCCTCTGGGGGAGCTGCAGCATCTACCTCAGTAGAGGTGGCCGATGAGGCGGACACGTTCTTTCTCCTCCTTCTCCATTTACGGGTCATCGGAAGGCTGGGGCTTCCAGTGACTGCAGATGGAAGGGGGGAACAGTCAGTGGGATGGGACTCTGCTTGAGGTGGAGGTTCAGGCTCCCCACGATGGAAAACATAGTATACAAAGTCCCAGAAACCAAGATTCCCCAGCTTCTCCATCTCCCACAGGCTGAGAGGCTGATTAAGGCAGATGTTGAAAACCTCCTTAATATCAGCCTCACTGTAGACCAGATAGTCCACTTCAATGAGGAAGTCGCATGCGAAGTCCCTCATGTCAGCCCCCTGCTGACGGATGTAGCGAGAGTTGACATGCTGGACCAACAGCTGGCGGTTAGAAGGTTCAGTGGTGGGAGATAGAAAAAGAAAGATGCCCATTTTCTGCTGAGTCCTCTTTTGGCTGGATCGTACTGTCAGGGTTGAGGTAAGGGATGAGGCGAGGACTCAGAGATGCAGATATAATGGGGTTTTATTTAATAATTAAATAAAACAAAAACAAACAGGCCACCATATGTGACAGAACACGGAACCTTAAAAGTGAAAAAAGATGGACTTACCGGCTGTCCAGCTGCTCTGTTTAGAGCAAGGTAACAATAATCTCGAGGACCACACCAGTGACTTTCTAGACCTGGTGTGCCTTACCACCTTCCCTGACCGCTCCCTATGTGTGTTTTTTTGAACCAGCCTAAATGACTGGTGCAAGGCACTCGTGCTTTGTGTTGGTCCTCAAGAGGATTTCACCACGAATGTGGAGTGGGTGCTGGTGAACAATGGATCAGCTTGTACTATCTGGCCCGAGGAGAACGTCACCAGGCCCACTATAGACCCAGAGCCCAGCCAGCTACCTCCCCCACTCTGCACAGAGCAAATGCCAGAGCCCACCAAAGGCGGAGAGCCCGAGCATCACAGTGATTCTGACCAGGTGTGTGAGCCGACAACACCGTCCGTCCCTCTGTGGCTGCTCATAGTGTATAAGGGAATGGAGAAAAGCCCCGCGTACACTAACGCCACTGAGGGTGAACTGCACCTGGCCTCTGAAGAAGTTCATCATTATGATAAGGCGCCAAGCCCATCACTTCCCCTCAGCTCTGCGTCCAGTTGGCTCCACCTTGGAACCGCTCTCCCTCGGCTCCACCTGGGACCACCATCCTTACGGCTTCACCGGGCTTCCTCATTCCTCTAGCTCCACACTGGTCAGACGTCACTCTGCCCACACCATGGATTTCTGGGTCTCCAGCTATGCCTTTACCCTCCACCCCTTCGACTCCATCAGGCACTGCCTTCCCTCCAGCTCAGACTTGGTCCTCAGTCCCACCGGTTCCACCTCAGTCCTCTGGCACCCTGGCTCCACCTCAGACACTTGTCGCTGCGGCTTCGCCTTGGTCTCCTGAACCATCTGTGTCATGTGGTCCCATCAGCTCTCCGTCTCCGTCTGGGTCTCCATTTCCATCGGCTCCGTCTCTGTCCACTGTCCCCCTGGTGTCGACAGCCAAGCCTCCACCATGGCTCCTCCCTCACTAGACTCTGCTGTGGGCTATCATCCTGGCTGCGCTTTGGGTCCCTGCCTGGCTACTCTTCCTGCTCCTGGCTCCTCCCATCGTCATCACCTCCCTGGTCTCTCACTATTATTTTCCCTGGTTTCCTGCCCTTCGCCTGCTCTGTGTCCTCCTCCAGAGCTTTTACGGAACGAAGACGCGCCTTCCTGGGGGGCTCCATTAAGGCAAATTTCAGCATCATTACTCCAGTCTTCAGTGTCACATGATCCTTCAGAAATCATTCTAATATGCTGATTTGGTGCTCAGTTAAGAAATGCAGCCTTGAGTATAAAGTGATGTCTTTCAAAAACATAAAAAAAAAATATATATTATTCCAAACGTTTGACCGGTAGTGTGCAAAATGACAGATAATTAGTGGTGTTTGCTAATTCAAGAATTATTACCATTGCTCATACGGAACGCAAAAAGGGTATTTTGAAGAATGTTGTTAAGCAAACAGTTTTGGTGTTTATTGACTTCCATTGTATGGAAGGGGAAAACTAAGACTTTTCTCAAAATATCTTCTGATGTGTCATAAGGAGGAATGCAAGTCATAAAAGTTTGATGACAGTTTTTTTTTTTTTAAGGTTAGAATTAAATTTTGGCATGTAACAGATAAGAAGCCCCCTTAAGGGTGGACTTTTTTTTCTTTTTCTTTTTTTTAACTTGTGGCCGTTAAACAGCCACATAGCAACCACATAGCAATGGGCAAAGTATAGCACAGTGTTTTTCATGGGCAAGCATAACTCACATTATATAGTGCTTAACAGATCATTGATGTATATGAATAGAAATGTCCTGAAACTTTTTTTATATAACTACTGATATATTTATAACTGTTTTCATGAAACTTTTTTTAAATCTGAGTTTTATCACATTTTTCAGCATAATTTATTTCTGTAACCTTAATCACCTTATACTTTGCAAAGATCTTTCAGTGCGCAGTGCTTCAGTATATTGCCATATAAGCCAATATATATGTATATGCTTATGCAGGTTAATCCTTCACTTTTTTTCCACAGAAACTCATTGTTATGATAAGAAACATCAATTCATGCACATCCGGCTGGTCTTTAAGACGTAAAAGACTGTTAACACACCATTTTCAGAGTTGGATAAAAGAAACAAACAACACTCTTGAAATGATTTGCGTTGATAGCTCTGTTTAATGACAGCATCAGAGTCTCTCTGCTCTCTAATTTTTGCAGTGCGTGGTCCTCTTTGCGTCTCCCGTGGGGCATTTGGGTCTGTTTGCTAGCAGTCATAATTGCAGTGGTGAAAGAGAGAGAGAAAGAGAAAAAAACTTGCAGCAACAGTAGACAAGAGAGATGTAGAAAAACAGTAATTAGAGTTAGAGATGGCAGAGTGCCAGTTAAGACTTCAAGTCATTGTGGACAACATCTTTATGTCATATAGATGCACAGGCGTATGTCTACAGTACATTGGTCTAAGTAAGTCTCAAGCCTCAAACATTTGAATTGAGAGGAAAAATCCAGTAACTACAAAAAAAAACTAGCAACTGAAAAACTCAGTAACTAAGGTCTTACTAAAAAAGCCTAAATACATATAGGTAGGCTACTAATACAGCTTTCCATAAAGTGACAGACATTTGTGTGTGAACCATTTGGAATACAATACTGTACATATCTGTACACTCTCAGAGTGAGAAAGGTTGACATGGAGCACGCTATATTGTGAAACTCCGGGGAATCACACATTTTAAACAAATGCAGAGCAGAGGAGAGTCTGCTGGCAAAAAGGGAATGTGATAGCGCGTAAGCTCGTAATAAAACAAGAATCAACATTGACTTGACTTTTCAGAGATAGCTATAACTGAGGGATTTTAATGGTTGTAAAAGCGATGCAGAGATTGAGTTTTTATTACTTGACGGGTGAGTAAGTCATTTAATTGAACAGATATATTGCCATATGTAGCTCTCTAACACAGTTCATTGTGAAGAATTATCTATTGTGAAGGGTCATTTCATTAAGGTTGTGGTAGCGCTATGCTGGAATTTATTTTCAAGGCAGTACCATGTCAATGGCTATATCTACAGTGATGTCTTCACTTCAGCAAGTCAGCTTGAGATCCTTTCCATCTAAAGGGTTATATCTCTTAAACCTAGTAATGAATGTTTTGAGCAGTAGGATAATCTCTCTCTTTAGCCTGAATATCAGTTATTAACACACATAACACACAACGTTTGACCATATCAGACTGTCAATCATCATGATAACAACTTTTGTAATGTCATTAATTAAAAAAAATCAGTGTTTCCAATTAGTCAAAACAGCATAAAATATTGCGCTTACATGCTCAGATGACATCATTTTTGGATTTCCATGTGTTCACAGGTGCCAAACCATATTTATCTGCACAGTCACGCAGAGCCAAAGCACAACCAAAACAATGTTTTGTTTTGTTTTTACCGCTAGAGGGCCAAAAGTTATATAGTGTACTTATAATTAAAACTAAATCCACAAAATGATCCCATGATGGGAACCCTTAAGAGGTTCTAAATATGAAGCGTCTGACAGAACCCTTTAAGGTTCTAGAACCTTTTCGTCTAAGTTTGATCATTTAAAAAAATCCACATCATTCCAAAACGTTCGCTCTTAAAATCACTGTTCTTCCCTCATTGAAGCTATTTTTGAATGAAACAATACTGGTCTAGACTTGATTAACTTGATTGTAGTATTGTCTATGATTAACTCTCCGTTCAGTAGATGAGGTGCAAATTGGATGGAATGATATTGCAGGCTTAGACCATTTTTTGACCGTTATTGTTCTTCGTTTCGTTTACACATATCAGATGGAAATTGCTACCTGCTGCATCCGTCCAGAAGAGCAGCTAACTGTGAAGTCTGTGAAGACATGACTCATCTCCAATCTGCAGTCTGAGTCCAAGGCAAGTCATAAGTAAATGCAATATAATGTCTCAAAGAGTGTAACATTTGTCAAGTCAAATTATATCATATTGATATACACTACAGTTCATAAGTTTAGGATCAGTAAGATTTTCTTGAAGAAATTCTTACTTTTATTCAGCAAGGATTTGATCTAAAATGACAATAGAAACTTTTATAATGTTACAAAATATTTCTATTTCAAATGAATGCTGTTCTTTCGAACGTTCTATTCATCAAAGAACCATGAAAAAAGTATCCCGGTTTCCACAAAAAATATTAAGCAGCACAACTGTTTTTAACATTGAAAATAATAAAAGTTTTTTGATCATCAAATCAGCATATTAGAATGATTTCTGAAGGACCTTTACACTGAAGACTGGAGTAATGATGCTGAAAAAATTATATTGTAATATATTTCACAATACTTTTTCCAAAAATAGTTTTAAAAAAATTCTTACCACAAATTTATGAATGTTAATGTGTATATAATCTATTAATTTTGAGAAAAATGAAAAATGCATAAGCTAATATGATTTTTAGCAGTGATAGAAACTTTTTATGAGATCTCTGACAAGCTTGATATGTTATGCGAGTCTCAGAACTGATGATATAAGAAACAAATCGTTTCTTATTTTCAATGTAGTTTCACCTTCTGTAACATCATCATTCAGTCCTGCTAGTCTGATCTTAATCATTGTTAGAGAAACGAAACTGCTGACTCTAGCTCAGTCATTCTTATTACTGCCACACCTTGGTGTGTATGTGATGAGTATTTCAGATACTTTTAGATGGCTGCAAGATTTTAAAAAGGCCAATAAACTGAAATGTTTTAGTTAATGGTGTGGGCAGGCTGGTATTTTGTAAAGGTGTTGTGGTGTAGTAGTTCAAGTTCTGGGCTGTTTGTAGGTTTGAATTTGTGAGCTGTTATCATTGTGCATGAGCAGGGCAGTAAACTTCAGGTTGCTCCTTTACTGTACGTCACTTTAGATAAAAATGTCTGCTAAATGACTGACTTGACTACTGGACTGTTTATGTCCTTATATACACATTTTGTATTCAAGCAAAGGCTTTACACTGTTAGTATCCACTCAGAATGAACATTAATTTATTGCTGTGACACTTGAAAAGCGACTAAGCCTTACTGGAAATGTGAGGTGACTGTAAGAGTAGCTGTAATAGAGGTCAACCATGTGGTTCAGATTGGCTTAAATACCTCACAGATGATTAGTCTAAAATACTAGACATTCTTTGTCAAATTGTCCTGATGATTTCCTGGCTGCACAGTTTGAAGCGCGCCACAAACACGAGGCCACAGTGTTACAAATGCATTAGCACACCCCCTCGCCAAGGGCCCCAATCAGCATTCCTTCCTAAAAACACTCCATTCTTCCTGCCCATATTTGGGAGAGAGGGGTAGGGAATCCCTCGCGATGACTCATCGAGTTTCTCTGACTGTAAGGGGAGTTCACTGGATGGAATGAACATGACTTGTTCATTTGTGAATTGAAGCAAACTCCCTGCTAAGTCATAAAGAAGGAGCATTTTTGTGTGCATTTTTAAATGGTGACTGCTTGCTACGGCAAAACTTGTTTCTGTTGCTTTGTTGGCAGAATACAGCAGGGTCTTGTAAATGCCAAGTATATCTAGTAGGGCTCTAGTATGTACATGTAAGATTTATCTTTATAGTATAACTGTATAAGCACTATAGAGTGGTGCAGGTATGACATCTCTTTGTAGGCCAACCAGCAGTTAGCATCGCACTGGTTCCCTCGTCAAAAACCCAATAGGATTTTCCCATAGGCTTTAGGATTGTCGCAAAAAACAAGCTCTGTGATCAACACAAGTTTATGATACTTACACGTTTTGTTCATCAAGATAATTTTCACAGATGAACACAACGTTTAATCTCCTCGACAGCCTCTGTAGTCCCATTTAGCCACTTGTTAGCAACCACCTTTTTCAAGACACGTAACAGCTTCAAAAAATCACGAGTGGGGTAATACTGATGTATTTTATGTCGTAGAATAAAACGTGAAAGTGTCTTGAGCTTGTGCTCATCACAGACCTTATTTCAGCCATTTAACCAAAATCCCATTCAAAAAACCCATTGACTTTGAGACGATGGAACCGGAAGTGCTAAAAAGCTAACTCGCTTCCGCGTTTTGGCCTACACAGTGATGTCATACCTGCACCACTCTATAAATGTATATTATATAATGCTCTGTCACATATATGATAAAAAAATTATATCAATATACTATAGTACATAATACCATCTAGTAAATAAATAAAAATTCTCTTTAGTAAGTAATATGATGCATAGTAAAAACTATAACTGTAAATAATACTATTGGTTTATAAGTAAAAACTAAATCATTTTAGTGTGTATACTACAGTGGGGAGAACAAGTATTTGATACACTGCCAATTTTGCAGGTTTTCCTACTTACAAAGCATGTAGAGGTCTATAATTTTTATCATAGGTACACTTCAACTGTGAGAGACGGAATCTAAAACAAAAATCCAGAAAATCACATTGTATGATTTTTAAATAATTAATTTGCATTTTATTGCATGACATAAGTATTTGATCACCTACCAACCAGTAAGAATTCCGGCTCTCACAGACCTGTTAGTTTTTTTTAAGAAGCCCTCCTGTTCTCCACTCATTACCTGTATTAACTGCACCTATTTGAACTCGTTACCTGTATAAAAGACACCTGTCCACACACTCAATCAAACAGACTCCAACCTCTCCACAATGGCCAAGACCAGAGAGCTGAGTAAGGACATCAGGGATAAAATTGTAGACCTGCACAAGGCTGGGATGGGCTACAGGACAATAGCCAAGCAGCTTGGTGAGGAGGCAACAACTGTTGGCGCAATTATTAGAAAATGGAAGAAGTTCAAGATGACGGTCAATCTCCCTCGGTCTGGGGCACCATGCAAGATCTCACCTCGTGGGGCATCAATGATCATGATGAAGGTGAGGGATCAGCCCAGAACTACACGGCAGGACCTGGTCAATGACCTGAAGAGAGCTGGGACCACAGTCTCAAAGAAAACCATTAGTAACACACTACGCCGTCATGGATTAAAATCCTGCAGCGCACGCAAGGTCCCCCTGCTCAAGCCAGCGCATGTCCAGGCCCGTCTGAAGTTTGCAAATGACCATCTGGATGATCCAGAGGAGGAATGGGAGAAGGTCATGTGGTCTGATGAGACAAAAATAGAGCTTTTTGGTCTAAACTCCATTCGCCGTGTTTGGAGGAAGAAGAAGGATGAGTACAACCCCAAGAACACCATCCCAACCGTGAAGCATGGAGGTGGAAACATCATTCTTTGGGGATGCTTTTCTGCAAAGGGGACAGGACGACTGCACCGTATTGAGGGGAGGATGGATGGGGCCATGTATCGCGAGATCTTGGCCAACAACCTCCTTCCCTCAGTAAGAGCATTGAAGATGGGTCGTTGCTGGGTCTTCCAGCATGACAACGACCTGAAACACACAGCCAGGGCAACTAAGGAGTGGCTCCGTAAGAAGCATCTCAAGGTCCTGGAGTGGCCTAGCCAGTCTCCAGACCTGAACCCAATAGAAAATCTTTGGAGGGAGCTGAAAGTCCGTATTGCCCAGCGACAACCCCGAAACCTGAAGGATCTAGAGAAGGTCTGTATGGAGGAGTGGGCCAAAATCCCTGCTGCAGTGTGTGCAAACCTGGTCAAGAACTACAGGAAACATATGATCTCTGTAATTGTAAACAAAGGTTTCTGTACCAAATATTAAGTTCTGCTTTTCTGATGTATCAAATACTTATGTGATGCAATAAAATGCAAATTAATTACTTAAAAATCGGCAGTGTATCAAATACTTGTTCTCCCCACTGTATATAATAATCTGTTTTATATAGAATTATAAAGTAAATTGTATAGAATACTCTTTCTAGTATAGAAATATACATAACTATATACTCAAAAGTTATGTGCACTAAGGCTGCATTTATTTGATCAAACATACAGTAAAAACTGTAATATTGTGAAATATTATTACAATTTAAAATAACTTTAATATATTTTAAAATGTAATTTATTCCTGTGATCAAAGCTGAATTGTCAGCATCATTACTCCAGTCTTCAGTGTCACATGATCCTTCAGAAATCATTCTAATATGATGATTTGTGTTCAAGAAACATTTCTTATTATCATCAGTTTTGAAAACAGTTGTGCTGCTTAATATTTTTGTGGAAACCGAGATACTTTTTTCCCAGGATTCTTTGATGAATATAAAGTTAAAAAGAACAGCATTTATTTGAAATAGATTTTTTTTTTGTAACAATTATAAATGTCACTTTTGATCAATTTAATGCATCCTTGCTGAATAAAAGCATTCATTTCTGTTAAAATATTTTACTGACCCCAAAACGTTATATTTTATTACTAAAGTGTTTTCCTCCCATGCATATAGAAATAAATTTTGCAGGGAAAACATTGCCAGTTTGACTTACAGTTGTCTGCATTAGTGCACAGTGTTCACTTCAGGAGCAAATATCTCCAAATGCTTTTGTTTGTGAACATGCTTACATATCAATAACTGAGTCACATATTCTGTCCTTTCCAGACCTAAAAAAAATGAATCCTACGATTGCGACAGAAGGTAAGTACAATCCTGAATGCTCTTTTTTTCTCTCTCTCTCTCTCTCTCTCTCTCTCTCTCTCTCTCTCTCTCTCTCTCTCTTTCTGCCTCTCTCTCTCATTTTGCACACTTCACTTCTTCCACTGTTAACCATAGTGGATTCAAACACAAACAAACAAGCAACGCTAACGATCGCAATCACCACTAATTTGGAGGCCCAGCTCTCCACCCCCACTCTCTTCTCCAGGACGTGCTTCATCCCAGAAACCCTTGGGGCTCCAGATGGATGTAGTGGCTGTCGTGAAGAGGAGAAAAGGACAGAGGAGGTGGTTGGTGTTTCTGGAGAGAGTGCAGATCTTTTCTCTCTTTTCTTTGAAGTGAATTTTCTAGATCTTTGTTTATCTAGATCTTTGAGTTTGCAATGTGTCATACGGCATGCACAAATCCTGACCTGAGACCAGTGTAAAATTGCCCCAGCCAAAAGCATAAACAGAGGACGGAGGAGGGCAATGGAGGGAGTGTCAGAAGTTGTTGTAATTGGTGTAAGTTTGGAGGGGTTGTAGCCACGCCGCTGGGTTTTGAAAGAGTGTGCAAACGGAGCCCTGTCATTTACCAGACGCCCGTTGGGCTGGGCTGTGTGAACGCAACTCACAACTGTTCTCTAATTAACTCCTGCTCAGAGAGAGAGAGAGAGAGAGAGATGAAGCACTGCTCTGCCAAAGCTGACTAAATACAGGAGAAAAGAAAAACACTCAGTTTGGCTGCAGTTCGTTTGATTCAGCAAAGTTCACGGTTAAAGTCAGTGCATGCATTGTCGGGTTGAGATTGTTTTTAGTGGTTCCCAGTTTAAAATGTAATTCTGATTCGGTTCCCACATAAATGCAGCAGTGTTTGAACTTTAAACAAACAAAGAATCACAGCATATTCTAGCATTTCCGGCCCACAAGAGCTGAAAAACTGGCCGTTAACACTTTATTTTAGAGTGTCCTTGTTACACGTTATATGCAGTAATACCAGTAAATTGTGTATAATTATATGCAACTAACCCTAAACCAAATCTTAGTCCTAAGCTTGACCCTATAAGTTCATGTTATTAATTAATATTACTCAGTATTTAAAGGGATAGTTCACCCAAAAATGAAAATATCCCATGATTTACTCACCCTCAAGCCATCCTAGGTGTATATGACTTTCTTATTTCAGACTAACACAATCGGAGTTATATAAAAAAAAACATCATTTCTCTTCCAACCAATGGCAGTGAATGGTAAATGAGATTTTGAAGTCCAAAAAAGTGCATCCATCCATCATAAAAGTAATCCATACGGCTCTAGGGGGTTAATAAAGGCCTTCTGAAGCAAAATGATGGGTTTTTGTAAGAACAATATCCATAGTTAAAACTTTACACTAAAATAACTAGCTTCCGGCAGACGGCCTACGCAAGTCGACTTACGCCAAAAGAGTAACCCCTGACGCGCCTCTCGTGGTTCAAACAAATAGCGCTGGGCAACAAACTCAAACTCCTCCGACAGTTCTCTTTAAAGGGCACCAATTATGCCCCTTTTTACAAGATGTAATATAAGTCTCAGGTGTCCCCAGAGTGTGTCTGTGAAGTTTCAGATCAAAATATTTAATTTAATATTTAATTTAATCATTTAATATACCATTTTGAAAATGCCAATTTTTGGGTTTGAGAAAAATTTGCTGTTTTGTGTGTGTCTCCTTTAAATGCAAATGAGCTGCTGCTCCCCACCGCAGAGGGCGAAGCCTTCACAGCTCGTGAACACAGGAGTGAAAACTGAAACATGATACATCTGTTTGGCTTTGATTATCATCTCTATCGCGGACACGCTCACGTGACATTGCAGTTCTTCATCATCATGAAATATTATCATCTGCATGCATTTTAAAGCCATATCACTCTCAACCTTACAGTCTATGCTCTCAACTTGAGCGCACACACCCGACGCATGCGCACAGAGAGCTGGATGTTGGTGCGTCCTTGAGTAGGCTATTAAACT
Source organism: Coreius guichenoti (assembly GCA_039654105.1). NCBI lineage: Eukaryota > Metazoa > Chordata > Actinopteri > Cypriniformes > Gobionidae > Coreius > Coreius guichenoti. The sequence continues at coordinate 38,947,185 of CM077170.1, read as the reverse complement.
AGACTAGTTGTCTTTCATGTGTTATTGCGATTAATCTGTCAAATGCACACAAGGTTATGTCAGAAACACACAAAGTTCACATGAAAACAGTTGGTTATGTCTGTGCACGTATGCAGCCAGTACAGAAATCCCGTGTGTATATTAGATCTGTGTACTAAAGTGAAAGCAGTGTAATATACAGTACCTACTGCTATATATGCTGTTAATATGAATCAAACAACAAAAGATAAACAGAAAATCACTCACTGCTCTTGACTGAATGAACTTTAGTAGCTTTATTAAGAACACAGACATTTCTTACTTAAATGCTGCTGTTAAATTCTCTGGAGAGGAGATAAACATGGCGGACTTTGTACAGCTCTCTGAGGGCGGAGTCTATGCTAATACAGCAGTGTCCATCACTCGTGGGCGGGGCCTGTGAAATGTGACGTCACTTTGCCAGGAATCTGCAAACGGCTTATTCTGAGACACTGCTTATGATTTATGGGGATTAAAAAAAAAGGAGTGGGTGGATTTTTACCATTATAGGGTGGTTGTGTACACACACTGCCAACACACATTTATGTTCAAACACCATGTAAAAGTGAATTTTGCATAATAGGTGCCCTTTAAAAATTCTCGTTTTAGACTTCTAATTTGTGACTGGTGTTTTGTTTTGCTCTATCCTCTGCGCTTCCGCGTTTGTCAATACGTCATGCGTCAGGTCAGGGGTTACTCTTTTGCCGTAAATCAGCTTTATTTTAAAAAATTGGTTACCATCATTCTTCAAAATATCTTCTTTTATGTTCCACAGAGGAAAAAAGTCATACAGGGTTAGAACGAAATGAGGGTGAGTACACCGCTTTCCACTGACAGGCCAGTAGCCCCGCAGCGCTGCCCTAAAGCCTGCCTTTAACACGCCTCCATAGAACAACATCACATAACCTCACCATTTCACCTGCTGACTGAAAACTAGCTAGATCTCAAAATGAGCATGACAGAAGCAAACGCTTGGTCTTTACTTAAATATTTAAGACTTGACAAATGATTTGCAATAAAAATGTTACAGTGACAGTAATTCATTAATTTGTGTCAGGAGTGCACATCAATAATTCTGAATCAATCTCACATAAATAAGAGAACACACATACTTATTAAATTGCACCTGCTTCCATTTATTTGCGATCACAGGAATGCACAAAACAACTCCATTAAGGCTTTTAAGTCCAAAGGCTTACACATTTAGAAAAATATCGATAAAGTATATGTTTACGTCACATTTCTTTAGAAAGAATGAGCATTTCTATTAATTTCCCACAAAATTATGTGATCTGAGATAGTTTGAACGGTCTCTCCTGCCCGCGTTATCCTTTCAGCCGGAGCAACAGAGGGAGCAAGACCTTGAAGCAGATATGTATACGTAATTCATGACATACACGGATGCAGAAGTCCAGTATCCACAAAGGCACAGGGAAGAGACAGATGAAACATGAAACCAAATAAATACACGATTATAATCATATATGATTTGTCTAAGTTCAACAAGAAGTCTCTGGTATTTATTATCACAATGGTTAGCATAAGTAGCCTTTAGCATCGCTGTAGCAATGTTAGAGGTTCAGGGAAGGAGGAGGAACGTTCAACAAACTTTAATATCAAAAATAAACAAACAACAAAACGAAAGTAAAGCGGCAGCCCCTCACGGACGACTGCCGCACAAACATAAACAAAACACAATGTAAAGTTCAGGCCTGGTCCTCTCTCGTCTTGAGACCGGTGTGGCGTTCCCATGGCTCTTGGCCTTGCCCTGCTTGCCACAATCGCATATAAATACATTTCTGCCACATACGTTAATCAGAATCCCCATCTGATCACAGTCAGAAGTTATTTCAAACACCCGCTGGTGTCTGAAAGTGAGTTTTGAGTCTTAAATGTCTTAAATGTTGAGGTTAGCAGGTAGCCTGATATGAAAACATGGGGAATGAGCAGCGGTGTTGACCCTCTTCCCAACTCAGATAAAATCTGCCTTTGCTCATGACCACTTCTCAAGCCCCAGTTGGCCCGCTTTGGACCAAGGTATTTGTTGGGCAAAAAACTCCTGGCCATTGGCCCTGAGGAAGCCTCGAGGAAGCCTGATCAAGCCCCAGAAGTGAGAGCAGAAACACGACTGGCCCTGGCACGCACTAGCACGCTCGCTTTTGGCCCGACAGTGGAAATGTGGCTATTGGAAAAAGTAGCTTGTTATGGGAAAAGTTGGTTCTACCAAAAATTTAAATTCTGTCATTGTTTACTCAGCCTCTTGTCATTCCAAACCTGTATGACTTTTTTTTCTCTGCAGAACATGAAGGAAGATATTTTGAAGAATGTTGGTAACTAAACAGTTTCGGTTCCCATTGACTTCCTTTGTAATTTTTCTTAAAACAACTGAAGTCAATGGAAACCGAAACTATTTGGTTACCAACATTCCTCAAAACGTGTTCCACAGAAGAAAGAAAGTAACAACATGAGGGTGAGTAAATAATGACAGAATTTTCATTTTAGGGCGAACTGTTCCTTTAGCTAAAGGCCCATGCTAACTGAGAGTGAAGCTGAATCATATTTAGTCTGTTTTTCACAGCCCTCTGAGATCTGGTAGGAATCAGTTTAAGTCTTTTCTTTCACACATGCACACTCTTCAGAGTGATGTCATTCCTGCTGGGGTATTCAGCAACTCCCCTGGCCCATGTTAGGCTCGGGATCAAGCTGGCCAGTGTCAAGCTTTCGTCAAACGTACACGATATGCATTAACTACATCAATGAAGCTAAAAGCTGTTGAAGTCAAGCTCTGTTCAGCAGACAAATGAATCAATCCAGTTCATCTGACAGACACGGGCCTCTCTTTAAGAACTATTGTGGGACAGAGTGACAAGAAAATGCTTTGTGTTTGATTGACACAAGGCTCGCTGGCCTCACAATGAATGGAGAGGTCAGAGGTCAAACTCAGGCCTCCATCTATAGCCACTTGCAAACGAGATGAGCTCTGTCGGGTAACACTGTCACCACGATTTTAGCATAGCGAAGAATGACCGCCTTTGTTCTGACACGAGAGAAAGACAGAGAAAATTCTGCATCTTTTTGGGGCATAAGAGGCCCTTAGTGTTCCTGTTCGAGCACTATCCCTTCTTCCATCTTTTTCACTTTCTTTCTTATCACTCCTTGTTAACAAGTGCAAACATTTTCATATCAGAGCTTCTGTGTGGATTAGCATTAGCATAGTAGCTCAGAAACAGTCTAAATGGGAGAGATTTTTTTTTTTTTGACAGAACTGTTTATTGTGTGTGTGTGTCTGTGTGGTCCTGGTAAATCCTACATTATGGGGACAAAATGTCCCCACAAAGATGGCAATATCCAAAATCCTAGTCCTTGAGGGGAAATTTTTTGGTCCCCATGAGGAAAACAGCTTATAAATCAAGTGATTTTTTTTTTGACAATGTAAAAATGCAGAAATTTTTCTGTGATGGGTAGGGTTAGTGTAAGAGGATAGAATATACAGTTTGTACAGTATAAAAACCAATTTGTCTATGGAAAGTCCCCATAAAACATGAAAACTGAATGTGTGTGTGTGTGTGTGTTTGTGTACGTTTTCAACCTAGTCATAAGTTGGGGAAAAATTGAAGAAGGAAGAAGAAAGGCCGTCTGAGGTTAACTAAATCAAAGTGAAAAGTGATTCGCATGTGGAAAAAATTATTTTTGTTTGTTTAGTTTTTTTTTTCTAAAAATATTCTTTCTTTTTCGTATTAGGGTTTTGGTACTAATCATAATTAGCTTTATTTAAAAAAGTTTGGGGTCTGTAAGATTTTTTAAAATATTTTTTAAAGTCTCTTATGCTTACCAAGACGTCATTTATTTTATCAAAAATACAGGAAAAACACTAATACTGTGAAATATTATTACAATTTTAAACAACTGTTTTCCATGTCAGCCATTACTCCAGTCTTCAGTGTCACATGATCCTTCAGAAATATTTTTAAAATATATTTTTTATTGTAACAACGTAAAAGTGTCTATTGCCACTTTGGAACAATTAAGGGCGTCATTGCTGAATAAAAGTATTAATTTCTTTAAAAACATAAAAATAAAATCTTACTGACGCCAAATTTCTAAACAGTATTGTAAGTTACATGTGATTTGTTTTGGTGTTTGTATGAACTTAGCAATATGTGATCTATAATGAAAAAACTAAGAATGAAGAGGGGGATTTTCCAAAGAAATTATAATTAAAAAAATCTATAGTCCATCCTTTATTATATTTCCACAGATGTCTCATTTTGGCATTTCCATCTACAGGCGAGACCAAAGCATTCCAGCAGAAATTCCCTGAACTCTTCAAAGCCTTGACCGTAACTCTGTGGTCAGAGTCATTTATACCTTGAAGAGTTTAAATGTTTTTGGAGCACCACATATTAATGATAAATACTTTAGTTTACTAGCTGCTTGTGTTACTGAACTTCAAAGCAGTCTGGATTACGTTCTCCTCCTCGCTTCGCTTTCCTTCCCTCCCCTCGACTTCCCTCTCTCTTCCCCTCTCCCCCCTCCCGGCTGGAATTCTGTGTAATTAGCATGCCGTTAATGGTCCGTGCGATTAGAGCCTTTTAGATAGTGAGGTTTTACACATTGGCCCAATCTAATCACTAACAGGCGTGTGGATTCGTTCATTTGAACCATGTGCAGAAGTTGTGGAGACTGAGAGAGAAGGTCAGATACTGTTTAGTAAAGTGTAGACATGGTTGCCCTGGTTCTCAGACAACATGGTATTTTTCACAGAAGAATTACAATGGAAGGTGGAATTTGGGTATTTTCTATGAAAAATCCTGACTCTTTCTTAAATTGAAAGAACAGAATGACATAGCACCCATTCTATCTGACCTGGTCAAAATCATATTGTTCATCTTATATATCGTATATATATATATATAGAGAGAGAGAGAGAGAGAGAGAATGGTGCGGGATGACATATTTTTGTAGGCCAAGCGGGAAGTTAGCATCACCCTGGTTCCCTCGACAAAAACCCAATAGGATTTTTCAGTTTGCTTTTGGATTGCAGAAAATAAGGTCTGTTACTCAGCAAAAGTTCATGATTCTTACATGTTTTGTTCATCGTGATAATCTTCACAAATGAACACAACTTTATGAATTTTGAAGTGTAAATACAATCTGCAGAAATCAAAAGCTAAACGTAGGCTTCAACTTCACCATCATTAAGCTTCCGACAACTCTTTGTTTAAAAACATTTTCCCTGAAAGTTTGATTTATAATAGTTTGCAAGAGCGTGATTATAAACACAATGAGGCTGTAAAAGCGGACTAGTGAGATGATTTTACTTGTGATGACGTTTAATGTCCCCGACAACCTCTGTAGTCCCATTTAGCCACTTGTTAGTAACCACCTTTTACAAGACAAAAGGATATTTCTAGCCTGGTTTCCATTACAGATTTGCGCAAAACTTTTACGATATTTTCTAAATGTCAATAAAAAACTATTGCGAAATGATTTTTCCTCTCGCGATAAGTCATTCCAAAAATCATGCCAACAGATGTTGGTAGGTTTACGTATATCCCAGCCACTGGCACTAGCCATTATTTTTAATTGAAGGAGACATAGGCGTGTTATCCAAGCATTAATGGCAAGGAAAGCCCCTTATACTTGGGCGCGGCGTATCTGCTTCAAGGTCTTGATAAATTGTGGCATTTCTTTGTTAGAATCCAGTATTCCTGTAATTCTTTTTTCTTTAATTCCATCTTTAAAGAATGATCATGTGACTTTTACATACGCCAGGTGACCTGTACCCATTGCAGTTTTGCGAAATATGCCTTTTTCGAATTGCCTTACAAACCACTTCATGTGAGCGTAAAAACTTGTTTGCGATTATATGGGAGTTTTTGCGAAATTGACGTGTTTCCATTGGATGTATTTTAAATATTCAGTTTCAATTTGCGTAATTTGAAGGGTAATGGAAACAGAGCTACTGGTGTATTTTATATCATAGAATAAAACACGAAAATATCTTGAACTTGTGACCTTATATAATGACCTTATTTCAGTCATTTAACCAAAAACCCATTTTTAAAAAAACCCATTGACTTCAGGAAGTGCTAAAATGCTAATTTGTTTCTGGGTTATGGCCTACAAAAATACGTCATCCCAGCAGCAGTCTCTCTCTCTCTCTCTCTCTCTCTCTCTCTCTCTCTCTCGCTCGCTCTCTCTCTCTCTCTATATATATATATATATATAAAACAAACTTTTTATGGAGTAATTTTGTTACAATAGTGTCAATATGTGAATGCATACAGACCACATAAATGTGATATGCAAAGTGTTAAAAGATTTCATTACATGCCAACATTTGCTCAAAGCAGTATATACATTTTTAGAGCAGCTTTGCTTTCATTTATATTCATTTTTGATAACAGATTTTATATTGGTTCTTTTGACTCAGGGTGACAGATGCTGTAGAATCAGGAGTCCTGGCAGCGATACATCACCCTTTCTTCCGCTCACTGTATCTCTCTCTCTGTCTCCCTCTCTTTTTCCCTTTTCCCCCCGTCAGTCCAAAACCTCCTGCTCCCCTGCTTGGCCCAATCTGGAGAGAGTTAGTGCCATCCCAATGGACCAGGTCAAGCTGCTCTTTTGTGCTGATCTAGGATCAGCTGCGTTTATCCCAATCCTCACCTTATACACTTGAAGTGAGGCCACAAGACTGATCACAAAACGGTTTTAGGCAAACCCTCAAATCTCCGTCATGGATCAGCCGTTGTTCACAGTGTCACACTGAGAAGGACAAAACAGACTCTAGTTTTTATTGCTTTATACTCAGTGTACTGGTTGATTTGGTAACTTAAGGGAATAGTTTACCCAAAATGACAATTCTGGGTAACACTTTATTTTACAGTGTCCTTGTCACACATGTTACATGTCAGTAATAACTATAAATGATGCATAATTACATCTAATTATGCAACTAACCCTAAACCAAACACCAATCCTAACCCTATAGTAAGTACATGGTGTTAATTATTATTACACAGTACTTAAATGCATAATTACACTGTAACAGACACCCTAAAATAAAGTGTAACCCAAATCTGTTATCATTTACTCTCATAATCGACTTTTATGAGAGTAAGGTCTGGTTTCTTGGAACACAAAAGGAGACAAAAAGCAAAATGTTCACACTGCTCTTTCCTATGCAATGAAAAAAAGCAAAATGTTCACACTGCTCTTTCCTATGCAATGAAAGTCAATGGACACAGAAGCTCCAAACATAACAAGTAATCTATATTATTCAAGCACTATTTTCCAAGTCTTGTGAAGCCATATGATATAATTTTATGTGAGGAACAGAGTGACATTTAAGTGCATGCTTTTTATTTGTTGCAAATATTTAGAAAATGTGACAACAGCAGGAGAGATTTTTAACTAATAATGGCAAAACAATTCTCACACAAAGCTATTGCACGGCTTCAGTAACACGTTGTATAAACTGCTTTTGTTGTACTTTTATTGTTTTTTGGTTATTTCTGGAGTTTGACACCAGCCCCATTCGGTTTCATTGCAGAAAAGAGAGACTAGACAAAATTTAAAGGGATAGTTCACCCAATAATGAAAATTCTGTCATCATTTACTTACCTTCATGTTGTTGACTCTCTTTCTTCTGTGACAGATGTTTTTTTTTGTTTTTTTTTGGTCCAGTGGAAGTCACTGGTAAACGGTTTGGTTACCAACATTCTACAAAATATTTTCTTTTGTGTTCCACAGAAATCAAAAAAGGTTTGGATTTTCTCTTTTGGGGGTTTTTACTGTTAAATATTTTATACTCATGATGACTATAACAACAATTACGGTTCAGATACAGATGATAATCATCTTTAAACTTGTCTGTATCATTGCATTTTTCATTGATAGTGTAATAGGAAAATGTAACTGATATCAGATACTTCAATGTCCACAGATTTTACCTCTTGTCAGTCTTGTTGCTGTTTGTTTGTATAAAACTGAGGAAATGGTTAGCGAGTGACAGTACCACCCCTCCCTGTGTGTTTGTTTGCGTGCATGTGTGTGTGTGTTGACTGTTGGTCCGTATGGCAGAAGAGTGGCACTGAGAAATGTAATTAAACCAACCCACCCCCTCCCCATCACTATCTCTATATCTATGTATCCTTCTCGCTCTCTTTTTTTCCTAATGTCCAGTGTCTCTCAGTGTCTTCCCACTTTACTGTCCTCTTTTATTCATTTGGCATACTGGCCTCATTATCTTATCATTACTTGTTTCTTATCAAACTTGGGGTTAGGGGACTTTTAAAATCCTTAAATTCCACCATCATTTACTCACCCTCATGTTGTTCCAAAGATATTTTGAAAAATGTTTTTGTTGTTGTTCTTTTTTTTTAATGTCCATACAATTTTGAACCACATTGTATAGACAAAACAAATCGAAACATTAAATATCTTCTTTTGTGTTTAACTCACCCTCATGTTTTTTAAAAAATGTTTTGTTTTTTATGTCCATACATTGGAAGTGTTGTTTTGGACCCCATTGACTTTCATTATATAGACAAACACTGTTAAAACATTCTTTAAAATATATATTTTTGTGTGTTTTACTCACCCTCATGTTGTTCCAAAGATATTTTGAAAAATGTTTTGTTTTTTATATCCATACATTGAAAGTCAGTGCAATCCAATGTTGTTTTAGACCCCATTGACTTTCATTATATGGGCAAAAACCGTTGAAACGTTCTTCAAAATATCTTCTTTTGTGTTTTACTCATGTTGTTCCAAAGATATTTTGAAGAATGTTTTTGTTTTTTTATGTTCATACAGTGAAAGTAAATGGAGTCCATTGTTGTTTTGGACCCCATTGACTTATAGAGACAGTTGAAGCGGTCTTCAAAATATCTTCTGTTTCGCAGAAGAAAGAGAGTCATAGACTTACAATGAAGGATGGACATGAGCTGTGTCTAAGGACTAGACGATGGACTCTTTTGCACGTAAGCAACCATCCAGAACACCCTAGCAACCGCATACCTACTAACACACTAGAAAACAGTCAAAACACCTTTGTAACCACATAGCAACGCCCTGGCAACCATCCACAACACTTGAGCACTGTGACAGTGACTTCTGCACAGGCAAGGACTAGTTCGCTTCCATTGTTGTCTTCTTTGTCCATTTCTTCCATCCCTCTTTCTCTGTTCCTCGCTCTCTCTTTATCTATCATTCTTGCACGGATGAGTGAAGCAGCACCTTCTCTGTTAGGGTGTGTGGAGAGAGAAAGAGAGGGATGCAGGGAAGGAGGAGGAGAGGGGGGCAGTGATGACACTGCATGGTGAAGTCATACTCCATGACATCATCCTCTGGAGCAGAGCCAGGAGAGCCAGCAGTCTCTGTCTCTCTCTCTCTCTCTCTCTCTCTCTCTCTCTCGTCCGTCCTCAATCTCTTTCTCCCTCTTTACACGCTCTTTCAGTAGGAGCTGGAGTAAAACTGTAGGAGCCTTTTGTTCCCCCAATCCCCCACCACAAACAGCAGCCCCCTCCGTCTCTGTCTCCCGGTCTCGCTCCCTCTGTCTGTCTGTCCGTCTCTTGTAGAGCCTCAGGGCTTGTGCTTGTAGATGAGTTCTGGCTGCAGCACGATCGATACAAACACGGCAAGTTGTGTGTCCCTGGTTCCCTTCTGTCTACACACACAGACACTCAGTTCATTTACTACACGCTTTTATGCAACATGTGGTTTAGAGCTCAGCAGTTTGTGAAGTGCTGAAGTTCTTGCACACAGACTCTATTTGTAAATGAAATGTCTATGATTAATGTTAAAGATTCCTGCCTCAGTTTTTCGGGAGATAATGTGAGCGAAGCTGGCCGGTGCAAAAGCTGCCGCCACAATGCCAGGGTGTTTGCGAGGGCATTGCTTAAGTGTTCTGAGTGATTGACCATATTCAACCACACTGAATATACTTGCAACCAAATGCCCAAGACATAAGAGTTCACCCCCAAGCCTCTAGGATTTTTTTTTCAATATCTGGTCGTTTAGAAATGCTAAGCTCCATAGCACAAATGGTATAAGGCGAGTTACACGCCTAAGCTTAAACCTCAGTCTAGGGTTTTGTTAAAACCCTAAATATGAGAAAGAGTGATGTTTGCCTTTGCAAACGTACCTAATAATAATTATTGTCGTGGCAAATAAAACAATAGATCTCTTAGATACCTCTGACTCTGCATGTGTGCACACAAAGAAATAGATCAACATATATAGTCAATATTTTTTCATATATCATGTAATTCAGTGAGTTTTGTGTGTCATGTTTATTGAATGCATTGATTCTTCTGTTGTCATTTGCCCACATTTTGTGCCCTTTTGTCTGCTTTATTACCAGTAGATGCAAATGAAGAGCTCATGAAATCGTTGAAAGAAAGGTAGGGTTACTTTTACTACATTTACACTTTAATGTCCAAGTTATTTTTATCAAATAAGTGAATCATTTTTTCATTTAATTTATTTAATCTCTTTATAGTTTTCTGTTGATTGTGCACATTAATGAAAAAAACTGAACATTTGGGTACGTGAGACATTGTTTCTCTGATTTAAATTCTTATATAAATACACTTTTGCTACATTCAAAAGTTTGGAAATGTATATTTTCAGAGTATAGCATAAATTTAGTCTCTTAACTAAAAAAAAGTGTTACTTTGCATAAAGATAATGATTTAGAATAATTAGTTACTTTTATAGTTTAAAAGGATGCTGGGTTTAATGAGGTGTATGCTGTTATATTGTTTAAATGTGATTTCAGCCATCATCAACAGCCCTCAAAATACTGCCCTCCAAAGACATGTCAACAAACCTGAACATTCAGAGAGCATTTCTGATTGGCTAGTTTTCTGTAACAAACTTACAGAGCCATGAACTGTCACAGATACATTCTCATGACACCTATTTCAGTCAGGTATGAACATTTTATGCATGATATCAAGCTTACAGTTCCTTTAAATATGTGTTTGTTTTCGTTTGATCCACCTCTCATGAATTTGACATAATGAGTAGCATGTTCACAATATCAGCACAGGGATCATGCTGTCAAACCTGTTCGTCAGAATGCACTTGCAGAACCAGATCACCAAGGGCACTTCCATAGAGACCTGTTTTTTACAATGGCCTCTATAGCAATAGAGTCACCAAGCACAGTTTGTGCTGCCTTTATGTGATAATTTGTGTCACCTGCACAAGATTCCAAAAGGTTTTTTTTTTTGGTTTTTTTTGCAGCAATGCCATAGAACCATTTTTGGTCACCTTTCAGTGAACAGTTCTTAAAAGAACCTTTTTTTCTTACTGTAAAGAACATTTTATAATCTAAAGAACCATTTTCCACTATAAAGAACCTTATGTGCATTGAAAAGTTTCCATGGATGTTAAAGGTTGTTCATTAAACCATATAGAAGCCAAAAAAGAGCCTTTATTTTAAAGAGAAAGAAAGAAAAAATAGAAATACAGATAATAAAAATAAATATATAACAAATAGACAATATACAAAATAGACAATACAGGTATGTTATATACAATGCAAGGAAATGTAAATAAGAAAGTGTAATTTCAGACCGCACTATGGTACAAACTCTCACAAACCTGTAATTTCGTTTCGAAATGTCCGGCTGCTTTCTGCAAATATAATGATAGAGAGAAAGAGAGAACGTGCTCAATGTGTCGTGTTTAAAAAGTAGAGCCAAGATCTGAATAAGATGGGGGGCAACAGGCTCGAACACAGAGCTCATCAATAAAGCTCTTGTTAATCTTAACTGCTCTGAAACATCAAATAAGTCAAATGCTGCACACAGAACAGCAATAATGAGACGGTTATGAGACAGGATTACGTAAGACAACCCAGATGTGCTTGTGCACACAAAACAGAGCATTTACAATCAGTGCAGACATGAAGATTTTATGTGTATAATAATAAATATAAAATGTATTTTGATGTTACATATAAAACCTTTAAAATATTAATATAAAAATGAATTTAGTCTGAATGTGTGTAAAAATAATAGTAATAATACTAATAATAATTTCATTTAGTATATTATTGACTGTTATAATGCACTAAAATGTAATTATGTATACTAAAATATTTGTATAGTGATAATAATGATAATATAATGATAATAATAATGATCATTGTTATTTATATTATTATGCATTAGTCCTTTAGTGTATTGTTAGTTCACATTTGAGCTTGGTGTGAATCAGTCCTGATGGTGAGTCAGAAAAAATATGTGTGGTACACACAAGGGCAAAAAAGCCACAGCTAAAAAAATTCTTGTATTTTCACATAAATTTAAGTGAACCAGTAATGTAGCATAATAGCACCTCATTTATTTCCACTAATGATTTGTCAAATGGAAGTTCATGAAAAAGCTTGCATTTGAACATTCTTAGAAACAGAAAAGAATAGGGAAAAAATCTAGTTTGTGTGTGTGTGTGTGTGTGTGTGTGACTCATTATTGATTGTGACTCATGGGTGCAGTACTTTTGGATGAAGAGCTTTCAAAAAATAAACGTACACAGTGCACAATCCATGTCACAGTTAGCAACGCATGTCAATCCATTTCTAACTTTTATCACTCAAACATGATTTACAGTCAAGTTGTAAGAGTCGTTAATCTACATTATGACTGTTGTTCGACTGTCATTACTTTTGCTTCTGTAATTTTTCACTCATAAACTTGTGACTGATTCATTTTTACGACACCAATCACAGCTTATCTCTCTGTTTGCTTCATATCAGCATTTCAACCAGCGCCGGTCCCGTGAATTAGCATATCCGCAGGTTCACACTGTCTGGTCTCTCCTCATGTTTTGATGTGTTGGATGCGTGTGGGAGGAAAGGCAACAGGGTGTGCATGTGACCAGCAGAAGAGTGCATATCTGAAGTGCTGCTGGGTGAGTACAAAGGGACATTTACGCCTGTGTCCACCGAACACAAAGCAGAGCCTTCAGTCTGCAGGCTGGAGAGAACTCGAGGGGCGATGATCACCCCCTCCTACTCTCAGACTCAGCTCATCATCCACACCTCTCTCTTTCTCTCTGTTTCTTACGCTTTAATCCCTAATGTTGGTTCTGGTCCATCGTGGATCCGTGCATTCACCACATATTCATAGCTACACACACACACACACACACACACACACACACACACACACACACACACACACACACACACACACACACACACTCATCCTCACTCCCCCATCCCTTTGACTGACAACACAAAGCAGTTGTGGACATTTTACACAGTGAGCGGCAGTCACACAACGAGACGATAAAGTGAAACTAGAAAAGTTCATCAGGATAATATTGCCTTGACAGATCCTTGCTTGAAATTTTTAACATAAAGGAATATTCTGAGCTAAAGTCAACATGAAATCAAAACGGACTATTCTTATTTTTTTATGGAATATTGCAGTATTTTCTTTTTATAAATAATTCATCCATGCACATTATTTTTTTTAAATATCTATGCCCTTGTAATTTTTAATCAAAGTAACTTCCCCACCCTCTTGCAATGACATCTTTTCTCTTCTCTGATGACATGTTTACTGGTGTGAGGGCGGGACAACCTGTCACACACATGAGATCCACCAATAGCAAACCACAACCATCCAATCAATTCCCCACAGACAAGATCAAGTCCCGCCCTACATTTTTCTTCTTGGAGAAGCCGTTTCACTTGTGTATATACACTATATTGCCAAAAATATTGGGACACCCCTCCAAAAATCATTGAATTCAGGTGTTCCAATCACTTCCATGGCCACAGGTGTATAAAATCAAGCACCTAGGCATGCAGACTGCTTCTATAAACATTTGTGAAAGAATGGGTCACTCTCAGGAGCTCAGTGAATTCAGGTGTGGTACCGTGATAGGTTGCCACCTGTGCAATAAGTCCATTCATGAAATTTCCTCACTACTAAATATTCCACGGTCAACTTTTAGTGGTATTATAACAAAGTGGAAGCAATTGGGAACAACAGCAACTCAGCCACAAAGTGGTAGGCCACGTAAAATCACAGAGCGGGGTCAGCGCATGCTGAGGTGCTCAGTGCGCAGAAATCGCCAACTTTCTGCAGAGTCAATAGCTACAGACCTCCAAACTTTGTGTGGCCTTCAGATTAGTTCAAGAACAGTGTGTAGAGAGCTTCATGGAATGGGTTTCCATGGCCGAGCAGCTGCATCCAAGCCTTACATCACCAAGTGCAATGCAAAGCGTTGGATGCAGTGGTGTAAAGCACGCCGCCACTGGACTCTAGAGCAGTGGAGACGTGTTCTCTGGAGTGACCAATCACGCTTCTCTGTCTGGCAATCTGATGGACGAGTCTGGGTTTGGCGGTTGCCAGAAGAACGGTACTTGCCTGACTGCATTGTGCCAAGTGTAAAGTTTGGTGGAGGGGGGATTATGGTGTGGGGTTGTTTTTCAGGGGTTGGGCTTGGCCCCTTAGTTCCAGTGAAAGGAACTCTTAATGCTTCAGCATACCAAGACATTTTGGACAATTTCATGCTCCCAACTTTGTGGGAGCAGTTTGGGGATGGCCCCTTCCTGTTCCAACATGACTGCGCACCAGTGCACAAAGCAAGGTCCATAAAGACATGGATGAGTGAGTTTGGTGTGGAGGAACTTGACTGGCCTGCACAGAGTCCTGACCTCAACCCGATAGAACACCTTTGGGATGAATTAGAGCGGAGACTGTGAGCCAGGCCTTCTCGTCCAACATCAGTGCCTGACCTCACAAATGCGATTCTAGAAGAATGGTCAAAAATTCCCATAAACACACTCCTAAACATTGTGGAAAGCCTTCCCAGAAGAGTTGAAGCTGTTATAGCTGCAAAGGGTGGGCCAACTCCATATTAAACCCTACAGATTAAGAATAGGATGTCATTAAAGTTCATGTGCATGTAAAGCCAGATGTCCCAAAACCTTTGGCAATAGTGAAAAAAAGTCAACCTTTTTTGTAGATGATATTCAATTTTACAACTTCGTTGACATCACAATGGTACTCCAAAATTATTTAAACAACTTTACAGCTCAAATAATTTCAAACAAAAGATTAAATGTAAGTGCTTTTATAAAATTGTAAGCTTCACATTTCTGCTTTTAAATGATCCAATAATTGGCCCCACTCACTTTTATTTTTATTTTTTAAGAAAAGTCAAGTCAAAATTATAAAATAATTCTTAGTGGTTAAAAGGGTTATACAGACAGACAGAGTGGCAGTCACTAACTAAGCCATCAAGAGAATTTAATCTGGAATCTGCTAGCCATTTATGCACGTGTGAAAGATACAACCAAACCCTGAGTCAGCTTCGTATTTGTCAGAGGTGGTCTCACTGATTTTACCCACTGTCCTCCACATGGCTGTGCTGTGGACTGCTGTTAGCCTCAGTATTGTGGTTCTGGATTCACACATGCTGACCCTTGATTAGCCTGGACCTGCATGTGACTTTCCTTCCTGATCAGGGGATACTAATCAACGCTGCTCACAAAGTGAGTATGAAAAGCACAGTTCATTGACAGAGAAAACTCACTACTGACCAAGATATGCTGCTGTTCTCAATACATTTTGCAGCAACAGGACTTACACACCAATTCTGATAGAATAGCACATTTGGAAATTTGTGATCAAGATAATAAAAGTGAGGTGCATCTAAGGCCTATAACACACTTCCTTACAGTTTGAAAGGGATAGTTCACCCTAAATGCAAAGAGAGAAAATTATTGGATGAGTTTTAAGGCAATTCTTAGTGCAATAGGCTATAGTGTGACCTCTCTGTACAGTTATAGTAAAGTCATAACTAGCCCACAGAGGCCCTACAAGTACCATTATAAAGACACAGGTTATAGAATATATGACCTTTGACCTCATTCCTATACAGTGGTTGTTTTGTTTTAATGGCAACCAGGCAAACTCAAAAGTCTGCCACTATAATTATCTCTCTCTCTCTCTTTTGTTGTGTGCTAGAGTGGGTTGCAGGCTGATGGAGGGTGATTCAGTCTGAACTAAATGACTGCTCTAACAGAACGGCACCAGTGACCTTATGGAAGCATCATCATCTCACCCTGTGGCCATCTGGTAGTGTGATTCTCTCTCACACACACACACACTCACACATCCACCTCTCTCTAGAAAGCATGCACGCTCACACACCCTTACACAAACACAGTGCCATAAACGTGTGAGCTCATATACATGAGCAAGAACAAAAACACATGCTTACACACTAATATTTTCTCTCCCCCTTGAAGGCATGCACACACGTTTAGATAAATTTGCAAGAACAAAAACATATGCTTATACACTAGCATAAAATCACGTATGTATATACATTTTGATTGATTTTGATACTTGATTTTGATATCCTTTTCTCTTTATTTTATTTGTATTGATTTATTTTTATTGTATTGTAAAGCACTTTGGATCAACTACAGTTGAGTTAAACTTGTGCTCTATAAATAAAACTTGACTTGACACAAATACACACTTATATACAAGTATGTAACTAAATATTGAATACTGAGGGCGAGTAAAGGTCAAATCGTAAAGGAACAGTACTTTCAACAATGAAAGTTTTGTTATTATTTACTCACCTTCATATTGTTCCAACCTGTATGCTGTTTCCCCCCCATGGAACATAAAAGGAGTATGGCATGGTATCAAACCTGTGCAATAGGCACCATGTATACAGGTAATATTTGATTAAGATAATCAGATAAATTTCAGTCTGTTTCGCACACATAGCTATAGGCTAATATGACTTTGAATCAGGGTCTGAAATTAACGGGGGCTTGGGGCAAAAATGCCACCAAAATGACCATAAATGCCTCCCAAATTCAAGATATGTGGGCAAAAAATGCCCCAGCACAATTAATCTTAAACGATTACAATTGTCACGATTATAGTGAAATATGAAATTAATCAAAAGTGTTGATTGCACTACATTTAGCTCTGCTCACGTGTCCAAAGATTTCTTTTTTACCCATTTTTTTGCAGCATTGTGTTTTATAACCTATCACAGGCTATCTGTTGAACACATGACTGGAATGGCCAGTCAGAGACGTTTAGATTAGCTACTGGTGAAGAGGAAATCCACTGAAAACGTTGGAGGTTTTTTCAGCGTGTGCTCTGACAGAGTTCTGCAGTTTTGCGAATTCTCTCATTATAAACATCATAAGTGCAGATACGATGTAAATAAGAGATTAATTTGGCAGTGTAGATAGCTTCATTTTCTTATAGCGGGAGTTCTTGAGAGAGACCCTGGTTCAGATGACTTGATATATACAGTGGGGAGAACAAGTATTTGATACACTGCCGATTTTGCAGGTTTGCCCACTTACAAAGTATGTAGAAGTCTGTAATTTTTATCATAGGTACTCTTCAACTGTGAGTGACGGAATCTCAAACAAAAATCCAGAAAATCACATTGTATGATTTTTAAGTAATTAATTTTATTGCATGACATGAGTATTTGATACATCAGAAAAGCAGAACTTAATATTTGGTACAGAAACCTTTGTTTGCAATTACAGAGATCATACGTTTCCAGTAGTTCTTGACCAGGTTTGCACACACTGCAGCAGGGATTTTGGCCCACTCCTCCATACAGACCTTCTCCAGATCCTTCAGGTTTCGGGGCTGTAGCTGGGCAATACGGACTTTCAGCTCCCTCCAAAGATTTTCTATTGGGTTCAGGTCTGGAGACTGGCTAGGCCACTCCAGGACCTTGAGATGCTTCTTACGGAGCCACTCCTTAGTTGCCCTGGCTGTGTGTTTCGGGTCGTTGTCATGCTGGAAGACCCAGCCACGACCCATCTTCAATGCTCTTACTGAGGGAAGGAGGTTGTTGGCCAAGATCTTGCGATACATGGCCCCATCCATCCTCCCCTCAATACGGTGCAGTCGTCCTGTCCCCTTTGCAGAAAAGCATCCCCAAAGAATGATGTTTCCACCTCCATGCTTCACGGTTGGGATGGTGTTCTTGGGGTTGTACTCATCCTTCTTCTTCCTCCAAACACGGCGAATGGAGTTTAGACCAAAAAGCTCTATTTTTGTCTCATCAGACCACATGACCTTCTCCCATTCCTCCTCTGGATCATCCAGATGGTCATTGGCAAACTTCAGACGGGCCTGGACATGCGCTGGCTTGAGCAGGGGGACCTTGCGTGAGCTGCAGGATTTTAATCCATGACGGCGTAGTGTGTTACTAATGGTTTTCTTTGAGACTGTGGTCCCAGCTCTCTTCAGGTCATTGACCAGGTCCTGCCATGTAGTTCTGGGCTGATCCCTCACCTTCCTCATTATCATTGATGCCCCACGAGGTGAGATCTTGCATGGTGCCCCAGACCGAGGGAGATTGACCGTCATCTTAAACTTCTTCCATTTTCTAATAATTGCGCCAACAGTTGTTGCCTTCTAACCAAGCTGCTTGCCTATTGTCCTGTAGCCCATCCCAGTCTTGTGCAAGTCTACAATTTTATCCCTGATGTCCTTACACAGCTCTCTAGTCTTGGCCATTGTGGAGATGTTATATCGAAATCCTCTGACATTTCTCTTTAAAAATTCTTGTTTTAGACTTCTAATTCGTGACCGGTGTTTTGTTTTGCTCTATCTGCTGCGCTTCCATGTTCGTCAGTGCATCATGCGTCGGATCAGAGTTCACTCTTTTGCGTACACTCATCTGCTGGAAGCTAGTTATTTTAGGCTATAAAGAATTAAATATGGATATTTTTCTTATAAAAATGCATTGCTTCGCTTCAGAAGGCCTTTATTAACCCCCCGGAGCCGTGTGGAGTACTTTAAGAATGGACGGATGCAATTTTTTGACTTTCAAAATCTCATTTACCATTTACTTTCATTATAAAGCTTGGAAGAGCCAGGATATTTTTAATATAACTCCGATTGTGTTCGTCTGAAAGAAGAAAGTCATATACACCTAGGATGGCTTGAGGGTGAGTAAATTATGGGATAAATTTCATTTTTGGTTGATCCCTATCCCATTATGGTACGGTATGATGCTTTTTTGTTCTTTTTGGCAATCCGTGGTAGAAAATATCACAGAGAATTTTGTTTTCCATAGATAAAAATAACAGCATATGGGTTTGGAAGTGGAACACCATGAGGGTGAGTAAATAATGACAGGACTAGATTTTTCTCTGAACAATTCTATAGGGGTTCTAATGTTAACATGCAAATGGGACATTCATTCATTGAGTATCAGAAGAGGAGATTAAAAAGGCATATTAGAGGTCAAGTTCTAACTATGGCATCTTTTAGATCTGCTAAGTGGTCATTTCTGTTTCATAATTCATATATTCATATATTAGATGTACACATGTGCTATTCCAAGCACAAAGAGTCTCTGAATTCATTCATAATTCATCTTTCATTTCTTACCGCCACCTATGCGCGTCTGTCCAGTTCAATGGCTCCGCCAGAGTGTCTGCAGCTAGTAAAGTGTCATCATGTCTGGGTTGAAAACATGTTCGCAGGGTGAAACGTTGTGTGGTTGGCAAGCCTCACCAGCAAGTGCAAATGATTCGAATGCCAGGAAAGCATTGCCTGATCCGCACCAGACACGCACACACAAACCTCTGCACTACAAACAAGCATACCTGCACATAAACTCTGATACATGCACATGGACACATGCACAAACATACGTGCGCACAGCAGGTGCACAAGAGTCCGGGCCCAATGGGCGAGTGGATCAGAGGAGGAGAGAGAGGCAATATGTGAGGAGTGTAAGTCTCTGGTATTCACTCTCATTCGCTTGGAAGCTTTGTCATGCAGTCAGACAGCAGCTGGGCAGGGAGGTTACAGACAGCATGTGTGTGTGTGATTTAAACACGACTGCTGTGAGTTCAGTTTTAATTTAGCCAGTTCAGAAGACACAATTCTGAGTCAGAATTCACAATATAGCTAGGGCATTGAACACAAGTACTTGTTCCTCGATTGACCTACCTCTACTATGAAACAGAAAAGGATGATACAAAATAAAAAATCCTTAAAGGGATAGTTCACCCAAAAATGAAAATTCTGCCGTCATTTACTCACCCTCGAGTTGTTGCAAACCTGTATGAATTTCTTTCTTCTGCTGAACACAAAATAAGATATTTTGAAGAATGTCAGTAACCAAACAGTTGGTGGGCCCCATTGACTTCCATACTAGTTTTTTTTCCATACTATGGAAGTCAGTGGGGCCCATCAACCGTTTGGTTAGCCATATTCTAGTCTATCGTAGCCAGACTTCAGACTGACGGCAGAAGGTCTGGACTCTATCGCAGCTTTCATTGGTCAAGGACCACCCAAGAGAACATTTGACTGACATGTAATGCAACCAATCACAGTTCGTTTTGTTCTGCGTCATGTTTAGGAGCGTGGAAATGCAATATCAGACCGGCGTGCATCTTTAAATTATCCATTCAAGAACGCTGTTCAAGTTTACTGCAACAATGGAGCTGCAAACTTCACATACTTTTAAAAATCCAGTGTTTAATTAATCCTGGTAAGCGCTCTTTGTCACAGTTGTAAACACAACGGCGTTCTTCTTCCACAAGGGGGTTTGGCGTCACGTTTCTAGGCGGACCGTTAAAGAACGCAACACACTAATCTTGCGGACATCCTGTAGAATTCAACCAATCAGATGACGACTTCGAAACTCCTGAAGTGTTTGCAGATAAGTGTGCCATATGCATCAGACTTTCAGCCAACGGTCTGTGGGCATGACGTCTGAGGCTGAGACTAGCCATATTCTTCAAAATATCTGTTTTTGTGTGTTCAGCAGAAAGAAAAAAATTCATACAGGTTTGGAACAACTTGAGGGTGAGTAAATGATGACAGAATTTTTTCATTTTTGGGTGAACTATCCCTTTAAGCCTAACCCTAAAATCCTAAAAGTTGATGGAAATTTTCTTCCAGAACCTGCGATTCCTCCAGAATTTTCTTCCAGAACCAAAACCTCGCTGAAGAGCAAATTGATGTCTTTGATGGTCGCTAATTTTATTAACCACAAACTCTCAGAGTTGCTTTTTTTCTGTAGATTTTATTTACTTTTTTTTTACTGTTACACATTTTGTTTGCATCATTGTCAGGTTTCTTGGCCTGTGGCTGTTTGCACTCAGACATTAGATCACACACTCAAAATCTTTCTTCATAAACTCTTGTTGATACATTTAGGACAGTTTCTATTTCACTTTTATTTTTGCAAAAAAAAAAAAAAAAAAAAAAGAGAGCGAGAAACTCAATTTTTTCTAAGCTGAGTGAATTATGGAAGATGCGATGGGGTAAAAATAGTTTAAAAGAGTTTGTATTCTTTATTTTTGTTCTTCTCTCCCCCTCTTTTTATTTCTTTCCTTTTTTTAGCGGTTATGCACTGCACTGTAAAAACAATTAAATTGTTCCACTGTTTGCTGCTGTTTCTACCTTATCTGACCGTTAAAATGATTTAGACATTTTATATTTATAAACTGTTTACATTTATATTTACATTCATATGTATTTACTTGAATAAGCTCATCGGAAAGTTGTCAAAGTGACCATTTCCCAGTTTGACTATTAGGGGCGTGGAAATGTAAAGTCGATGTTGACTGATCTATTTCAGGCCCATAAAATAAGAGGCAGATTTGGAATTACTGTGGTTATACTCATTAATTTCCACAATGGCAAATTCACAAACTCATGAATACTTTCATGGGCCTGTCTATCTCCTTCATCTTCAAACATAAAGTGCTGCTGATACCTCAAGGCCTCTCCTGAACCGTCTGCCGTGAGAGAAGCCAGGAAACTAGGTAGATTAAAGTTAAATTAAGGATAAAAACCAATTTAGGCATGGTTATTGAATGCAGGATTGGTCGGTACATTTGCAGTGTGTTAATTAGCAATTACATTTTCCACTTTTTTTTTTCTTTTTGTTTACTATGCATGGTGAGGAGTATTCAGCCAATTGAGTCAGAATATATTTTTGGGCATAGTATTTAGTACACACACACACCCTTCTGAATTCCCCTCTGTGGCCATTTTCTTGTTTGGTTTCACAGGGCAGTCGAGAGAGCCTGGATACAGTGAGGGTCTGTGAGAAGAGGCAGAGGGATATGTAATCGAAGAGGGCAGCAACTCTTTATAAATAGGCTTGGGTCACTATCATTGTAAAGTGAGGAGGAATCTGATCCTAGATCAGTTTGCCCAGACTTTCATGAATACGGGCACACCCAGGATGAACCCAGAGAGGTGCAGACAACCATTTTGCTTAATGGTAAGGGAGAGACAGGGAGCATGAGGGATGGATATGAGGTTATAGATAGACAATCTGTGGGTGAGGGACAGCCTCACTTCTTTTAAATGTTCTTCTATGACAGGAGTGAGACAGTGAAAAGAGAGGGTGGTGCAAAACTTTCTGGATTAGATCATCACTTTGAAAAGGTATGTCAAGCCTGTACTTTAATAAGTATAGTTTGGGAACTAAAAGCAGATAAGGTCTAGTGCAGCAGTTACAGTTTCATCAATCCAGGAGTCAGATAAACGACCTACTGGATTTATAAACCTATAGGTTAAGATTCATATTGCGCAACCTGACGGTTTTTTTAATCGTTTGCATTACACTTCAAATATGACAGTGTGGACACAAAACAGTCAATGTTTTAAGCTTTTTGTAATTTCAGTGTCGTCTATTTTAACAAGCGGTAAAAAGAAGCTCTTTATATTTTGTTTCAGCACTGCTTTTTATTTGAAGCCACATCTGCATAGGTTTAACTGTCCAGCCCATAAATCAACTTTGACTCGATTTGAGGACATATAATTAGCCTTCATATATTTACACTAATCCTATACTAAACCCAGAAATTATTTAATTCGAAATGTAACCTAAATGATTCTCGATGCCACTGCCTCAAGCAATTTTCGTGTTCATAACGAATATAAGATAAAACAGCGTAAAATATCACACGGATTTTTACAAAACACAAAGAGAGCGTAAAGTACATCTCATTGTCTAAGTGTATACACTTTTTCCTGTTTTTATTAATTACAGTCACTGTTAAATCGCCGGAGACGAAAAAGTAGGACATAAACAAGCTTCACATCTTTAGACTGAATAAAATGTCTAAATACCCTCAAACGTAGCTAACATTTTCTTCATGATTCAGCGTCAAATAATGCAATAGCACAGAGACACAGACACAACATCGTATTCATGGCATTCTCATTAATACAATTCCCTGTCAGACTAAAGCTCATGGACTGTTTATTTTAGCGGGTAAAACTCAATCACTTAAGTCCAATTATAACTAATAACCAAATGAAAACTATTCATTTTTAAATTCATTCCAAAAAGCCATTGATTTTGTTAAAAAAAACATTCTCTTAAAAAAACGTGTTATTTTATTATAGGTAACAGTTATTGTTGTAAACTGGTCTTCGTGTAGCAAAGAAATGTTTCTGTTTCATAGAAATACAAAGCATTTTGACGTCACAGAATTCGCAAAACGAATTCACATCAATTCGTTCAAGTGTGACAAGAAACATTAAAAAAAGAGATTGTTGGTATTTTTCACACGCAGATTTCTCACGTATACCTGTCCATTTCTTTTACTAAATTTCACACAAACCGATGTGGTCTCTTCCAGAGCAATGCTGAGCTCACATCGATGTTTGTCATTTTAAGATTGGATACATTGATGCGCATTTTTATGATCCGTTCTGTGTCTCCTTTGTGAGTTTACGGGCAAACACCTTTTCAACATTTGTATGTATTCCAGAACATAGGCTAAAGAAAAAATGATCACATATTAGTTATGTTAAACTCATGTTAAACTTTAGAGAATACAGTTTTCTTAAACAACTGGAAGAACAAAATTATATTCTTAATCATTAGATGGTCGCAAATAATGTTTAATTTTCTATTTTTTTTTTTTTTTTTACCTGTTGCATTAGAATGTAAATGACCAGTTATTATTTTATAGCCCATAAACATTCTTCCGTGCTTGGATCCTCGATCAATGCAATGCAAATATAGTCAGTTTTATATAGTCAGCTTCTTCAGTTCTCGTCAATTAAGTTTTCTAGCAGTCGCGTCAATTTGTTGTTTTCAGGTCTTTATACCACCAAAAAAAAAAATATTGTCAAAAGCACCATCTGCATAAAGGAACACGTTTGGTCCTCGGTTGTTCCCATGAACTTTTGCGTCCATATCGAGAAGTTCTCCTGTGGGACTATACATCAGTAATTTATCAACAATCATTATTAAATGAAAGACATTTCGTTTTGCACGGCAGTATGAAAACTTTCACACTTCATTTCAAAGTGCGTTTGCTATTGTGTGTTTTCAAATAAGACTGCTAGATGATCCCCATGAAAAGCTGTGAAATTACCTTGCGTTGTAAATTACGTCTGGTTATTGTTATATATGTATAGGCATGCATACAAGTAAATTGTTTTTAAACATGGACATTGTAATTGGTTAATAAAATACCCGAACTTTCTTAACCGTTTCTAACTGTAGTTTTCTAACATGATTGACACCTTATAAGTTGACCTCTGGGTTAAAAAAGTTAACTCGCTGTTCAGTTGCAGTTTTATGTGTATGTGCTTACTTCTTGAGTTGTAACACTTCTTAAAAAGAAGCGCACGTTAAGTTTTGGGCCAAGGTTAACCCAGCTAAACTCAACAGGCCCTGCAGTCAAGGCTGATGGCCCCTCCTCCTTAAATGTTTTTTTAATCACTCTCAAAAATAGTAAAGTCTGACTAAGTATATTTGTAAAATCTATTTAATCCATCAGCAAAATGATGTTTAACTGTAGCCTATCAACAACTCTTCACAATGAAAACATTTGTCTTTGTGCAATATGAGCCAACACTCCTATACACGGATTTCAAATAATATCTGAATTAATTTGGCTTTGTTGTGTTTAATTACATACAGCAATTTGTTATCTATTGACTATCTACTAGACCCTTTATTGGCCGCGTAGCGAAGCAGAAAAGCGACAAGCAAACTCCGTGATGCAACTCTGTTGTAACTGGAGCAATGGTCCGGTTGATTCAGTAGGACACACATGCATGCATCACTACATAAAGTAATTAAATTTACAGCAAACTATACTGTATGCATGCATGTATATATTGAAACTACTTAGGCTACATAAAATAAAACTATCTTTGTAAATACACCATGACAAGAGTAAGGCGTTCCGCCAGAACTTTGTCGCCTATTCAACTGGACATGCATAGCTACTGAGTAAATATAAAAAAAAAAAAAAAATCTACAACTGCAAATGCATGGTAAAATATTTACGTTACCAAAACATTAATACATATATTGTAAAAAGATGTATATATGCACAAATACACACATCACAAAGATATCCGTTTTCGCTGTCACTGTACTGCTACTCGAGCTTTGTCATCGCAGCGCTTTGATGAAGACTTGCCTTCACTTCGCGCTTCCTACCCCAGCGAGCGCATATACTGCCCCGTATGAGTTGAGCTGTACAGTGAGTAGGGACACGTGATCTCATCTGATCCCGTCGATTTTGTTATAGGGTGGAGGGTCTGGGTTTTGTGTACATAAGGTCGTGTGCTGCTCGCCTCTCTCTCTCTCTCTCTCTCTCTCTCTCTCTCTCTCTCTCTCTCTCTCTCTTACTCCAAGTGCCACCGCTCCGCCTCCTCTTTTCGCAACATTGACGCAATGTATAAATGCTGGAACAAAAGGACAACTTCCTTGAAGCTTGGCGTAATTGCAATAATAGAGATAGAGAAGGGCTTCAGTGATACAGTGATGGGAGTCCGGCGCTCTACCGGAATATCTTTACCACAGCTTCTTTGGCTCGACGTTCACGTTAAAATGGAATTGCACTTTCCAGGTTATTCCAAGCCTAAAGTAAGTATCATAAACAAGCCTTTTCTTTTCCACATCCAATATCTCCAGCTCCGCTCGTGCTGCCCTGCTTCACAAGAGGAAATACGAGGGACCGAAGCTTTGTTGTTGAGTTGCCATTCACAGTGTGTTTTCTCTGGTGTTGATTTAAATGTTTGAGGACGAAAGTTGCCGTGTTGTTTGCGATTCATAATCGAGCTTATCTAAAAATTAATGTATGTATAAGCTGAGGTAGTAAACAACCAAAGCGCGGGTCGCATCATTATTAGGTCTGAAAGAAAGAAAGGCGCTAGTTTTTTGAATTGAATGTTTATTTGTGTTTCGCAAAGGGTTTCAACAAAAGGCGTTGGATGCGCTCTCGTGAGGGGTGGTGGGGAGGGAGGGGGGTTGAAGTAAGTCGCCTAATGTCAATGACACTTTCCACGATTAATTTCGTGGAATCGCAATGGTTGAATATCAAATGAGCGCTTGGAGCGCGTAGCCTATACATCATCGAACACAAAAAGCTGTAATGAAAGCCAAGCGGTGAAAGTGCCGGGTTTTATTATATGCAACTACACTGAAGCTGCATTCCGCTTCCATTCCGCCGCGCTCCAAAATTATACGAGGATGTGTTGTGTGTCTCAAAACCAATATATTCTCACATGTTGCTCGTTCTTACAGCCGAGTATGAACAGGCGCGTTTTATTTCAGCGACCAAACGATGCCTGCGCTATTGGTGTTAATGCCGATCCGATACTTTGCGAACAAAGGACCGGGGGAGAATTTCGTGAGGTGGAGGACGACAGTAGAAGAACGGGTAGACTGTTTACAATAATAACAGGATAGCCGTGACGTCGAGTGATAGACAGCGCTCTCAGCCAGAGGAAAAACTTCTGAGGCATCAACAACATTCTAAATTTGGACAGGGGTTACATCATCGAAGTTAAAGCTGCTGGGGGCGGGACTTCCGGTTGGATTTGAGTTCGTACCGCTGAAGTGGCTGCTCTTTCTGTTGCGTCTTTGTATCTATCGGTGTCTGCACAATCGCTTCCCTTTCACTGCCACAAGCTTAACATTTTGTCCAGTTGCTCTGCTGACGATATAAATGTTTCGAGATGCTCGTAAATGACTTATGATAATGTCGTGGATGTATTGTGTGGACCAAACTCAACACATTCAAATGATCAAAACGTTGCTTAACTTAAAAAAGTAATGAACTCATATACACGACTTCAGCAGGGTGTTTGCATTGATCTGTGCATTATCTCAGTCAAAACGTTTGGTTTTGTGCTGGTACTCTTCATAAAAGCCCATAAGGATAGATAGTGGTATGCCATATATTAGACAGGGTTGATGAAATACCATGTAATGACTTGCTACAATGTGAAAATTGTTCACTAACACAAAACTACAGAAAATCACTGAATGAAAATCAGTCATACAACATATTAAATACATGATTCATTACATGGTAGCACATACATTCATCTTATATGATTGGTAGGGAATTTTCCAAATACATTAGGCTATAATGCCAAAAATCAAGTTAAAGTGTGTATGTGCAGAATGACTTGTTTGCTCTGTTAACAGGTTTGTGAGGAATATTTCAGACCTATTTGAAACTATTTTTTGTGCATGCTTTCTATATTGTATAATGCAATATATTGTATTGCAAAGCCATGTGATTAAAAACCATTCAATTTGTTAAGAAATCTCCCTGTTTGGGTCTCTTTTAAATTAAGTTAAACCAAACAAACCAGCATGAGGCAGTGGCTGTGTCTTGTTAGGCCGGCCCACTTAACAGGGGTCGAAGGTTGCTGTTGTATTCTCAGACTTGACTTGCAGGCATCTATTGACTTTTGATGGATGTTGTTACTTAAGTGTGTAGTCTCTGGCCTCTGTAAAAGGGGGGGCTGTCCCCTCACATGCTCCCACCCCCTCCGTCATACTAAAGAGATCACAGGGGTGCAGCTGCTTCAGACAGCTTTGGGGTGGGGTGGGGTGGGGTGGGGTGGGGTGGGGGTCTGAGACCCTTCAATGAGAGAACAAAACCCTTTCATAAACACACACACTCAAGTTCACCCCTTACAACTGCCCCTTTTTTCACACCCCTACAAAAAAAATGTTTGACAAGTGGAGGGAGCAGGAGTGCACTGGGTGCACAGCAGACGTACTTGTAACCTACACTGCTAATTACTGAAATGTTAGGATCATGAATATGAATAAAACTGAAAGGCATGTTTTATTCCTTTCTGTATTTTACTACATCATGTGGCTTTATTTGTGATTCATTTCTTAACAGTCAATTATACAAATATTACACATGAATGAGTAACCCACCAGGTCAAGGATTTAATGTAAAGAGACTGTATAATCAGATACTGCATACACAAAAAAAAACCTCCACAAAATTTTTCCTTTCAGTGATCCAACATTTGTGGGCCCTAGCCTACTATGCTGACTCAGCAAATTTTCAACAAGGTTATTTTTTCTTTTACACATATATCCTCTTTAACTTGTAACATTAATTGCCATCAAACTGCAATACAAAAATGTATTCTAATTCTAATGTGCAATACGTCTATTCCTGTTAAAGGCAATACAGATACATGCTCCTCACACCAACAAAGGTAACTCACAGAATCAGTACATCAAATTAAAATGATGCATCCTTTCATTGAATGTATGTAATTTGCAGCCCTGTATTGTGTGTCTATTTTAATAGTTGATAGGTGTGAAATGTGAAGGCAGAGGGTTTAATTTGTTTCAGAGATAATAAATGGAGGGTGTGTTAAACGTCAGTAGCAATCTCTTGTTGTCAAAATTTACTTGCATTATGAGAAAATACACAGTATAATATCGGACACATGACAGGAGTCCTGAATTCAGAAATTAGTCAATAGTGACCTAGCTGTATAAAATGTGCGGCGAGACAGGGCCTTAAATACTTCCAAAAGCATGTATTTGGCTGTAATCCGTGCTGTATTAGCTCAAAGTCTTTTAATACAGCTAATTAAACAGCCCTGTAATATTTATATACAATCTATCTAACATTAACAAAGTTGAGGTCCATGATAAACTTGATTTTTGACACCTATTACGTAAAATGTGGATTATTAATATATGTTCAGACTATAAAACAAGCTTTTGTGAAATGTAGGGGGAAAAACTGTAAGATTATCAGTAGAACACATTTATTGGCAGCAAGGTGATGTAAGTGTAATGTAGATTCAGTCGGCTTATTAGAGACTTGAATGTTAGTTACAAATCACCCAAGCTACAAGAAATGGGGTAACTCGTGTGTTGGTATCTCCAGCTACAGAGTATCTGTGTGTGGATAAAAGTGGGCAGCATTAAGATTTGGGCGTTCAAGTGTGTCACAAAGCAGTTGCTGAGGAAAAACCAGGTCATATCTCCCTCTCTTTCTGAGTAGAATGGATATTTTACAACACCACTGAGACTGAACTATCAGTTTGCATAGGGCGTATACAGAAGAACACCTTACATAAGTTTCTCTATAGGGAGCTGGCAGGGAAGTACTGGATGAAATAGCTTAAATGACAAGCATTAGATAGCCAAGGGCTACTTTTTTATTTTTCGAGGCTTCATGATGTTCTTATCTGACCAGATGTGGGTGCTTCCCCTCAGTTGACAGAAGCACACGGGGTTTCTATCCTCAAAATACATACTTTTATCAGTTACAGAGAATATAAGATAGTTGTCGTTGACGGGGAAGAAAAAAAATGTTTCTTCCAGTAAAATCTCTCTATCTCCCACCTTCAAAACCGCTCTCCAAGTCCATGTTCCCGGCATGCACATGCGAGCTGGGGGCGGCTCTTACCGATTTGAATGAGGAGAGTCACTTTCGGCGCCATTTTCGAGTGAGCGGCGATAACATCAACACTGAGCGCGCGCATAGAGAGGCAGTGCGCGCGACGATTCGTCTTAAAAAAATAAGACTTATCATCTGAATGTGGGAAAACAGCACGATCGGACCACGTTTAGAGAGCAAAATCGCCTGCGATCGCAGAAGTGACCAGTACGAACCGATTGTGAAGGAGCCGAAGGAGAAAGGGGGGCTATCTTTCAGCTGCGCATATGGAAAACCTGCGATTTTTAAAAAATAATACATAAAAATAACGGTCGATGCGAGGAAAAATATAGAAAAATTCTGGAAAATACCAGAGGGTCTTAGGATTGGGATCCAGCACGGTGCTGATGAAGATTGTGTCATTTTGGTGTTTTTTCGTGTCGCTTTTTGAGCGGGAGTAACGGACGAGCTGCTGGCGCAGATACACGCCGTTCATTCCGAGTCTGTGATGCATCAGACACTGAACTCAGATTATACAGGACACATCAACCATCTAATCCGGTAAGATGTTTGAAACGCTTCATTCATCGAGTTTGTCATAAAAAGATGACTTTGATTATAATTTCTGTTTTTTTTTCTTCAGAAGACCACATTGTTGCGAAACTGGCTTGATGCATGTTGTTTTAGGGGGAAATACTTTGCGCCATTTTATACGTCAAGACTCCGTGTTGATTAAAAAAGTTATTCGTGAGTGTTTTTTTATCTTGACCACACTGTCATAATGTAACGCTCGATTGAGAAGTCGCAATGTAATTAATGTTACATATAGACTCAATGGACAACTATGGTATGTAACTTATTAAAAAAAAATGACATGACTTATAATGTAGATTCTCGTGCTGATTTGCGTTACTACGTGGATATTATAAAACGTCAAGTGTCGTTTTGTTACGTTAGAATAATAGGGAAATTTAGGGTTTTGTTTGTATCTGGGAGAGCAAATGACGCGTTTTGTCTGCAGGATAAAGAGATTCTTGCTTTTCTGCTCCCCCCCCCTTTCTTTTTTTTTTTTTTTTGGGGAAATGTGAATTAGAGTTCAGCTGTATGGTTGCAAGCACGGCATTTTCACCATATGTAAATGGTAGAATTACACACGGGTTTTTGCTTATTAACACTGACTTTTATTCTTTCCTGACCTACAACAAATATCTGCCTTGCTGCGTTTGTCAATTTTCAGTAGCACCACTTTTTATAAAAAATAAAAATATTTTTTTTCAACTTCTCTAATGAGTGTCAGAGTTTTTGTTTCCATTTTTGAAACAATAAGTAACTTTTTGTGCTGTTTTTTTTTTTTTTACTGAACTGGATGGAAAAGTAAGCCTTGAACTACTGTGGGGGTGGAATTGAAAATGCAGGCCTGTTGAGAAAAAGCCTATGTCAGTTGCAGAATTGCTGAGGTGTGTGTTCCTCTCCTCACTTTCAGTCTGTGTGTGTATATTGGGTGTCTCTTGGAGGGTGTGCCGCACCTGGAGATTCAAATGAGCCAAAATTATGCACTGACTTTTTTTCACGCATGGTTTATAATATTGGTAATTCTTGATACAGTCATGCCATATAGGCAAACAAGCCATTAAACTATACTGTATACAAGAGATATTTTGAATATATTTTTAATAGCCAAACAGACCTTTACAAAAAGCTTTTGTCATTATTGCCATTATTTTTCCATCGCTTTTTTCATTATGAGCAAGACTTTTTGTTTTGACTGACTTTAATACAGTGTAAGTTGTCCACTCACTCTGTAACAGTATTTTTGAGGCCAAGAGTGACTGTAATAAGAGTCAGAATTGATATTTCTTCGACTATTGTTCTACATTGTGTCAGAGTGACAATATTGTTGACTTGAATAACTTTTGAGTGGATTTTTTTTTTTTTTACTCTCTGCATTGTATTGCTGTTCATATGAATTATTGAAAGGCATTAATATTTCTGATAGTTTTAAGGACAAACATTGAGCACTTACGCAATTACATATATATATAATACACACACTACCAGTCAAAAGTTTGGACACACTTTCCCATCAAAAAGAATGGGAAAGTGTGTCCAAAATTTTGACTGGTAGTGTGTGTGTGTGTGTGTGTGTATATATATATATATATATATATATATATATATATATATATATATATATATATATATATAATATATTTATTAACGTTGAGCAGTAGCGGGAATGTTATTGCAAATAAAAATATCCATGGTTTAATGTAGGCCTAGTCATTGCATGTTGCAGTGCAAGAGCTCGGTCACCAATCGCAAACATGTTTTTTGCAACAAAAAAAAAAAAGGGAATTCTTTATGTGTGTCAATATCTACATAATTATATACCTATATGATTACTTTATCAATACCTCATAATTATAGTATGTTTCTGTAGTGGATTTATTGTAAAATTGGTAATAGTCCATTATTAAAGTTGGCTACTTACCTATTCAACACACCGTACACACATTCACTTAAAACTTAAATTTATTAAAGCATGAACCCAAAAAAGACAATTTAACATATATTTTTTGATATCAAGTGACCGTAATATTTTTACGATGTAATATGGCTTCCGGTCAACTAGATAAAGAATATCAGGAATGTATAAAACAGATATTGTCATGGCGACATGCCTCAGTTACTGCTTGTCCAGCCACAACAACAACTATTCTTTCACGACTAAATACTGAGCCTGTATGAATCCACCCAGTCTCTTCATTCACACCCTATAGAAACAAATAAATACAACTAATTATTTGTAAATGCAAACAAACAGAACAATAACTTTTATATATTGTGGAAATAAATTTTCCACAGATATTTGAATGTCACACTAGTAACTTGTTAGTGTGAGGATTAAAAATGCTTTTTTCCCCCCTTTGTGTGTGTATTTATAATTTCATGTCAGTGTGTAATTGTGGTCATGAGGTGATCCCTCTGTGGTCTATTGTGAATATGCAGAAGCTGGATATTATGACGATGACCCACTTAGACCACTTTACGATGAGTTTGTCTTCAGTTTAGGGCTAAAGGTTACATACAGCATTATACAGAGCTTGTGTTTCTTTGATATCAGCCAGCCTGTTATACACTCAAGATATTGGCTGACACGTGTTACACTACGATGGATAATGACAAAAGCATACCAACAAGGCCTAAATTAATGCACATTCTCAGCCAGCCACTCAATTTGAAATAGTAATGTATTTGGTTTTATTTTTTTCAAACGGAAAGGGTTTGGGACAGTCTGATACATTACAGTGCTTGACAGGTGCTTGACATTAGATAAAGTATACAATAATTAGAGGTGACTTTAAAAAAACATAATTTCTTTAGCACCTTTAAATCCTGTTTTTGATTTGGAATTTTGCATTTGCTTGTAAAAAAAAATTCCTCAAGGCCAAAAATTGTATTTTAGAATATCAGTCAAGCCTGTAAGTCATTTTATTAAGGGCAGGCTGTTATGTATTATTAACAGTGTTATATTTTGTAAAACGCTTATCTGCCCCTTCAAGGTCCATTTGCAGTATTTTCACCCAGTTGCATCAAATTTGTCACAAAGTAGAAATTCTCCAAATTTTGCTGAGATAAACTTTGATCTTAGTGCGCGTTAGCTTGTTCCCTCTTGTGTCTCTGTGACCGTGACATATTAGTCACAACCATCATAGTTCATTATGACTTGTTGTATTAGTTCATTATGATGTGTCTTTCTCACAGTTATAACAGGTTTGTAGACCTATAACCTCTTGGCATAAATCCAAATGGAAATCTTCATGTGTATTTGGTGGTAGCGGTGTGTCACGTACAGCTAAGACCAGTGGTTCTGTAATATGCCCAAAGAGTTTAATGCCTTTTTTGTCTAATATTAATGGTTATGTAATATTGCATTTGACTCAGACCCATCCCACACCATATTGAAAACTAGTAGGTGCAGGGCATGTGAGTTGTCTTCATGCTTTTTCTCTAATCTTTATTTGTTTCTCTTAATTTGGATGCCTTGAAAATGTTTAAAAAGGTGTGGAGCAGCTTTGTCCAATGGCTTCCAGTAAAATATGTCCCCCAGTTAGCCATAATAAAATAGGTTATGCCCATAGCATTTAGTATACTGTATTAATTTGAGGCGTCATCGCCAGTTATATTACTTGATTATAATAGTTTTTTGTGAAGTTTCACATTATGTAATCCTTTGATTTTTAAGTGCTGTATTGACTTCAAAGTGAGATCATGTTCGATAATATAACAGGCCTGTCCTGTTCTAGCTATTTTTTATATCGATGTTCCTTTGCTGTAAATATGCCTGTAAACATCGTATAGTGACTCTTTGAAGTAAATGCAATAGCAGAACTGGTCCTAAAATGAGTTTGAGGTTTCTGTTGTGCCCCCCCCCCTTTGTGTTAGCTCATTTCAGTGTTCCTCTTGCCACAAAGTTATAGTAGGGCCTCTAAGATTCAAAGAACTTGGTTGATTGTAGTTTCAAGTAGTAGCTTGAAGGGAAAACAAGAAGAGTCACTTGGCTGTTTTATCAAGAAACCTGAATGTTGGGGTGGTGGCTTTTGATTTCATAACTTCACTTGCTAGTAAATCGAACGGTATAAAACATGATTTTCGGGCCTACCTCAGGCCTCAGTTTGTGTGTTTGTTTGCCCAGTGAGATCAGAGGACTCTCGATTCTTGGTGGTTGTGTGTCCTTTTGTAAATGATCATTTAGATGCGAAACACAGAAATTAAAATCTTGATCTGAGTGTCAATTACAAAGCTATCTATAAGAGTAACACAGCGCCAGCCGAGCTGTCTGATGCCAAACAGCCAGAGCTCTTCATTGTAAGCTCTTCTTAGTACTACATGTGCTGCCAGGGCTGCTCCTATCTTACATTACTAAGGCAAATGCACTTGTTATGGGGACTGGCACTGTATACCACCATTTAAAGTGCTTGATATGTTTTTGCGACATTCATACGCTATGAAATGATTTGAATATTGCTTTTGTGCTGTAGTGTTTCATGCACAAAGGCAATATAATAATCTAAACATTTACAGCACGTCTAAGCACACTTTGTAAAGAAAAAAATTAAATTATTTTTTTTAAGAAGTGCTATCTTTAGTGCCCATTAAGAATCAGACATTCAGCGCCTTTAAGACTGACCTAATAATAAAATAGTAACATCTTATAAATTGTGCACTTAAGTATAAATTGTGAAATCTGTAGTTATTTAGTTAATAATATTGTATATTAGTTGTATATTCAAGCGTCCTGCTCTTTATTTACACTTTAAGTTTGAATTCATTTTCTTGAAATATTGTATTTTCTAGTATATTGAGCATAGATGCTTTATGGAGTACACTCATAGTGCACAAAGATGAAAAACTAGAAAATGTCAGATTGTTGTCTTCATTGTTTTTATTCTATCCCATTAGGCAGATCTTGTGTGTAGAAACATGCTTTCACACACACTTATGTGCTGCTTTGCCCCCTTTGCCTGTTATATCTTGTAAAAGCAAATGAAATTATGGGAGCAGCTTCCCCTTTCTGTGGTAGGAAGTGAATGTTTCTCTGCTAACTTCTGGCATACGAAGTTATAGGGAACAACACGTCTAGCTGCAGCCTCGTAAAAATACACTAATCGGACTAACCCCTTCACGTCACCAGAGTATGTTGTTTTGGTCATCAAATAAATTATTTTGTTTATTGTTTGAGTATGTTTTATTTAGTTTAATCTAGGTACACATGCACATTGTAATGTAACGTTCAATATATATTACTTGAATGTATAAATGAACTTTATTCAGATGGGCTTCGGTCAGTTAATACTGAGACAGTATATTTTATGAAACCATAATTGAGCTTTATGCCTTTATGAATTTGCTATTGGTATAGTTTTCAGTTGTAAGTTACAGTTTTAAAAATAAATAGTGAATTTATAATTATTTGTTGGTGTAAAATCATTTTTTACTTTGTTTCTCAGTAATTAGGCTGAAAGGATGACTCTTTTTGGTTACATTGCTTGAACGTCTGTGTGCTTTCAAGATATCCTGTAAAAAATAGTTTTTTCAAAGTGTGCCAGTATTAGTACAAATATTATTATTTATATTTTCTTGTGTGCATTATTAAAACTTACTTTGTGTACTTTGTATCCTTTGTATTTCTAATGGATGTGTGTGTGTGTGTGTGTGTATGTATGTATGTGTGTGTGTGTGTGTGTGTGTATATATATATATATATATATACACACATGCACATAAACCAGATTTTGTAATTTTTTTAAAAACATCTCTTCTTAGCCTTGATGGTGTTCTGATGTTATTTGTTGGGTTTTTTTTCTCTCACTCACACACACACACACACACAGTCACA
Organism: Coreius guichenoti; assembly: GCA_039654105.1. NCBI lineage: Eukaryota > Metazoa > Chordata > Actinopteri > Cypriniformes > Gobionidae > Coreius > Coreius guichenoti. The sequence goes on along the minus strand of CM077170.1, from coordinate 38,911,069 downwards.
AACCATGACACATAAGAATTTATCTTCAAACAAGATTATGCTGCATTCATTTAAATATTTCGTATAATATTTAAGCACACATAATTACACCAGTCCAGTAAAAAAATTACACTGCATGCTATACAGATGGTATACTTTTGTATTTTTACCTGTAATTATATGTAAAGAAACATGAGAAACAAAATTTGTGCTTCATAAATATCCCTTTATTTTTGTTTTCTCCAGAAAAGGAATGTAGAGCACACGGCATGACACTGAGCTGTGACAAAGTCAAGTAACTGTAAGTATACTGATTGAAGTTTTAACTATATTATTGGGTGTAAAAATCCAGTGTAAGAAACATGCTGATTTCTGATAAGCATAAAAGAAAATATACAGAAAAACTCAATTTTCTATATCCTCATGGAGTGCCTAATGTGAAAGGCATACAGACAACAAACAACACAAGTAAATATTATAATGTGGGAGGTTACAGGCTTTTGTCAGGGAATACTTTTTTTGCCCAGTCCATGGGGCTCTTTTCATAACCTGTAATTTTAGCCTTATAGACAGCAGATGCTTCATTGTCCTCTTGCTTGTTACACCAAAAGTTTTTTTGTCAGTATTGGTTCACCTGGTACAAAAACACATGAGCGTATACTGAATGGAACAGAAACCTGGGGTGGGTTATAAAAACAACTAACATCAGAAACAGAACATGATAAATATTGCAAGTTAGTCATGCCTGAAATGATTGTGTTATTATTAGCCCAGTTATTTTTGCACTGCACACAGGACATGTAAATTATTTCTTACACTCATCGCATAAGAGTCATGTCATATATAGTTTTGAACAAAGCAGAATGAAACCTTTTTGTTCAGCTTACTCATATGGTTCTTTAAAAATACATGTCTTGACTGATTTGAATTACATCTATGAGTCTACTTGCAAATCTTATATTGAATATGAAAATTAAAAAAAAAAAAAAAAAAAAACTCCATTAGACAGCTTAAGTAAATTGAAGTTCTTATGTTTTAACAGTCACTGGCTTTCTGAAGTTATCTTCATTTGTCAAATCTCCCTAAATAAAGGTTTGGATACAGTGAACTTTTTAATCATGGTGCACACTTACCTGGCAATGCCGATTTCATCAGTGAGAGGCAGGCAGGTTGTGTAAGAATGGCGTGAATATCATGTTTTTCTCAGAACTGGTACCATATTACCACAACTGACCAGATTATGCAAATAGATTTTTGTGCAGGGTACTTCTCCAGAAAAATCCACTCATCACTGTAGAATAGAAATGTGCTAGAAGAAAGTAAAACAAAAAATACTTTTGGTCATATAATGAGCAGGAATGTTACATTTCTATAACATTTCTGAAAATAAAAGTTTTACATCTTTAAAAACAGATGCTCATTTAATTTCTGCATTTGTCAAACTCCACTTTACATGATCTAACACTTTTAAACATGAAAAACAATGCATTTGACCTTGAAATTGGACATTAGAAGCTGCATTTTTTTAGGTTGCTAAAACCTAAAACAAATGAAATATCTTTACCTGACCCATAAAACGTTTTCAAATAGATTACACTTGCACACTTTTTCCATGCATGCTTATCTTAATGACCACCTATTCCCTGCTGCATGTGCATAGCAAAACCAAACGTGAGAAATAACAGCCCACAAAGCCTGAGGAAGTCTCACGTTGTAATCAAAATTGCAGCTTTTTATTCCTATCTTTGATTTTAAATTCTAATGTTCTGAGCAAGCATGAATCTCTTTTTTTTTTTTTGCCGATATCATTTTGACATCTTTTAATGACAAAATGTAGCCATATGGACACTTCTTACTCATTGTATTTTTGTTGGTCCTGTGTTTTCAGATTGCGAAGCGAGGACCGTGTATGTGTGGCTGTGGGGGCGCGCGCCTCGCGTGAGTGCGTGAGCGCGCGCTCTGTGCGGGGCCTGTCGGTACTGTAGCAGCACAGAATGGTTTGTGAGTTATAACGGGGGTGCAGGCCGTACTGTGCTGCGGCAAGAACAACAGGACAGACGCGCACTTAGATTCAAACGGGTGAAAAGGACAGAAGGAAGGTGAAGTAGGCAAAAACAACAGGAGCAGCAGCAATACTACGAGTGCCAATGAGTCTCCTGAACTTGGCCGTGTGACTGACTGGCTGCCTGGCTGTAGCAGCACGTAAATATTGGAGTCAAAGCACTAGCGAATCCTCCAGTATTGACCGTGCTGCTGGAGTTAGGCGGGCCGTTTACCGTCTGCGGGGGCCTCTGTGCTTCAGGATCCCTCATCTCGTCAGGAAAGCACAAGAAGACTAACGTCTGACTCATAACATACTGTCCAGATGCCGCTGTTTTTATTCTTTGATTCGTTTTAATGCTTTTACTCTCTTAAGAAGCGATGACATGAAATGTGATGAAACATCAAATAAGCTGTGTAACTGTTAATGCAATTTAATTTTAAATTGGTCAGATATGCTTCTGTAAAAGTGATGATTGATGATTTATGTACATGGAAAAATGCAATGAGAGGAAAATACAATTAAAAACATTAAAACCACAACAATTGCATCTAGCCAGATTAATTGTACAGAGCCGCGCTGCGCGCAAATTGACCAGTTTCTCAAACATGAACAAATCTACCACATTTCTCACAACAGATTTGAACAAACATTACCTAGACTGTAATAAGCAGTTTTGGACGAAGCACGTTGTTGGAAACAGTTATAAAATGTGTGGTATACAGTGTTAAGCATCATCACGTCAGTAAATGTTACCTTCCATCTTTTTCACATTTTGATTAACGCAGCATCGCCATCTTCTGGGAACTTTAGACTTCATATCGCCCCTGTAAGATTTAGAGAAGTGGTACTGACGGAATCACTTAGTAGCTCATTCTCTTTTAGCACTTTTCGCTGTTTTTTTTTTTTATCCTCGCGTTTCTTTCCCTCTGTAAGGGTCGTTAATATAAAGTAGCCTATATTTACACTCCCACTCCGTTGAAACGCTTGCTTTTCTAAGGCAACACTGAGGAAACCATCCTTCAAAATAGTGTCCACCATCAGGCCAATATTAAAGTTTGCGTTTATCTGGATCAACTGTACAAAAGTCTGTCAAATAAGCAAATGAAAGATGACAATGCGTTAAGAAATGCTAATCCATCTAAAACTTTTGAGGGCACTTCAACTCGAAATACCTATAGTTGCCTTGAGGGATACGCCTGGACAAAATTCGCGGAGACGCACCTGTCCTGAATGCATTTTAGCCCAAATGTAATCAACTTTATTTAGTTTTATTCAGAAGTGAGTTAAGAACACTATTAACTCTAATATCTGGCCACACTAACGCTCGCTTGTTTGAATGTACCTGAATCTGGCAGAGCTCCGCTATCTATCTCAAGCATTGACTTTTTGGGTCGTTCAGTATGAAGATACATTTCTTACAAGAAACCCTGATTATGCTGGACGACGGGTCCAAACATTTTTGACGGCAGTTCCTGCTCAAAAATAATAATAATAAAAAACATGACAATAAGTGTGTTTGAACCCAGAATCATAATAACTGAAAAAGAGAAGGGGAAAATGAATTCCTCTATCTATGAGCGACTGGCCAGCAACTAATTTAAATTCGTTTGTGGCGTCCTATAGTTTAATATCTGGTTGACACTTTAGTAGTGAATGTATGTAGAAACGTATCAAGTTTAAACACAGACCTTCTAGTACTAGTATTTATCTACTTGTACTACACGTATAATTTCTAAAACAGATGCACTGATTGTCCACGTGTATTAAAGACGCATAATAAATATAATCACTACTAATTTCGTTCGTAGAAATCAATGGAATTGTCCTTAACAGGGTTCCAGCGAAAATCCGGGATACAAGGAAAAAGTTACTTGTGTGGAGCTGCACCCTAAAACTTTCGGATAAACATAAATAAAAGCTTTTTATTCTGTGTCATTGTGATTGGTCACTCATGGTTATGTAACCGATTTTTCTTTAATACCGAGAAACTTGAATAAAGGTTTGGTGCCACTGGTACAATGTGATGCCTGACTTCTACATCATCTGAAATGGATTCATAGTCGAGAGTTGAAACGAGATGCCCTTATTTGACATATTACAGTCCTTCCACTTGTATTGTACATCGGATTGCATAATAAAAAGCAGGTACGAGTGAAATCAATGGAATACATCACAGACATTATATGTTAACCGATAAAAATATGAGAAAATAGGGCAGAAACCACGTCACTTTCTTCTGCTCTTACGTCACTCCCATCTCATGTCACTGAGGTTATTCTTTCCCTAGGCTGAACTAGAGTTTGAATACTGTACTTCAGAATACACACTGAACAATTTCTGAAGCGGAAATTCGTACTGCACCCAAAAGAGCTGCACAACTTTTTTTTCTTTCTGAATAAGCTATTCTTGGCAGGTAAGGCGAGATCCTACCCGGTAATTTCCACAGAAACCTCATTTGGAGTGTCACAGCTGAGCAGCGCGCAGGTTTATGGTGAAATCTGATTGGGCGGTTCTGAAAATAACGGTTTTGTTGTCATTCAAAAAACCAAAGGCACGCAGATAATTGCACTCATGTTCAGCATCTCATTGCTGTTTTTAACTAGTTTCTACTACAGACCTCACTATAACATTACCTCATATGTCATCACCTGTACCTCAAATTCACAATATGTCGATTCCGGTAAAGTTATTAGTCTATTCCCCCTAAAAAAGTCATAAATTAAAATGTTCTCTCGTTGTTACAAGATGGTATTTATTTATTTATGAATTATTAACCTAGCGTAAGCTAAATCAGAAATATATATATTTTTAAAAGGTCGACAGGGAGACCATGATAAAATATTGTGACTACTTTACCTTTTTTGGTCCATTTACCTCGACATCTGCTTACTAGTCACCCCAAAGGACAAGACCGTGATGTTGGTTAAAATAATTAGTTTCTACATTAATGCAATAATCCCATGAAAAGTAGGGATGTTGGGTAAAACAGTTCCACCGCATAACTGCGAACACATCACGCGCTCGTTTATTGGATAGAAACCGCGCGCGCCAGTTACCAGGGTACTCTGCAAACGCAATCATGGCGCTTGTTGCTGTGCAGATTACAACACTAGCGAACTTCAAAAACAACAAACAAAAGTTAATATCGAAGTTAAGTATTACACAAGTAACAAGCAATTTTTTTTTCTTCGAAATGTTTAATTAAACCCGTCTTTGATGTGAGAGCAAAAATATATGAACACAAGTAAATATATATTTTCGTTTTTGAAAGAAGTTGGTCAGATATAGATACCCCCATACTTTCGAGCGGTAAGGTTGTTGCTATGCAAAACTTCACAGCTGTAACTGAGTGGCAGAGAGCAGGTTAAAAGCTTTTAAGGTCACGTCGATCCCGATCCTTCATATTTGGGCTCTTGTCTGGCATATCGCGCTCGCGAACACACATATATGTACACGCGCACATAATGCCATTTAGTCTAACCACTTGTCAGAAGTAGCAAACTTTCCTATTACCCGTATGTTCTGGCAGTTGACAAATTACTGCAAACATGTTGAAAACAATGGTCAAAATTACTTGACCATTATGTCTCGTTTGGTCATTTCGGTTTTTCGTGGATTTAGATTTTTTTTCATACAGGGATAATTCATCCAGTAATGAAAAATGCTGTCATCATTTACTCGCTCTCATTCCCAAGTCGTATGACTTTCTTCCACTCAAAAGTAATTCACAGTTTTGGTTATTTTTCATAGTATGAAAATGATGCCATAAAAGTGAATGGTCAGCCCATAACATTCTGCCTAACACAATGTTCGTCACAATACGAGGGTGAGTAAATGATGACAGGATTTTCAGGATTTTTTTTCAGGCGTTATAATAGTTGGTCCGTCGGTTGGTCACTAGAGGTCGCCGTTGAACTATCCTGGAAATAATAATAATAAAAAAAAGTGTAAGAGGAAAAACCTTCCACGGCAGACTCTTTCCACGTCATATCCTGTTAGCTTAGCATCTAGGGAGAATAAAAATGACCTCCGTTGATTTGTAGCACAAATAACCCCGTATAACAATTAAATAGAGCATAACCACATTATTTTGCAAAGGGTGTTGTTGTGAGAGAAATACCATTATGGCGGCTTTATTGTCATGTTGTTTTGGCTGTTGCGGAGACAATACGAGTGGCCACGTAACACTGAAGGAAATGCCCACGGTTCAGCTGGACACTCATCACATGGGTGAGTGAAGCTATCTGAATTTTCAGACCATTATTGACTGAAAAGAGTTCGAGTCTCACAGTATGATGTACAAGGCTGTCATTCAAAAAGCCCCTGTCTCCATACATTAAACTGTTATGATCATTTCATTGCTGTCAAACTCGAGCGATAACAGTGTGTGATCTTTGAGTTTGGCATCTGTAATGGCAATATACATGTAGATATTTCACTGGGATGAGGTACAGTTTCTGTGGAGAAAGACATGGGACTTAAAATAATCAATTACCAGCAGTAGTAGAATGACACAAAATCTATAGCGGATGATGAAGAGCACAAGCTTGATACATAAACGGTAGTAATCAATTTTGTTCTCTGTCATGCAATTAAGTCTCTGAAAATAGATCTATTTTCATGATATTTCAGGTACTGATGTTGTCATTGTAAAGAGTGGAAGACGTATATGTGGAACTGGTGGGTGCATTGCAAACGCCCCTCTCCATCAAAACAAAAGCTACTTTGAATTCAAGATTCAGTCCACAGGTAAGACGTGTGCAAGCATTTACTGTATGTTAGACTAATCAATTGTCATTAGTTCATCTTAGTCATTAGGTGTGACTGCAGTGAACTTTGCCCCTTGCAGGTGTGTGGGGAGTAGGAGTGGCAACTAAGAAAGCAAATCTAAACCAGATCCCTATGGGTAGAGACCCACACAGCCTTGTGCTCAGGCAAGATGGCACCGTGTACCACAACAACGAAGAAAAAAACCGATTACCTGCTAACAGCTTACCGCAGGAAGGAGATATTGTGGTGAGTCTTAAAGGGATAGTTCACCCAAAAATGAAAATTAGCCCATGATTTACTCACCCTCAAGTCATGGGCTAATTTTCATTTTTGGGTGAACTATCCCTTTAATGGCAGTTATGTCAAATTAATATGGGATTTGTTGTTGGCAAATAAATCTATTTGTGTACTTCCATTCTGGACTGAATTTGGGATTTGCTGCCTATAATAACAAGGGTTCTGAAAGGGTTAGTTCACCCAAAAATAAAAATTATCCCATAATTGACTCACCCTCAAGCCATCCTAGGTGTATATGACTTTCTTCTTTCAGACGAACACAGTTGGAGTTATATTAAAAAATATCCTTGCTCTTCGAGGCTTTATAATGGGGGTGAATGGTACCTTAGATTTTGAAGCCCGAAAAAGTGCATCCATCCAATCATAGAAGTACTCCAGGGGGTTAATAAAGACAAAGCGAAGTAATGCGTTTTTGTAAGAAAAATATCCATATTTATAACATTATAAACTATAATCACTGGCTTCCAGTAACGGCCGTACGTGAGTCAAGTTCCGACAGAAAATTGACCTCTGACCCGACACATGACGTAGGATGTAGGAGTAGGGCAAGCTTCGGTGAGAGTAGACGCCTCTCGCAGTTCAAACAAATAGGGCTGGGCAACAAACTCAATTTCCTCCGACATTTCTCTTTAAAAATTCTCGTTTTTGACTTCTAATTTGTGAGTGGTGTTTTGTTTCACTCTATCCTCTGCGCTTCTGCATTCATCAATACGTCATGTGCCGGGTCAAAGGTCACTCTTCCGTCTGAACTCGACTTGCCAGTGATTATAGTTTATAAAGTTATAAATATGAATATTTTTCTTACAAAAAGCATCGCTTCGCTTCAGAAGGCCTTTATTAACCGTATGGAGCCGTATGGATTACTTTTATGATGGATGGATGCACTTTTTTGTGCTTCAAAATCTAAGGTACCATTCACTCCCATTATAAAACCTGGAAGAGCCAGGATATTTTTTTAAGATAACTCCGATTGTGTTTGGCTGAAAGAAGAATGTCATATACACCTAGGATGACTTGAGGGTGAGTAAATTATGGGATAATTTTTGGGTGAACTAACCCTTTCACTATGTTGTTACAGACTCATTAAATGCTTCAGCTTTTCTTTCTTTCAGCAATAGAGTTACTTTAGGCCTTGGACACACTAGAGGATTTTCAAATCTTAACTGATTTTAAAACTGTGGGAGACCACAGACATAAGGGCAGTTTCAACCGATTTTTTTAGCATTACAATCCTCTGAATGCACACACTAGAAGATTCATCTGGACCGCGAGACCACACACCTGTTGACATTTTCACAGTGAGACGAGATCTCACGGAGACTCACGAGATCAAACATGACTTGAGAAGAAAAACAAATGGAGGACGATCGATGTGGTCAGCTGGTTCTCCTGGCATGAGTTTTGTTTTACGGGAAGAAAAACAAAGGAGAAAAAAGAATATGGGTGATCTTCTTTCTCAATACTCCACTTTCGTGGCATGTTTGTGGCTGCCAAGTTTCAGCTGTAGAAGCACACAACATCCGGTTGGTGAAGCTTGCTCGCTCTCATTGGTCAGTGGCAGCCTGATATTTATGAAGAGTCATGAACATGTTTGATATATTTATGATTTGGGATCATGCGGGCTCGGACGCGATCGGGAGCAGTAAAATAATCGCAATGACACCACCCAGCCTCGAATTGGGCCACTCCCCCCCAATCGCTTGGGGGTGTAAATGGGGCTTCAAATCTTCAAGTGTGTCTCAGCCTAAGGCGGTTGCTAACAAGTGGCTAACTGGGATTCCAGAGGTTGTCAAGAACATTAAACATCAAGCAGAACAGGAAAAATCATCTACTTACTAGTCCGCTTTTATAGCCTTGTTGTGTTTATAGTCATGCTCTTGTGAGCTGTTCTAACAAAAACTCTCAGGGAAAATGTTCTTTAAATAAAGACTGAAAAAATTGTCGGAAGCTTAGTGATGGAGACGTTAGAGTCATGCGATCGTAGTGTAGTTCCTTTATAGCCTACTGTAGCTTTTTACTTCTGGGGATTGTATTTATGCTTCAAAATTCATAAAAGTTGTGTTCATCTGTGAAGATTATCATGATGAACAAAATATGTAAGAATCATAAACTTTAGTTGGTCACAGATTTTCTGCAGTAATCCCAAAAGCCAATAGAAAAATCCTATTGGGGAACCAGGGTGATCCTAACTTCCTGCTTGAATGCAAAGGCATGTAAATGACACACAATTCCTGTGCTGATGGTTCATTTTGTGTGTAATAACTTTATGTATCTAATTTGTTTGTGTGAATGTAGGGTGTTACGTATGACCATGTGGAGCTGAATTTGTACCTAAACGGAAAGAATATGAACTGTCCTGCATCAGGCATTAGAGGAACCGTTTATCCTGTAATTTATGGTGAGTATTTTGGAGTATTATATCAAATTTATTAATAACTATTATTACTAAACACTAATATCTTTGGTTGCCAGTGTAGTTGTGAGAAAAGACTTGTTCTGTTACTCAAGTAACACAATTACAGAATTGCCTGGATTTTTATTCTCTTTTACACAGTTAGTGATGAATTGCACAGAAATGACAATCATAAAGTGTTTTAAATTAATGTTCTTTGATGCACAATATTTATATCTCTTTCCTACTCTGCTGTAAATATGTATTTTAAACATTAAAGACATAACCTTGCAACATTGTCTGAATTGGTAAGGTTCTGCAATATTAAAATGTATGGTTGCATCTCTTTTTTTAAAGTAAATTGTAGGTTAAAATGGTTTTGTGCATATACATTGAAAGGGTTGAGATTGTTTATATGAAGAGTTATCAGCCTTTTTGTAATGTTTGGTAATTCTTCATCTTTTTTTTTTTTTTTTTGTTAAATAACAAAAATCTAAACATGTATGCCTTTGTCTTGTCCTTCACAGTGGACGATAGTGCAATATTGGATTGTCAGTTTAATGACTTCTACCATCCTCCTCCACATGGCTACCAGAAGATTCTTTTCGAGCAACAGATCTTCTAAAGTTTCTGACATGTTGTATATATACTAAAGATATGTACTTCACAGATGGGATCTGAAGTGCTATGGTTATGAATGATTTCTAAATATTGTGTGGCTCATTTGAACTAATGTCATCTGTGATTTTTAATCCGGCACACATCTGGCTACTTCTACTTCTTTTAAAAAAGTCATCCTATGTTTTTCAGCTAAACTCGTTGAGCGATATCATCTGCACACTTATCTTTGCACTGATCCCAAAATATTTATTCAGAATATACATCTTTAATTTGCACTTCGTCAAACACTGTACATGTACCGATGTATTAACAGTGCACTATTGTGAACAAATAACAGATGACAATCAAAGCTTTATACTTTATACATTTCAAGAGAACAAAGTGATGCTGGCTCAAAAATACTGTCAAAGCTCTTTTCATTGTTATTATCTGATTTCATATCGCTTTTGTCTGTCTGATGTTTGATTTGCAGCCCACACAATATACATAATGATTTTGATACATATACATAATTCAAGGAGTTTATATTTTGTGTTCTTCCATGATATGTTGCTTTTGATATATATACATTGTCTTATATCATTACAGTTTGTGCACAGCATTTAGTGTGACTAATGCATTAAGAAAATCTGACATGCAAAAGGATAAGAAGTTTATTTACCCGAAATATTTCATATTTTTTACCTAGGGTAAAATTATATCTGATTGTCTGTTCATTAATATGGTTTGTTGTAATTAATTACAAAATTGTCTTGAACGAATATTGAATATGACGCTATTTTTGGACGTTCTAATCTGACAGTGTGTATTGTGTCTTTTAGTAATAAATAGTTTGCTTTTGTCACCTGACTGTGCATATAGACGTTATATGTTGTACATACCTTAATTTACGACTTAAATGTTCCTGTTTATTATTAAAATGTAAATTTCTACTGAACGACCATCATCTCACGGGCTTGTCTACAGCGTACTGTGCGCGGTGACGCATCTTTACGTACGTTCTCGGCGGGCGTACGTATGCTGCTCATGGCAGCAGAGTGAATTTGCGCAATCACTAGTCTACGCACGCTGACGCAAATCTACTGTGCGGGTCCAATGAAACATCGCTTTAACTCCAATACTGTTTCACTGTCGAATCAAAGATCACTTTACCCTGAAACCTTTAATGAAGTGGGGTAAACGGTGTTCATACATAAGACCTGTTATTTGTTACACATACAAAAAAACTACCATACAGGACCCTGTGTCCCATCTTCCCCGGATCACTCCGATTCTACGTAAATACACCGTCATCTACTCCCCCGTAGTGATGGGAGGTCCGATTCATTTCCGCGATTCGGATCTTTCTCATTATGAACCAGTTAATTTTTTTTCCTACAATTACTTTAACTCATCATGGTCACTAACATCCCACCGTGGTATATTACCTGCTCTAAAAGGTTCAAATAAAGCACAATTAATTTCATGTGTCCTAGTTCAATTTGCATGATTCAGTTCATAAAGTACATAAATTGACTAATGCTACCTTCACGTATTATCGGAAATGTCCTACTTCCCACTTCTGAAGTCGTAATTACGAACTCATCGCATTCAAATTTTGACCTGATTCATTTCCAATTTTTTAACTAGTACTTACGATAACTCCGATAGCACGTGAAGGCAGCATAAGAAACTGTTTTGCACACAATAAACAATTAACGCGACAGATTTTTGTAAGTTTAAAATAAAATACCTAACACTAAAATAAAACGTGTTGATAAAACTTAAGGCATGCAAGTGGATCATAAACATATTTTCACTTCCAGGACATTATAGGCTTTTTGTAACATTTCTGAAAATGAAGGTCCGGTTCAATGAGTGGGTGAGTTATTGATTTGGGAACCGCTAATTTTGTTAACCAGTTCATTTAAAAAAAGATCCGACTCAAATGAATGATTCATTCACGAATCGGTCATCGATACACCCCCCGCCACTCCTCTTCCTCCCTGAGCGGAGCTCCGCACGTCGGTCGGGACTAGAGACACACACATACACACAGAGCCATGGCCGAAAACGCCGGCTTGGAAAACCATCGCATCAAGAGCTTTAAAAACAAGGGGCGAGATGTGGAGGTAAGTCCGCCGGAGACTTTGGACTCTGGGCTTTTCCCCAGTTCGTTTTCCTTCTCCTGAGTCTCTGTGGTTCTGGTTTTATGGGGTCGGATAGGAGCGGGTGTTTGTGGTCCCAGCAAGAGCATCATGCGGAGCGGGCGCGGCCTACATAGAGGCCTCTTTAAACACACATTTCCCTTAAATATTCACAAGTTAATCGCGGTTTATACACGGACTTTAGCTGTTATAGCGCATTATTTAGTCGTGTAATATTAAGACGGGTTTGTTTATTAGGTTGGTTTGGTGGTTCAGCTGTTAATTTTCTGTTTTAAATTGCGCTGGGCCAAAACATGCAGATTTAGCGTGATAGCATGTGTGCTAACTGGTTAGCAAGCGGCAGATTAATCGTCTACTACTCCGTTTATTCGTGTGTTTTCTTACCCATACTTTTTAACGTTCATGTATAGAAGACAAACTCCCTAAACATCAGCAAATAATCTGACATATAACTTGCGAAGCAGATATATGCGACAAAGACAGGTGTGTTAATACCGGCTTTAGCAAGCTCTCCAGAACTGAACTAGTGACCAGTCATACCTCAACATCTGACCTCTTTATTGCTTGTTTAGTCACGCCAGTTTAGCAGCCCTGCTGTAGTTGATCTTAATGTACTTGTTCATTGATTAGAGCTGATTATGGTGGTTTAATAAAGATGCCATTGTGAAATGTCAGTTGCTTAGCATCTTTTCCTCTTAAATCAGATTGCCCTTTGGTGTGGTAGTTAGCATCTAAGCATTACATGTAGGTATACCAGAGCTACATAAGCCTAATTTTATTACCTTCAAACTGGAATGAAAACCTTCAGATGGTAGTGCTCCTAAATTTATACCCCAATGCAGGCTGCATAGAGGCGACCTAGAAATACTAGTAAGCCAGGTTGTGCAGTAAAATGATGGATTATATAATAGAGCAATGGAATTTTTCGTTCTTTGCCACAGTTGCCTTTGGCTTACACACAAGAGGATTAAATTTATTATGTACTGTATACAGTGTGTTATGTTTAAGTATTATGCCATGACTTTCAATTAACCCCCTCGTTAAAGCTGTCTAGTGCAGGGCGATATGATCTCAATTTTAACCCTTTATATTATTAACATCATTTATATTATGCGTCATTTACCCATGGCAGTGATGCACATCAACAAATAGTAATTTGTCGCTAGACCAAATAGTTATAAATTGAACACAACCTTCAGCCTACAACTATAAGTATATTCATTGATATGTACTATATAGCAAATCTCAACTTCTTGATCACTTGTATCATTGCAAAATGTAAACTTTATTATTGGCCAGAAATATATTTAAGGTTGGATATATAGCACACCTGCATGCATACAGTACATGTACTATATAGCAAATCTTGATCATTTATATTGTCCCAAAATGTAAAATATATAATCAGTCGGCAATATATTTAAAGTTGGATTTCTATCTTCATCCACATGCATTTAATACACTCATGTAAAGCAATATATACTATATAGCAAATCTCTACTGCTTGGTTGTTTGTAGTATCGCAAAATGTAAACTATATTGTAACAGCTTTCTATTTTATGTTGGATATATAAGTATATCCAACTTTACCCATATACATACAGAACATCCATGTAAAACGATGTGTTATATAGCAAACCTTCACTGCTTGATTATTTATATTGTCGCAAAACGTAAACTGTATTATCGCCCAACTCTAATCTGCCAATTACGACTAAGGCCTGTTCACACCAAGGTTGATAACTATAAAGATAAAGAGAATTCTAAAAATATCTAAATATTAAAGAATAGCAGAGTCCGCACCACAACTATAATGATAACAGCACAGATAAACAATATCGTTGGAATCACTTTCAGAATGATTTTTCCCAGCTGATGAACGATAAAAACAATGACAGCCAATCAGAGCCTACCCGACTTGAAAGAGCTTGAGACTTTAAAACGACAAAACTGCAGCATGTGCTTAGAATAAACAGAACAATATCGTCCGCTGGTGTGAATGCTAATATAGTTATCATTATAGCTATCGTTCTTGGTGTGAACCATAAGGCATGAAGATATTACGATATTTTAAATATTAACATCATGATTTTCTGTAAAGCTTGAAACCATGTGATTTTGAAACCATTTGGCATCTATATCCAAACACATTCAGTTAAATTAAGAAGCATGGCAAATGTCACATCTAACCCAGAGGACCACCATGAGTGTTCAAAGTCACTTTCAAATGAGTAGTGTAACAGTAAAGGTGCTGCTATCACATTTATAATGAACTCATTTACTCGCATACCCTGTTGATACTAGACATCATTATCATCTTCTGCCGTGGGCTCATCCGAGTAACCCCTGAGGCCTCCTTCAAGATTAATGGTGTGAATTGACTGCAACTGACTATAGGCTGCTGGTGTGACTCAGCCGTCAGACACACATGGCTTTGGATGAAGCCAGCAAAGCTGTCGCCCTTCTGCAGCTATTCCGGGAATTTGCAAAGTAGATTCAAATTTCTCATCTTGTGTTCCTAAGAGCGAAGGGCTCGTGCATGACCCATTTGATGTGGCCAGCAACGGACTGAGGAACTGTGGGATACTTCGGCTCATTAGCTGCTAGATTTAGCCCATAACAAGGATATACTTGTAGCTAACTGAGAGAATGACGGGTGCTTGTGTGTTTTGCATTGCTAAGTGGCTGTGGAAAATGAAACAAAGGCATTTGATTTGTCACATACTCTCTTGATACCAACCTCAAAAAGGATCAAAAGAGGGTCCGAAGAGTTCATGTTAAAATTTGCATTTTAATCAAAGAACATTTGCGATTTGATTATGGGGCTGGGTATTGATTTGGATTCACAAGTTTTTGATTCGGTTCTGATCTCGATTTGATTCATTTGGATATACTGTATATCAGGGTTTATTCTTAAGGAAAAAACCCAACCAATGCTGTAAATTATGCAGGCAGGGAACCCTGTGTGTCGGTACATTTAATATAATTTCAACAGTTTAGATTTACAACAAACGATTACATTCAATTGCTATTTATTTTTAGATATAATAATCAAAATCTGAGTTGTTTGCAAACATTTAAATTGCAGTTTTTATATTTAAAGGCGCAATGTAAGATTTTTGGATTTTAAATATCCAAAAACCACTAGAACAAAGTTATATATTTTGTTGACTTGTGTACTCAAATTATCCCATATGTTTCCAAGAATGTTTAAATCCAGAGAAATAAGCAATTTTAACCAGGACAAGGACCGCGTTCATGCGTCACCTATCAATGACATCATACCTGCGTTACCCTCGATTTCCGGTTTTATTTTGTGGAAACCATGGAAACACCAAAGACGCTTTAATATATTATGTGTTTTATTAGACAGGTGAGCAACTGTTTGGATCAAGTGTGCCACACGAGTCATGAAAAGTGAAGCCAAAGCATCTCGATCGCCCCCAGTTGACTGGATGCAGTATAGGTCATAAACCCCGCCCTCTCCATGAAATGTAATGGGACATAAACAAACTAAACAGTCAAATTACACTTTAAATATATTTTTTCCAAAGATGGTTTCTGTCATTTTAGGCAGTTTTTATCACGCTGATGTTCAAGTGTTCATTCTTTAAATGTTTAGTTTTATTTAGTTATTTGATGCTATAAAAACAGGGGTGTGACATTATGATTGACAGCTTCTCTGAGCGAAGTAGCCACTGAGGCACCAACGGACATTTTCGGGAACTTCGGGAGGAGATTGGAGCTTTAACTTTAATTTCTACACTTCCATAACTGTTTATTTCACAAAAAGTTGTTGATTAGGCGGAAGTGTGGGCGGGACCTTGATATCACGGCTCCACTATGCACTTACTACTGCGCAGACTTGAGACCCAAGATGTCAGCGCCATATTTGGACAATGGCGGCTTCACTTACTTCAATGGAAGAGAGTGAAGGCACGTCGTCCATCTTTATTTACAATCTATGGTTTGGATACATTCATCGACAGATTGAATCGGGCCATGCCCCCTGGTCGTTTGGTGGTGCAAATCGGCCTTAAAATCTTTGTGTATGGCCAGCCTTAGCTGGTTCAGTTGTATTTGTTCAGGGTTGGAGTTGAACTTTGCATTAAGGTAGAGGAACAGGATTGGGCACCCCTGATATAACTAATAGTGAAGAGTAGGGCTGCACGATTAATCAAAATTAAACTGCACGCGATTTGGCAAAGGCTGCGATTATTTTATGCGCAGCTTGTCAGTGAAGCACGGCTCTGTGATCAGTAGTAAATTCTGCTCCATCTGAAACCCAGAGGGCGCTCTCGCGCAGAAACTCTAAATATGCCCCGCAGAAGTACGATAGCGCAGGTCATTCCAGGAAATCCCTGGGCATCATACTATCGCTGTAGCTGAATAAACAGAAGATTGAAATGCTTTGATTGATTAATCATGACTAAATGCTTCTCATGTTCACGCGTGTTGCTTTTCCAAATACACGTTATAAGCGACTCAAACTCGCAGTGCTTTCAGACGGAGCAGCATTTACTACTGATCACAGAGACATGATGCACTGACAAACTGCGCATAAAAAAAAAAAAAATCACACCTCCGCTTTTAGTAATACACTCACGAACTTCCCTAAGCACTTCCCCTCTGGGGAGTCCCCACTACCTTAAAGTGCGTTCAACTTCCAAGCGGCCAAGGAAGTCTTTTTTTAGACAGACCCTCGACTACAATCTACTGATCTACAAGTCTACTGTATGATATTGCCATTATTTTTACAAGTCTACTGTATGATATTGCCATTATTTTGTTGTAGTAGCTTAATGAACCAAAAATGAAAATTATTCCATAATTTACTCACCCTTAAGCCATCCTAGGTGTATAAGACTTTCTTCTTTGTCAAACACAATCAGAGTTATATTAAAAAGGGACCTATTAGGCAAAATTCACTTTTACATGGTGTTTGAACATAAATGTGTGCCGGTAGTGTGTGTACACAAACACCCTAGAATGGTAAAAAAATCCATCCACTCCTCTTTATTTAATTCCCATAAATCATAATCAGTAGCCACTTTTCCACTGTCGGGCCGAACGATTCTTAGAATGGTTAGGAACGGTTCCAGTTGTGTTTCCACTTGAGCCTGGTACGGCATGGCACGATTACAAACCATTCTCGGCACGGTTGTCTAAAGCTGGGCTCAGACTACAGGAGTTTTAGGCCTATTTATGCCCGATTTCCCTCTCCCGAGAATCGGAGAGAACATTTTGTCAAGGACCTCGATCAGTTCCGATGTTCGGCGCAGATTATCTGGTAATGTGAGGCGTTCACAGATCGAATCTTGCACCTCCCGATCTGCTCTCACACGAATTGGGGCCGCCCCCCCGATCATATCAAACATGTTTGATATTTAGGATTTTAAATCGGGATGATTACGTCAGTTCTTTTACAATAGCCAATGAGAGAAGTGATTGAGAGCACTTTTGAAATCGCGACCGCGAAACAAGCTGCTGTGTGCGGGTGCTTTGAGCAGCAGAGATGGCGGAACGGCGTGTGGAATGTTTACAACATGTCTCTTTGTGTAACGTGTCTTCGAAAACATGACAACCGTACGGACAAAGAGAAGAGCTAAGGAGAAATCGCCTTGGTTTTGATCACACGGGGTGAGTGTAGAAAGCTGCTAGCAAATGTAAACATTACCTGTTGAGACATCAATGACGATCTGCTACGTACATGTTTACATCCGCTTCCCCATGAGATTCCCCGTGAGGTGCTCGTCCTGGCATGATAATCTCTTAATAATATCTTGTAGTGTGTGATGTGCAAAAATGTTCAAATCTTGTAGTGTGTGCATGTTTGAGATTTGAGAGAAAAAAATCTTTGAAGATTCTCCTTATGTGAGTGATGCCACTAGATTTAATAATCGGTTAGGATTTAAAAACTCCTCTACTCTGAGCCCATCTTAACCGTGCTGGTAGATCAGTGAAGTGATGTCGGCAGTCAGGATTGGTCAATTGCCTGTTGCCTGGCTACCAGTTTCTCTGTAGCTGTCTAAGCGCTCTATTTGAGCGATGTAAACACAAATTAATAATACAATTAAAAGAAATATCTGATCATCCTCCATAATGAGGTCATTATTTACATCTCATATCATCAGTAAATCAGTCATCAGTTGTGTTACTATGGCAACAACTGACACTTTTGTGTTACATTCCAAAGAGCGGCCGTTATCAGCTCCACAGTGGAAAATGAAACCAGAACCGTACCAGCTGGAAAAGCGGCTATTGTCTCAGAACAAGCCGTTTGCAGATACTACCTTTTGTGACATCACAAAATGCCTAGGCTCCGCCCACAACTGCTGACGAACTCTGCCTCATAGCCGCCCGCAGTAAGCTGTACACAGTCTGTCATTTTTTTAACGTGCTGGAGCAGCTGTAGTGAGAAGAAAAATGGCTCTGTTTCGTACTAGGAAAGCCAGGTGTGGTGGTGTTGGATGTGGTATTGAACATCAGACTCTTCGTTTACTCCCTTCATTTACATTCTATTCCACGTAGTCGCAAGGGACCATAGTCAGCTCTGTAAATGTTAAATGCGTTTTGTAGAGAGAACACAAAAACAAACTGGCTCCATTCCAGTCCACCATACATGTGGGAGTCACTTCAAGCTGTTGCATCTGTCTTCTAACCTTCATTATAGTAAACTGCTTTAGGCAATGGTATTTCATAAATTAAATATGGTTGCAGAAATTACTATAATTTAAGTAATACCTGTTCTATCTCCATGCAGCATATATTTTATTGTTCGGTAGGCATCCTGTCACATTTGCCACATGAGTACACCAATTAATAAGTGAACATTACGCAACATGTTTGTTTGTGTGTGTTACGTTATAGCGCATAGCCTAGTGAATGTTGTAACAGTATTTGTGTGTGTGTGTGTTGCTCATCCATCGTGGCAAAACTGCTGAAAAAAACCCTACAACAAATAAATAAATGTATCAAATAACCATTTGGAAACTTCCTGGTTCATTCTCAAAGTTATTTTCTGACGGAGTCTCTCCTTCATCAGTGTCTGACTCTAGTTCAAACATACAGGGCTGAACACCACTATTTTCGCTGTCAGTCATATTGCTTATGATGTCTAGTTATCCAAAGCAGAGATGTCAAAAATCCACCCTATTCTGGATACGGGGCAGGGAACACCAGCTCATTTGCATTTAAAGACACGCACACAAAAACAGCTTGTTTTTATTCTCACCCAAAAGTTGGCTATTTTGAGCTGACACTTCAGACACATTCTGTCATTTAAACAACATCTTTTGAAAAGGGGCATAATAGGTGCCCTTTAAAAATATCTTGGCTCTTCCAAGCTTTATAATGGGAGTGAATGGGACAATTTTTTTTTGAAGCCCAAAAAAGTACATCCATCCATCATAAAAGTCTCCAGGGGGTTAATAAAGGCCTTCTGAAGCGAAGCAATGCATTTTTGTAAGAAAAATATCCATATTTATAACATTATAAACTGTAGTCACGCTGTATTCTGCTGCCAGGCCAGTAGTTGGCGATGTCACTTGGTAAAGAAACACTACGCGTCTATAGACTGAACACGTAATACACATGCGCATATGGCTTCACCGTTTTCACAAATTTGCGTTTTTGAAGTTTTGAGGCCCCAAAACGCATACGTTTTCCGTTTTTAGTTGAAAACGGTGTTGTGTAAACGGCCCCAGCCCTATTGTATTACATGAAGTTCTTTCCTCAGTTAGCCTACATTCTGCTATTTTGCATGTGCCAGATGCTTTACCTAAAACATGTGCTGGTAACTCGTATTATATTTACACATTTTGCCAACTTACAGTTGTATTTAAGAAATTTATTTTATCAGTATGTGTCTTCCCTTAGAATTGAACCCTGACCTTTGTGTAGCAAGCATCACAGTCTAAAAACGAGTCAAGCCTGATGTTTGTGGATATTGTGTAGTCAGCCTATTTATTAGCATGTCGTGAACCTAACAGGAGTGAGACAGCATGTCCTCAGACCATGCTGGCAAACAGACAAGCACATGCACATGCACACATACTGTGTCATTATGCTGGTCTCAAGCGTGTCAAGCTGTCATGTCACCGGCGAAGCATCGGTCCGCTGACTCCTGGAGTGCTTCCTCCCGGCTCTGCCCTCCTGTCATTCTGCTGTGACTCATACATACCGCATGCGTCGCAAAAATACTGCTCATGTTGCGTATTCAGTAATCCGCTTTTTGCTGAGAATTTCTTTTTAATTTGGATTCTTGAAGTAGGCGGAGTTGTGGCCTAGTGGTAGTTCAACATTGAGCTGCTTTTGCAGGTAAAACCAGTTCAAATCTGCCATAAATTGAAATACAGCTTTAGGCGTCATGTTGCATAGAATGAATTCTAAAAGGAACATTTTGCAGGTTTTTAAGAGGTTTTATGGCACTCCGCAAGATGCTAGTAACACCAATGTCATGGGTTAATTTCCTAGGAAACACAAATTGATAAATATGCATTTAATGCACTGTAAGGCACTTTGAATAAGTGTCTGCCAAATGCATTCATGTAAAAATGCATAATTTGAGCTCTTGCTTTGAGTAGTCAATGATGGAACTTCCTGATATTTTTAAAGACCCCCTGTGGTAAAAATCAACACCATTGCTGAGTATTTTCTCCTTAAACTGCAGTGAACCAAAGACAGTCTCAAAAATGCGGTTTGAAATCTCTGTTGTTTCTTACGTCACAAACTACCTTGTAATCAATCACGTCAGCGTGCGGGCGGGCTTTAGCATATCATTAACTAGGGCTGGATGATTAATCGAAAGGTAACCGAAATGTTGGTTATTTCGTTTTTTTAATCCTGTTAATACTTTCCCCTTAAAAACATACTACAGCACGTGTAGTCACGTGACTCCGCCCCGTCCAGTCAGTGGCATGGCAGTGGCACCAAGTCAACACACGCAGACAGCGTCTCCAGTAAACTTTGTCAATTGTATGTGTTTTAAGGCTTGCCAGTTTGAACATTCAAGTGATTTTACACCATTCAGTAACATCAATATGGAAAACATGGCAATTCAGTGCTCGCAAGCTGTTTTCTGTGACACAGAGAGCCGAGCCGCGTCGTGTCTCTGACAACGCGCGAGCCCTGAAGACAGATCACTTTCACTTGTGTCTTCAGTAAACTTTGTCAATTGTATGTGTTTTAAGGCATGCCAGTTTGGACATTTAAAGCGATTTTTAGACCATCGGATGTGTATCATTATACTGAGCTACTGCGCTGATGCGTTGTGACACACAAACACTCATACAGACAGTAGCTCGCACATCACCTGAAGATCGTGCGCACAGAGAGGAGCACAGAAACTCATCGTCAACTCTGTCCTGTGATTTATCACTGAAGTTTCTAAGCTACTCAAACATTATAGCATATATTTTTCTACGTTTGAAGTAACTACATACAATGCACAGCTTCACAATTAATAAAGGGACGGTATGACTAATTCACACACGCAATCTCTCTTTCATTAATGCATTCAAATAACTCTACTCTCACGGTGCTAATTCATTTAAAAAAGCAATATCCCACCTTTAATAGAAAAGCCAGGTTATCCCTGTATATTTTTCTGTTGATCGGGTACATTTAGCAACATGACAGCAACATAGCAACATTAGGCTGAATTATGTATATGTATATTACGATGTTATGATGAACTTTATGCCTTTCTCCACTGACATTCTGAGTTGTTCAAAGTGTTTCTAAGGATACTGATTTTTAGAAGGCAGCTGTCTGACTCTGAGATGGCGAACAGGAACATGGTTTGTGTAACATTAGCAACACATTATTAGCTGTTTGATAACATAGTCAAGCAAAAGGCTAATTATATGAATTACCGTTATGTGCCCAACGTTGTAGAGAGCGATACATAAAATGCATTACCATTCTGATACATCGACATCGAAAAATGTTATGATCATGTTAGGGGAGGGGGCCAGGCTCAGTGGCTCCAGTCCAGTGGGTCATCGACAGTTATGATAGTGTTGGGGGAGGGGCCATATGCACAGTGGCTCCAGTGCGTCATCGAGCCACCGTTTTATCCCCGCCTAAAAAATCCTGAACACAGCAATGATTAAAAACTGTCTAACTCCACAATTCAGCACTACACAGTTCACATTCTTTGTAATGTGTTTCAGCAATACATTTCTAACATTTATAATGTGTTTAGAAACAAATCTCAGAATTGCCTTTACAGGGACTTTTAAATATGTAATTTTGGTGATTTAAATGAGTTTTAAGGGATAAAATGATTGACTACAGGGGGACTTTAATTAGTCATTCAGAAATAAATGCTGGTATTTTGTCTTTTTCTGTTTCCCTTTCTTGTTTGTCGGTTTTGCTTCTACATCCTCTCTCTTTTCCCCTTCATGACTTTTGGATTGCATAAGGCACAGTGTGGGTTTGCTGTAACATGAACTAGGATGCCTAGTCACAAGATCAAATCCGATCCGTCCCACCATCCCCACCACACAGCATGTGAAGTCTTTGCATCGTTGGCTGCTGATGTTTTTCTTTTTCCTCCTATATCCCATTGAAGCTGTTTATTTAAAAAACATATTTAAATTAGGGAGCGGAACCATTTGCTATACGTGTCCTGTCCATCTTGTCATAAAGTCTGAATGAAATGAAAATTCTCCCTATATATTTTGCAAATGCATGTTGTAGCTCTTACTGTGAACAATTATTTAGTCCGCTTATACCCTGTCCCTGAAATCTTGCGTTCATCTGCATCTTCTTTTGCATGTCAAAATCCAATCAACAGTCCCTGCCTTACATTTTTTCTTTTTCGATAATCCATTACATTCTGATGTACATCACAATACAGAATAAAAGATTTATCTCTACTTCCATGTCATTGCGACTTTAATGTGTTTTGTTGCTCCAGACATGTTCTTGCTATTCTGTCTGGTGCAGATGTGTGTTCTGTTGGGTTTTATGGAACAGTTCTAATAGAATGGCCACAAAATGTGATTGTCTAAACAGAGGACTGAGTGACAGCTGGGTTCTGCCGTCACCATGGTTACCACGGCCGGTTGCCTCTTTGTTCTGTTGGAGTGGCAAGACTTTGGTTGGCATTAATGTAGCATTTTGTTTGCATCGTTACAGCCCATTAGAGGGTGTCACCATGGCAGTGTGTGAACCAATCACTTGTGAATTTTAACAAGTAGCTAAACCAAAGTATTAAACTTTAATCAACCACCCACAATGCAGCGTCAACACAAGCACAATAAAGCGCATTGTGAGCATTTGAAACTGAAAGCCTTCTGTCAGTGAGTTTACTATTTTTAATATACACTCACCTAAAGGATTATTAGGAACACCTGTTCAATTTCTCATTAATGCAATTATCTAATCAACCAATCACATGGCAGTTGCTTCAGTGCATTTAGGGGTGTGGTCCTGGTCAAGACAATCTCCTGAACTCCAAACTGAATGTCAGAATGGGAAAGAAAGGTGATTTAAGCAATTTTGAGCGTGGCATGGTTGTTGGTGCCAGACGGGCCGGTCTGAGTATTTCACAATCTGCTCAGTTACTGGGATTTTCACGCACAACCATTTCTAGAGTTTACAAAGAATGGTGTGAAAAGGGAAAAACATCCAGTATGCGGCAGTCCTGTGGGCGAAAATGCCTTGTTGATGCTAGAGGTCAGAGGAGAATGGGCCGACTGATTCAAGCTGATAGAAGAGCAACTTTGACTGAAATAACCACTCGTTACAACCGAGGTATGCAGCAAAGCATTTGTGAAGCCACAACACGCACAACCTTGAGGCGGATGGGCTACAACAGCAGAAGACCCCACCGGGTACCACTCATCTCCACTACAAATAGGAAAAAGAGGGTACAATTTGCACGAGCTCACCAAAATTGGACAGTTGAAGACTGGAAAAATGTTGCCTGGTCTGATGAGTCTCGATTTCTGTTGAGACATTCAGATGGTAGAGTCAGAATTTGGCGTAAACAGAATGAGAACATGGATCCATCATGCCTTGTTACCACTGTGCAGGCTGGTGGTGGTGGTGTAATGGTGTGGGGGATGTTTTCTTGGCACACTTTAGGCCCCTTAGTGCCAATTGGGCATCGTTTAAATGCCACGGCCTACCTGAGCATTGTTTCTGACCATGTCCATCCCTTTATGACCACCATGTACCCATCCTCTGATGGCTACTTCCAGCAGGATAATGCACCATGTCACAAAGCTCGAATCATTTCAAATTGGTTTCTTGAACATGACAATGAGTTCACTGTACTAAAATGGCCCCCACAGTCACCAGATCTCAACCCAATAGAGCATCTTTGGGATGTGGTGGAACGGGAGCTTCGTGCCCTGGATCTGCATCCCACAAATCTCCATCAACTGCAAGATGCTATCCTATCAATATGGGCCAACATTTCTAAAGAATGCTTTCAGCACCTTGTTGAATCAATGCCACGTAGAATTAAGGCAGTTCTGAAGGCGAAAGGGGGTCAAACACAGTATTAGTATGGTGTTCCTAATAATCCTTTAGGTGAGTGTATAAGCACACTGCATTCCAAACGACATAAATGAAGACTTCGTAGAGCATTTGTAAGGAAAATACTGGCGGGTGAGAACACACACTGTAAGCGTAACATCAAGCAAAGTGCACGTTTCTCACAGCGCATATCCTGTGCAATGAAGCCCGCGAATGTCATTGTAATTCGCTTCAACCTTTCCGAACGTTATGAATATTATTTTATGGTTCGAGTGGTGTGTGAGAAGAAATGGAAGCAAGCAGAATACGGGTGTTTCTAAAACACACGCAGCGCCACTGCGCACCTGCAGTTAAAATCTAAGCTCAGAATTGTTAAAGAGAGAATGTTTTCTCCCACCCCTATTGTATAATATGACCAACACAATATTAGATCGATTAAACACAAACTGTTCTTTCCTTTAGGCCAGGCCTGTAGGCGTAACGTGCCAAAGTTGATGCTTCTTCTGCAGACTGCTTTACTCTCGCGTGTCACGTGACCAGAGTCTAATCGCAGCCTTTGCAGTTAAAAAATTGTTTTATCATATAGCGATATTATCGCAAATGCAATTAATCGTTCAGCCCTACTTAGAATTTCTTTTTTGTCACTATTTATACCTCAGATATGTTAAACTGTGCTTAACCAACCTATTTCTCTTGTTCTTTTTCAGACGATGCGAAGACATCGTAATGAAGTGACGGTAGAACTGAGAAAGGTAAGTTCACAATTTATGGTCTGTCATTGTTTCAGATGTATTTGAATAGTCACTGTTCAATTGTAAGTTTCCTCTGGGTGGACGTATTTAAGCTACAGTGTGTAGCTGAACATTGCATTCTGATGCAATTCATGTGACTCATCAGAGAATAAGACTTACAACACTGATTCTCATCCTCCTTTAGTTTTGTTTTTTTCATTCTTAAATAACTATGTGCACTCTCATCAACAACATTAAGCTATTTATTGTGGTGGTTCAGTGGGCACTTGAGGTTTGTATTTAGCGCTGCATGTCAGAGCTCTTAATAGTTCCTCAGCACCGGGTAGTTATAGGCACACAGTTATAGGGACTAGCCACCAGGATGGTCACCTGAAAACTGAATGCTCCCCTAGGGACATTTTCCAAAGTCAACAACTGGAGGATGGAGGACACCTTGATTGGAACTTTTTGTTGTGTGTCGTGATAACGGATCTGGAATGTAGATGTATAAGTTATGAGATTGGAAGGGCAAAAAGGAGAGCTAAGAGATTAAATGTCCTACGACAACTTGCAGTGCAGTACATATTAGGGCTGTGCGATTAATCGCAGTTGATTTCCGATTTTGGCCAACGATTATGAAAACAAGATAATCAAGGTAAAATGAATATTGCCGCATTCTGTCTAGTGCACCTTCCATTCCTTCACAGCGGTGCTCTTTCATTCCTCCCTAAAATCCCCAAATTAACAAATCAGCCAATTGAGTGTTGTAAAATGCAGTTTACTTTTATAATTCTCAGGGGGGCTTGAAATCACATTCCGAGGGTGTGATTTGTCCCCCTCCTCGGTTAAAATCACAGAGGCCCCTTGAAAGCTGGGGCCCCTAGAATCATTACCACCTTTCGCCCCTCTAGCGACATCCCTGCTTCCACCAATAGTTATGGGAACTATGAAAACTTTCCTCCATTGTGTGAGATGATGCGATTGTGTGGGTACTAGGGCTGCCCCCTAGTAGTCGATTAAATGTTAATCGATTAGAAGAGGCTTAGTCGACCAAAATTGTATTCGTTGGTTAGTCGCAGAAATTAAAACTCCACAGGAAGTGGCGAAGTCACGCAGCCTCTGAGGGACAGAACATTAATAGCTGATCCTTGTGGTAACTACAGTATCTCGGGCAGGAAATCCAAACGTTTGCCTATCATCCATCAACCTCAAATGTTGTCTATCATTTGAAATATGTAAGTAGTAGCAACTTTACTTGGCCGCTCGCTCTAATGCTAATGAATGCACGCTATTGTTAGGTGCATATCCAAATGTTTGTGTGGATTGTGGAAGCTAAAGTATAGCGCGCTTACTGCATGACATTATGGTTTAGTGTTTTCCCCTCCAGTATATATTTAAGTAATTAAATTAATATAAATGTGCGATTAGTCGACTAATGGCTTAAATTTACTACTAGCCGAGTAGAAAATCCTTTAGTCAGGGGCAGCCTCATCGTTGCAGGAAATAGAGGAGCATCTGTAGCTTAAACGTATGGAGGACCAGGAGTGCCACTTAAAAATAAAATGAAGAATCAATTTATCAATTTAATAATTCAAACATAAAAATCTATATAAATAAATCACTTTTAAATGGACAAATTAATAGACATATTTAAAGTTGTTTATTTAATTCGTGTTTTTAAATGTAGTTTAATAAAACAATAAATTAAAAAAAAAAAAAAATTTAAATGTATAAATAGACACATTTAAAACTGTTTAATTAATGTTTTAAAACAATAAAAACAATAAAAAGTACATTAATAAATCATTTTAAATGCACATTTTAAATCGCTTTTTAAAAAAGCATTTGGCAAACGCTTTTCTCTCTATTTGCCAGTTGCTTTTCTTTGTCGTTTTGCCAAATGCTTTTCTTTATCCATTTGTCAATCGAGTTAAAAAATGTCATTGGACAGTACACACGTGGGAGCAATCAACTTTCGCCTCAGTTTGAAGATCCAAACCCTCTCTCACTTTCACTGACACGCACTATCATTGGACAATGAGAGATCAAATCTTTATCACATTTCCTAAAAACAAAGCATCTTTTAATTATAGTAAGGTATTACAGAAAAGATTTACATAATAAAATTATATTACAATATTAACAAATTCCGACTTCACTGCCCTTTAAAGCACTCACATCAGGGAGTTTTTCCCCTTCACGTAACCAACTTAACTGTAGTTAATATCCGGCCTAATATTTCGACATAATACTACGAAGTCAGTCATGCGTTTGAGCGCTGTAGTTAAACGCGTAGACTACCATGCCTTGAGTGGCCTGCACGCGTTTAACTACAGCGCTCAATCGCATGACTGACTTCGTAGTATTATGTCGAAACATTAGGCTGGATATTAACTACAGTTCTCTTTCGAACGGTCAGTCGTACTGCGTCTTGCTAGACGCCATGGGAAATAATCTATTTCTCGAAATACTGAAGCATTTGTAAAATCACGCAGTGCTACTGGCCAGTCAAAACAGTGTCGAGACCTCTCGCACGCTATTGGCTGGCCAGTGGGATCTGCATGAACCAATGGCAGAAAAGTGTAACTGAGCGAACCAATGGGCACTAAGCCCGTGAAGCTGAGCACAAAAGCCTGCCGAATGGGCGGGGCATCTGCCCATAAGGTACGCTGTAATGCCCTAAAACGTCAGATTAATCTCCTTCAGCGACGACCTTGGTCCTCGCTGATAAACTCTCGAAGCTACACCACCTTCGCCGAGAAAAGACGAGTCTGCAGTGGAATAGCGAGCTAGCCAGCCCGGACTTCCTGCAAACGAGTCAGCGGCCTGTTTCAACGCGCTCAATCACCAGCGATCCCGCGAGCTGTCGCGCTTTTCCCCTGCGCTCTCCGGTGAACACTGCGGTGTATTCTTTTTTACTGTCAATATAACAACATACGTCATGTCGCGCCACATGTGTGGTACATGCAGCACTCACCTGCATGAAGAGGACGGCCACGATGAGTGCGTGATCTGCCTGGGCAAGGCCCACGCGGACGCTGCTCTCGCCGGGTCCGGCTGCTCTCACTGCGAGAGTATGCCCATCTCCTCTCTTCGCTCGCGGATAGCACTCTTTTCAGAGCGCGACCCCCGCCCCTCACGCTCTTCCGTTCCTTTTCCCGTCTGAACCTCGGCGGAAAAAACAGCGGAGCCAGAGGGCTGAGTACACCGAGACTAGCGAGCTCACGTCGGCCCAGTGCCCGCGTGCCTCGTCTTCGCCTCAGGAGAGACGTTTCCCCCGTGACGTTTTCTCGATCGGACCTGCTCCCTCCGCTCGACGCCGAGGGCCTGGTCTCATTCAGCGGCAATGAGGATGACGAGCATCCACACAATGACTCCATGTCTCTCGTCGCTTCGGATGCCGAGGAATGGTCGGGCTTGGTCGACGACCCCACCCCCTCAACATCACAGCAATGCAGCGACTCAAAGGCTGGTGCGGACACCGAGCTAATCCGTGTCCTCACGAAGGCCGTCAATGAGCTCGGCCTGGACTGGGCCTCCCCTGAAGAGCTTGCACGCAGCCGCCTCGACGAGTGGTATCTGCCGGAACGCCAACATGCCCCTCGACAGAGAGCTGCACCGTTCTTTCCTGAGGTGCACGAGGAGCTAGCGAAGTCATGGCGCGCCCCCTACTCTGCTCGTCTCCACCCATCCATCTCGCACGCGCTCTCCACCATTGACAGCGCTGTTGAGAAGGGCTACGAGAAGCTTCCTCCGCTCGAGGAAACGGTAGCCGCACACCTCTGCCCACCCTCTGCGATAGGCTGGAAGCCTAAGATTGCCCACCCTTCCAAGCCCTGTCGTACAACGTCAGCCTTGGCGAATAGGGCCTATGCTCCGCCAGCCAAGCAGGCTCCGCTCTCCACTCGATGGCGGTCCTGCAAGTGTTTCAGGCCAAGCTCCTCCGGACTGTGGATGAGACTGGGCCAGATCAAGAGGCTTTCCGTGACCTCCGAAGCGCCACAGACCTGGCCCTTCACGCCACAAAAGCCACTGCCCAGGCCATAGGCAGGTCCATGGCCAGCCTCGTTGTGCTAGAGCGCCACTTATGACTAAACCTCACCGAGATCAAGTAGGCCGATAAGACCGCCTTCCCTGACGCTCCAATTGCTCCGAATGGCCTATTCGGCCCCGCGGTGGACGGGTTTGCAGACCGCTTCACCACGGCTCAGAAAGCGTCCCAGGCAATGCGACATTTTCTGCCGAAACGAGCCAGCTCTGCCTCCACCACAGGATCAGCGTCGGTATCAGACAAAGCGCTTCCCGCCCAGGCTGGTCCGCCCCCCAAAAGAGTTCTCTCCCCACGGCCCGCTTTAGTTCCGGCCGGGGAGAAAAATGTTGTTTTGAGTGTTGTGAATGTAAACTGCGAGCCCGCTCTAATGCGCGCCCCCCTGCATTGTGCCACTTTAATAGCGAGATCAATAAAAAAACATGAAGGTTCAACAAATGAGTTTTCTTTCTCTTCCGCACCACAGGGCGCCGCCTTCCGACACTATAAAACCCCTGTACAACCGGGCAGAGGCTTGGAAAGCCATCCCCGGTGTGTCACAGTGGGTTATAAAAACAATTCAACGAGGCTACTCGCTCCAATTCGCTCGCAAACCACCCCGCTTCGCGGGCATAACACACACTTTGGTAGAGAGCAACGTAACTCACGTCCTCAAAACCGAAGTAGAGAGCCTATTGATGAAAAAAAGCTATAGAGGCGGTGCCTCCAGCACAGAGCGAGTTAGGGTTTTACAGCCGCTACTTTCTCGTCCCCAAAAAAGATGGCGGCCTCAGGCCCATCTTAGACCTCAGACATCTGAACAAGGCCCTTATCAAACGGCCTTTCAGAATGCTGACATTAAAACAGATCATCGCGCAAATCCGCCCGATGGATTGGTTTTTCTCAGTGGATCTGAAAGATGCTTACTTTCATATCCAAATTATCCCCCGTCACAGACCGTTTTTGAGATTTGCGTTCGACGGGAAGGCTTATCAGTACACAGTCCTGCCATTCGGCCTGTCTCTGGCCTCCCGCACTTTCACGAAGTGTATGGATGCAGCTCTCTCCCCTTTGAGACAAACGGGAATGCGCATTTTGAACTACCTCGACGACTGGCTCATCCTGGCCCAGTCAGAGGAAGAACTAGAATCTCACAAATCTGTGCTACTCAGCCATCTAGAATGCCTGGGTCTCAGAATAAATACAGCCAAGAGCTCATTGCTTCCCAGGCAGAGAATCCTTCCTTGGATTCCTCCTTCCTGGGAACGATTTTAGACTCGGCCCAAATGAGGGCGTGGCTGTCGAACGAGCGCGCTCTGACTACACAGCAACTTGCATGCTCGTTCAAAACGGGAACCAACAGACCCCTGAGAATTTTTCAGAGAATGCTAGGCCTTATGGCATCAGCTTCTCCAGTACTTCCGCTGGGCATGATGCGCATGCGCCCCCTGCAGTACTGGCTGAAATCACGGGTTCCTCCCCAAGCGTGGCAGCTTTGGATCAAGGTGGGCCGCGGCTGCATCAAAGCCCTGGCCCCATGGTCGAATCTTTTATGTTGGTGAGCTTGGGGACAGTTTCCAGACGAATGGTGGTCACTACGGATGCCTCCAACACGGGTTGGGGTGCTCTGTGCGAGGGCGAACCGGCCTTCGGCTCATGGTCGAGCATGGAGTCACGGTTGCACGTCAACTGCCTAGAAATGTTGGCAGTAGTGCTAGCCCTCGAGACTTTTCTACCATGTCTCTCAGGTCACCACGTCCTAGTCCGTACGGACAACACGACAGTGGTCTCCTACATAAACCGCCAAGGCGGGCTCAGGTCGAGATGGCTCAACCAACAGGTCAGACATCTCCTCCTATGGGCGAAAGGCAAATTGCATTCACTTAAAGCATGTGCCAGGCAGACTGAACCAGGGAGCAGACATGCTCTCCAGGAGCCTCGTGTCCCCAGGGGAATGGACCCTCCATCCCCAAACGGTTCAAATGATATGGAGTGTTTTCGGGAGGGCAGAGGTTGACCTCTTTGCCTCCGAAGACAACTGTCACTGCCCAATTTATTTTTCAAAGAGCAAGGATGCGCTGGCCCACGAATGGCCCAGCTGCCTACTTTATGCTTTTCCTCCAGTCCCGCTCCTTCCCCAGGTCTTAAAAAGAATTAGGGAATGCGAGCACACAGTCCTGCTAGTGGCTCCACTCTGGCAAACCCACCACTGGTTTCCCGAGTTGATTCAGCTGCTCTCAGCAGCTCCATGGCCAGTTCCCCTGAGGAAAGATCTCCTTTCTCAGGCGAACGGGCCATTCTGGCACCCCCGTCCCAAACTGTGGGCGCTGCATGTTTGGCCACTCAAGGGGAGCTCAAGAACCTCCCAGTGAGTGTCCTGAGCACTATCAGTGAGGCCAGAGCTCCGTCTACTAGGCGTCTCTATGCCCTTAAATGGTCAGTGTTCTCTGACTGGTGTTCAGCCAGGAACCATAACCCAGTGTTATGCGAGATATCACAAATACTCGTTTTTCTACAAGAGATGTTGGATGCAGGACGCACTCCATCCACACTCAAAGTCTACACGGCAGCTATCGCCGCATCTCATGCACCGATAGCTGGCCAATCAGTAGGCAGACACGACATGGTCGTAAAATTCTTAAAAGGAGCCAGGAGGCTTAACCCTCCTCGCCCTCATACAGTGCCATCCTGGGACCTTTCATTGGTCCTACGAGCACTAAAAGGACCTCCCTTCGAACCGCTGCAGACGGCTGAATTAAAACCGCTTTCACTGAAAACTGCCCTGCTATTAGCACTGGCATCAGTTAAGCGTGTGGGTGACATTCAAGCGCTCTCTGTGAACGCGCCATGCCTAGAATTTGGCCCAGGCGATTCTAAAGTTATGTACCCAAAGTGCTTTCAACACCGTTCAAAGCACAGGTAATCACTCTCTCTGTTCTCCCCCCCTCTGAGGATGAGACAGTTACACCTGCTCTGCCCAGTTAGGGCGCTTAGAGCATATATTGAGCGGTCCTCCCACTTTAGACAGTCGGAGCAGCTCTTTGTAAGCTTTGGTGCTAAGGGACTTCCGGTCACCAAACAAAGCCTAGCCAGATGGCTAGTGGACGCGATAGCGTTAGCCTATGATGCTATGGGCCTCCAATGCCCCATAAGTGTCAAAGCTCACTCCACCAGAGGCATGACCTCCTCCTGGGCGTGATCTAGTGGAGTTTCTATTGGTGACATCTGTAGATCGGCAGGCTGGTCCTCACCGTCTACTTTTACCAGATTCTACAGCCTGGAAGTCCCTGCGCTGCAGGCCCAAGTCCTCGCTGTATAATGAGTATTAAGACGCCCTCTGTGCAGTGGCGCTAAACAACGGGTGATCGTCGCTTCAGTCGATATAACCTGGCTTTTTAGGGCATTACAGCGTACATTATGGGCAGATGCCCCGCCCATTTGGCGGGCTTTTGTGCTCCGCTTCGCAGGCTTAGTGCCCAGTTACGCTGTTCTGCCATTGGTTCATGCAGTTCCCACTGGCCAGCCAATAGCGTGCGAGAGGTCTCGACACTGTTTTGACTGGGCAGTAGCACTGCGTGATTTTACAAATGCTTCAGTATTTCGAGAAATAGATTATTTCCCATGCCGTCTAGCAAGACGCAGTACTCGTTCCCTTATCTCAGGGAACCGAGGTTACGTTAAGTAACCGAGTACATTAGGTTGGTTCTTACCAGAATTTCTTTTTTCAGAAACAAGAATCGCCCTGCCTATCCTTAATAAAACATTTTATTTTACATAACTTGCACATGATGGTTTAATATTTCGTCGGACTGTCCTTAGCAGCACATCAATACATCTTGCCGTCTCCTCTGCTGGTACATCCAACGACTGGTGTTGTTCAAGAATGCTTGGAAGTACAATCATACCGTGACGGCTGCTGCATTCCGAGGGAGTCGTTGAATGACACTCTGTGCCTCATCAAACTTAATCCAAATCCTTCCATTTATTGTACAACCACAATTATCCGCTGTGTTTGCAATGTCTTCCCTCAACTGTAAAACTCTTCTATATATAAAATAATAATCGGGAGGAGAATTTCTTTCGTGGAAATCAGCTAAAGCTAATAAATCATCCACAATCCCTCTCCAAACACGTTCAGATCCCCCTGACATTTTGCGTCGCTCTAACTCGTCTTCAAACTCCCGCTGTAATGATGTATAGTTTTTCTAACTGTCCAATGACAGTGCGTGTTACTTTTACAAGTGAGAGAGGGTTTGGCTCTTCAAACTGAGGCGAAAGTTGATTGGTTGCTCCCACATGTGTACTGTCCAATGGCATTTTTTTAACTCAATTGACAAATGGATAAAGAAAAGCATTTGGCAAAACGACAAAGAAAAACAAATTGGCAAATAGAGAGAGAAAAGCGTTTGCCAAATGCTTTTTTAAAAACGATTTAAAATGTGCATTTAAAATTATGAATGTACTTTGTTTTATTAATGTACGTTTTAAAACATTAATTAAATAAACAGTTTTAAATGTCTATTTATTTATACATTTAAAATGTTTTTATTTAATTTATTGTTTTATTAAACTGCATTTAAAAACACAAATTAAATAAACAACTTTAAATGTCTTAATTTGTCCATTTAAAAGTGATTTATTTATATAGAATTTTATGTTTGAATTATTAAATTGATAAATTGATTCTTCATTTTATTTTTAAGTGGCACTCCTGGTCCTCCATATAAATGTGGCGTCTCTTCATGCATTACATTAAACTTAAGCAGGTGGTGATTGCGTGTGAGTGTGTCAGAAATACGACTAATGTTATAAGCAGTCCTTGGTTAAAAAACAACAGCAAATGTGTTATTGAAGCCTTCACATGGCTTTGTTCTCTCGGCTGGTGAGCTGTTTCTTTTGGAAGTCTGGTTTGCGCTTGCAGTATTTGGGTCACGCCATCCATGGTCACAGGGCCCCTGGTTGGCTGCACCCCAAGAAGAAAGTTTGTCATGAGGGGCTTCCCTCGTCACACATATCTCCCCTCCTCCCTTCCTTTTGGCATGGAACTCAGAAACTCACTAGAACTATTTGTGCATTTTTATGGGTTTTTACATCTAATAAAAAATTTAACAGATCCATACTGGATATAGTTGCATATCATCACTAGAAGAAAAGTTTCCTGCACCCTCTGACAAAGTCCATTAGGACAAATTGCTTCCGTTCTTTGTGTCGCAGACTTGCATTCTTTGATTGGGTAGAAATCCCCTGTTTTTGATCTGGTAGGCCAGAGTTGATATGAAGCAGAGGTTTAGTCCCACAGCCTTGATGTTGATGCATTGGTGCTGGACTGGGTGACGCAGCATGTCCTGTCCATATTAGGCGGTTATACTGTCAGCCCAGAGGAATTGGACAGATTGCTGCTGTGCTCTGCGCGCGAGACATTCCTCTTTGCATTCCTGTTTGCTCTAACATTAGCGTCACAGACCACTCACCCTCACATTATTTTCTCACACAGCCTAGAACCAGAAGGGACTTTCTGTGGGCCATTTTGTCAGTTATTTGCCTTTTTTTTTTTTTAAGGATTCGATATTGTGCTGTCGATTATTTATTTCATTGACATCAGCAGCAAAATATTCCATTTAAAGGCTTAGTTCACCCAAAAATGAAAATTGTCATTAATTACGAGAATACTTTTAATTACGACGAGAATTTCTGGGGCTTGAAAGTGGTAATAATGTTGCAGTCTGTGGGGTCAGAGAGCTCTCGGATTCCATCAGAAATATCTTCATTTGTGTTCCGAAGATGAACAAAGGTCTTACGGGTTTGGAATGACAGAATTTTCATTTTTGGGTGAACTAACCCTTTAAGGGTTTCATGGGAAAATCTTTTACAATAAGATTTTGATGCACAGTGGGAAGATACTGTACATTTCTTAACTACAACTTCCTCCCCACTTAAAAAACAATCAAAATCCTGAAACATTTGCACATAATTGCCCATTTAACTTACTTGGTGTTTCGAACTTGCCACGCCTATTCATGTTGAGGTAATAAGGATGAAGTATTCCAGATGCTTGCTAAATGTTAGAACAACCTGTAAAATGTGATAAAGTCTGTCAAAATAGGTTTGTCTGGCTGTATGTAGCACCTTCCACTCTGGAGTTCCTTCTGAAGGATCCCAGTGTTTGAAATGGGCAGCTGATGTTTATATTTAACAAAATATAATTAATTTCACTCTGAACTCTTAGTTTGGTCAGCACATTGAACCCCTGTATTGAAGTAGAGAATTGTTGTATCAGGGACTCGAAGGGACTTTAAGGCGAAAATTAATGGTATAGGCTCTTATATAGGACATTAATCAACGCTTGAGACTGTATTCTATGATTTACTCAAATGTATTGAGTCTGTAAAAATCACAGATTAGTTTGTATTTTGTTTTGGTCTGTGATCTCATGATGCATTTATTAAGTGCAAGTATTCACAGAGGACCTGATATTTATTTGATTTCTCAATCCGTACAGAACAAAAGAGACGAGCATCTCCTGAAGAAACGAAATGTTCCACAGGAAGAGAGTCTGGAAGATTCCGATGTGGACTCTGACTTCAAAGGGGTAAGGCTCTCTTCTCATTTCATCTCCCTCCATATCTTCCATTTTCCTTTACATAGTTTGTCTAAATATTTCTCTTCCCTTTCTCCTCAGCAAAATGTAACGCTAGATGCCATCTTACAGGTAAGGTTCTATCGTGTTAATGTCTGATAAATAATCGATTCACAGGGACAGCGCACGTAGCAGCACTCCACTTCACAAAGTGTGGGTGTGAGCGGCCCCTTCTTCCTCTCATTCTCCATTTCTCCTCTTTCTTTCATTTTCTACAGAACGCCACCAGTGACAATGCAGTGGTGCAGCTCAGTGCAGTGCAAGCAGCCAGGTAAAGTGTTGTGATATGAATATGAAAAGATTTGAATTTGTTACACATGAATGTCTTCTAAAAACATCTCTCATAACCTCATGCCTCTCATAACCTCAAGTCAACATATCCTGGACTCTTTTTACTTTAATGCACATTCCTGGCCTTTATGTACATGATTCATCAGTGTGTGTGAGTCTAAAGAGGACAGATTCTAATTAAGTAATGCATCACATTTTGTTAATGTTACCATTTTTTCTGAAGTAGTCTGATTAATGTCAGCTGAATGTGAAAAGCATAAAACAAAACAACAGTGACATACTCTGTGAATTATGCTTGTAATTAAATATAATTAAATATGTTTTGCTGGATTTGTCTCTTTGAAATGGATTGCATTAACAGTGCTGACATGTATTTGGAGTGCCGGATGGTGACTGACAGAGGGCCTGACTATTTTTCTCTTTTCCGTCCTTGCAGAAAATTGCTCTCAAGTGACCGAAATCCTCCCATAGACGACTTGATAAAATGTGGAATCCTTCCAATCTTAGTCAAATGCCTGGAGAGGGATGACAAGTGAGTGTGACTATACATTGCACTTAATGAAATGATTCAAAACTTAATGAAACCTTTTTAATTGTGCTGTTTGTGTACAAACATGCATCAGACTTAATGAAGTTCTCAATGTCATCTTGAATGATGGTAGAGAAAGTGAATGAGATAAAAGAATAAGGGATGAGGCAGAAGGTGGATGTTAGATGGAGATCCTCAAGTGAGAACACTGCAGTTCAAAAATTTGGGGTCAGTAAGATTCAAGATGCATGAAATTGACTAAAAGTGAATGTAAAGACGTTTATAATATAATATTTCTATTTCAGATTAATGTTCTTTTGAAGTTTCTATTCATCAAAGAATCCTGAAAAAAATGTATCCCGGTTGGGATACATTAAGCAGCACAAGTGTTTTCAAAATTGCTAATAAGAAGAAATGTTTCTTGAGCAGCATATCAGAATGATTTCTGAAGGATCATGTGTCACTGAAGACTGGAGTAATAATGCTGAAACACATAGACAGTAATGCTTTAATGCTTTTTAGGTGTGTTCAGTCGTGGCCTTATAGGTCCACCCAAGTTTTATTCACAACGACGTGCTGAATCTGACACAACTTGCTCAGATTTCACTGAGCCCCATTGTTTTCTACAGCCTTATTCAGCAACAGCAAAACTATTACACATTTTAGTCAAGTGGTGAGGTTGCACAGAAATTTGACTAACAGAAATGGGTCACCTTAGACAGGTGTCACACCTTTGTCCATAACCGGCCCACGCTTTTTTAGGCAATGCAAAATGCTTTCTTCCTGTGAATCATTTAACAGTTTCAGATTTGCTGACTTGTTTGGAAGCCATATGGTGAAAGTTAGCAAAATGAGATTGAATTACAGAGTCTTTTAAATGCATATTTATGAGAAATAAGGATTGGTTCCTGATACACAAATGGAAAACCACCCCAGCTGTATCTATAAAATCATTAAGATCTTTGTCCTTTTAATCATACAAGACTGGAAAAATCATGAAAAAAATCATTGCCTTTGTCTTCATTTGTGACTCTAAATGAGCCAAGAACTGTTAGTGTGTTTGTGTACTTTTTAAAAAAAAAAAAATATTTATAAAGGTCAGTTCTGGCTAAAACACGTAATCCTGTGGGAAAGTCCTGCTGGGCCCTTTTCAGAGCATCACAGAAGGCCATTTTGTATTCAGAGTGGTCCGAGGTGAAGTGTTGTTTACCACCACCTCAAAAACATCTGAACTTCCATTTCCTTCCTCTTTCTTCATCAGTCCTTCATTGCAGTTTGAAGCTGCCTGGGCTTTGACCAACATTGCATCAGGGACGTCTGCGCAGACACAGGCAGTGGTCAAATCCAGTAAGTTGTTTGGACAGGCCTTCGTCTACCGGATCAATCTGTTTTGACTTTGTCAGCTCTCTCTGTATTTGAAGGCTCTGTTCTCCTCTCATTCTCTTTCCCTGTCTGTGTAGATGCTGTCCCATTGTTTTTGAGACTTCTCCACTCTCCTCATCAGAATGTGTGTGAGCAGGCCGTGTGGGCACTGGGAAACATCATTGGTGAGTAACTGTGAAATGTCTTCACACTGTTACTGCCACTGAATTTAAGAAAGAGAACAAGAATTTATATCGAAACCAAGGAGATGCTGGCAACAAAACTAAACCACACAAGATGTGAACTTTTGGATGTCATGTCCAGAACAGCTGCTGCATGCATATTGGTGGCGTTAACACATTGAAAGCTGTTGGTTTAACCAACATTAAACACCAAAGGCAAAATAACAAATTAAAAGGTAAAATTTTACATTCAATTATAGTTGACAAAACTCTCAAAAACGTTTTAAAGCTTTACTTGCGCTGCGCCACCTATAGTACTGGACTATATTTCCATAAAATGCTTTGTGTGTAAATAGGTTTGGTGTCTTTTCTCATATAATTACTGCTACTGCACTTCTTCCGTAGTACATTGGCAATTTAAACTTGCAAATTTATCCCAAAAAATCTGGATCCATATAATTTGAGGGTTATAACAGCTGTGATGCTCATCAGTAGTGTTATTTAGACTTTAACACATGCTTGTGCTTTATGGGCCTTTGCAGGTGATGGACCTCAGTGTCGAGATTACGTCATCTCGCTCGGTGTGGTCAAACCTCTCTTGTCGTTTATTAATCCTTCCATCCCCATAACCTTCTTGAGAAACGTTACCTGGGTCATTGTCAATCTGTGCCGAAACAAAGACCCTCCCCCACCCATGGAAACCGTACAAGAGGTGAGGAGTGTGTGATCGTATGTACGGATTGTTTGAGTTGGTAAAAATGATATATAAATTGTTGAATTGAATATTGTTTAGTATACGTTAACATAGAGTACTCAAGTGTTTTTTACCATATTACATTGCACTTATCTTCTCTCATTAAGTCGGTACAATCCTGACTGCTGAAGTGCGTAGAAATACAGCGATTAGATTGGCTAAATTAATTCACTTAGCTGGCTGTTTGACTGGTTGAAATGCATGAAGCACTTTATATACTGGCATTTAATCCAGTGAAGCACCACAACTTTTATCTTGCACACTCTTTAAATTCCTTAAAGAGTGTGCAAGGTATTATGTGTCAAGGATTTTCATTCTTGCCTTTCAGACTCAACCTCTCTTAATAATCTGAATTCTCCTTTCTATTTACTATCTATTCAGTCATGGGGTGCAGATATTATGCTGTGTAATCTACATGCCAATATTCTCTCTTTTTTTTTTTTTTCTCCTCCTGTCTGTAATCTGGAGGTGTATCTTTGATCTGAAGGGAACATATTGTACCTCCTGCTGCTAGGAAATCATTAGACTGGTGTTTTCACTGTGTGTGTGTGTGTGTGTAATATAACAACTGTTTCATTGATGGCAGGCCTAATGAATATTCTGTTGTCCTACAGCTGATTTCATGTTTACATGCTGTGTGCTTATTCTCACAATCTGGTGGTTTCAATGGTTCAGTTTTTCTCTTACAGATTCTTCCTGCCCTCTGTGTACTCATATATCATACAGATATAAATGTAAGTACAAGATGTAAACGTTTTTTTTTAAACCAGAAGTGTTGCTCTTAATTGAATAATGAGTGTAGTAAATCTGGTTTTATTCTCTTTACTAAGTAATAATGTACAACTAGCCGGTTATTATCACACAGTAAACACTGAGTTTATCTGAACCTTGATGTGAAGCAAAGGGGTATTGTCTGGAAGGACTTTATTTTGCAATAATGATTGGCTGA
Source organism: Coreius guichenoti (assembly GCA_039654105.1). Lineage (NCBI taxonomy): Eukaryota > Metazoa > Chordata > Actinopteri > Cypriniformes > Gobionidae > Coreius > Coreius guichenoti. The sequence continues at coordinate 38,870,865 of CM077170.1, read as the reverse complement.
CTGTACATTTATCCCAGTTATTGTATTGTATGGCTATTTATCTTAAAGCTTAAAGCTTCTGCTAAGGAAGAAAAATAGTCCAATTGACCACTCAGTGCTACAACTGACCAATCAAAGAGCTGTGTAATAAATGTCTTGACTGAGACTCATTTAGAATACTGAAATCTCTTTCTTTCTCTAGATTCTGGTAGACACTGTGTGGGCTCTGTCATATCTGACAGATGGAGGTAATGAGCAGATTCAGATGGTAATAGACTCAGGTGTCGTCCCCTTCCTTGTCCCACTGCTCAGCCACCAAGAGGTCAAAGTTCAGGTAAAAATAATGCAGATTTTTATAGTTGTTTCCTCTGAAATCCGGTTTCTGATTGTGTTTGTGTATCCTCTGCTCAGACCGCAGCGCTGAGAGCGGTGGGGAACATTGTAACCGGGACGGATGAGCAGACTCAGGTGGTGCTCAACTGTGACGTCCTCTCTCACTTTCCCAACCTGCTCACACACCCCAAAGAGAAGATCAACAAGGTGAGACACACACATCCCATCTGATCCCATTAGTTTGAAATGTAATCAAACTGATGAAACCCAAACATTTACTTGCCTAATTTCTTAAATGACTCCAGATCCCAGTGTAAGCGTTGTGGCTCATGTTTAGAGTACATCTGTGATGTGTCTGTTCTTCCCTGTAGGAGGCAGTGTGGTTCCTGTCCAATATAACAGCAGGTAACCAGCAGCAGGTGCAGGCTGTAATAGATGCTGGTCTCATACCCATGATCATTCACCAGCTTGCCAAGGTAAGATGTTATCTACGTAGCCTGCTATACATCCACCTTTTCCCTTTTGCAGTTTAATTTTAGCATTAACACCACCTTACTTCAGATTTGAAGTACTGCCACAGCATATATACTGTGGATCCAAAAGTCTGAGACCACTTGTAAAATTCTTCTATTTGTTTTCCTATTTTACTTTTTTATTACAAATTATGTGTCTAACATTGTAGAGTATTTCTTATTAATTTTGTCACAATGTTTCTTTCTTTAAAAAGGAACTTCTAGGACCTAGAACTTTTATTTTTTTCAAGTTAAAATTTATCTTTTAAATCCAAGCAATATCTAGGGAGTAGAATATCCTAAAGACTTGGGATTGGGTCTTAATTTATTTGGGCCAATAAGCAACCACTCAAAACACCCTATAATTGGCATGAACCACTCATATTTTCTTCAGAAAATTTAAAAACCTAGTAATACTATTATTATTATTTTACTATTAATAATCTGTTGTATGGCATCTGAAGTAAATTCTCAAGCTTGAATCTAGACTCTTAAAAGTCTCACTAGACAGTGATTTACCTTTAATTTGATTTTTCATATATGTATCTTGGTTTTTCTAAACAGGGTGATTTTGGAACACAGAAGGAAGCTGCATGGGCCATCAGCAACTTGACAATAAGTGGAAGAAAAGATCAGGTATGAACCATTCTCAATTAATCTCTGATTCAGAGCCACTTTCCCTTCTTTTTCATTGGTTATTTGTCTGTAATTGGCAGGTGGAGTACTTGGTGCAGCAAAACGTGATCCCACCTTTCTGCAACCTACTGTCAGTGAAAGACTCTCAGGTGGTCCAGGTGGTTCTTGATGGACTGAAAAACATCCTGATAATGGCTGGGGAGGAAGCCAGCACAATTGCTGAGATCATTGAAGAGTGTGGAGGTAATGCATGCAGTGTAGAAATGGATAGTCATGGTTCCTTTATATTTAGACTGGTTGTATTCTAAAAGATGACCAGTAGATTAGTCTGAAATGATCACATCTGCACATTCACTGATGTTTTTATTTATTTTGTAGAAAAAAAGATGATCAATAATAGTCTTGCTTCTGTCTTTAAGGATTGGAAAAAATTGAGAACCTACAGCAGCATGAAAATGAGGACATCTATAAACTTGCATTTGAAATCATCGATCAGTACTTTTCAGGAGACGATGTGAGTCTCAAACTCTTGTTTCTTGACATTTTGTCTCTGTATAGTGCTTGACAATAACTTTCGGTTTATTCTAAGCACATATTGCAGTTTTGTCATCTACCACTTTAAATGCTTCAGCTGGAAAAAAAACATTCTGAAAGTGATTTCTGCTATATCTTTCCACTGTGTTGTTATCATTATAGTTGTGGTTTGGACTTCCCTGTTTTCAAAGAATTAGAGCGACTATTAAAACTTTATAGTTGTAGTTATCATTATAGTTATTGTCCTTGGTATAAACTGGCCTTAATTTGGTTTGGCTCTGCTTGTAGATTGATGAGGACCCCAGCCTGATTCCTGAGGCCACCCAGGGAGGCACATTTAACTTCGATCCAGCCTCCAACCTTCAAACCAAGGAGTTCAAGTTCTAGACATCCAGAGCTTCGAACTTAGGAACGGTGGGTTTCCCAGCTGCTCCTCAACCCCTGCCACCTACTGACCCATCACCTACCAACCACTCACTAACCAGAAAAACAAACCAATCACCATGCTCAGAAACAACACTCGCTCACACAGAAGAAAATAGCACTGAAGGTTCTGAGTACCTGTCTCAACGCCACTCAAAACATGGATGGATCTCAACCAACCTCAAGACATGGAAGAGAAAAAGAACAAGACTCATTATACTGCAGTTGCCAAAAAAAAAGAAAAAGAAAAAAAAAAGGAAAAATATTTTGCTCTTTCTTTCACTCACTCAAACACATAGGTGAGCATGAACAATAATAGGAACTTCTGTTGTTGTACCAGCCATCATATCAGCCAAGGAAGATGAAAGAAAGAGATATTCCTGAAATAGAAAAGCAGGGATTTTTCATTGTTTCCAAGAAATTCCTTCCCTCAAAATGTTGCATTTCTGGTGATGATCTTCGAGTCTCAGACAGACGTCCAGCCTCTACTGTGTTAAGCCATTTGGACCCCCTCCCTCATTCATCTGAATCTGTGACCTAGCCTATAATGGGTTATTCCATGGAATATTATTCAAATGGGGGAAGGGAGCGTCTCTAAATATGTGGTGTGCAAACAGAACTTAAATTATCGCCACCAATTCTTGCTTTTTCTTCATCCTGAAATTATGGATATTTAAAAAAAAAACACTGAAGATAATGAAGAAAAAAAATTGTCAGCAGATTATACAAACTTGAATGGAGAAAATCTCATCTGAGATGGTCAAGCACCCTCATTTTCAAAGTTCTGCAGCGATAGTGTAGTGGACTTTCATTGTGCCGATCTTTTTGGTTTGCAATTGGACTGTCGCACGTGTCAAAGGAGGATCCTATGTGAGATGATCATCAGTCAGGTCAATTTGGCCAGGACTTTTAAAGGGCCGCCCCAACCTTTGGAAGTTCTTTGAGATCACCTTAAAAGGTCTTTCTGATTAACAAGGGTGCTCTGGCAGCGCTCTTTATTTTCTGGATTCATCTTCTCTACTTCCTGTCTGTAACCATAGAAATAAGTTCTTTGGGATAAGCCCAATTGTTACCGGTTGGAGGATATTTTCACTAAATCAGTACATTTCAGCACTCGGTAGTCAAAACCACAAGAAACTTTGCAACAGTGATTGGATTGTGAATTATTTTTTTGTTTTGATCAGTGGAGCTTCCGCTTTTGCAGTTTTTCCAGTCTTACGCGCACACTTTTGGGTTTTTCCCGTTTTATTGCTTAATGTAAGTGGAGAGCGATGTTCGCTTAATTTTGACTATACAAGCAATGGGAAAAGGAGATTGTGGTTCCTTTTTTGTTTAGTTGGTTTTTAATCTTATTTCACTTGCTACAAAACCTAATCGTACCAACTAAAAATAAAAGTATATTTCTTGTTTAGGTATATGAGAAGCTACCACACTTAGGTCCACTAGACGTTGTTGGGACGCTACAGAACAATAATATTGTGATTTATTGATTTACAGCCATTAGGGGTAATTTTTTTTTTTTTGTTCTTTTTGTTTTGTAATGGCAAATGATTGCCATTAATTGGAAAATGGGCTTTCTTACTGTTTTGACTGGACTTTTTTTTTTTTGTTCTTTTTTCCCTGTGCATTAACTTGTAAAGGGATGTATGGGGAAAAAAATTGCCGTTGGACTAAAGTAGTTGTGTTTGGGCCGCAAACTGCTGAAAAAGACAGTAAGGAAGCTAAAGGCAGCCCTGATGATTTTTGAGTTAGCCATTTATTGTTGAACAAAAAGAAATAAAAACTGGTTTGAAATTCATGAACTTATCTAGACAACTAGAAAACGAGCCACTTTAAAGAAGTTTTGTCTTGTATCAGAAATGGATACAAGCTTATTGCTTGTTGCAAGATTTTTACTTGCTGAAGAAAAAAATTAATCTAAAGAAGCGACAGATCGCATTTTGGCCTCTGATTGTTTGTATGTTTTTATAAATTTTAGAACTGAATTTCTCTTTAAGGTGGCTCATCAGTATTTTTTTTTTTCAACTCTTGTGCATATTAAAGATAAAGAATGAGTTGAAATTCATTGTGCCTTTTGTTTTTCATTTCAAAGCAACTAAAAAAGGTTCATAATGCCTACCACGTTGCATTGGAGCTGCTTATAATATGGGGTCTTTTGGGTGTTATATCTGCCTATCTCTGGACTTTACGATGAGACGTTCTCTGGAGTAGAGTATAATTCTAATTAAATTGTCCTCTAGTCTGCTGGCTGACTTGTAATTGATCCCCTAACTTCCATTCTGCTCCCTTCTCATTCTTTTCATATGGATCACAATTTCCTACAATTCTAAACCCCTCCCTCCCTCCCCCACCCTCCCTCCTACCACCTTTCTATGGCAACACATCTTTCACTCATCACTCCCTCAGGACGTGCTTTATGTATCAATGAACCTAACCAAAATAAACTTGCTGTTAGCCATCCTTTTTATTGCTCTCTTATGATTGACCTTTTGATGCTTTTGTGTCTCTTCTCTTTTACCTGTTACCTTTGCTCCTTGTCCCTATTCTGTGCATTTAATTTGGCTCTTTTCAAGATTCGCTTTCTCTCTCTTTCTAATGTGCAATAGCTCAGTGTTATTTATCATGGGAGTTTGAAGGGAGAGATTGGTGCTAGATGAGAATCGCACCAGTGACCTGTGTCCGTGCCATGCGAAAATCCATAATAGGTTAAATGTTTACATGATGTAAAAAAAATTACAACTACCACAAGTATGATAGTTTATATGCATGAGGGATCAGACAATCGTTGCAGTCCTTATTCGGCAACTTGCTACCACCAAAAAAAAGTTTGCCATTTAAATTGTAGAACAAAATTTGAGTTGGCCTACAAACTGACACCATGACTGAAAAAGGCTCTATTGCAAACATATTTTCATGCTGTTCCAGCTGTTTTTTAAGTAGAATATTTGTCGGCGTTGATTAATAAATAATGGCAAAAAGATAACTTAGTGGAATAAAACATGACAAATTGGCGCCAAATCGTGTTCTGCTCTGTGACGTGGTAGGAATGAAGTGGAGAGAGTTCTGCGCGAGCCTATGGCTGCAAAGCTCCACCGTTAGAACGATGGGCGGGGTCTGAAGGTGTCATTCAACCGCTGGGAACTATTACAGACGTGCTCGTGCACTTGAGTCTTCTGTATATAATGGCAGAAGCCGGTGAACCCGTACTTTTCACTAAAGTAACGGTTTATTCTCTACTCGCGTGTGTGGCTCAATTTGCTGTCGGGTTTGCTTTCGCGCAAAAATGGGGGAATAAATGTTCAGCTGTTGACCGGTGGGTCCTCGTGTGGTTATTTTACGACGCAATAGTTCATTTTACTCTGGTAAGTACAAAGGTGCATACAAGAACGCTTTTGTTATACCTGCTCTGCTTGTAACTACCTGCTCGCGCCTTGTCTGCTTCACCTTGCAGGAGGGACCCTTCGTTTACATGTCACTTGTTGGAAATGTAGCAACTTCTGACAGTCTGTTGGCAGAACTATGTGAGTATGCTGTTACAACACTAAGCACCTAAAGTAAAATAACAGGTGATTCTCGCTGATTAAACGAACTGTTTAGGTCAGGTGCAGAGCCGTTGGCTTAGGTTTGGTTAGGTGGAAGAAGAATAATTAGACGAATAGAGTAGGGCGACATCTAGTGGTGGTTGTTGGTGGTATGTTTAGCAATGTTCAAAGTCCATTCATTCACTGACTTTAGAGATTCTATAAAATAAAACAATTTAGAAATTGTGAAATTAATGTGACTTAAAAAGTAGTTCAGCCTAAAGTTAAACTGTCATCATTTACTCGAGCTCATATCATTCCCAACCCGACCTTTAAAGGGTTAGTTCACCCAAAAATGAAAATGATCCCATAATTTACTCACCCTCAAGCCATCCTAGGTGTTTGACTTTCTTCTTTCAGCCAAACACAATCTGAGTTATATTAACGAATATCCTGGCTCATCCAAGCTTTATAATGGGAGTGAATGGTACCATAGATTTTGAAGCCCCAAAAGTGCATCCATCCATCATAAAAGTACTCCACACTGCTCCAGGGGTTTAAAAAAAGCCTTCTGAAGTGAAGCAATGCGTTTGTGTAAGAAAAATATCCATATTTATAACTTTATAAACTATAATAACTGGCGTCCGGTAACGGCCGTATGCGAGTCTAGTTCCGGCGGAAGAGTGAACTCTGACCCGACGCATGACGTAGGAGTAGCGTAAGCTTAGGTGAGAGTAGACGCCTCTCGCAGTTCAAACAAATAGGGCTGGGTAACAAACTCAAGCTACTCTTCTCTTATATCAAAATCATCTGACTCGTTTTAGACTTCTAATTCGTGACCGATGTTTTGTTTTGCTCTATCCGCTGCGCTACCGCGTTTGTCAATACGTCATGCGACGGGTCAGAGGTCACTCTTCGGCCAGAACTAGACCTGTGTACAGCTGTTACCGGAAGCCAGTGATTATAGTTTATAAAGTTAATTTAGGATAACTCCAATTGTGTTCGGCTGAAAGAAGAAAGTCATATACACCTAGGATGGCTTGAGGGTGAGTCAATTATGGGATCATTTTTATTTTTGTGTGAACTAACCCTTTAATGCTTTAAAAGGACCAAAAAAGGCACCATAATTAGTCTATATGACTTTTGTGCTATATATTCCAATACTATGGAGTAGTTTGCGTGTGTGTGTATTGAGACAGTAAATTACAATTTTCATTTTTGGTTGTTCTGTTTCTTTAAATAATTTATAACTAGGTTAAAAATGAAGTATATATTGCCATTCTCACATAATTAGATTTTTTTTATTTTTTTTTTAACAGCCAAATAGTTTCAGAATCTCTTCCTGAAGCAAAAACATTCCATAATAACTTTGTTTACCTTGGAAATGTAACTTCTACTCTGCATTGTCTCTTAGGAATGTAATGCATGTTACTGTTTAAAATACTCAACAGGGAAAGAATATGGCAAGGCAGATGAGCGCTGGTTATACTCTGACGCGACAATAGTATCTCTAGAGCTTCTGACAGTGGTTTTAGATGGTTCTTTGGCCCTGCTTCTGGTCTACGCCATTATTAAAGACAAACACTACAGGTAAATCTGTCCACAGATTCGTTCTTTCTACTCTGCTACTGAAGAAAAGCTTATTCTACTTGTTAAATGGGTTGTTTAATGTACATCCAATCCATTTGCATTTCACTGGGTCTCATTCACTAAGCATGCGTACGCACAAATGTGTGCGTGAAATGTGCGTACGAACGATTTTAAGAACAAATCACAATTCACCAAAGATTTCGTAATATTTTTTTTTTTCTAAATTTACGAAAAAATATAGGAACAACTGAAACCACACGTACGCAAAAAGAACTTACTCTGTATGGCTTTATAATCGTGTTAAGATGTTATATTTCATCCTAACATGACTATAATTAGATTAAAGTATATTGCATTAATTGTATTATATAATCCACATATAAAATTATTAAATAATACAATTTAATTTAATCTTAAATACATTCGATCATATACAAGAAAAGCTGCTTTATAGCTTAAGATGCGAGGTTTCTCTGAATAAAAATGTACAGCTGACTAATGAGAGCTCTGTAATCTGGGTCTTTATAAAAGGTGTTTGTTGTGAGAATTGGTGAGAATGGCACACTTGGCATTGCTCGAGGATCCGGGCGAGAGCGCGTCTGTGAACAGCGGCAAGTTTGTCGAGAGTGACGAAAGGCCGTAAGGAAAGCGTGTGCGGAAAGCCCTTATATGGAGATGGTTTGGGTGTGTTTTATGCAAATGACTACCCTCATGCACACGGCCGCTTATTTAGAATACTCCACATTCACTAACATCAGAACGAGGTTAAGAACAAATTCTTGTGCGTACGAACGTTTTGTGAATCAGGCGGAGATTTTTCGTGAGAAGTTCTCCTGTGCGTACAAATGCGAAAGAATCCACGCAATTATTAGTGAATGAGACCCATTAAAGGTGCAGTGTGTGATTTTTAGCGGCATCTACGGTGGCCGACACAGGAGAAAAACGTCGTCGTCGGAGAGACCAGAGAGTGACTAGTGCTCTGTAGAGCAGTTTGTCCGTTTAGGGCTACTGTAGAAACATGACGGCGCAAAAATGGCGATTTCACTGTAAGGGGACCTGCGGTGTATGGAGATAGAAATGGCTCATTCTAAGGTAATAAAAGCATAACGGTACATTATGTAAGGTCTTCATACTCCACTGAAAACATAGTTATGTATATTATATTGCATTTCTGTCAATAGATCCTCATAAATATTACACACTGAACCTTTAAGTCTAAATAAGAATTGACCTATTTGTGATAGGTAAATTTGTGATTTTGTCTTAAATTAATAACGTATTTTTAAACTCAAAATATCCATGATATATACATGAATGATATACATATATAGGCTATACATGATGTTGTCAAAAGCCCTATTCGGACGGTAATTGTTTCTCATGAAAACGTAAGGTATTTTCAACATTTACAGAGACATTTACAGAATGTCAGTGTTTTTCTCCCACCACCCGTGTAAAAATCCCCAGCTGAATTACCTACTGTTTTTTGACAAACACCAAGGTCGTGTGGTAATTTAATTGCTGTCCGAATCCACATCTCTGAGTTTACAAGAAGAGATCACTTCAAAATTCACTGTTTAAATCCTTTTTGACCACTGCAGAGCACCATACAATAACTGTTGCGATTCACTGTAGGCCTAATTTGCATGCATTTTAAAGATGTACACTTTTATTACTGAAATGCTGGAAAGTATAAAAACAAATACCTCCACCTCAGCGAATGGGAGCTGTTAAGAACAAAAAGGAGAAATAGGGGGGAAAAGCATGTAAACATTTGAAATGGGCTGTTGTGGCAGCAATATTTGTTGTATATAAATTGTATTATATACAATTTTATTTATATATATATATATATATATATATATATATATATATATATATATATATATATAATTGTAATACAATTTTAAAACATGTATTATAAACAATTATATGCATTAAAATTATAAACCAAGCTATGTATGTATATATATATATGTGTATATATATATGTATATATATGTATGTATGTGTGTGTTTTTTTTTGTTGTTGTTTTTAATTAAAATGACCCATCATTTTGAGATAAAATGCTAGACAGAAAACCATTTCAAATATAGCTGTCTAGCTTTTAATTAAAAATAAATAAAGTAGGACATTATTTTCCTATTATTAAATTAAATATTAATTTATTCTTCTTATTCCAAGCATATGACATTTTATTTACAGCAGACAATCATTTGTAGGATCACAGAACTAGCTCCTCCACTGTGAATGAATCGGCATCCGATTGCATGAGTTTTATCAATGAGGTGGCATGCAAATTTATTTTTTACAGACGTCCACATGAGAAACAGTTACCATCCGAATAGGGCTAAAGTGTTATGGCATTTTGACCCCTGAGCAAAATCATTAGTAAGGGTCATTGTTTTATGCATTGTTGTAAATGTCTAATTTTATTTTTAACCCAGGCACTTTGTTCAGATCACACTGTGTGTGTGTGAGTTGTACGGGGGCTGGATGACCTTCTGTCCAGACTGGCTGATCGGAAGCCCTAACCTGAACACCAGCAACTGGCTGTACCTGTGGGTCTACCTGGTGTTCTTCAATGGGATCTGGGTGCTGGTGCCTGGACTCCTCCTCTGGCAGTCATGGAGGGATTTAAGAAGAATGCATCAGTATCCAAAGAAAAAGAACAGATAAAATCAGACCAAGTCTGATAATTAGTGATTAACCATATAATTATTGCAGTTATAATTAGCCTTTTAAACTCAACAGAATGAGATGTAGAGAGAGTGTGATGCAGTCGCACTATTATGCACATTTATTGCGTACACAGAGGAACAGTTGTTAAGGCGTATCTTTGCATAATTACAGTGGTAAAGACACAAAGGAAGCTCACACCAAACAACTGACTCATAGCAACTTTTCCTTGTACTATCTGCATTCCTGTCAATGAAACCTAACACTGAATCCCTTATGTCACAGTAGCTCTTTTACACCTTTCCAGGGCCATGTTTCCCTGCTAATCCTCCTTACCAAACTAGTAATCCAGTATAAAAACCACAAAATGGTTCCAGATGACTATAAATAGTTATGTCCGTTCATATTTTATCACATCCATTTACTTGTTCCATCATGTTTCTTTTTGCACAGACTGTGCTATTGAGTTGGCTATTGTCTTGTCAAGTTATGACCTGCTATATTTTGGTCTTAGTCAGTTATATGCAGGTCTGACCAAGATTTCTTTTTTAAGTTTTTAAGGACTTACTACTTTATAATTTCAAATACTAATTTGCTGCTCAGGCATTGTAACTTCACTACAGCTTTGTGTGTAAATAATGCAGTTTCATTCTTTTATAGATAATAGTGTACAATAAGATTCCATTTGTTAAAATTAGTTAATAAATCGTCACCTTGGAATTATAAGGTTCTATCTGACATTTTTGTCAAAATTTGACAGAGTTATTCACATATTCTTATTCTGTGACAATTTATTTACCTTATGGGATGTTTTTTTTTTTTTTGTGTACATTTTGCGACTTTTTGTCTATCTACAAAATCGAGTGGAATGCAAAAACCTTTAAGCTCAATATCCCAACTGCTCAGAATGCAGATAGAACCTTATAATTCCAAGGTGGCGAAATGTCTGAACATGTCTAAAACATTTATTAATCTGTGTTAATGTTAATTAAACATTTACTAATACATTATTTAAATCAAAAGTTGTATCTGTTAATATTTAACTGTGCTGACATGAACTAACAACAGTTTTACTAACTAATATAAACAAAATGAATAAATACTGTAACAAATGTAGTGCTCATTGTTAATATTAGTTAATGCATTAATGTTAACTAATTGGACCCTTTTTGTAAAGTGTTACACTTTTAGAATGAAATTGCATGTAAAAGTACATAATTTCTATGAATTGCGCTCAAGGATTTTTAAATGTACAGTATCAGGATTCTCATCAAAATCACTTTTGTTAATTTGGCATATGAATCTGCTCTACAGGAGACACAGGAACAGGGCATTACATTAAAAAGGAATAGATTCTTACAGTACAGAACATAAACAAGTAAATAAACAATATTTACAACATATATAAAAACTGAACTAGTACATTAGTTAAATCAGTCATCTTTGTGTAGTTTTAGTATGATAGTACCATAATCAAACTTCTTCACTTTGTGTTTTGAGGTTCCAATTAAATAAAAGGAGACTGTCAAGATACTCTAAGTTTGAACTGTATTATTTGTATTCCATAGATAGTGAGATAGTACCTTCCTCATGCTTTATGTAGTAGTTTAGCTATAGAGAGAAAGGCTTGTTGGAGACCCAGTCCCTTCGTGGCGCTGCAAGCCTGAATCTCCCATAACCGATCAGTGTAACTATCCAGCTCCAGCAATGTAGACACCTCTCTAATAGTCATAGAGTTTGGCAGATCTTTTTTGTTAGCCAGCACCATCAGGGGAACTCCTTTCAAATGCTCATCACTCAGAATCTTCTTCAGGGCTTTCTGAGCTTCTCCCATCCTGGCCTGATCACTGCTGTCCACAACAAACACCAGTACTTTACATCCCTCCAGGTAGTATCTCCAATTGGGCCTCATAGTCCCCTGTCCCCCAACATCCCACACGGTCAGTGAGGTCTTCTTGTCCAGCTCTACAGTTGCAACATTGAAGCCCACGGTAGGTGAGGTGTCCATCACCACTCCCCGCTGCTGTCTGTACAACAAAGTGGATTTTCCAGCCGAATCCAGACCCATAAGGAGAATCTGAGGAGTATTTTTAAACTGTTTAGACTTAATGACACCCATCCTGGTTTGAAAGACGTTTCTGATTAAACTTGCTTATCTCGGCAGTTTTGAGTTGGCATCTGGCACCAGGATACTTGATTCCTCTCCTGCTTCTGTTTTTGTGTGAAATCATATGCAAAGTAGAAGCGACACAGTGAATGACTGTATGCAGCTAAAATTATAGCTCAGGACTGAGCATGTGATACTGCCAGACGAGTTGGTCCACATTTTTAAACGGGTTTGTCAACTTTACATGCGGGCAAACCTGCTTGGGGATCCCAGAAACTGAACTGTACTCTAAATAATATAAATGACCCTGTCGCTTGAATTGCAGTCAATGAATGGGCAGGGGAAAGTCTTGTCTAAAACTAAAAAGTGAAGGGGAAAAAATATATGTGTGTATATATACACCTATCAGGCATAACATTATGACCTTGCTAATATTTTGTTGGTTCCCCTTTTGCTGCCAAAACAGCCCTGACCTGTTGAGGCATGAATTCCACTAGACCCCTGAAGGTGTGCTGTGGTATCTGGCACCAAGATGTTAGCAGCAGATCCTTTAAGTCCTGTAAGTTGCGAGGTGGGGCCTCCATGGATCGGACTTGTTTGTTCAGCACATCCCACAGATGCTCGATTGGATTGAAATCTGGTGAATTTGGAGGCCAAGTCAACACCTCAAACTCGTTGTTGTGCTCCTCAAACCATTCCTGAACCATTTTTGCTTAGTAGCAGGGCACATTATCCTGCTGAAAGAGGCCACAGCCACCAGGGAATACCGTTTCCATGAAAGGGTGTACATGGTCTGCAACAATGGTTAGGTAGGTGGTACGTGTCAAAGTAACATCCACATGGATAGCAGGACCCAAGGTTTCCCAGCAGAACATTGCCCAAAGCATCACACTGCCTCCGTCGGCTTGCCTTCTTCCCATAGTGCATCCTGGTGCCATGTGTTCCCCAGGTAAGCGACGCACACGCACCAGGCCATCCACGTGATGTAAAAGAAAATGTGATTCATCAGACCAGGCCACCTTCTTTAATTGCTCCGTGGTCCAGTTCTGATGCTCACGTGCCCACTGTTGGCACTTTCGGCGGTGGACGGGTCAGCATGGGCACCCTGACTGGTCTGTGGATTTGCAGCCCCATACACAACAAACTGTAATGCGCTGTGTATTCTGACACCTTTCTATCAGAACCAGCATTAACAACTTGAGCAATTTGAGCTACAGTAGCTCGTCTGTTTGATCGGACCACACGGGCCAGCCTTCGCTCCCCACGTGCATCAATGAGCCTTGGCCGCCCATGACCCTGTCACCGGTTCACCACTGTTCCTTTCTTGGACCACTTTTGATAGATAATGAATAAATAATAATAAATAAATAAAATGCGTATGTATACATTAATATATACTGAAATTATAAATACCAGCAAAATATGAACTAAATATACTAGACTATAAAATATAACTTTTTTTTTTTTTTTTTTTTTTTTTAAACAAAGAATTTTTTTTTCTTCACGTAAGTTTTTACAACTCAATTCCTGCCCCCTGCATGTGTCTTATTTTTATGTTACGGCCAAGTTTATTCGCGTTAATTTTTTAATCGCCATCAAGTATCGCCCACTTTATCTCCCGCCTACTCTTACTTGCCAATCCGTGAAGTAGGAGTGACTGATCACTGATAAGAAGTCTGTGATTGGACAGTTAAACAGTCGTTCACGCAACCGTAGCAACAGTGATCAGGAAACAAGTGCGTTTGTTTCCTCGCTGACGTGAGCGCGCTTCCGTGGGCACACACTGCTGGCGCTGCCGCCTGAGAGCACTTCTAGAGGCACTGGACTGGATAACTCGCTAATTACATGCTCTCAACGTCCTGTAATAATTAGGTAGGTTTTGCTGCGCTGACTTGATGAAAACCGTTTTTCTGTAGTCTGAATCCACCTCATGTCCTGATGGAGCGATGCTGTAGCTGTCAGGCTAACCGAGCTTTGCTCCTACATACAGTAACGCGAGCCTGCAAGAAGATGCGTTTAAACCAACCCTGCTGATTTAGCGATTCCTTTCACATGGACATTAAACACAAGAAGATAGTACTGTCCGCTGTTTGTTTTGGTTTAATGCATTTTGCTACTTGGTTGTGACTGGTCCCTCATCAGCTGTAAAAGTGCATACAATGAAAGCGAGCTAGTGAGTTTTGCAGCTGTTTCGTCGTTATAAACGACTGTAACGAAGTGTTTCAGAGACAAAGCAACAGGCAAATAGGCTGTATCGCCCATCAGTTCTGTGCTTTTCACACACAAAATCCTTTTTGTACTTGCTTAAATTGTGTAAGTGTATGAACTATGGTGTTATAGTGGTATAAGTCCTGGACTTGTGCAGTGGTCTTCTGTCATCCTTGTTAAGGCAATTAACCTCAGTTTGATCCTGAGAGGATGACTTGCAAAAAGTGCCTGGAGAAAATATTTAATGAATAAAAATCCATGTTATGCCTCATAACTATTTCATTGCAACTAAAAAACTAAAAGGTGATTTAATTGTGAATTTTAATAAACATTTTATATCAAGTCAACTCACCTTTATTATATAGCGCCTTATGCAATACATATTATTTCAAAGTCGCTTTACAGCAATAAACAGAAATATAACACAATGATGCAAACTTTATCAAACCTGAGACAAATTCAAAAAACTCTTCAAAGATGTGTTATTCAGCTCAAGTCAGTTCATTGTTGATTCAGTTCAATAACTGTTAAGTTAATTAATGAAATGAGTTTGATTCAACTATGAGCAGCTTTACAGAAGACAATAGTGTCATTATTCCACTTGAGTCAGTTCAATGTTGATTCAGTATCAGTAACCGTGTTAATGCTGCAAAATTCAGCAATTATGAAACAAAGTTGTTCTGATGCAATAGTGCCAGTGCAGTTATATCCCTATGAATCCCTGACATTAAACATATGTGTCCAGTCTCAAAGGCACGCACAGCAGCTGGGTATCTTCAGGTGTCTTCTCGTCTCCAAATCCTGTCCCCTGCGCTTAAAAAGGAGTGTTGCCATGGTGGATGTGAGTAAGTGGCCTCTCTTCACCCTCTTGAGTGCACAGGAGCTCGCCTCCATACGACAGGCATGCATCTTTGGAGCATCTGCTAATGAGGCCATCTACATCACCCACAATGACGAAGTAAGCTGATGAAGAAACCGATAGTATCTGTGTGGGTCTTGGTGGTGTAAGCTTACATTACCTGTTTCAGTAGATAGTAGTAATGGAATAAAAGTTCACAAAGGTCTTCTGTACCTTTATATTAAAACTAATCTGAATGTCCTGCCACAGGTGTATGTGTTGGGTGTGAACTGCAGTAACTGTCTGGGCACTGGAGACAGTCAGAGCACCATTGTTCCTAAAAAGCTGGACTGTCTGAGTGGGAAGAAGCTGGTCAGTTTGAGCTATGGCAGTGGTCCTCATGTTCTGCTGGCCACAGAAGGTGAGTACAAGTTTAAATCTAGTTATAGTGAAGGCATAATGTGAAATCATCTCTAAATAAAGTTGTCAAGTAACATGGTTGCATTATAGTTCTATTTAAATGTTTAACCACAGTAATAATAAGTGTGTATTTTATACTGTTGTCTTATTCAAAGTCTTTTTATCTTCTTATAGAGGGGGAGTTGTATGCATGGGGGCATAATGGATACAGTCAGTTGGGCAATGGGACGACCAATCAAGGTGTGTCTCCTGTTCTGGTGTCTGCTAACCTGCAGAACAAGAGGGTGACTGAGGTGGCTTGTGGTTCTCACCACTCTTTGGCTCTGACCCATGAGGGTGAGGTGAGTTTTGGGAACTGCATGAGTATTTCTGCCACATAAGTAAAAAAGTGCTTTGGTAAATCATAATGACTTTAAAAGTCGAAACTGCGATAAGATTAAAGATGATTTTGTAGGGGAATTACAGTTAAAGACCCAAGGACTAGATATGATGAATGAAGACCCGGAGTCAGAATTATAATAAATAGAAGAACATTTTAGTGAAGAATAGTTTCATCAGCAGAAGCCAGCTTCAACACTCACAATGAGGTCGTAGGCCGCTCTGCATACATACAATTTTCCACCACAATTATACCTTAAATTACGTCATCGCTTCAGGTTGAATAATTTTGATTGGCTAAGGAATAGATACATAGAAAATTTCCACACATGAACTGATAGACAGAAGCATATCTCCACTGATTAACCAGATGACACCCAGAGTGGCCCACTGAGGTCACAAGACTGTATGTCTAGGCGCCAGCATGAAGAAGAAAGTCATTCCATCTTCCTAGGGTGCCTGTTGTTCATCTCACCAATACTGACATACATCCAACAAAGAATACTAGTGAAACATACACCGATACACAGCTTCAAGGTTGGAGTTGGTCGAGCTCTAGTTCTGACCAGAAACTTTCCCAAAACATACTGATAGCATGTTCTTTCTCTCAGTAAGAGGTACAGACATCCTTGGAACTGAACAAGATTCACCATTATTCTCTAGTGTCTAGTAGAAAAAAATTAAGTAAATGCATGGAGAGAGCAAATTCCATTAAACAGACATAATTATATAACTACGTAAATCTTATAAGCTTCAAGAAGTCATTCAAATCATATGGTATTTTAGAAAGATAAATATTGATTAATAACTTGATTATAACTCACTCATTAGGATACATATGTATATTGAAGCGGCAGTGGATTTCAGAATCCAGCCCTTTCAAGCATGACTTGACATAGTCATAATTAATTAGTACCTCAAAATGTAACATTTTTAAGTCATAAGTAATAATTCTAAGATTAAAAAGTCAAAATTATGACATAAAACATTGCAATTATTAGATAAAATGTTGAAAGTATGTGATTTTAAAAAGCTGAAATAATGAGGCAAGTCATAATTATGAGATGAAGTAATAAGTATGACATTACAGGTCGAAATTGAGTCAATTAAAAGTCCAAATTATTACACAGTACTTTTTTTATTTTATTTATTTTTTATCTCATAATTATTTTTTTCCCATTAAGGCAGCACACTGTTATTATTGCATCCTGTTAATGTACAACAATACTGAGGTGCAAATAGCATGTATCTGTCAAATAAAGTATAAATTGCATGTAATTACTATTTACACATATTGCAAAGAACTGCTACTTTTACATGGTGTAAATAGAATATATCACTATTTTCACTTGTGACATGCTGGTGACATGCTGCCAATCTAGTGTCATTGACTAATCAAACAGTTTCAGAATATAGTAATATCTTAACTTTGCACTGTCACATGCTAATCCCATAATCCAAGCAAAATCTTTCCTGTTTATTTTGCATATAACAATTTCCCTTTTATCAGTCTTTTTAGAAACACTCCAGCAGTGGGTTAAATATGTAGGTTGCATATTAAAGGGTATTAGGTGGATTTAGGTTTGACAAAACCCTCTACTCTGCTCTCTCCCCATCTGTTTAGCAAGTACAGTTAGCCGCTTGGCCTCATCATGCTCGCTGTAATGAGGAGCATGTGACCTTTTTTGCTAAGCTGTGAGGGCTTTTGTTCTCAGTGGAACTACCAAGATCAGCTTGGGTGTAGCACTGTGTGTTTGTCTGTTGTAATAATTAATATTCAGCTTCATTAAATCTTCTAGATGTATAGTGAAAGAGTATTTTTGTATAGCTCACTCAAAAACATTGGCAGCCATGTTCATAGACAGCCAGTCAGGCGTTTTTATAAATGAATATTTTTTTACATTAATGTCCCTGCTAACTGACTTAACCACGGTTGGCTAATTATAAGTCGTCCTAGGTGTTTGCGTGGGGCTACAACAACTGTGGTCAGGTGGGTTCAGGGTCCACCGCCAACCAGCCAACGCCCCGTAAGGTGTCCAACTGCCTGCAGAACAAAGTGATGGTCAGTATAGCCTGTGGACAGACTTCATCCATGGCTGTGGCGGATAATGGTGAGGTAAGGGATGAAATTAACCATTCATACATATGTTTTTGTGCTAACATGCTTAAAACATTTAGTTGGTTATTGACTATTTAGTATGCATGCGTGTCATTTGCTTGTTAATGTTGAAATGTGTGTGTGTTTCAGGTTTATGGCTGGGGTTACAATGGTAATGGCCAGCTGGGGTTGGGGAACAATGGGAACCAGCTGACTCCGTGTCGTCTGATTGCATTACAAGGCCTCTGTGTGCTGCAGGTATGGACCAGAAGATCTGCTATGTTCTTAAACAGATTGTTAGCTGTAAATGTAACATGCTAATATAGACTACTGTTCAAAGGTTTGGGTTTTGGTATGATTTTTTTATATTTATTTTTTTATACGAAATTAACACTTTTATTGAGCAATGATGCATAAATTTGATCAGAAGTGACAGTAAAGACATTTATAATGTTACAAAAGATTTCTTTCAAATAAATACTGTTCTTCAAACGTTTTATTCATTAAAAATCCTGCAAAAAAAAAGTTTCCACAAAAATATTAAGCAGCACAACTGTTCATCAAATCATCATATTAGAATGATTTCTGAAGGACCATGTGACACTGAAGACTAGAGTAATGATGCTGAAAATTCAGCTTTGCGTCACATTAATAAATTGCATTTTAAAAAATATTAAAATAGAAAACGGCTATTTTAATTTGTAATATTATTTCACAATATTACTTGTTTGTTTTACTGTACTTTTGATCAAATAAATGCAGCCTTAGTGAGCATAAGAGACTTCTTTCAAAAACACTAAAACATTCTTACTGGATTTTCTAAGAATTAGCAACCGCAAAGCAAGCATTTTGTTTTTCCACCCAACCCATGTGACTATACAGATGTTTATAAATGTAAGTGGGTAAAAAATATGTGATTTGTGTCACTTTTACAGATTGCATCAGGTTACGCTCATTCTCTAGCACTGACTGATGAGGGCCTGCTGTATGCATGGGGCGCAAACACTTACGGCCAGCTGGGCACTGGCAACAAGAGCAACCAGCTCAGCCCTGTACAGGTCATGACTGAGAAAGAAAGGTAATGAGGTTTGGGAATTTTAGGAGTTTTTTTTTTATTTTATTTTTATTTTTTTTTATTAATTACCTACTCACTGACTTCCAAAACAGTATCGTTATTGTTAAAGAGAGAGTTCACCCAAAAATGAAAATTAATTCTGTCATCATTTACTCACCATCATCTCTTTCTTCTGGTGAACACAAAAGAAGGTATTTTTGAAGAACCAAACAGTTGATGGGCCCTATTGACTTCCATAGTATGGAAAAAAAATACTGTAGAAGTCAATGGGGCCATTTCCTTTTTGGGTGAACTATACCTTTAACTAAAACTAAAAAAAAAAAAAAATGTTTAAATGAAGAAATGTTGCCTTGACAACTAACTGAAATAAAATTACTTTAATTTGAAGTACTAAAATTACCAAAATGTAAAAATCTAAAATTTAAATAAAAACAAAATAAAGATAAAAAGAAATATAAAAAAAATAAACATTAAGACAAAATCACATAACAATTACTACAACTAAAAATAAAATGAAAATATAAAAATAAAAGCTAATTAATAAATACTATAATTGTATATAAATAATACTAAAACAACACTGTTCTAAAACCCAATGAACTGCCTGTAATACAGTGCATCCGGAAAGTATTCACAGCGCTTAAATTTTTTTACGCATTTTGTTGTTACAGCCTTATTCCAAAATGGATTAAATTCATTATTTTCCTCAAAATTCTACAAACAATACCGCATAATGACAACGTGAAAGAAGTTTGTTTGAAATTTTTGCAAATTTATAAAAAATAAAAAAACAAAATCACATGTACATAAGTATTCACAGCCTTTGCTCAAAACTTTGTTGAAGCACCTTTGCCACCAATTACAGCCTCAAGTCTTTGAGTATGATGCTACAAGCATGGCACACCTATTTTTGGGCAGTTTCTCCCATTCTTCTATGCAGGACCTCTCAAGCTCCATCAGGTTGGATGGGGAGCGTTGGTGCACAGCCATTTTCAGATCTCTAAAGAGATGTTCAGTCGGGTTCAAGTCTGGGCTCTGGCTGGGCCACTCAAGGACATTCACAGAGTTGTCCTGTAGCCACTCCTTTGTTATCTTGGCTGTGTGCTTAGGGTCGTTGTCCTGTTGGAAGATGAACCTTCGCCACAGTCTGAGGTCCAGAGCGCTCTGGAACGTTTTCATCAAGGATGTCTCTGTACGTTGCTGCATTCATCTTTCCCTCAATCCTGACTAGTCTCCCAGTTCCTGCCGCTGAATAACATCCCCACAGCATGATGCTGCCACCACCATGCTTCACTGTAGGGATGGTATTGGCCAGGTGATGAGCAGTGCCTGGTTTCCTCCAGACATGACACTTGCCATTCAGGCCAAAGAGTTCAATCTTTGTTTCATCAGACCAGAGAATTTTGTTTCTCATGGTCTGAGAGTCCTTCAGGTGCCTTTTGGCAAACTCCAGGCGGGCTGTCACGTGTTTTTTACTGAGGAGTGGCTTCCGTCTGGCCACTCTACCAAACAGGCCTGATTGGTGGAGTTCTGCAGAGATGGTTGTTCTTCTGGAAGGTTCTCTTCTTTCCACAGGGAAACGCTGGAGCTCTGTCAGAGTGACCATCGGGTTCTTGGTCACCTCCCTGACTAAGGCCGTTCTCCCCCGATCGCTCAGTTTGGCCGGGCGGCCAGCTCTAGGAAGCGTCCTGGGGGTCCCAAACTTCTTCCATTTACGGATGACGGAGGCCACTGTGCTCATTGGGACCTTCAATGCTGCAGAAATTTTTCTGTACCCTTCTCCAGATCTGTGCCTCGATATAATCCTGTCTCGGAGGTCTACAGACAATACCTTGGACTTCATTGCTTGTATTGTGCTCTGACATGCACTGTTAACTGTGGGACCTTATACAGGTGTGTGCCTTTCCAAATCATGTCCAATCAACTGAATTTACCACAAGTGGACTCCAATCGTAGAAACATCTTAAGGATGATCAGTGGAAACAGGATGCACCTGAGCTCAATTTTGAGTGTCATGGCAAAGGCTGTGAATACTTATGTACATGGTTTTTTTTTTTTTTTTATAAATTTGCAAAGATTTCAAACAAACTTCTTTCATGTTGTCATTATGGGGTATTGTTTGTAGAATTTTGAGGAAAATAATTAATTTAATCCGTTTTGGAATAAGGCTGAAACCTAACAAAATGTGGAAAAAGTGAAGCGCTGTGAATACTTTCCAGATGCACAGTATATAGTGTAGAATCCTAACCTACATGGGTCCTATGACTGATTTTGGCTTTCTCCTAATGGTTACTCCTGCATATCACACACATGCTCATATTTGATTTTAGAAGAATTTGGCATTAGCATGTTGCTAAGCTAACAATGTGCACAATAATACACGTCACTCAAAATATTGGGTGAAATAGTCAATTTTTATCATACTTTTTGTACTTATCCGTACTTTGTACTTTAGCATTTAGACTGAAATATATTTGTAGTTGACATTTATCTTGACTCTGTCTGCCATTTCGTGTGTTGTTGCCTTCCCTGCTGTAAAATTCAGCATAAATGCGCCTTTGTGCGAAAAGCACGCCTTAAAATGATGCCTTTAGATTCTGCCTAGGTTGGCGGCTCATAAGGAGTTAATTGACATCACAGTAAAGAGCTTATGATGTTGGTGAAAGCTGCATTTAGTCAGTGCCATTGTTGGTCTAAATTGTTGCATCCCAGGGAGATTTCCTGTTGGGCTGGTGGGGGCTTCCTGTAAGTCATCCTGTTTTGAGTGTAGTATAAGGAGTAGCTCTCTCGTACCCTCTCTGTGGGGTCACAGCAGCTATCTCTGCTAATATTAGATTGGTTAAAATTTGCAGAATATGCATAATAATGGAACTAACAACCCAGTAATATCTAATGTTGAGAGAATAAGACTTGTATAAGAATCTGACTGATGTCTCCCTCCCCTTCCCTTGGTTCTTTCCCTTTTGTGCCCTCTCCTCCTGCATGTATCCTTCCTCGTGTCCCTGCTCTCCTCCACCTTGGCCTCCTCCATTGCTTCCTGCTATTTTGACTCCGCCTCCTCCCTCTACCAGGATTGTGGAGATTGCCGCCTGTCACTCCACACACACCTCTGCGGCAAAGACCCAGAGTGGTCAGGTATACATGTGGGGGCAGTGCCGCGGACAGCCCATCGTGCTGCCACACCTCACGCACTTCACCAGCACGGATGACGTCTTCGCCTGCTTTGCCACGCCCTCTGTGATGTGGCGGCTGCTTGCCATGGGTGAGTTTGTGTTGGCATCCATCCATCCATCATTGCTCTGATGTTTAGTTCACTTTGGCTGCTTTGTTGTTGGAATCTTAATGCATTTACAGTATTTCATACTGATGCTATGTATTAAAACAGATAGATTCTGCAGAAAACAACCGCTACAGTCGCTCCTGTTACATAACTGTGCTGTATTTGTTGTCAGAGCATGATGATTTCCTGACTGTGGCCCAGTCGCTTAAAAAAGAGTTTGACAATCCAGAGACCTCTGACCTCAAATTCAGCATCGACGGGAAGTACATCCATGTACATAAAGCTGTTCTCAAAATCAGGTGATGACCTCACCAATAATTAGTACATTCAAGAGCTTAATGATCACTTTCTCCCCTTTAATCCTTCAATTTCTGACTCCTCATTTCAGGTGTGAGCACTTCAGATCAATGTTTCAGTCACACTGGAATGAGGATATGAAGGAGGTGATTGAGATCGACCAGTTCTCTTACCCAGTCTACCGCTCTTTCCTGGAGTTCCTCTACACTGACAGTGTAGATCTTCCTCCTGAGGATGCCATCGGTGGGTTCTGCTCTATTTTCAGACCTGGTTTACAGAAAAATACTCCGGCAAGCTCATAGATGAGTAAAAGAAACCAATAACCTCTCTTTGTGGGGGTTTTAACACCCCTTTAAATGGACCAAAACTAAACAAGATGGAAAAAACCCAGGCCTTTCCTTGGCCTTACAGTGGACCCGTCTCATTTTGGTCCGTTTTTGCTGCCAAGTTGCAGTGCACTTTCCATTCACACTATTGTTTTTTTTATTGTTTATAGATCACTAAAATATTACATAAATTAAAATATTAATGATATATTAACGATTTAATATTAACGAATGTAGTAGTAGTAGTAGTAATCATCATCTTAATAATAATAATAATAATAATAATAATTAATAATAATAATGATACATGGGTAAATTGTTGTTGTTGTTTATTATTATTATTATTTGTAGTAGTTTCTGCAGTAGTATTTTCTTTCACAATAAAATAATTGTTTACAATAACAATAATACATCAAATGTAATTAGTTTATTATTTGCAATAACAATACATCAATAATAATTTAATAATAACTACTAATTTACTTTCATTAACTAATTATTATTGATGTATTATTGTTATTGCAAATAATTATATTATTGTAAATAATGATAATCATAACTATGTATTATTAATTATTATATAATTAGTTTATTATTATTATTGTTATTATTGTTGTTATTATTATTATTATTATTATTATTATATTGGTTTTGTAAATAATTATATTATTGTAAATAATGTAGTATTATTATACAATAATATAATATTATTATTATTATTATACAATAATATAATTATTTACAACAATACATAATTATTTATTATTAACAATAATATAACCATGATAATAAAATATTAGTCACCATGAAATCAAAACTGACCATTCTTTTATATATTTTTTTTTTTTTGCAGAATGTTGCAGTGTTTATTATAAATGATTTATCTGTGCACATTATATCTTTTTTTTTTTTATTCATATGCCCTCATAATCTTTAATCAATTCTGCCTCTGTTTAGTTAACAATGCCCAAATTCCTATGATCCAATCAATTCCTGAATCAATTCCCAGTCCTGCCCTACATTTGTTTAATTCCTGATGCCATTTCACATGGCTAATACATCAACTGGCGTTTGATGCCGACTTCAAGCATTAGTAATCTAGTACTGTATGCTTCTGTATATTTTGTATGCACTGTAACTTGTAACAACCAAAAATATTTGGAATTTCACAATTGTAAGTCAACCTTGCATTCATAATGCATGTTTTAAAACAATGCAGAATTCAGAAAGGTCAAAGCATTTGTTGTACCCGTTCAAAAAATGAATGGATTTGGCTGTCTGTCACAGGGTTACTGGATCTGGCAACGTCATACTGTGAAAATAGGCTGAAGAAGTTGTGCCAGCATATCATAAAGAGAGGCATCACGGTGGAGAACGCCTTCTCTCTGCTGTCTGCTGCCATCAGATATGATGCTGAGGTAACACAAAACCGTCCTGGAGGCCTGGCTTACTAGAGCACTTAGCAAACACCTGGTTTACTAGACTATTACCTCTTCTTGGTCTCATTTTGTTAGCTTGTTTTTTTTTGCAATTAATCAAAAAGTGAAATGTTTTTGAAAGGTAATACAGAACATCAATACTGTAAGCTAATGATAATCATAGATGGTGATATTGATTGTTCTTGCTTGCTTGTTCAGTCCCTCATAATTACACATTCATGCTTTCTTTCATATGAAGGATCTAGAGGAGTTCTGTTTTAAATTCTGTGTGAACCACTTGACTGAGGTCACGCAGACAGCTGCGTTCTGGCAGATCGACGGCAACATGCTGAAGGAGTTTATCTGCAGAGCCAGCCACTGTGGAGCCTTCAAAAACTGACTCTGATGGCCGCACACACGCACACACGCACAAACACGCGCACACGCACACACACACACACTGTATTAGTCAAGGAACCCATCTGTTATTGCAGTCAGTCCTCTTTACAGCTAGTGGGCGCTGTTACAGCAGACTGTCCTTAACACGGTGCAGACGGCCATTAACAGTGCCCCCTGTTGAGCACGAGAGAAACTCTTTCATAATGGTCAATGTCTGTGTTCATCTCATTCTTATGTACAACCACTTCCCATTTAGGTTTTGCGCAACTTTTTAGAAAAGACATGTCACTTGGTACTATTAACACATTCTAGTGCTGCAGATGAGAATAGTGTTTGCATAATAAAATTCAGTGAGTTTGGGCCAAAAAGAGGCATAATTATACTCAAAGTATAAGGCTAAAAGACAGACCTTATACTTTTTCACAGGAAATATTGAATTGAGTCACTAATTAGTTTTTGTTTTCTTGCTGTGATGCAGTGCATTACAGTTTGCGCTTTTTTTATTGTATTTTATTATACTGGCTGGGATCTGTAAATGTGCATTATATTGGCCTACAGTCAGCTGACCTTATTGATGTGGCTCCTTACATTGCACACTCGCTTATTTTTGTCTAAATGTTATTGACCAAAAGAATTTCTGCTAGGTTCGTTTTGTTTTGCTTGATTTGAGTCTTAACCTGGGCATAGTTATCGTCTAACCTATCAGAAACTTCAGACCACTGTTTGCTATTGCTTAGTTTAGAAACTGTTGGCGCTGTGGATTACAGAAGCAGCATTTACAACAATGACTGTTGCACTTAATCAGTCTCATGTTTAAGTTTTGCTAAAATATAAAGAGTATTATTCATAGTTGCACTGGTAGTTTCCTGTACAGGAGCTGCTCATATAGGATTACTAGAGGGTTTGTATCAAGCTTTTTTTTTTTTATAGGTGTGAAACACTTGTATGACACAATACTAATGCCTGTGGTAAGATTTTTGTTATAAAAATAACCAACTGTATTTTAGTTTTTCACATGTACATACTGTACAGTTTTTGCATTAGTTTTGTAAATTAATGTGCGCATCACATGTGCCACAGTTTCTCTTGTAAGTTATAAAACCTGAACCTTTTAAAGATAAATAAAGCTTTTCTTATAAGTTGCATTTGGTATTTTAATTGTATGATGTAAATATATTTATTGTAGATGTATCTGTTAAGACTGTAAAACTTGTAATTTAAAAACAGTAACATTTTACTAACTAACACATGAATCAAGTTTCATTACGTTTCTAATTGTTTAATTGATTTCATTAGAATAATTTTAGAATACATTTTAATTTTATAATTACTATTAATAATTGAATATACACCGATCGGGCATAATATTATGACCTATGATTATGTCCTAATATTTTGTTGGTTCCCCTTTTGCTGCCAAAACAGCCCTGACCTGTTGAGGCATGGACTCCACTAGACCCCTGAAGGTGTGCTGTGGTATCTGGCACCAAGATGTTAGCAGCAGATCCTTTAAGTCCTGTAAATTGCGAGGTGGGGCCTCCATGGATCAGACTTGTTTGTTCAGCAAATCCCACAGATGCTCGATTGGATTGAATTTGGAGGCCAAGTTAACACCTCAAACTCGTTGTTGTGCTCCTCAAACCATAACTGAACCGTTTTTGCCTTATGGCAGAACGCATTATCCTGCTGAAAGAGGCCACGGCCACCAGGGAATACCGTTTCCATGAAAGGGTGTACATGGTCTGCAACAATGCTTAGGTAGGTGGTACGCCCTAGACGCAACAAACTGATGCACTGTGTATTCTGACACCTTTCTATCTCCCCACGTGCATCAATGAGCCTTGGCCCCCGTGACCTGTGATTGAAGAGATAGTTACTAAAAGTCATCCTTTAATTTCTTATTAAATGAAACTGTTAATTTCCAGAATAGTTAAATCCTTGTTTGGGTAAAAAGAAAGTTTTGAATGGTATTAATTTTATGAAGTGATTAAGTGCTCAGAAATGATGTAGATGCACCCACCTAATTAACAGGTTTGGCTAGTTCAGCAACGCCAATTAGTGGGTGTGTAAAATCAAACATACAGTCATGCAATCTTATTAGACAAATATTTTTAATAGAGAGTGACTCAGTGTGCCACTGTTATGGAATGTCATTAGTGAGTCTGGTGTGGAAGAATTTGACTGGCCTGCACAGATCTGAACCCCACTAAAGACTTTTGGGAGGAGCAAGGCTGCATCACTGATGCTCTTGTCTTGTGACTGAATTGGAGAAAATCCCTGCATCCTTGTTCCAGTATTTCTCAGGTGAGTGCAAGCTGCTAGAGAAGCTAAGAAAAACTCCCTATGAATGTCAATGGTTGTGAAATCATGTGCACATTGGGTGTGGGGTTTGAGTCTCCACATACACTGTTGGTCATCATGTTGTAAATCAGATTTCAGGGGCCAGTTCAAAAGTAATCTGATCAGATTTCGACTATATCGGATTGGATCAAATCTTGAAAATGGGTTGTTCAAAAGAAAAAAAAGGATTCTGAAATCAGATTAGATCACAAAATCCAATCTTGGTTTTGATCTGGATGAAATCACCAGTGTGTCGTGTTTAAAACTTTTTAGTAAGATACCTTTGATCCAGGATCAGGATTATACTGATCCCAGCAGAAGGGTGGATTTCAGGAACAAAAATGTTACAAACTTTAAAACTGGTCAAAAAAATACAACATTTGTATCATGTAACACACACACATTTTTTATTTAACTAATTTTATATATAACTTTTAAAGTAATAAATTTGATATTATTAGACTACCTATTAAGCCTTTTGGTAGCCTACAGTAAAGTAAAAAAGAGATTTTGGCAACATAAATTAATCCCCAAACAAAAATATATTTAATTTAAAGTGTTTTTTTATTTTTTTTAATCACTATTTTTTTCCATCAACATGTCCCTTTAGGGGCTCCGTAGTGCACTAGTAATCCAGATCTGGTCATCTGAAAATGTGTCTCTGGATCAGGGTGATCCAATACAATTTTGCTTTGAAAAACCGGCACAAAAAATGGATGGATTACCTGGATGGCAAAACATGGGATTTTGATCCAGATTACATTTTTTGAACAAATGGTCCCTGGGGATTGGGGAATCATAACGGGCGAGCCTTTAAGAAAAAATGCCCCGCCTACTAGTGACGTCAGAGCAAATAGGAAGAGGACAGTATGAAGGCGAACAGGCTGTTATTGTTTGGGACAGTTTAGTCAATGACAGGTCAATGTTGATCGCGGTTGAATGGCAGCATCGGACAGTCGGCGGCCTTATCGGGATTTGGAGGGGAACAGATCTATTCCAAAAGGCGAGGAAGGGTGCGATGTGAGGGATGCCGGCGTCCAGACGGATGCCAAAGTACAAGGTTAGATTAGCCTGTCAATGTCTTCTTCTGGCAACCAGATCCCAGTGGATATCTGAACTTTAAATTACAGTGTATTGACTATGCCGTTCCATTTCTTTTTTTAATAGGCTCTGTTCTTTATTTATTTATTTATTTATTTATTGTCATTAAAACATTTACATTTGGTCTTTGCACCGACTGGTAGGCTATTATCTACTTTATAGCATAAATGCTCATTTTAAGAGCAATCTGATTGATAACATAACTTGTATACTAACAATTTCCTTATAAAGACTGAACAATATTGGGGGTTTTTTACGGTAGATACAATGCAGATTTTGTTTTTGTTCCAGTGCAGAACCAATTATTCTGCACTGGACTCTTTTTCGCTTTTTGACAAACTAAAAAAACTAAAACTACTAAAACAACTAAAAAAAACTCAGACTACACCAATAAAAAATATGCATTGAAAATGTTTTAATAATAATAAACAATAAAATTTAGATAAAATGATAAAGATGAAATTTTACACTGAGCCCTAATCTTAATCAGTTGTCGTATAAATGTAATGGAATTACTACTACTACTTATACCGGTATTAATAATGATAAAACAATAATATTAATGCTGTTGTCTAATGATTATGTGCTTATTGTGTCAAATAGTGCAAATAAAACAAGTGGTTCCACATTTTGGTTATCCGACACTTATGCAGTAAAAATAATAAATATCAATTGTATAAAACAATATTGTCTGATCTCATATTATGCCAGTTTACGTATGCAGAGTTGTTTTGCATTCTAAATATAATGATATTATAAATGTATTATAATTATTTTTTTTAAATTGAGCTAAGTTTAAAATGTACGCTGTGGTCTAACCGATTATCAGTCTATCTCTATTTACACATCCCTCTCATAGCACTGACAATATTATTTTAGTTAAAGGGCACCTATTATGCCCCTTTTTACAAGATGTAATATAAGTCTCAGGTGTCCCCAGAGTGTGTCTGTGAAGTTTCAGATCAAAATTCCTAACAGATCATTTAATATACCATTTTGAAAATGCCAGTTTTTGGGTTTGAGAAAAATTAGCTGTTTTGTGTGTGTCTCCTTTAAATGCAAATGAGCTGCTGCTCCCCACCGCAGAGGGCGGAGCCTTCACAGCTCACTGAAAACTGAAACATGATACATCTGTTTGGCTTTGATTATCATATCTATCGCAGACACTCTCACGTGACATTGCAGTTCTTCATCATCATGAAATATTATCATCTGCATGCGTTTTAAAGCCATAGCACTCTCAACCTTACAGTCTATACTCTCAACTTGAGCGCACACACCCGACCCGAACAGACATTTCTTACTTGAATGCTGCTGTTAAATTCTCTGGAGAGGAGATAAACATGGCGGACTTTGTACAGCTCTCTGAGGGCGGAGTCTATGCTAATACAGCAGTGTCCATCAACACTCGTGGGCGGGGCCTGTGAAATGTGACGTCACTTTGCCAGGAATCTGCAAACGGCTTGTTCTGAGACACTGCTTATGATTTATGGGGATTAAAAAGGAGTGGGTGGATTTTTACCATTATAGGGTGGTTGTGTACACACACTGCCAACACACATTTATGTTCAAACACCATGTAAAAGTGAATTTTGCATAATAGGTGCCCTTTAAGCCAATGTTTTTAGTTTTGTCACTAGTCTGTTTGCATGATTTCTGTTCTTTGTTTCAGGTCAGGGACCTCGAGTGTCCAAAGCCAACCTCTTCACATTGTTGAGTCTATGGATGGAACTTTTCCCCAAGAAAGAACAATGCCAGCCAGAAAATGATCCTGTAGGCATATTTTCATTTCCTCTAATGTGATGCAGTGTGTTTCAAAGATGTAGAGCTTCAATTTAAAGCCATTTAAAATGCATTTATGAGGAAATTATTAAGAGGAATGTGTAACAATGGTGTCCACCAGTGTAAAATGTCTGATTTGTATTTATTTCTGGGGAAAAGCATTCTATACAGCACTGTGAATTATTATTGGAAAGCTGTTTCGGTTACACTTTATTTTAAGGTGTCATTACAGTGTAATTATATATTTAAGTATTGCGTAATATTAATTAACTACATGTACTTACTATAGGGTTAGGGTAGGATTAGGGTTTGGTTGAGGGTTAGTTGCATGTAATTATGCATAATTTACTGTTATTACCAGAGATGTAAAGAGTACCTGAAAACCATACTTGAGTAAAAGTACAGATTCCTTACAGTGAAAATGACTCCATTACAAGTTACAAGTCACCAATTCCAATACAACTTGAGTAAAAGTCTTAAAGTATCTGCTTTTAACAGTACTTAAGTATTTTACTCATACTAAATATAGGCTCAACGATGCACTAGTCCTCGACACCTGAGAGTCATACCAGTGAAAATAAGAAACAAATGATTTGTAAGATGAGAAATCATGTTTATTTTCTAAAATCAAAATAAAACTGAACACCTCAATATTGCAATAAGTCAAGGTCGACACAACAGCCTCTTAAACGTCTACAAAGTCTCAGTTAAGCTCAAGTGCACAAAAAGGCCATAAGTAAACCAATATCCTTCAAAAAGGTCTCATCAATATAGCGGATAAATAAAATAATGTTAAGTAAAATGATATAGTCAAAGCCTTCTTGCACTGGATGTGCTGGTTTCAGCCTCATCACCGGCTGCAGTCATGTCCTCATCTCATAAATCAAACACTTGCGATTCAGCAACTACCTGCTAATGCACTCGCATTTATGAAAAGTAGCCTTGTTGACATGTTTGGGTGAGTAAAGGCAAAACGCACAAGATATAGTACCTTCAATGCGCTTAGATGGCGATATCGCTTCTTTATAGCAGAAACAAACTGCTGCAGAAAAAGTTAGGTGCCATGCAAAATGTAATGTGTAAAAGCATTACTCAACACAAATGTATTGGAGTAAAAAGTACATTTACTTTTTCAAAAATGTAGTCAAGTAGAGAGTAAAAGTTTCTAATATCTTAATTACAAAGTAGCCAAAAAGATACTTAAAGGTGGGGTAAGTGTTATTTCAAAACTGCTTCATAAAAGTGTCTCGGGCCGAGTACCAAAACAAACTTGTAGCCAATCAGCAGTAAGGGGCGTGTCTAATAATGATGGTGAGAAGAGAGCGCTCAGTGCATGTCATTATTCAAAAGACACGACACATAGGACGGACATTAGCCAAGCGACGACAGAAATAGAGAGATGGCAGATAAAAAACAAATGTGGAAAATGTCTATGGAACAAAAGAAGGCTTACGATCAGGCAAGAAGTATCAGCTTTCCAGCGCTGGAGAGAACTCAAGGAGCGCTAAGGCCTGCAATTGGACGCCGAGGTTGCTTTACTTCTTCTCGATAGGCGAGTAACATTGGTTTTGTTTTGTTTCACAGAACTAATATATGCTGGCTTTTGCTTGAATATGCACGTGTGTCATGTTCGCTTGTTTGTCCATTTGCATTCGTATCGTCGTTCACTTCAGCTATGATAAAGACCCATTCATTTCCACATCCTATAAACCACTGTCTGTTTCAAGCATCAGCTCGAAGTGTGTCTGAAAAGTAAGATAATAAACTCCTAATATATGTTTGTTTCCTTTGGTTCCTCTTTTAGTGATCGATATAACCCTCTAATCTTGTCACAATTGTAATATATTCATTAGTTGGACTGTCGTGTTCATGCTATCGAGTTGTTCATGAGAACTGTGTTTGTGTTTTTGGGATGTAAGGGATGACTTTTTCATTGAACATTTGATCTGGATTACCATAGTAACACACATTGCTGCCACAGCAGATTCTGCCATAGTCGTTGCCTGCGTTGCGTATGTATGTGTGGGGCGGAGCTATCAAAATAGGGGCGAGACCCTTTTGGGGTAGGGGCGTGTTTGTTTTGGTGATTTGAAATATCAACATCGGTTACCAGAAAGCACTTACCCCACCTTTAAGTACAGTAACTACATTTACTCAAATTACATTTACTCAAATTCTTTACACCACTGGTTATTACTATGGTAAGTACATGTAACATATGTAACAAGGACACTGTAAAATAAAGTGTTACCGCTGTTTCCCACGAGTCCCTGTTGACTCATGTGCTCTAAAGGAGATGCTAATGAACTTGTAGTGTGCATGAATTAATTTTATTTGCTGTATGGATATTAGAGCCACATTAAGAGGAAAACACTTACAGGCTGCCTCAGTTTTATTCATGTTTTATTAATATATTTAATTAAAAAAAAGCAAAGCAGAAGAAGTGAGAGGTATTGTATTTGCGTCCAGGCTGGAGACAGTGGTCTTGTGGTGGTCCATGAGCGCAGGATTCTGGGTCTGCATTGCTCCAGTGTGCAGTTACATGCAGGACAGGTGGCTGTGGTCAAACATGGACCCCAGCTGAAGGGATGTGATCTGTACTTCTCCAGAAAACCCTGTTCAACCTGCCTCAAGATGCTCATCAATGGTAAGATTAGAACTTAGAACTCTCTCTCTCTCTCTCTCTCTCTCTATATATATATATATATATATATATATATATATATATATATACTGTACATACACACACACACACACTGTATATATGTACATACTGATGGTCAAAATGTTGGTTTAATTTAGATTTTTTAATGTTTTAGAAAGAAGTATCTTTTACTCACAAAGGCTGCATTTATTCCATTAAAAATACAATAAAAGCTCTAATATTGTTAAATATTATTACAATTTTAAATGAACTATATTTTATATGAATATACTTTAAAATATAATTTATTCCTGTAATGGTAAAGCTGAATTTTCAGCATCATTACTCCAGTCTTCAGTATCACATGATTCTTCAGAAATCATTCTAATATGCTGATTTGCTGCTTAACAAATTTATTATCATTTATTATTGTTATTATCATCAATGTTGAAAACAGGTGTGCTGCTTAATATTTTTTGTGGAAACTGTGATACATTTTTTCAATATTCTGTGATGAACAGAAGGTTCAAAAGAACAGCATTTATTTAAAAATGGAAATCTTCTGTAAAATAAATGTCTTTACGGTCACTTGAATACATTTAATGCATCCTTGTTGAATAAAATTATTAATTTATCATTTAAAAAAAAAAGATATCAATTACCTCAAACTTTTAAATGGTAATGTATCACGGTTTCCATTCCATTAAGCAGCACAACTGTTTTCCACATTAATAATAGTAAAAAATGTTTCTTGAGCTGCAAATCCTCATATTAGAATGATTTCTGAAGGGTCATGTGACACTGATATAGTAATGATGCTGAAAATTCAGCTTTGACATCAGAGGAATAAATTACATTTTAAAATATATTAAAAAACAAAAGTTATTTTTAAATTCTAATAATATTTCTCAATATTACTGTTTTACTGTATTTTTCATCAAATAAATGCAGCCTTTTTGAGCACTTCTTTCAAAAACATAAATTTCTTAATTATTCCAAACTTTTGAGCACCAGTGTATAATATTATATTTGATTTATTTTATATTGTTTTATATTTGATTGCCTGTCTCAACCCTCTTTGTCTTGCCTTTCATGTCCTTTGTTCAGCTGGTGTGAACAGGATATCTTACTGGCCCGGTGATGCTGAGATCGGCTTGCTGTCAGGCAGACGTGATCCTGCGGACTCCAGTCACCAGGAAGCCATTCTAGACGCCACAGCTGCAGAGCGACTGAAGTCCAACAGCAGACCGCACATCTGTGTGCTCCTGCAGCCTCTGGACAGCACTATGCTGCAGTTCGTGGACGAAACGTCTCAAAACTGTGACTTCCTTGGGAAGATCGCAGCGGACAATCCAACTCTAGATGTTGCGGATGTCTTTAGAAAGGAATGGTGGAACAACTCGGATGATTTCTTGGAAAAGTTCTTTATAAATGATGAAGAACAGCATATGTATGTGCTGAACAAGATGGGACTGGAGAACTTTTGTGTGGAACCAAATTTTAGTAATTTAAGGCAGCATATGAGGAATCTTATTAGGATTCTTACGTCTGTGGCCGCTAGTGTTCCGGTTCTACAAGACGAATATGGTTTCTTCATGAGAGAACCTTTAGAGACGGGTTCTCCAGCTTTACCTCAGGATGTGATACGGCACTGTATCATACAAGCCCGATTATTGGCGTGTAGAACAGGTGAATTCTGTTTGATTACATTCACTTATTATTAACTTGCCCCACTCCTCAACAACTTTAATCTGGATCAGAATTATCTGGATTTGGAAATCCCATGTTTCGCTATCCTGGATCAGGTAATCCATTTTACTTTTGTGCCAGGTTTTTCAATGCAAAATTGGATTGGATCACCCTGATCCAGATACACACTTTTTCAGATTACCAGATCTTGACTAATTGACCATTTTTTTTTTATCAAAAATACACAAATCAAGACTCCAAAAGTGATGGCAAAAAGTGCCAACATGAATCTAGTGTCACTAAAAATTAGGGGTGTTTGATTCCAGATTTTTTCTCGGAATCGACTCTATTTCATTGATGATTGCCGTCATTATTACACACTTAATATAGACTATTCTTTTTTTCCGACACAAAGCCTAAAACGGCCTTTATTAAAACAACACACTTTTAGTGACTGGTAAATGAGTCCAGTTTAGAGATGACATTACCTTGAAATGTAGTATCAGTGTAGTATCATTTCTCAGTATCAGAAATGGAGTATCACCATCCTTTCCTAGTTGTTGCCAATATCTCATTTTAAAGAGGGAAAAGACATGAGGAAAAACCTTGGTTGAATATTATTTCAGAGTTAAATAAACAAGAAAGAGGGAGGGTAATGAATTCATTCATTCAGCTCGTGTTGTCTCTTGTAAAAAAGACTGCTTGGACAGATGAGTTCAAAATACTAAAAATAATATCTAGAAACATACAATAATGCACACTTATTAATGTGTTTGTTATATAAGTTATGGTAAGCTTGAGTATGAACACAAATAAGGATAACCATGACAAACCAAATGAATATTTATTGTATTAATAAAACTTCGATGAAATCACAAAGCTGGCACGGAGGTATGCAGGCTATAGTTACAATGTGATTGGCTGTTATTTTTTTGTAAAGTAAGCTACATGTGAGATAAAAGTATGTGACTGTGCGATTTCAGACAGCAACGGATTCGACAACGAGAGTTGATTCCTGTGCTGGAGTCGACACTAGGGCTATTAAGAGTTGAGGAATCCCCATCATTACTAAAAATGTAGAGGTGTTTACAGAAACCAGAAGCATGAGGTTTTGTGTAGTTCAATGCTAAAAGAGACAACTATAGTTAAAGGAGTAGTGGAGATAATGACCAATCTTGTTTTCCGTATTGTGACGCACATCCAAGTGAAATGGATTATCGAAAAAAAAAAGTAGTTCAGGGACTTGTTTCTATCTAAAGGGGCGGGCTTTAGGTGGACTAAATGATTGGAGAAGTCCAGCATACATCACCAGAAAGAAGTGTGTGGTTTTCACCGGAAGATCCAGTTACGGATCAAATGAAACATATATAAAAAAATAAACATGCATGGATGAATCATTCACAATGAGATCGATTAGGAAGCATTAAGGCCCTGATATACTCACGTACATGTAACATATGTAACAAGGACACTGTAAAATTAAGTCTTACCCTCATCCGTTTAAATTACATTAAGCATTAAAGTTCTGCAAAATTAAGGGCGTGGCCACTTGAGTGACAGGTGGATTGCTGCTGCGGTGCTCTTCAGAAACCTACGGGTTACGCCACAGACACTATGTCCATTGTTTTATACAGTTTATGGGTAAAACGAAGTTGAAAATACGTGAGCAGCGATATACTGTTAGCGAACATCTGACGCCGGCCACACTGCTAAGAGCGATGGTTAGATGAATATGTTAGTATGTGCTGCGCGTTTTCCTCACTATAACAAAATAATCACAACAAAATTGAGAATACGGTAGCATCTGATCAAAGCAACGGTATGTTTGCATGAGATCTGCAATTCGGCAATCTAGTAAAGTCACGTCACGTTTATTTATAATAAATTGCTTAAAGTCAAGCAGCTTTACCGTATTAAACATGAAAAAACAGTGTCAGTGTCTCGTTTCATCAGATGTACAACTTCATTTTCTACTGTAAAGCAGCTCTCGGTCTCCAGTGTGTTCATGTTTTCACTCATGGACGTCTGACCTTGACGTACTGAACAGGAGAAAATAACCAGAAAAGATTTCCACGTGAAAGAAGGCGGAGCTTAGCGTACTCTTACCTATTACGTAATCACCAGGGACCAATGGTAGTACAAAGGTGTTTAGCAGTTTGGCAAGCCGTTTCTAAACTTTGTTTTGACCTGATTTTGTTTGAAATGACATCACGACAGGTCTTTTGATTTCGAAGTATATCGGGGCCTTTAGCCTGAATTTCCATTTCATGCTGACTTTAAACCAGCTGTAGGATGACTTTGTCTGAACTTAATTATAAATTGGGAATTTACAAAATGGCAAGACAGTTACCAACAGGTTGTAAATAAAGTGCTAAAGTTAGCCACTGCGCAGTGAAGGATTGAGGGTGACAGCTAATATTAATATTTTTAACCATATTTTGGAATAATAAAATAATTCTAAATTCTTTAACAAACAGAATGGAATGTTTTAAAGTGATACAGACCAGTGAACATACAACTGATACCAAAAAACATCACAGAATTCATTAGTCCATTGCTAGTGCTGTTGATTTCCTGCCAAAATGATGCCATTTCCTGGAGGAGGATGTCAGGGTGCAAAGTTGAATTGAGGACATGGTTGAAATGTTTTAACTTTACTTTTTTGTGTAGAGGATCCTAAAGTGGGAGTCGGTGCAGTTATTTGGGCAGAGGGAAAACAGGTGAGCCAAAAACCAGGATTGAAAACTAGACTTTATGATTGTTTGTATTTTAAAAAAAGAACACCTCTCTTTTTTCCCGACTCTTGCAGTCACAGTGTGATGGCACGGGTCGGCTTTACCTTGTGGGCTGTGGATACAACGCCTATCCAGTGGGCTCACAGTACGCAGAGTATCCTCAGATGGATCACAAGCAGAAAGAGAGACAGAACAGGAAGTACCGATACATCCTCCATGCGGAGCAGAATGCGCTCACATTCAGGTGAGGC
Source organism: Coreius guichenoti (assembly GCA_039654105.1). Classification (NCBI taxonomy): domain Eukaryota; kingdom Metazoa; phylum Chordata; class Actinopteri; order Cypriniformes; family Gobionidae; genus Coreius; species Coreius guichenoti. Next base: position 38,833,271 of record CM077170.1, on the reverse strand, counting down.
AGTCACATTTACAATTGCTTTGCAAAATCCAGTCATTCCAATAGGAATTCAGGAGTTTTGCGTGAGGGCGAAAATGTTCCCCACACAGATTTCACTTATTTTTTTTCTGTGCTGATCAACAGAAAGCTGCTTGATTTAATTGACTTCTGTGATTTTACACTATTGACAGAGGACAACAGACCTTTTTTGCACGTGAAATTTCACTAATCTGACACCTAAATTGTTTTTCAATCATGGTGGATTGCTTGCTTTTATTATTTTGAATGCACTAAATACTATGATTCATTCATTTCATCAGCCTCCCACCTTCCCCTTTTATTTCCTTCCAATCTGCAGGAGTGCAGAGATAAAAGAAGAGGAGAACACAATGATGTTTGTGACCAAATGCCCGTGTGATGAGTGTGTTCCTCTGATTGGCTGCGCTGGAATAAAGCAGATCTACACTACAGACCTGGACAGCAACAAAGTCAAACATGACATCTCCTACCTCAGGTTCGACAAACTCAACGCTGTCCAGAAGTTCGTTGTAAGTGCTGATGATAAATTATGAACTTAATGAAAATGCATAAATACAGCACTTTGGTGTGGTATTTTTCCTTCTTCTTTTTTTTTTTACTTTTATGATAAATAATAACTATTATACTTGAAAATGTACTCAAAAATTGGCTTTTTTTTTTTTACTTAATATATTTTTTCAGTGGCAACAGAAATCTGCTAGACATACTTCAGAACAAGCTGCTCTGCCTACAGCAAGTAAGTGTTTTTGTGCTGTTTACATGACACTGTTTTAAACTAAAACGGAAAATGTATGTGTTGTAGCCGTTCATTTACATGACAACAGCGTTTTGCGGGCCTGAAAACGCAAACTTTTGAAAACGGGTTTCAAAGTGCAAATTTTTGAAAACTATACTGTTATTGTCTAAACGTGAATTTGTAAAAACGGTGATGTCATGCTTGTGTGTATTACGTGTTCAGTCTATAGGCGCGTAGTGTTTCTATACCAAGTGACATCGCCAACTGGCCTGGCAGCAGAATACAGCGATTTAAGTCGTTTTTGCAGATCTATGTGAACTGGGATCGTTTTGACAACGTTGTCATCTGTACAAAAATGCAAACACTTACATTTTACATTGTTGTCATGTAAATGTACCCTCAATTCTGAAACTTACCTTTAAAAACATGCCTACTATAATCAAATTGCCTCACTAAATGGATAGGCAAAAGTGATATGGCAGCTACTTTACCAAATGCAGTTCAGTATTGTTGGTAATTGTCACATGTCTGTGTAGTTTAACCAAGATCAACCATTTAGGTTAAAAATGTGTAAGTAAAAGTGTTTTTTAGATCTTGTGACTGCTCACATTTTCACCATTTTGAACACCTTTTTTTCTTAAGGGTAGTTAAATTCAACTTTGAATATTTGAACATATATTATACAATATTTGAATGTACAGTACTTTCAATGTAGTTTCTCAATTAAGTCCCTAAAAGCTGCATGCATAATAATTAGATGGAATATACAGGGTTCATACAGATACTGTAAAATATAATTCCAGGACTTTAAGCACTACTTTTTTGGTTTTCAAGGACTACAATCAGAGATCTCACTTATCAAACAATATCCTTATTATCTTTCAAATTCTAAAAAAGGTAAATAGATAAATAAAAATAAACTAATAAAACAAAATGGTACAAATAAAGTGCAGCACATGCAATGACTGTGGCAACTTTAACAATTGAAAGGATACTATGACAAAGATTCCTTATACAAACTGATTTTTTTTTCCTCATAAATATATGATTGACCTGAAGAATGAAAGCTGTATCATATACTTGGATATTTATATGAGCAATATCACACTCATAGCCATGCAAAATGGCTCTATATCTATATCAGATGGGATGCAGCGTTAATTTTGCATGAAAAGATTGTTTTATCAATGAAATGAAACACTAATTTTACATTTACAAATTTTATATTGTCTTTCAATAATTCAATCACTTTTCAAATACCTTTTCATAAATATGTCTGTTTTCAAGGGTTTTCCAGGACTTAAATTTCAAAAAGTCAAATTGAAGTACTTCAAGCACTTTGTACGAACCCTGAATATAGCATGGAATATACCCTGAACGTGTTTGTGATTTGTGTTTTGCAGATGGCTGCATGAAACGAAGAGATGAGGAAACCCATTTTCAGTGCAATAAGAGACTGCGATCATAGAAAACATTTCGAAAGCTGCTGTCTCGCCTGTATGACAGCAACAGATGATGTCAGTAATGCATCACACAGTTCTTGGGGGGTATTCCAGAAAGCAAGGTTAACTTACCTAACATATACCTTGAACTCTTGATTAACCCAAACCTTGCTTGCTTGAGGTATGCTGGTTCCAAAAACAAGTCCGGGAGTAAGTTCAGACAACTCAGAGTATGTTCCCGGTTAACACACAAGACATTCTCAACAGAGCATGAATCCATGATTCACCATGGAAACCATTCTACTTCCTCCTTTTGTTTAATGGCGATTTACATAACCTACTGTGTGCACATCACCACCTATTTGGTGGTTGTACAATCATTTTTTCAATCTCTTCGTTTAATAAGTAATCTTTATTCACTGAGAATAAGGATTATATTGTTTGTTTGATGCTAATTAATTGAATGTAGATCCATGTGTGAGATGACAATAAAATAAATAATAAATATTTGATTTGAATTAACATTTACACATTAGCTTGTTATAATAGTGCTTTAGAATTAATATATAATATTGTAGTTATAATTGTGTATATATAACTGTAACTATATAGCAAATTTGGTTATATTAATATAACTATATTAATTATATAACACGCATCTGAATACCTCTTAAGCAAACTAACCCTGGAACATAACCTACTCTGGAGCAGGTTATGTTCAGAAAGTGAGTTGCTATTGCTACTTACATACCCTTAAAGTTACCTCCATTTTTGGAACCGAAAGTTGAGGTTATCCGCTACTTACCCTTAAACATACCCAGGTGTGTCACATAACCTGCTTTCTGGAATACCCCCCTGGTGATGAACATTTCACCTGCCATACTCATGCTGAATGATGCAAACAAGCATTATCTTAGGTTCATTGTACTTAAGTACGGAGTAATGTGAATTAACTACATGTACTTACTATAGGGTTTGGTTTAGGGTTAGGCACTTGCAATTATGCATAATATACTGTTATTACTATAGTAAGTACATGTAGTAACATCTAACTACATCACCTTAAAATAAAGAATTACCTTATCTTATAATTACAATACCACATAAAAGAGTAGAAATTGTTATGCTTAGTTTTATTAGTTTAATATGCATTTTAGAAACTGGGTTGTATATGGTTTTAAAATTGCACACAATGAAGTTTTTAAATTTGTTAAATTGAAAGGACGCGCATAACTGTGAATAAATGCATTTATTAATGTAGATTTGCTCTTAATTTATAGTGTACAGATTGACACTACATACAGTTCCCTATGTGGTTTTTTTTTTTTTAGAAAGGAGTCAGTGATACTGCCAATGCTTCAGTTGTTCTTTATTGATATGGTACTATTAGCACTTCAGATGGAAACTGCAAATGTATGCGTAGTAGGAAAAAACTGAATTCAAATTTTGAACTGTCGATGTAATTGCTGACAAAAATATTCAATAAATTTGGCTCAGATGTATATTTCAAATTTGAAACTAGTTGCCTTAGAGTACAAATGAATTTGCTTCACACTTTGAATGATGGTCCAAACCACCTGAACAATTTAATCACAGAAAACCAAAGGCGATTGTAAAAAAAAAAAAAAAAAAAAAATACTGAATCAATCAACTGTAGAGGAAAAAAATGAAATTTAATGAATTTTCTTCAACAGCATAACTCAAATATAGTGAGTTAAAGAGGTTCATTGCTTAATCAAGCTAAATATGCTCAATGAGAACATATTAAAAACAAAAAGAAATTAAGCTCCCCCTTCCAAAATTTCTTCTCAAATGAAAAAAAAGAAAAAAAAAAGAGCAAGAGTAAATTAACAACTCAAGAACAAAAGGCACCTGTTTTGTACATTTGCGTCCTCATTTCATCTTGTTTTTCAGCTATGCAACAATCTACTTCTGTCAAAATCATCATAGACAGCTGAATTATGGGTTATAGCACAAAATACATACTACAGTAAAAGGAATACTATAGTATAGAAATGAATATTACACTACAGCTGCACGACAGTATAAGAAGTACTTTAGTATGACGTACTAAAGTTAACAAATCCCATAGCACTAAGGACACTAAAGTATAGAGCATACGATAGTAATGCCAAAGCACTATAGATTTACCTCACTGATCTACATGAAATCTACGAGTTGGAATATACACTGGTTCACTTAGTGCCAAAGTTGACTTTTCAAGATTCTTCTAAAATGGCAACCACCCTAAGAGTAAAATCAGCTTTAGGTAAACATCAAATAAAAATATATAAAACAAAACAGCGATGCTTTCTGATCGGAAAAACAGCCTGGCAGCAACTCAAAATGTACATGAAGACCCACACATGCGCTTCCTGTTTCAGCTCAGATGAACAATAATTAAAATACTGATAAATGAATTCATCCTTCTAAATAATTCTTATAAAACACAAACAGAATAAAGAGAACGGGGAGGAAATGATCAGGTTTGTAGTGTTCTGAATAAAGCACAGGCTAATAAAATAAAAGCGAAAGCAAGTCGTTCCCGAGAAAAGAAGACAGAAAGGAGGAATGCATGAATGAAGATTAGTGCAGTTACAAATCAACAACCCATAATTGATCATTTGGGAATTTCAGCTCTTTTCCAGCAACATCTCTTCTGATTGTGGCGCTGTTGATGCCAGGGAGAGTGTGGAGTGTCCAGCCTTGTGAAAAACATCCAGAAACGGAAAATAACGTTTACCTGTACTTCCTCATCCACAATGTGTCTCGATGTTTTCTTCCTGTAACTCAAACTGGCTGATTCCTACTTTTAAATCATCCTATCATGGCACGAGAGTTTGCGATAAAAAATAAAAAAGGAAAAGCAAATAAGAACAGAGAACATCAATGATCAGGAACCTTCTTTTGTAAGCCTCGGAACTAAGAGGAGACAAATTTTTCAAGATTTTAAATAGAATTATTATTGTTAATATATTTTTTTGTGTGTTTTGTCGTTTTTTTTTTCCCTAATACTGCAATAGCTAAAGTTTAGGAGGCTGGTTTCTTTAGGTCTCGTATTTGTTTGACGAGGTACGTCTTTTCGTCGTTAAACTGCTCGTCGTCCGTGCGGTCCTTCTGAAAGTTGCTAAGGAAGTCGATGAGTTTCGTTTGGTTCTTCAAAAGAATGTCTACGATGGGCTGTGTTTTATTTGGATTGGCCACAAACACCTGAGGAAATACAAGAGAAGATTCTTACAAAAGATTCTTACAATTATATACAACTATTTCAGTCTGTCCCTCACACAAAGCTATAATATGGAATATATTGCATATGAACCACTTTTATTGAACATAAGGGTCCCACTTTATATTAGGCGTCTTTAACTACTATGTATTTACATCTAAATGAATTGTTAGGTACATTGGGCCTCATTCATGAAACACGAGCAGAACGAATGTGTGTGTAAATCATTCGTAAAGCCGCTCTGACGTAAATTTTCGGATTCACGAAAATGTTCGTATTTTCAAAATGTTAGTTGGTACGACAGAAATTTACACCTGGTCCCTACCACGTGTAAAACATTTCAACGTTCTGTGTTCTAATTTAGGCAAACTGATGATATTGCATTTTGATGCACTATGTACCATAATAATATTTCACCAGTTGATTTGGCCTTTTTTTTTTTTTTACTGTTCAACTTTGGGTAATAGGCAGCGCTCGTCACTGTCACTTTTTACCCGACCGTCCAATCACAGTGCAGGAGGGACGGGACAAATATTACACCGACCAATCCTTCACTAACTGAACAACAATGGAGAAGTTAATATTGCTTTTTACAGCATTTTTATATTCAGTAATATTCTTAAATTAGATACTAGTAACACATTACTGCTATGGATATCTGTATCATAGCAATCAAAGTATCTCAGCTGGAAAAACGCTGCGCTTCCAAGCGCCACTAGCTGGCCGTTTTCAGAAGAGCACCAGACATTTTTTAGCTTGCTAAAAATGCTTTGCTGGACACACGATAATTTAATATTTATTGCTAGGCATATGGCCAATTAGTCTCTTTAGCATTTATGCAAAATACTGGAGCCAAACCTGAGAAAGAAGTCCAGAAGATTCCACAGCGTTCCTGGACACATCATTTGCAGTTGTAACTCAGGGCAGGGATTATGCTAATTATGAATGAGCGTGCACGCCGTGCGCCCTATTTGCGAATGTTTGGAATTCATTAATATACACACGTTTAACTACTGAATCCGTGGTATACGAAACGTTTGTGAATCTGGAGGAGAGTTTTCGTAAAGGTCCATTTTACGCGCAAATTACTCAGAATTTGCTCGTATATTTACGAAGGTTTCATGAATGAGGCCCATTGCACTTATTGTGTTGATGTTGTATTGCAAAACACTTGTGCTGCTATTGAGGTGAGATACGGGTAAGGTTAAGGACCGGTTTGGTGGTATGGGTAGGTTAAAGGGTAAGCGAAGGACCAATTTGTGTAATTATAGATATACACCGATCAGGCATAACATTATGACTACTGACAGGTGAAGTGAATAACACTGATTATCTCTTCATCACGGCACCTGTTAGTGCAGGGGTTCTCAACCCTGGTCCTCGAGGGCCACTGTCCTGCAGAGTTTAGCTCCAACCTTGATCATATTCACCTGCCTGTTGCTTTCTACTACTCCTGAAGAGCTTAATTAGCTGGTTCAGGTGTGTTTGATTAGGGTTGGAGGTAAACTCTGCAGGACAGTGGCCCTCAAGGACCAGGGTTGAGAATATCTGTGTTAGTGGGTGGGATATATTAGGCAGCAAGTAAACATTTTGTCCTCAAAATTTATGTGTTAAAAAGCAGGATGAGGGCTAGACGACTGGGGTTAGAGCATCTCCAAAACTGCAGCTCTTGTGGGGTGTTCCTGGTCTGCAGTGGTCATTATCTATCAAAAGTGGTCCAAGGAAGGAACAGTGGTGAACCGGCGACAGGGTCATGAGAGGGCGGCCAAGGCTCATTGATGCACGTGGGGAGCGAAGGCTGGCCTGTGGGGAGCGAAGGCTGGCCTGTGTGGTCCGATCAAACAGACGAGCTACTGTAGCTCAAATTGCTCAAGAAGTTAATGCTGGTTCTGATAGAAAGGTGTTAGAATACACAGTGCATTGCAGTTTGTTGTGTATGGGGCTGCATAGCCGCAGACCAGTCAGGGTGCCCATGCTGACCCCTGTCCACCGCCGAAAGCACCAACAGTGGGCACGTGAGCATCAGAACTGGACCACGGAGCAATGGAAGGAGGTGGCCTGGTCTGATGAATCATATTTTGACACGTACCACCTACCTAAGCATTGTTGCAGACCATTCATGGAAACGGTATTCCCTGGTGGCGGTGGCCTCTTTCAGCAGGATAATGCGCCCTGCTACAAAGCAAAAATGGTTCAGGAATGGTTTGAGGAGCACAACAACGAGTTTGAGGTGTTGACTTGGCCTCCAAATTCCCCAGATCTCAATCCAATCGAGCATCTGTGGGATGTGCTGAACAAACAAGTCCAATCCATGGAGGCCCCACCTCACAACTAACAGGACTTAAAGGATCTGCTGCTAACATCTTGGTGCCAGATACCACAGGACACTTTCAGGGGTCTAATGGAGTCCATGCATCGATGGGTCAGGGCTGTTTTGGCAGCCAAAGGGGGACCAACACAATATTAGAAAATTGTATGCCTGATCATAATGTTATGCCTGATCGGTGTATATAAAGTAATTACATGCAGGTATTTTTTAAATATCAGTACAAAGTAAAAACATGTACACAACAGGTGCACTATATCAAATTATTAATTTAAAATGTTAGTGCATAGTAGTTAAAGACACTTAATATAAAGTGGGTCCATATGAATATAAGTCACATTAACCACTTTTTGATACTTTTTTGTCATTTTGGTGCTTGACACCTCAATCCCGACATTGTATTTTCCATGCAAGGAAAAGAAAGGGGAAAAATTAAAATAGTGTCTACATTTTTGTACCTTAAAGACATGGAAAGCCTCAAACTGAATGTTGGGGCTCTTGTCTCTCAGGAGGTTCATCATGAGCTTCAGGTTCTCTGGTTTACTGATGTACCGTGTCATGACTGTGAAATTGTGTCTGTCCAGGAGCAGTTCACCCAGCAGCTGTCACACAAACACATGATGACAGGATTAATGACAGGACAGGCTCTAGATGACAGAAGTCAGATGTCAGAACACGCACCTTCAATGACTGTCTCTTGGTCACGTAGTTCTCAGAATGAAGCAGTTTCTCGTAGTTGTCAAAAACCTGGAAGATCATTGAGAGTTATTTAAAAATCTCAGCTTTTCAGAATTCTATGAAAAAATTAACCAAAAAAAACAAAACAAATATTTTACCGCATCATAGTTCTGTTCTAAAAATTCCGACACTAGAACCTTGTGTCTTGTGAGCAGGTCCTGTAAAACAAAATCAATATATTTAGTGTAATTTCCCATTTATCAAATAATGTATGTATCAATTAGAGCTGCACGATTAATCGTTAAAAGATCGCGATCTCGATTCAAACACACAATCTCATTCCTAAATGACAGCGATTCATCTATTAAACCTTTGACAAAATCACACCGGAACATTCAGATCTGCTTTGGCGCTGGCCTGATCCAGAGAGAGCAGTTGTCATGTACACGTATGAAACAGCTTCACAAATAGTCTTTTCAACCACACAAGTGTCATTATTTCTCTGTTACAAATATTCATATTATCACAGAAGAACTGGGATAAAAGTTTACAGTTCGGATATAAACACTGATGTCTATGTAAGCGATCAAAGTAGAGTAAATCACCTTGAAAGTAACTTCAAATAACGCTTCAAATAATGATTGTGACTTAAATTTATTTTTCATTGAAACATTTAAGAGATTCGTTCAAAAAACATCCAGTAATAAGTGAAGTATTTAAGAGTGAGTCATTGAATCATTCATCCAATTTTTTTTTTAAATAAATTCAGATTTATTAAACATTTTAAATAGACTGCAGCAATTAATATTTTGTCAGAACCTCTAGTAAATTACATGTTATTTTGTTTAGTTGTCTGTTCAGAATCGTGATCTCCGTTTGAAACCAAAAAATCGTGATTCTCAATTTATCCAGAATCATGCAGCTCTAGTATCAATTAATAATGTGATATTTAATAAAATATAGCGCTCACCTTAAAGGTGGCAAATGCATCAGAAGCGATGTCAAATGTGGACATCTCCACGTAGCTGAAGAAATCTTTAAAGTGTTCAGAGTGGAGGACGATTTTGGCGAGAGGTTCGTGCCGGATGCACTCGCGCAGCATAATCCCACAATTCAATGCCACCTGAGGGGTCTCATACCTGCCACGACATCACAGTAAAAATGTCACGTGTACACACACACACACACACACACACACACATTAATGCTTAACAGGGACCATGTTCAGGTAAATGAAGCTTAATGATTTTACATCTATTCCATGTTTGCTGTTCTGATTTTGATGCTGCAGGTATCCATTTATTGCTAAAATGGATGGAGGAAGGAAAGGAAGGAAAACAGCAACATTTGGAAGCTTTTCTATGCAAGCAGTTTGTAAGTAACATGCTCACGTGCTGCATTTCAAAAATACCTATCATTTCTCACCCTTTGAGTAAGATGAAAAGAACTTCCTGATGAGAGCAGAAATATTCCACTGTTGGGCTGCGGGTTCCGATCTGCCTGCGCAGGATGTTGTTGAAGATCTGACAAACGTCCTTTTTACCCTGCACACACAAATAGACATTGTCAATATACCAATTATTAGAATCATGAATAAAAAGAAAGAAAGAGCAAAAAATTATGTCTGAACAACAGTACAGACAGATAGACAGACAGATATGACCGCAAAAGTTTGACTAGTAGTGTGTAGGGCTGGGCGATATGGCCAAAAAATCATATCTGTATTTTTTGGTTAAATGGCGATATACGGTATATATCTCAGTATTTTCTACTTGGATAATAAAAAAAAAAAAAAAAAAAAAAAAAAAAAAAATTATATATATATATATATATATATATATATATATAACATCCTGCCCAATGATGTCCTACAAACAATGTTGATATTGAAGGCTATGAAAACAAATATAGTTAATGTAATGTAGGCTATGCAATATATTATGTGCAAAAAGGGGGTTTTCACATTACATTCTAACATTACAATCTAAAAACAAAAATAATGATTTTGTTTTTAAAAATCACTAAACAAAAAATGAAAACAAAAACACAGAATAATTGTATTAGCTTACATTTGATTACCCCATTATAATGGTCACTTTCATAAAAATACACTTACTTGTAGGTTTGAAATTCCATATATGGCACATTTATTGTCCAACAACAAATATTTTAGCAATATGTATATTTTAGTCAGAATCATTGTGCTCCTATTGGCTCGCATGCGCAGGGCGGCACTCATTCATCGTACAAACTCGATATACCGCCCAGCCCTAGTAGTGTGTATATAATAAAATAACGTAATTCTAAATGTCATGTCTTCTGTAGTGCTTTGAATTCTAATGTAATTTATTGTCTTAAAGCATCCTCACCTCAAAGTCGATGACCTGCAGGTTTTCCACCAGTGAGATGAGCAGGCCGCTGTTGTAGAGCTCTTGGGCCAGTTGGGCCACCGTTTCTGTGTGCGGCTCCTTATCATTAGTGCCGTACAGGATCTCCTTCATCGCCACCAGACATTTCGACACCTCCTCTGAAGCCTGACAAACACACAAAAATCACTTAAGTACTGCTACAAAATATGCTGCTAATTCAATACACCTCAGGTGTTTCTGAACATGTGTATGCAAAGCATATAGTATCAATGCAATATATTGCTCTGAACACCTAAAAGGATTCTGGGTAATTTCACATGTAAGCTTGTTATTCAAAGAACATCATTAGCTATTTATCAGCTGCTGCAGGGTTTGAAGGCATCGTGAAGCATATGGATTTTCCTCCAGCTGGAAGTGCCCCAGGCCCTCGGAATAACAATCAGCAGGTTTCCAGCACTTCAAACGCTCGACTTTAGCGCGAGGCTGCTGAAAAGGGCCTTAGCAGGCAGGTGAAAATGAGCAAGAGGTCGGGCAGTGGAGCGATATTCCCACCTCTGCGACATCTTTCAGCTCTCAGCACAAATATGAGAGCTTCCAGGAAGGAACCCAGCCTCTCGCTCATTTGGGTCTCTAATGGACGCTCTGAAAATGGGGTTCAGATTGAGTAAATTGGACCACTTATCGACATCGAGATGAGTGCACTGCAAAAAATGCTTTTCTCACTTAGTATTTGTCTTGTTTACAGTGCAAATATCTAACAATTCTTAAATCAAGATGCTTTTACTAGATAAGTAAAATGACATAACATTTTTTCTTGTTTTCTGCGGGGAAAAAAATCTAAATGAAGTGAGTTTTTGCTTAAACCAAGCAAAATTATCTGCCAATGGAGTAAGAAAAATAATCTTGTTTCTGTTTGGGACAGAAACAGGAAACAAGATTTAAAACAACAACAACAAAAAAAAGTAATTTTATCTAGTAAATGCATCTTAATTTAAGAATTTTTAGATATTTAGACTAGAAACAAGAAAAAACAACTAAATAATAAAAGCATTTTTTGCAGTGTGGGCTAATTTACCTGAACTACCCCAATTCAACAAACAATTGGCATTCAAATTAAAAGCTCTTTTGGAAGAAAAAAAAAAAAGCTATGTCTGGGTGATCATTTCTGTAAGTCATCTAAAGAAGAATTCTGATTAAATTAAATAGTTTTTCAAATGCATATCCCAGACCGCATGTCCACATTAGTCACATTGCTCACAAAACCGCCAAAGGCCACTCATAGACATTTCCATGTCACACTTCCCTCAAAAGCAGATAATAAAAAAAGTTGAGCAGACTTTATGCCAATAGTCAAAAGTGTGGCTAAACACAGTTATAGTTATCAAAATGCATATCCACATTCTGAGCACAATCTACTATAGGATCAGATGTCCACAGCTGATCTAGTGCACTGGTTTAAAACTCTTATTTGCCTGAGGCCAGGCCTGCCTCTCTGAAAAAGCAAATGAAAAATGCAAAAACACAATGGAAAAAAAAAAATCAGCAGTGGAAAGAAGCCTGATTTAGAACCTCTGATATTCTGGTTGAAAATAGCTATAATGTGTCTTAGGTTAAAGTTGTAGAGACCTAGGAAAACTTGAGCATCATCACTCAATAGTCAAATTCATTATGCAATCATCTGAGAGCTTCTGGAACAACCAGGATAGATAATGGAATGGAAAAAAATCTTGGGAAAAGAGCAGAAAAACTCAAATTCATTAAACCTTATTGTCGCTTTTGTGCCATCTTAAACAGGCACTAAATGCACTGGAACATTCTTTTCAGTATAAACACCTCATTTGATGCAAATCGGGCTTATTAAAGTGATGGAGTGATGCTGTACAGTCGCAGTAAAGTATGCCATATTGCAGCGATCTGTTGATATCTTTAAAAAGCTAGAGTTGTGTTCATGAGTAACACTGTACTGTTGACTACTATTTTGAAGTGTTGTGTAATGACGAAACGTGTGGAGAACTGAAGTGAAAGAGTGAACGAGATGGATGAAGTTTGTTACTCCTGTCTTGTGTGCTTTATTACATCTTACTAACTCCTGACAGATACCACAGCTAGCAATCAGATCCAGCTTGCAAGATGCTCCTTACCAATAGTGCTCAGCACACCTTTTTTTGCCATGTTTGCACTGCTATCTGATATAATTCCTATAGTGAATCGGGTTTTATCAGCAGGTGTAATTCACTGACTAAACCCCCCCAGGAACTGCTAAATGCCGTAATACGCCAACTTCAAACTCATACCTTCTCTGTCTTCTTGTCCTGTTTGACCAGGATGGAGAGGTTGTCCTTCAGGGTCTTCACAATTTCTGTGGGGTTCTTGTGAGATTTACCAAATAGTGGCATGGTAGCGGCCGTAAACTTCTAGCTTTAGAACCTGGAATAGAAAAAATAAAAGAAATGGACACAAGTCAATGGTGTTGATGGCCCTCTAAAATTCTGACAACAAAACACTGAGACAGAAGACGAAGTCTACTAAAGTTTAAAAGGAGAAATATTTAACCGGGAAATATTACATTAATCAAAAGCAGGACACATACATATTGTACTTGACTGAGTGTATGTTTTTAATGATCTTCAAAAATCTTGTGAGCTAGTGTTTGTGTAAATGCTTGAAATTACAAATAGTACAAATAGTGCCGCCTTATGATTTTCTTCTAAAAATAAAAAGTATTTCTGTTATACATGTCAAACTTTTGATGACTTGAATGAGTAGGTACGTCCTAAGTAGTAGCGCAACGTCCCATTAAAACCAGTGTTATTTAAGTATTATTTATATACTATTATCTTTTATATTTATACTATTTTAGTTCTCATTTTTTTGTCAGTTTGTCAGTTTTTGTTCTTTAAATACTTTTTTGGAACATTATATTTATTTGGTTTTACAGTAAGATATCAGCACAACATACAATTTAGTATGAAGAACAGATTAAATACTTCTATTTAGTTTTTATTTATTACATTTCAATTTTAGTTTTAATCATTTTAAGGCAATTTAAGATGTAAGTTCATGATCTGAAATTCCATTTCAGTCTGTAAGTAAGTGGCTTTAATTATTATGTAAATGAAAGACAAAAACTCCATTCATTTTTCAAGCCTTGAACTAACATGTACTTTAAATTAAACTAAATGATTATTCTCAGTTTGATTCAATGAATATGTTCACAGTAGAAAGCCATTTTGACAGGGTTGACACCAGAATGTGATGTGAGAGGAACTTTCAGCAGTGACCTAAACCACACAATTATAATGAGGGGAATATTCACTGTTTTTCCGAGAGAACCGAGTGAAACTTGTGACTGGTAATCCTGTGATCTAAGAACCTAAGGTAGGTGTAGGGGTGGGTGTGTGTGTGTGTGTGTGTGTGTGTTTGTGTGTGTAAGGGAGAGAGAGAGTCCAAGAATTGGAAATTTCCTGTTCGTCCACCTGTCAGCAGATTGAACAGATTCCTTTCATATTAGTGCTGCGTTCATACAATACATCTAACAATATTACCACAGTATGGCAAAGATTAATGATTACATAAAGTATATATAGTTGTGATAGGACTTCCTGTAGAGGATTCTTTTATTAATATTAAAGAAGGTTTTGAATTAACTGATCATACTAGTCTTAGTCTGCAATCTAGGTGTGTTTAAAGACTGGGAATAACTTGCAATAATTCACTATGTAAACACTGACAGCAATAAAACCAAGACCTGACTCACCACAGTTATAAAATCATAAGTCATAACCGATCTGCAGAAACACATGCCACCCTGACCTCACCCACGTTTACTATCACAATATCACCTTAACCATCAAAAGGCCCATCGCTGAGGAATGTCACATGACCACATTTATTTAGCAGTGAGTGAACAGGTCCTCTGTTTGCAGTGTGACAGTTTTAGGAATTTTATATAGTCCTCGGCAAAAAAAGAAGAAGCTCCACCTTTGTTTACAATCTGTAAATACTACCTTCAACACCCTAGCGCTGCAAAATTAGAAAATAAAATATGAAATGGAAGGACTGGACATAGCCTATATAAATGAGATGCCAGAAAACAGTTTGAATTACTACCAAGGAAAAGGGTACAAAACAAGGCCAGAATTCATAAAAAATATATATATATAATTGTGTGACAGAATGGGTAACAGGGTTGCAAATTCAGCTGTCAGTCAGCAGAAGCTAAGCTAGACTGTGACCAAAAACTGAAAATTGTGCTTACTGATTAACTTATTTCCATAAATTAAAGAAATATATTTGGTAACAGGGTTCAACAGGCTGAGCTTTAACACTAAAGTCAAGACTAAAAAAAGGGGAAAAAAGAATTTACTTCCCACAATGATTTAGAAAATATTCAAATGATGTCACTGCTTGGGTGTGACAATTTAGGGAATGTTCCATGTAAGTAATATAAAATAAGTAAAAATCATAAACATGCAGTAACAGGGTTGCTCAAAAAATAAATGTGGGACACAGCTAAACATATTTTGGTCATTATAATTAAAGTTTTATTAAAAGTGATAAAATGAATTTACAATTAACTGAATATCTTTTAAAATCAACGTATCAATAAATTGTGTAATTAATTTTGACGTTGTAATAGTTCTCCAAATAAAAACATTTGTACTCAAATATTAAATATTCAAATTTTTTTTATTGGACTGCATATCACAGTACAAAGAAAATAAGGCTAAATGTATGCCATTTCAACGTCAGGCGTCAAATTTGTGTGACATAAGTTCTATTAGGACTGTAGGGAAGCATCTGACAGAGTTGATATTGGTATTGTGTAGAATCGTGCTGAAATGCATGTTGAATTGAGTGAGCAGGCCCTTCAGAGCATGATCTGCTTGTGTTTGTGTTGCACTGAAGGCCTTGCAGTGGTGTGATCTGTTTCAGGCCTGTTCACTCAGTTCAACACAAACAGCAGCAGAATTACAGCGTGACACCGAGCGAGCTGCTTACAATGTAACACGCGAGCAGAACGACAGACTGTAACAATGAAACAGATCAGACGCTGGCGGCTCAAACACTCACATACACTCGCAGTTTGTCAATCATGTTACCAAAAACAAGCCCGACATGCGGAAAATTGGGCGTACGTTTAGCTTATTCTCTTGCGACACCAAAATAAAAGACACGCAGCAGTAGCCCGTGAGCCTATGCTGGTGTTCGACGTTTTATACCATGTCTAGCTGTTATTTCGATATCACGTTTGTAATGTCGGAAATGTTGAATACTTACAGTGCTGCGATGTAATTGTGTCTTCTGCGGCTGCTGTGGTTCTGTGTGTGTTCGCGAGCAGCCGTCCTGATCACGCCAGCAGACTCTGTGTGTGTGTGTGTGTGTGTGTGTGAGCGCGCGCGCGCGCGCTGGGCGAAACGTCAGAGGAAAGTGTGTATGAGCGAATTAAACACTGACTGACTCAAACGCATATATCTGCAAAAGACATGATGGGTTTGCAACACAAACTCCCTGTCTGGTGCCTTTCCGCGGTTGAAGAATGATCTGGGATCGGTTCTGTGGACGTCCGTGGCTGGTTTGTCTGTGACGTGCGAGCTGATCTCAGGTCAGATCTGCCGAAGCCATCCTCCCGCACTGAGGAGAGGCGTCGTGTTACCCGGATGTGGATGTGTTCAGACTGTATCATGAAGAGATATACTGGCTAAAATGAGTGCATGACTCATGATTTTGAATCACGACGTTTTATACTAGTATAGCGTCATATACCTGCCTGAACTATTGAACGACACCGTCACAGCCAAAGTCTGCGTGCGCAGTGCGTTACTGAAGCACAGAGACTCTGAGTCACACACCAGCTCCAAACGATCTGTGGCTGTTTCATAAAATATGTGCTATTTGTAAAGGTTAAATTGAAACAAAAATCTAATGATGCAAAAAGGTGTTATACCTAAAATTTTTAATAGCCTATACAATATGGTGTTTTTTTCTTCTTCTTCATTTTGGGCCTTGACTGTGTAAATATCTTATGTTTAAAGTTTCAAATACCTAGTTCAAAACCCTCTTGGATAAGAATTATCCTCAGTTTTTTTTATATTTCCTAATTTCAATGTTTGTTAATTTTTTTTCTTTTTTGTACACTGCATGTTTTACTTTACATTTTTTCTTGAACTGTTTCACTATTAGATACACTATATTGGCAAAAGTATTGGGACACCCCTCCAAATCATTAAAAAAAAATGGCCACAGGTGTATAAAATCAAGCACCTAGGCATGCAGACTGCTTCTACAAACATTTGTGAAAGAATGGGTCACTCTCAGGAGCTCAGTGAATTCAAGCGTGGTACCGTGATGGGTTGCCACCTGTGCAATAAGTCCATTCGTGAAGTTTCCTCACTACTAAATATTCCATGGTCAACTGTTAGTGGTGTTATAACAAAATGGAAGCAATTGGGAACAACAGCAACTCAGCCACAAAGTGGTAAGCCACGTAAAATCACAGAGCGGGGTCAGCGCATGCTGAGGCACACAGTGCGCAGAAGTCGACAACTTTCTGCAGAGTCAATAGCTACAGACCTCCAAACTTCATGTGGCCTTCAGATTAGCTCAAGAACAGTGCGTAGAGAGCTTCATGGAATGGGTTTCCATGGCCGAGCAGCTGCATCCAAGCCTTACATCACCAAGTGCAATGCAAAGCGTCGGATACAGTGGTGTAAAGCATGCCGCCACTGGACTCTAGAGCAGTGGAGACGTGTTCTCTGGAGTGACCAATCACGCTTCTCTGTCTGGCAATCCGATGGACTAGTCTGGGTTTGGCGGTTGCCAGGAGAACAGTACTTGCCTGACTGCATTGTGCCAAGCGTAAAGTTTGGTGGAGGGGGGATTATGGTGTGGGGTTGTTTTTCAGGGGTTGGGCTTGGCCCCTTAGTTCCTGTGAAAGGAACTCTTAATGCTTCAGCATACCAAGACATTTTGGACAATTTCATGCTCCCAACTTTGTGGGAACAGTTTGGGGATGGCCCCTTCCTGTTCCAACATGACTGCGCACCAGTGCACAAAGCAAGGTCCGTAAAGACATGGATGAGCGAGTTTGGTGTGGAGTTTTGTTATCAGAAAACGGATTCAAGATTCAACGGATTCAAACAGAATTTTTTTTATTTTATAGTCTTAATATTAGCTGTTAATATTTATAAATCTATAATATTTATAAAGTTTTAAAAATAAAATTCTGTCACAAAAGCTTACCCATCATTTTTTATCATAAATGATTTTAATAAATACATTCTTATAATATCCTCCTGGGACCCAGGAATAGACTGTATTTTACTGAATTTCTCTGACACCATACATGTCATATGTTTACAGTCTGGATGTCCTGTAAAGAGCACATTCAGGGCTTTTCAGAGATACCAAATGTTTGGAAGTTTCACAATGACAACTGCCTCTCCTTGGACTTTAAAAATGGCTGACATTAATTTAGTGATCAAATTTAACACTAATGGAAATATGATAATATTTTGTAATTATCATTTAAATCTGACTAATTTTTGAATTGTTTGTTATAAAATATGACTCTCTGTTACGAAACAGGGCATTAATTTCATTAATTTCATCCACTGTAGAAGACACCAGGACTTAAGTTATGTTTATCAGGCATTCTGGGAGACACAACAAGTGAATAGGGAAAGAAATTATATTTCAATTTTTCTATGAAATATTAGATATTATTATGAAAATCTTGCCAATTACTTCACCCATTATTACACGTCTTTTTTCATTACATGTTGCTCCAAGAACACATTCATATGCAAATTAGATACAATGCATAGACACATTGTATATAATGGGAAAACCCATGTATGGACATTTTACACACATATTCCATAAAGCAAAATGGTATAATAAATCATTCTGTTATATCTTTCATAACATAGTTGAGAATCATCTTTATACAAAGTTTCATATAAAAAATCCTCAAACCTAAAAATTGATTGGTGATTTTTTTGCCTATTCATGTCTTTTTATTTATTTATTTATTTTAAAAATGAGTCCTTGTGTCCTCTACAGAGGATATAGCATAACATATGAATAAAATATAATTTTTCAAAAATGTTATTTTTCCATTTTTTTCTCATGCTCTAAACAATGTAATGACACAAAAACATACTAAATTCACAAAACTTTTTCTGGTTCTCAGGAGGATATGGTAAATTATATTATCAAGGGAAATTGTTTTTTTTATAGTCTTAATATTTATAAATCAACTTTCAAAATTAAATTTTATCACAAAAGTTTCCCCATTCACTATCATGAAACATGGTAAATCATTAAGTAAAATTTATTTGCAAAATCATAAATATATCAGCTTTTTCATTGCGAGTTTATATCTCACAATTCTGACATTATTTAGCGCAATTCACAACTTTAAGATCGAAACGACCGAACTTAATCTTTAAAGCAGAAATGCATGTGATGTGGGAAAAACACTAGATATTTCCTAGACAAATGTGAGCCATCAGAAGAGGATAGAATGTTTCAGTGAAGTTTATTTCTGCCTAAGCACTTTAAATTCATTCATCTCATACAACCTCTTAGATACATATTTACACATATACACAGATACGAGCCTAATACAGGAAAATATTTTAATGTCAAATGAGAATACGATAAAACTAACATGATAAAACATGCAGCAATGTGCCACATAAAATTTAAATAGATATTAACAACGATTTTTGTATTGCTGAACACGTTAAAACAAAAGACAGTGTACAGTTATGGGAACATGAACACTGTGGTGTTCAAACTGTCAAAAATCCTTGATTGAATCAGCTGTCTGATTCTAGGATTATAGATGAACTTTGACAAATTTAAAAAAAAAAAAAAAAAAAATACTTATTTGACAAAAGGTTCTGACCTTTAAAATCAAGTCTTACAAAAGTTGAGTGCTGGTTACAACACGCCAATGATCACTTTCCAGACTTTACAATTAAACAATCTGTGGTGACGTACAGGAAAATAAATTGTATAAAACGTGAACACAATTGGTATGTTGTTGCTGGAAAATTGTAATTGTACATGAATGGTGCTGAACAGTAAAGTGACAAATACAATTAATTGACACACAACAATAGTGGCCATAATATACAATATGTATAGATAGATATATATACTGTTTTAATGAAAAACATGAGATAAAAGTTAATATCTGTACAAATCTTCTTTTACAGGAAATAATTTAAACTATACAGCTGTTTTAGATTAATACATACAGTGAAGAACAGGACTTTTCACCAGGCATAACCTCAGAAATCTTTATGGTATAAAACATTTCATTGTCTTGCTGCTACAGTAAATCAGACAGGAGCTTTAGACGTCAGACATTCCAAAAAGACACTGATATTCTCAACGCAAGATCAATAAAACCAGTGGAAGCTCATGTGGTCGTACATTAAAGTCCAGCGAGAGTCCTTTTTATGTATATTTAAAGACTTTTTAAACTGCAGGCCACTCTGATGTTAATGCCGACTCGACCAAGCTCTCTTTCTCTCTTTTAATCTTTCAGGAAATGCATGCAGATGCGAAACGCGGCATCACACGATACTTTCAAAGTAAAGGAGAATTTGAATGGGAACAGCAGACATTTGAACTACCTTTTTTCTCTCTCTTATGAAGGAGAGACGGTTGAGAAAGGGTGACGCTCTATATAAAATATCCTGAATAGCGCATATTGACCGCAGAGGTTGATTCCTTTCTCAGTTGAGGAGGTTAAATACAGTACAAAGGCTCGAGGAGCTTCAGTAGAAAGTGCACTGTGTAGGAGCTGCCACAAGGCGCTGGGGCAGTGGGCTTCAGGCTTTGATGTCTGAGAAGCTTGTGTAGGTTTCACTGCAGCTGGACGACGTGCTGAGGTTTCCAGACCCACTGCCTTCTGTGGGGAAAAACATGCATGTACTTACATGAGCTAAATTCATGATGGGGATTTATTGTGTGATGGGTGAAAAGCAGGAAATTGTGTTACCTGAGCTGGAGAGAGATTGAGAAGATTTGGATTCTCTGATGAGAGTGAGCAGGTTTGCAGCAGGGACCCAGCCCTCCTTATTGGTCCGCAGATTACGTACAAACCTGGAAAACAAAAAACAAAAACATCAATATCACACCATACTGATACCACACCAGCCTCTGCTTACAGGAAACATTATGTGATTCTAATTTGGTCATCCTAGAAACATCAAAATGAGCCCAGATAATAATGCATGTGTGAAATATACTTGTCATCCATAAGATCCAACACTCAAAATGCCAAAATGGACTTAAATATTTTAAATATGTGGGCAAAAAAAAACAGCCCTGAGGTATTCCTCTGTGTAATTTCCTGTTATTTAACATTTTATATAGGTTTTACAATATTCTATTAAGCCTATGAAATTAGGACTAGGTTATGATGATGTGCATTATTTACAGCTTTATTTTTGTATTTTATGCATTTATAGTGCATTTTATATAAAAGTATTTAAATTAATATATTATTATTAATATATTAAAATAATATAAGTAATTTGGTTTGGACAAATTCTTGTAAAGTAAAAGTAAAATAAAATAAAATAAAAAATATTATAAGTATAACCTAAATGCAATGGTAAAAACACACAAAATGTGAAATTAAAACATTTTTATTTTCCCTAAATAATTATTGTTTTTATTGAAGAATACTGGAATCACAAAATTAATCGTGGTTAATTTATTCAGTATATTAAAATAATTAACCAAGTTAATATATCAATAAAATGTTTGAAAACAAGCAGCTTTTTCATAATTACAGCAGAAATACCAGAAATAACATTCATATACTGAATATTGTGTTAGACAAAGGGGGGCCTTCGAGTCAAAATGTTCGAGAATCACAAAAAAAAACCAACTAATAACTAAAAAAAAAAATTGTTGAAACAAAACAAATAAAATAAAATGCAAATATTTGTTTGCCTTTGAAACTAACTGAAATAAGTTTACATTAAAGCACAAAAATTACTGATAATAAATATAAACAAAATAAAACTGAAATAAAGATAAATTAAGTAATATTTTTATTGCCATATCAGCATCTGTGGCTCTTTTCATGGCAAGATAAATGTATTAAAAATAAATATAAATAAGTAATATTAGTAAAAATTAAACTACATTTAAAATGAAAACTGAAAATATTAAAAATAAACACAAACTGAAAATATTATTTAAAATAATATTAGTATATAAATAATACTAAAATAACACTGATACATGACAGTCCTAACTGTTTAGATTGAGAATTTATTACAATTGGTTGATTCAACAGAATCAAAGACCCATTGAATTCAATTGTCAATTTATTAAAAACCACAAAAGATTTTTTGGGTCATAATGGTTTGGAATGTGGAACATGATGATGAGTAAATGATGACAGTATTGACATAATCCTGAATGTGTGAATTAGTGGCGAAGCTACGCCTGGGCCCACCCAATAAATAGTTGGTCATTTTCCAAAAAGATGTATGAAATAATTTAATAAGCGATAATTGTAATAAATGTCTTATCACACTGTAACTTTATTTATTTAGTTAAAAGAATGATTAAATGCAGTTTTCCATGGTCAATTGCAGGCGGTTTCGTAGTTTCCCCTCTCCCTAGAGGTGCACTTCACACGCTTGTCAAAATGAAAAAATTTGAAATATTGCAGAAGGACATGCAAAGGTAAGTACAAACATTTATAGTGTTATATAATTCATATCGTCTGTTTGGTGCAGAAACCTCGTATTTCCATATTTTGTCATTTTTATTTATTTATTTATTTTCATAAATCATTACTATTGGTCACCCTTTACGTCTCGCTGTGGGATTTTCAAATATTTAACCAAAGAAAACTATTAAAAAGGGCTTGTGGCTAAACCTCGTAACTCAATTGGCTCTTCAAACCTGTAAGTTGATGAAAACGCAATACACTTACTGCCTCAGATGCAGCTGTTAATGACACATGCATCTCTGACATTCTCCAAAATTTGCTGGTCAAAAACCTCATAACTCCATTTGAGTTTGATTTTTGTAAAATATGTCCGACCATATATAAAATCATTCATTCATATAGGTTATTTCTTATTTGCTGCTTTGTAACTTTGAACTGTGCTGCATTTTTTCTTCTTCTTCTGATAATTTGGCATGCAGTTTTCATACTCGATTATACGATTTGTCCACCGTGTTTTATGAAGGCCCACCCGTTTTAACATTTCTGGCCTCGCCCCTGGTGGGAATCTTACCAGCGTCCATCGTCTCCCTCTCTCACCAGCTCCACCGTGTCTCCACTCTTAACTGTCAGCTCCTGTGGTCCGCTTTTATCATGGTCAGCTACTACCACATACCTGCCTGGAGACTACATGCAAAAACAAACATGAGTCAGACCATCAGTGCTCAAACAAACATAGAACACAAGGAATCGTGCAGCAAAGAGTGCTTGGACTCACCAGTTTCTTCCCTCCCTCATCCTCAGGATCAGAGTTCATGGGGTCCTCAGTGCTCGAGTAACCGTCGTTCTCCTCAGACGCATCCATAGACAGCGATGCCTTGGAGAAGCCTTGTGGAAGAGAGGGCGGGTGAAACGGATGTGACAATTGGATTATGGTAAGACAACGAAAGAGAGGGATAAATGGTGTTCCACATAGATGGTGCGTGGAAGATGAAGAAGAAACTGAACTGGCTCTGTTTCAAAACATAGTTAGCTCTTTTGTCTATTCCTTACATATATAAAAGGCTAACTGTCATGGAACCTCACTCTGAGAAGAAAAGGTTCTATGTAGTAGAATATAGTATAGTAGAGTTCCTGTTAGGCACTTCATATATAGAACCTTTTAGGGGCTTTTAGTTAATTTTTAATTTTAATTACATTTTATGAATTAAACTGCTCGTAAAATATTTTATCAGTATAAAAACACTGAAATATCCCATTAAACATGAACATCAACAAGTATTATGCAATCATTTAAGACATTTCTCCTCCTTTTTGGCATAAAGCATTCTTTAAAATTGTGTCAAGAACCCTAGGGTTCTATATTGAACCCAATTGAAACTTTTTTCTAAGAGTGATTTGAAACGCTCCACATAAGCAGTAACGTGCCACAATAATAGAGGTCTTTAATCCTTCCCTCGGGTCATTTTGACCCGAAATTCATTTTTAAACATTTCTTTTAAAAATTGAGTGTTCATCGGAGTTGTCCAAGACCATAGGACTTTTGTCGCACTTGAACTGCGAATACACAAAAAAATTGACTGGATTTGAGGAGTTTATGTGGTTGTAATAAAAAAGTAACAAATCCTTCCCTCGTGGGTCAATTTGCCCCCTTAGGAATTAATGGAATGCGAGGAATGCTTCACTGCACACAGAAAAACCTAAAATGTTCAAAATTAATACTAAAAATGCTAAAACTTTACAAATGTCTACATGTGTATCTGAATGCATACTGAAGAGATAAACTCAAGAACTGACTTTAGGACCCAGCGGAACAGCTCATTTGCTCCATATAGAGCTATAAGGCCATCTAGTGGCAAGAGTCATGAAATGTTATATAATTTTTTTCCCCTCACAAGAGGTCACAGAGACAGCCAAATTGATCCAATGTGAGATATTTTGAGCTGATTTGAGCTGGTTATTGCATGTATTGGAGTTATTTTGAATTTAAGTCGAAAGAATGTGCTAAAATTATATTATTTATTGATAAGATCCAGTAATTCAAAAGGTAAATAAAATAAAAAATAAAAAAATAATAAAAAAAATCTCACAAAAAATGCATTAAAAAAAAAACTAAAATAATATAAGCTTTCTGGACAAAAAAAAAAAAAATTTTAGGGCTTCGGGTCATTTTGACCCGCGAGGGAAGCATTTATTACAGGATGCTTGGGATTTCAGTAGAGTTTGGCATTAGCATGTCGCTAAGCTAACAACACAATAGCACATCTAGCACACTAATAGTAAATTTGTTTATTCATATAGGTGTCATTTCTCTCAACCAATTCTTGGATGGATGTTTTCACTGAGCTTGTCGCAATGCATTATGGAATTGCCAATTGATGTGAAAGATGCATGAAGTAATAATCACACTTCCAAAGTTTCAGAACAGATTTTGCTTTGGGAGTGTGCATGTGATGCCTATATAGGCAGCACACTAGGTTTTGAAACAGAGCCAAGGCCTCTTTATCTCATAATCCATTTTAAAAGAGGAACAGCTCCAGGCACTGAGCTAACAGCTGTTTGTGTTTTATGTTCAGATTATGACTGTGAAGAAGGCATATGACACATTCGCAAATCATTCAAAACATGTTTATGGAGAGATGCATAAACATTTTTAGATATGAAGCAGTGGATAATCATGGATCCCGGAAGAGTGTTTGGTAGAAATGGATCTGTGGTCTTCAGAATCGTAAAAGTGAATCCAGAACTAGCACCGCAAACCAGCAGACAGGAACCCAAACCAGACACTCATGCAGCTTAAACTCAAGTGTTTCCACACAAAGGGAAGTGCAAGTTGAGATTCTTGCTCAAACTGACATCTTTTGGTTTATAAATGTACAATATTAAAGGATTATCGTAAATTGACAGTAAAAACACAGTACTTCAAGGAATCAACCAGAAATATAAATTCTGTCATCATTTACTAACCCTCATGTCGTTCCAAACCTGTTTGGCTTTTTGTTTTGTGGAACACAGAATTATCTTTTTCCATGCAATTACAACAAATGGAAACTTTGAAAAAAGCCAAAAGAAAACAAAAGAGTTTTCAAACTTCAAAAGGTGGGCAAAAGTATAATATACTGTATGTATATGCCAAAATCTTCTAAAATCATACACACAGAGAAAAGGGGTGTCAAAATTGTGCCTTTAGGGGTACAACAGCTTGTCACTAGGTCAGTACCCTTAAAAGGACATCTTTGTACCTTTTTTACCACAAAAAGGTTCATAGTAGTAACTTAAGGCACGTATTTGTACTTTAGGGTACTAATATGCACCTTTTAGGAGTAAAAAAGGTACAAATTTGACACCCTTTTTCTCTGTGTGTATGACAGCTTTGCATGAAGAACAGGTCAAAAAATTCTTATTCACTGAAAATCTTCATGAGAGAAATACTGTAGTTATCAATCTAATTTGTGAATGAATCATTCTTTTATGTTAGATCTTTTCAATGAAGTGATTGATTGTCTGAATGATTCATTCGTGAAATTCACTGAATCAAAGATCTGATTGCAATGATTATCAAGTTAAAATCTCACCAGAGGGAAAGATTGTCAGTGAATAACAACCACTTCTATAATACTTTTATGGTGTGTATGCTTCGTTTTTGAAGCTTGAACCCTTTGGTCCTCATTCAATGTAAATGCATGGAAAACAGCAACCAGTAAATTGTAAAACATTTCTTCTTTTGTGTTACACAGAAGCAAGAAAGGCATACAGGTTTGAAATGACATAAGTAAATAATGATGATAATTCAAATTCAGTGGATTCATTTAAAAAAAAGAAGAAGAAGAAGAAGAGGAGAGAAATAGGAAGAGATGATCAGATCATTTTTCTCTCTCCTGTTATACAATATAAACTGGGCTGGATTCACATTCTCCCACAGTAAGAGCATTTTAGATTTACAATAGTAATTTATTGAGCAGTTATGTCAGAGAGATGCCATTTAGCACTGTGATTTATCCTGCAAACCACCAATTACAGTGCAATAATATCATACCCTGTGGTTAGTGTTTGCCAGTCTGAAAGTGTGAGAGAACAATAAAGACAATAAAGTTCATTCCCACACCAGGCATCTAGTTACCTCTCCTTTTAGTCTGCAACAGACTAGAAGTGCTCATCCATCTCACTCGGGTAAGAGAGATGTGGGGACCTGCGTCTAAGGGAGAGGCAGCCGATAAGATTTCATAGACTCCATCACCAACTACCACAGATCGCTTTTGTTGGTGGGGTATACAGCACTAAAGTCAGTTTGTTTGGATACGCTTAACACCTGATATAGAAGCGTTTTAGTTTTTTATTATGTCAGGCTGATGTATGAAAGATGGTGAAACCTAATATATGAAGGTGAAATAAAATGTGGAAACCACATAATATGATAAAATAAATGCTTGGGAGCACAGAACACTGGTCATGGCTGATGTTGGAGGAGGGAATGCTGGGAGTTTTTATGGGACAGTGTACCTCTGAAGCCAAACGGTGTAGGATCACTCTTAATCTCATGTCTTTTAGTTTTGTGATCAGGACTAGGGGGGGATGATCCTGGCAGCCATAGCAAGGAGCGAGAAAGGAGAAAGAAAAGGATAAGAGGACAAAAAAATCAGGAAAGAAGAAAGAGAAAGTCTATAGCAGGGTTAAAGGAAAGATTCTTAAATATTATAAAGAAAAATCTGGCAGTTCTACAGGGTGAAAGCCTCTAAAGTAGCACGTACGCTAAAGTCTTACACTGTGCCCTAACCATTTGTGATGTGATAAAACAACATCTGATAAAAGATGCTTTACCCCCCAGTTTTGTGCTGTCACAGTGAACCCAGGGAAATTAAATCTGTCCAAAATCCCACTCCCATAACCATATATAAAATAAACTTTAATAAATAAATAAAATTCATATAATTTTTAGTTTCAGTGTGGACAAATTCTTATAAATAAATACATTTTTTAAAAATCGCAAAGAATTTTAGGTTTCAGTGTGGACAAATTCTTGTTCCTGGAAATAAAGTTGTGTCACGCAAGGTTGAGGCCCTTCCACAGTATTAACAAAAAAGTAGTATAAAATAAAATAAAAATTTGTTGTGAGCAAATTTTTGTTTCTGGAAATAAAGTTGTATCCGGCCTAGTTTAGGCCCTACCAGTGAACCCAGGGAAATGTAACTGGTCTAAAAAAAAAAATATATATATATATATATATATATATATAAAAATAAAAAAATAAAAATAATAATAATAATAATAATAATAAAAATGAAAATAAAAATAAAAATAAAAATAAAAATAAAAAGGTTTTGTTGTGGACAAATTCCTGGAAATAAGTTGTCACACCTGGTTATGGCACAGTAAATAGCATTTAAGTAATGATGGTTCTAAACTCTAATGTAACCAAGCTTGAACTATGATGTTAAACTGCTGCTAATCTAGACTTTCTGCTCTACACTAGAGTCTAGTGTATCCTGACACTGCACTGTACCTGAAGGGCAGAGAGTGACCATTGGTAGTGTGAGGCTTTTGCCACCAGAGGTTGCTATCAGCTCTGCAGTGAAGTTCAAGCCAAATCTTAGTACTTATTCCAGGTTAAATATTTTCCATTTATCCAATGTCACTAAACTATTTGTTTTAAAATGTATCGTAGTTAAAATAATACATTTTTACTAAGAAATTTCCGCTAAACATGCTTTTATTTTAGAAATGTTTTCATCAATATGCAATCACCCTGCTGTAAATGTATTGCCCGTGACCATGTAAAGTTGTGAGCCCTCCTGATGTACCTTTTTGACTCTTGAGGTTACTGAAGCCCTGCAGTGTAAAACGTTTTTTAGCCACTGCAGCTCTCTCAGTGTTGGGACTGGTGACAGTCTCGTCTATTCTCCACAGAGACAGAGAGAAAGAAAGAGGAGGGGGAAATAATAAAGGCTGTTACAGGTTTAGTCTGAAAAAAAAACTAGGATAAAAGAAACACCAGGGGTCACAAAGAAATTCATCACAGAAATTCACAGTCTAAGCAGCAAGAGGAAAGACAGCAGCATTCTGAATTGTGAGACAGATTTAGGGAAACATTAGTCTGGGGTTGGTTTCACTGATACATTGACTGACTGATTTCAAATATGTCCTGTGTAATATCAGAAAGACGACCTCTGAAAAAGCGTACACACAGACGGTGCTACTTCCTTACAGTATGCAAAAAACAGTACGTATGTCCGAATTCATAGTATTCAAAAAAAAAATAAACAGTAGGCGAAAAGTCCCCGGATGACCTACTACTTCCGGCGAGATTCTGAAGTTTGCATACGATGGACACTTTATCCCATGAGGCCACGGGAGAGGATTTGTGAATTGCAGATGCAACTGACGCTGGTAGGTCACGTGACAGTAACAACATGGCGGATGTAGTACGTCTGAATTTCTTTCATACTACCCATATTCATACTATACAGAGCGTTTTTTTTTAATGGTCGCGGAGTAAATTCAAATGATACATTCAAACGTAGTACCTACTCAGACAGTACGCGATTTCAGATGCAGTGAGAGTGTTTATGTTGTGCATGTTGAGAAGGGCTGACTGACCTTTGACCTTGTCGTTATTTTTTAGTAAGGCAGCCGTACTGGGATCTGCTGTTGTCGGTTCAGTTTTCTTCTCTTCTCCCTTCTTGAGGCTCTTTGGGTTGGTCTTGAAGGGGCTCAGGGTTAGGCTGCTGCTGGTGGGAGTTAACTGATCTGAGCCCTTCTGCTGTCTCGCCTCTGTAATACAACATCACAAACATTATTAGATAACTACAAACAATAAAGCTGATAACGTGAAGTGTGTCATTTCTATATACTCTACCGTTCAAAATGTTGGGGTTGGTATGATGTTGGTAATGTTCTCTTATGCTCACCAAAGCTGCATTTATTTGATCAAAAATACAGTAAAAACAGTAAAATTGTGAAATATTATTTCAATTTAAAATCATTTTCAATTTAAATACATTTTAACATGTAAGTCATTCCTGTGATGCAAAGCTGAATTTTCAGCATCTTCAGTGTCACATGATCCTTCAGAAATCATTCTAATATGCTGATTTGATGCTCAAGAAACATTTCTAAGTTGAAAACAGTTGTGCTGTCTAATATTTTTCAGGATTCGTTGACCAATAGAAAGTTCAAAAGAACAGCATTTATTTGAAATAGAAATCTTTGTAACATTAAAATTGTCTTTACTGTCACTTTTGATCAATTTGATGTGTCCTTGCTAAATAATAAAAAGAAAGAGTAAAGGTCCGTTCACACCAAGAACGATAGCTTTAAAGATAACTATAAAGATAACTATATTAGCGTCCACACCAGTGGATGATATCGTTCTGTTTATTCTAAGCGCGTGCTTGTCTGTCGCTTTAAATGCTCGAGTTCGTTACAGCAGGATGGATTCTGATTGGCTGTCAATGTTTTTATCGTTTATCACCTGGAAAAAAAACATTCTGAAAATGATTCCAACGATATTGTTTCTCTGTGCCGTTATTGTTATAGCTGTGGTGTGAACTCTGCTATTCTTTAATATTGAGAACGATTTTTAGAACTATATCTTATCGTTATCTTTATAGTTATTGTCCTTGGTGTGAACGGGCCTAAAGGGATCGTGTCTCTCACCTCTGCAGGCCTTTAGTTGCCCAGTTAGAACCTTCCGGATCTCGTTCACCCATGCTGTTTTGATTTCTGGTGTTGGCGCCTGAAAATAAACAATAAAATGACTAGAAAGGTGAGTGACAGGATAAATAAACATAAATAGACATAGGATATTTTTACAAGGACAATGTTTTACCTGTACGATATACACCTCCTCTCGAGAATTACACCAGATCTCAAACTTTTTGTTGTCTCCTTTTGCATTTTCAGTAATCCCTACAGCACTCATCTATCAGAGGACAAGATATAGAAACCAGTCAGTCTCATATAGAAACCTGATATTCCTTGTAAATGTGTTTATCTTCATTAACCTTTATTTATACAAGACAAAACACAAATTAAACATGCAGATTTCATGAGAATTTCTTTTTTTTCTGGGTTAGATTGCACAAAAAATGAAAATGTCCCCATGATTTACTCACCCTCAAGCCATCCTAGGTGTATATGACTTTCTTCTTTCAGACGAATATAATCGGAGTTATATTTAAAAATGTCCTGGCTCCAAGCATTATAATGGCAGTGTATGGCAGCCCAAAATTGAAGCCCAAAAAAAGTGTATCCATTCATTATAAAAGTAATCCACACGGCTCCGGGGGGTTAATAAAGGCCTTCTGAAGCGAATTGATGGGTTTTTGTAAGAAAAATATCCATATTTAACACATTATAAAGTAAAATACCTAGCTTCCGGCGGACCGCCTTCCATGTTCAATTTACGGAAAAAAGTGTAACTGAAGCGACGATGACGTCGACGTCGGACGTAACGTAAAAAGGTGTAACTGGCGCGATGATGACATTGGACGTAGTGTAAGCATTTTGAACTACAAGAGGCGCTACACTTTCTTCGTAAGTTGAATACGGAAGGCGGTGGATACACTTTTTTGGTCTTCAAATTTTGGGCTGCCATTCACTGCCATTATAAAGCTTGGACATTATTTAATATAACTCTGATTGTATGCATCTGAAAGAAGAATGTCATATACACCTAGGATGGCTTGAAGGGTGAGTAAATCATGGGGGTAATTTTCATTTTTGGGTGAAATATCCCTTTAACCACGCCGCCACATCGTCCGACTCATTTCCATGTCAGAGAAATAATAAATGAAAATGAGCTACTTTAATATTCTGTCTTGCAATATTCTTCTTTAACATTCGGGACTTACGTTGAGTGAGTGTTTGAAGCTGTATGACGGGGCTTTCTCATAACCTTCTCCGTTCTCCTCTCGTTTCTTACAGAAAAGCAGAGCTTTCTCATGCAGGAACAGGTGTCTCTGCATGGGCTTAAAGCGCGCCAGGTCTTTCACCTTCGCGTGACCCTTCTTATGCTCCGTCCACACGCTGAACGACCCCTGCATCATCAAGCGGCCCAGATCACTGAGGTTGCCCTGGAAACACATGTCAGAGGTCAACAACGATTCCAAAGGTGACTTACATTATTGATAACCTTTTTCATTCAATCTGCACATTAAATAAGTCCTTACTTCATATCCAGTGATGGCGATAAGGTGCATAGAGTCATTCACAGCTTTCAGGATACCTAGAATAGATGAGAGTGCCTCCTGCAGGTCCTCCTCACCATCGCAGCCTTTACTGTACTTCAACAGTTCCTGATATAAACACACATGAACACAGAGGTTACATCAGACAGAGGTGCAAATATATGAATTATATATCTGCACATGTACTCTGGGTCTAGTTTACCTTCAGTAAAAGCTGGTATTTGGTTATTCTCTGCACAGGCTTGAGCAGGTACGAGTCCAAACCAAGCTTATGCTCCAGTTTCTTTTGACACTCCTGAAAATAGCATACACAAATTCTTTATTTTTCTTTACTATGAATATAGTTCATGATGATGATATTATATAATAATATTATAATTAATTATATTATATATATAAATATATATATAATGTTTAAAAGATGAATACATTTATTCAATTGAGCAAGGATGCATTAAATTGATCAAAAGTGACAGTAAAAACATTTACATTGTTACAAAAAATTATATTGCAAATAAATGTTGTTTGTTTTGAACTTTCTATTCATCAAAAAATCCTGAAAAACATTATTACGGTTTCCACTAAAATATTAAGCAGCACAACTGTTTTCAACACTGATAATAATAATAAATGTTTCAAATCAAATGATGCAAATCATCATATTAGAATGATTTCTGAAGGATCATGTGACACTGAAGACTGGAGTAATGATGCTGAAAATTTATTTTTTTATTTATTTAACTTTATTTCACAGGAATATATTAAAACAGTTATTTTAAATTGTAATAATATTTCACAATATTACTGTCTTTACTGTATTTTTGATCAAATAAATGTAGCCTTGGTAAGCATAAGAGACTTCAAAATTTTTGAACAGTAGTGTATATCAGGTCCTATATATTGTATTCCTAATATATTATCTATGATGCTCTATAATATGACCCTTTGGATTATAGAAATAAATATGTGCTTATAATGTGGTTTATAAGTGTGTGTAGTTTCTTGTAATGTAAGATGACCTGGAAGAAAGCGCAGTCAGAGCACTGTCTCCAAAGAGACTCGGAGCGAGGCTTGTTCTGACAGTACTTCTCGTATATCTGCAAATCCGTCATCTAACAAAGTATGAAAAAGACATTTGAATAATCTATTTCAAAATGAAATAAATCAGAACAGCACAAGATGTAACATCAGACTTACTCTCTCCAAAAAACACCGGCCCACAAGCTCAGGATAGTCTGTGTACGTCTCCAGTTCACGAAGAAAAGTCCTAAAATATATAGAGAATGAGAGGCACTTTAGCTTTATAACACCACACAAGCGGCAGCTCAAACTGAGACAGAGAGGGTTCACTCACTTCTTGTGAAACTGGTATATCTCATGCATGTTGCCAAAGAGGATGTCCTTCTTGTGAAGCAGCGTGTTGGGGATGAGATGAGCCATGGCTGGATTGTCCATTTCTGCTGCATAACCCTAAACACAAATTCATTTGTCAAGTCAAATGTAATATAAGTTATTAAAGTCACCATGAAATCAAAATTGACAATTCTTATTTTTTCATGGAATATTGCAGGGTTTATTACAAACCCGATTCCAAAAAAGTTGGGACACTGTACAAATTGTGAATAAAAAAGGAATGCAATAATTTATAAATCTCATAAACTTATATTTT
The DNA here is from genome assembly GCA_039654105.1 of Coreius guichenoti. Classification (NCBI taxonomy): domain Eukaryota; kingdom Metazoa; phylum Chordata; class Actinopteri; order Cypriniformes; family Gobionidae; genus Coreius; species Coreius guichenoti. The sequence goes on along the minus strand of CM077170.1, from coordinate 38,799,913 downwards.
ATTCACAATAGAATATAGATATATCAAATGTTGAAAGTGAGACATTTTGAAATGTCATGCCAAATATTGGCACATTTTGGATTTCATGAGAGCTACACATTCCAAAAAAGTTGGGACAGGTAGCAATAAGAGGCCGGAAAAGTTAAATGTACATATAAGGAACAGCAGGAGGACCAATTTGCAACTTATTAGGTCAATTGGCAACATGATTGGGTATAAAAAGAGCGGCAGTGTCTCTCAGAAGTCAAGATGGGCAGAGGATCACCAATTCCCCCAATGCTGCGGCGAAAAATAGTGGAGCAATATCAGAAAGGAGTTTCTCAGAGAAAAATTGCAAAGAGTTTGAAGTTATCATCATCTACAGTGCATAATATCATCCAAAGATTCAGAGAATCTGGAACAATCTCTGTGCATAAGACCGGAAAACCATACTGGATGCCCGTGATCTTCGGGCCCTTAGACGGCACTGCATCACATACAGGAATGCTACTGTAATGGAAATCACAACATGGGCTCAGGAATACTTCCAGAAAACATTGTCGGTGAACACAATCCACCGTGCCATTCGCCGTTGCCGGCTAAAACTCTATAGGTCAAAAAAGAAGCCATGTCTAAACATGATCCAGAAGCGCAGGCGTTTTCTCTGGGCCAAGGCTCATTTAAAATGGACTGTGGCAAAGTGGAAAACTGTTCTGTGGTCAGACGAATCAAAATTTGAAGTTCTTTTTGGAAAACTGGGACGCCATGTCATCCGGACTAAAGAGGACAAGGACAACCCAAGTTGTTATCAGCGCTCAGTTCAGAAGCCTGCATCTCTGATGGTATGGGGTTGCATGAGTGCGTGTGGCATTGGCAGCTTACACATCTGGAAAGGCACCATCAATGCTGAAAGGTATATCCAAGTTCTAGAACAACATGTGCTCCCATCCAGACGTCGTCTCTTTCAGGGAAGACCTTGCATTTTCCAACATGACAATGCCAGACCACATACTGCATCAATTACAACATCATGGCTGCGTAGAAGAAGGATCCGGGTACTGAAATGGCCAGCCTGCAATCCAGATCTTTCACCCATAGAAAACATTTGGCGCATCATAAAGAGGAAGAAGCGACAAAGAAGACCTAAGACAGTTGAGCAACTAGAAGCCTGTATTAGACAAGAATGGGACAACATTCCTATTCCTAAACTTGAGCAACTTGTCTCCTCAGTCCCCAGACGTTTACAGACTGTTATAAAAAGAAGAGGGGATGCCACACAGTGGTAAACATGGCCTTGTCCCAACTTTTTTGAGATGTGTTGATGCCATGAAATTTAAAATCAACTTATTTTTCCCTTAAAATGATACATTTTCTCAGTTTAAACATTTGATATGTCATCTATGTTGTATTCTGAATAAAATATTGAAATTTGAAACTTCCACATTATTGCATTCTGTTTTTATTCACAATTTGTACAGTGTCCCAACATTTTTGGAATCGGGTTTGTATAAATGATTTATCCGTGCACATAATTTTTTTAATTCATGTGCCCTTGTGATCTTTATTCAAAATAGCATCTTGCATCTCTTCTCTTCTCTGATGACATGTTTACTGGTGTGAGGGCGGGACAACCTGTCACTCACAGGAGATCCACCAATAGCAAACCACAACCATCCAATCAATTCCCCATGGACAAAATCAAATCCTGCCCTACATTTTTCCTTGTTCAAGAAGCCGTTTTACTTGGATATACGTCACAATAGGAAAGAAAAGACAATTGCAACTTCTGTTTCATGCTGACTTTAAAACATAAACAGAATTGATCTGAGCTCTAGTAGTGAAAGGCGTCAGTGTAACTCACCTCCAGCACACACAGCAGCTCCTCCACATACGCTCTCTCCGTCTCCAACAGCTCATTCATCACATGCCTGTAGTGGACGGACATTCAACAGATAATTAGTAAAATAGGAAATGACACACAATTATAGCTTACTTTCTTTTTAAGTCGCCCCTGACTGACCGTCTAAGCACAGCAAAGTTCTCCTCTTCATCAGAGACAGACGTGTGTCTGCTACCATCATTCTGTAAGTGCATATCTCCCTGCAAATACAAACAACCATGCATCAATTTCTATGTACATAACACACATACAGTGTCTTGAAAATGTGTTCAACACAATTCTGTCATTTCATTAAAAATCACAAACAATAATGAGAAGTTGGTTCTGTGGAATATTTTTAGCTCAATGTTCAAAATTCACTCAAACTAGAGATGAGATACCTACTTTTTTGCAGTTTCCATTGATGATATCACCCTCTATAGTCTTCTCCCTATGAGCTGGGGTAAAAACACACATGCATTAAAAATAAAATATATATTCTTTTGTGTGTGTGTGTGTGTGTGTGTGTGTGTGTGTGTGTGTGTGTGTGTGTGTGTGGGGCAATGATCCCTGCAGTTTTCTATTATGAACACTAGATGGCAGAAAAGAAAAATAGGTAACGGTATATGTGTGTGTGTTCTTGTATATATGGTTTATAAGGACATAAATGTGTATAATGAAATGGGAATTACAACGTAAACATGGTTTAAGAAGACACTTTCTGTGTCCTTGTAAACCAAATGGCTTAAAAAAACCCTACTAAACTGTTTTGAAATAAAAAAAAAAAAGTCAATTTTTTGTGTGATGGGTGGGTTTAGGGGTAGGGTTAGTGTAAGGGGATGGAATATACAGTTTGAACAGTATAAAAACTATTATGCCTATGGAGAGTCCCTGTAAATCCCATATTCAAGTGTGTGTGTGTGTGTGTGTGTGTGTGTGTGTGTGTGTGTGTGTGTGTGTGTGTGTGTGTGTGTGTGTGTGTGTGTGTGTGTGTGTGTGTTTGTGTGTTTGTGTGCGTGTGTGTGTGTGGAGGGGTTTATGGGACGACATTGAGAGGACACAAAGACTTCCACACTGCGGAGGAGAGAAGCCACTGCTACACTGCTCTGTAAAAAACTGCAGTATTAACATTTACCTCTCTGCATAAAATGCACTATTCGTGTAATATTAATTAATTAAAGTTTATTAAAAGTAAATTCAGAATGAATACAGCCAGCTAAATAATTGAGATATTTAATTCTTTGAGATATCTAAGCTGTTTAGAAACTGAGAACCCAATAATCCTGAACTCTGGGAACTAAAGTAAATGTGAACATTGGAGATGAATAAACTTATCCCCAAGTGTTTGTATGTATCATCCGAATCGTTAAGTTGTGATGTAAGGAATACTGTTTCCAATTCACTATTTTTTTCAATTGAGAATATCATCTCAACAGCCATTTATTTATTGCACACATTTAAGCTCAGCTTTTAAAAATTCACAGTGTACGCTACAGTTTCCTGGCTCACAGTGTCCCACACACCAATATTTAACAATTCATAAATGATGAATCATTGTCTGGCCATCTGAGATTTTGGTACACTTTTAAAAATAAAGGTTACAAAAGGGGGTTTTCACAGCGATGCCATAGAAGAACCATTTTTGGTTCCCCAAAGAACCTCTAAGTGAACAGTTCTTAAAAGAACCATTTTTTCTTAGTGCGAAGAACATTTTAATAATCTGAAGAACCTTTTTCCACTATAAAGAACCTTTTGTGGAATGGAAAGGTTCTATGGATGTTAAAGGTTCTTCATGGAACCATAAATGTTATTTATTATTACAGCACACTGTGAATGTATATTAGCAGCGTGTGATGTTTGCTTTTGGCATCTGATGGAGCATTTGGACCTAGAAACAGTGACACGTTTCTGGGAAACCCAACACACAAAAAGTCACGTTTAGGGGGTTAACCTGGAGACAAGATGGGTGATTTGATGATGGCCTCTGGACGTGGGGCAACGGGCTGCACGGGTCGTGTCTGTTTGGCTGCTAACTTCTTAAGACTGACTCTCCTCTTCTCGAACATTTCCTGCATGGACAGCTGCTTCTGAAACACTTTGTCCACCTGATCCTGTTTGAGCACGGAGAAAATATTCAAACTCAACAAACTAGACAAGACATTTGACTTTCCATATCACTTAACCAATACAGTAAATGTATAAATAAAAATCTATACACACGTATTATGGCTCAGTTCTGTTTTATAATGGTTTTCTGTCTTTTGTCTTTTACCCTGAAGTCTTGAGTGAGCACTGACTCATAGTCCCTCCAAATTGCACTCAAATCTGTCAGCTTGTGCTGATTGGCTGTATCCAGGTAACGCTCAATCTCCTGCAGCGCTGACTCCGCCCCATCCTGTGATTGACACTTATCCACAGGCTGAGACGCCAGCAGGTAGATCCCATCATCACACCATTTAGTGGCCTGAGAGTGACAGAGGAAGAAAAAGAGTCAGTTGTCACCATTAAAGGGGTCATGAATTCAGAAATCTAATTTTCCTTGAGCGTTGGACATATATGAGGTCATTATACTATAAGAATATCCTGTAAGTTTAGAACTGAAAACTTCCTTGTTAGTCCAAAAACAGCTTTAATTTAACAGCCCAGAGAATGACTCGTTGTGTAATGTACCTATCGGAAAGACCGCCTCTGTAGAATAAGATCAACTTCATCATTGCAACTTTGGCCCCACCCACTGGCGTGTTAGTGAGATGACGAGGAGAGATACAGGATCACTGGACTAAAAATAACATTTCCTTCCAAAGGATCCTAATGCTAGGAATGTGGTTATTTATTTTCAACAATGTGAATGTCTCAGTTGAACATTATCTGTTTGTTCGGTACATTTCACTGTGGATTCTTTGGTAAATCAGTTGTAATTTTGGCGCAAACTTTGCAAACAGACAATATGGACTCAACAGTATTGCCACAACATGTAAGTAACTGTGTTAATTCTAATGCCTGATCTGTGATCAGTGATTTCTGATATGTAATGATTCATGTCCAGTCAGATGTTCTTTGTCTATGTCAGTAAATCAAACCGGTGACTAAACGGTCAACTTCACATTGCTTCTCTTAGTAGATGAAAATAATCTGTTATTTAAACTGGGATTAAATTATATATAGAAATCAATCAAAGAAAGCTCCCTTTGCAATTGTTGGAGCTGTCAATCAAACAATCTCAAATTTATCAGTGACTGAGTTCACTGATAAAAGTTGACAGCCTACTCCTAAATTATAAATAGAGTCTATGACCTAAACTAAAGGCTATTAGCTATTTAGCAGGGCATGATCCATTTGATATGCCCAGCTCCAACTTCCAGTTTCAAATGGAAATATGTCAGCACAGGAAGAAAAGTTGTCTCGTTGACTATTTTAGAGAGGTCTTGAACAGTTTTGATGAAGAAATCAACAGGGTGGGCCTACCTTCTCTAGACACTGGTGTAGCTCCATGGCTTTGAGAAGATGAGCTTTCTTGGCCTTCAGGACACTGCTGATCTCCTCACACACAGCCCGCAGCTCAGAGCATTTGGGCAGGATGGAGTCCACAGCGTAATGAGACGCTTCAATCAGCCGATCTGCATCACACGCTAGAGACAGAGCCTGATCCAACACCTCCTACAGATGGAGAGAGATTTTTTTTGGAGTAATGATGCTGAAAATTAAGCTTTGACATCACAGGAATAAATTATTATTATTATTTTAAATTATAGTTTAAAATATATTAAAATAGAAAAAACAGTTGTTTTAAATTCTATTAATATTTTACAATATTACTGTTTTCACTGTATTTGTGATTAAACAAAATACAGCCTTGGTGAGCAAAAAAAAATCTTACAGACCCAAGCTTTTAAACGGCATGTGAATATTTTTATTTGAATAAAGTGACCATGGCAGCAAAAACAAAACAGTATTTTAAATAATATTATAAACTTTAAAATTATGCTATTAGTGAAGGTGACTTAATTTTGTTGGTTAATCTTTAGGTGAAAAAAACAAAAATTGAACTTGGATGAAAAAACCACTTTGTGGCCACCTAGAACTCTCACAATCCCCCTGTGTCAGCAGAATGATTCCAGCGTAGTGATGGGTGATTTATCACATTGGGTAGAACACCCCCCTCTTCTCTCCGCAGGATGAGGACATGTGGGTGATTTCTCTGAAAGGGCCTCAAACTGCTGTGATCAGCAATTTCATTAAGGAAGGCGAGATTTACATGCTTTATAAGACCATATGCTCGTATCTACACACACTAGAACATTATAAGGAACAATGAATGTTCGCTGGGTATGAAGGGAAGAATTTATTGGGTCTGTAATAGATTTTTTGCAGTACTATGTCATTTAATTTTGTATCTGAATAACAGTGTCATAACGTCACCAAAAAAAACAGCAGACAAAGACAGCAGATTAATACTTACACAAGCTCGCTCTTCATGATTGGTCAGCTCTTTCAGGATATGTTCAGCGTGGGCGGGGCTTATTCCTACTTCTGAGAAGCCTGATAGTCTGTCATACACCAGGTCTAAATGAGCTCTAACCTACAACACAGAGGAACAGCCATTTCAACAACTGCTCATACAGAGGTTTTTGGTTAAATCGAAATAAAGTGGAAATAAAATAAAATTTAAATATTAGATGAAAAACAAACTTTTTCTAAGGCAACATTTCCATTTAACTTATGTTTAATAAACATAAATCAAATCTACATAGAAAAACTAATTACAAAAGCACATTAAAAAATGACTGAAACAAATTAAAATGAAAACAGAAAATATAAAAATAAAAGCTCATTCAAATTATTAATGAAGCCTATAATAGTAAATAAATAATTATAAAAAAACCAAAGCATTATCTATGTATCCCTATTAAATTTTTTTTTTAAATATTACAGATGAAGCAGTCTGTGTAACTCACCTCCCTGAACTCCTGCTCAAAATGCCGCAGTTGCAGACATTGCTCTAGCTTGGTCTGATGTTTATCCCAAAAATCATCAAATGCCGCTTCGGTCTCATCTAACTGACCAAGCAACCTATAAAAAGAGAGAGAAGAATATTTCACCCAAACGTTGTCACCATTTATGTTCTTCTGTGGAACACAAAAGGATATGTTTTGAAGAATGTCCAAGCTGCTTTTTACTAGACATTAAAATAATACAGTAAGCAAAGCCAAAAAAGGGCAAAAAGTACCACAAAAAGTCCGATTTTTTTCTTTTTGTCTTCTGAAACCAAAAGACACAGTAGCTTCCGAAGTCGTAACGCTGTAAAAATCCTGCCCACTGTCATAGCTCTGAAATCTCATGCTGTATGTTTGACTGTATCCATAAATAAAAACCTCAAAACAAATATAGCCACATCGAGATAATAAAGGTGGACAGCAGATGCCTGTGGATATTAACACACACACACACACACACACACACACAGATCCCAGAATGCTGCTTCACTGAAAGGTCATGTGAGTAGAGCTGGATTCAGTATGTTCCTGTAAGTCAATGCTCTTTTTGCATGCATGTTTGTAGATTTGCTGTACAATCTTCACCAGGTGGCTTGTCTTGTTGTGTATGCAAAAGCACTGCTGACCAGAACAGCTTATTAAGGACGAAAACTGACCAAGGACACGCAACAGTCTGCTGCTGTATTGTAACCGTCTGGTCTCTCCTTTTTGCATTCCAGCACGGTAGATGGTATCACACACACACACACACACACACACCTCTGAACAGTAGCCAGGTTCTCCAGTTCATCTTGGTTCATGGTGTAATCTGGATCTTTCACCAGCGGCTCATTGATGCTCTCCAGCAAACGTCCTCCCTGACAGAGAGCGATCTTCAAGTCCTCCTGCACACACACACACACACACACACACACAAAATAAACATGCTATTCGGTCCGAATGAAGAACATGAATTATTTATGTAAACTTAAGGTTTGTTTATAGTTTATGGCCATGTGAATAATCCATGTTAAATTATTTATGATCTTACTGGACCTCTTTTTAAGGGCTATGCCTAATAACGAAACATAGTATATGATCTAATCTTTATTATGCACCTCCCTGGAATACTCGACTCTGGTCCATTCTGGTGTGTATATTGTATAAATGTATGTATATTGTACAATACCGGTCAGATGTTTGGAATAATTAATACGTTTTTTAAAAATACGTTTTTTTTTTTTTTTTTTTATGTTTTTGAAAAGGTCTCATGCTCACCAAGGCTGCATTTATTTGATCAAAAATACTGTAAAAACAGTAATATTGTGAAATTTTATTTCAATTTAAAATAACTGTTTTCTATTTTAATATATTTTAAATTGTAATTACTCCAGTCTTCAGTGTCACATGACCTTCAGAAATCATTCTAATATGCTGATTTCTTTTTTCCCTTTTTTTAAAGTGACAATTAAGACTATATAATTTATAATGTTTCAAAGATTTCTATTTCAAATAAATGCTGTTCTTAAATTTGAACGTTCAATTCATCAAAGAATACTGAAAAATACATGTATCATGGTTTCCACAAAAATATTAAGCAGCAAAAACTTTTCAACATTTGACAATAATAAGAACCATTATTAATAATTGAGCACCAATAATAAATGATTAATAATTGAGCAACATATTATAATGATTTCTGAAGGATCATGTGACACCGAAGACTGGAGTAATGATGCTGAAAATTCAGCTTTGATCACAGGAATAAATTACATTTTAAAATATTATTAAAACAGAAAACAGTTCGCATAAGAGACTAAACAACAAAAACAACTAAAAAAATCTTGATTATTCCAAACTTTTGACCTGTAGTGTATACTGTTGTAATGGCAATCAATCTCCTTCAAGTATCATTTTGCTTTCTCTTTCTTTTTACATAATGAATAATAAAAAATACTAAAATAAATACAATAATATTCAAAATAAATAATAATAAAAATGTCCATTTATTTACATATTTGCTAAAAAGCTGTGTTGAAGCAGGATAATGTACAATTAGCTGGTCATTATAAATAAACCCTGATGTTTAGTATACTGACATTAAGTTTTACTTTGTTTTCTGACCTTCATCTTGTCCTTTTTCTCTGTGTGGATGGTTAGAAGGTTGGACGTGGCCTCAACATCATTGGGCAGTTCTGTCTCTGCCAGCTCTGTCCCGAAAGACTGGAGAATCTGTGCTGTTTTCTTCACCATCAGAGCAAAACCTTCAATGGCCTGCATGCATAACACAAACCAAGAGACACATCTGCTGGATCATGCTACATCAGTGCAATACAACACCAGTCACATAACAGCAAGATACCCAAACACAATCACACTAATGGCTGAGTGTGCAACAAATAAAAAACATCCACATGCACTACAAACTAGTGCATCGTACTCAAAAACAGCAGCCACAGATCAGTACGGATGTGCTGAAAATCAATTACTGATTTCTTAAAAGCAAGTCCACAAATGGAACGAGAAGAAATTTGCTCGAGGTGAAGACCAACATCCTTCTAGAGGACTAGTTTTTTTAAATGCGTCATTATAATTATGAAGAACCAAGACTTAAAGGGATAGTTCACCCAAAAATGAAAATTACTTCTTTCAGACGAATACAATCTGAGTTATATTAATAAATATCCTGGCTAATCCAAGCTTTATAATGGCAGTGAATGGGAGGCCAAAATTTGAAGCCAAAAAAAGTGCATCCATCCATTATAAAAATAATCCACACGGCTTCGGGGGGTTAATAAAGGCTTTCTGAAGCAAAGCGATGCGTTTGTGTAAGAAAAATATCAATATTTAACACGTTATAAAGTAAAATATCTTGCTTCTGGCAGACCGTCTTCCGTATTCAACTTACAAAAAAAGCGTAACTGGCGTGACGATGACGTTGGACGTAGTGTAAGCATTTTGAACTACGAGAGGCGCTACAGTTTCTTCGCAAGTTGAATACGATAGGCGGTCTGTCGGTAGCTAGATATTTTACTTTATAAAGTTTTAAATATGGGTATTTTTCTCACAAAAACCCATTGATTTGCTTCAGAAGGCTTTTATTAACCCTCCGGAGCCGTCTGGATTACTTTTATAATGGATGGATGCACTTTTTTGAGTTTAAAATTTTGGACTCCCATTCACTCCCATTATAAAGCTTGGATTAGCCAGGACATTTTTTAATATAACTCCGATTGTATTCGTCTGAAAGAAGAATGTCATATACACCTAGGATGGCTTGAGGGTGAGTAAATTATGGGATACTTTTCATTTTTGGGCAAACTATCCTTTTAAGGTATGTTTAGAATACTATAGCATTCTATCATACTACTACTAAATATGCATAGTATGAAAATGTCCACTTTCACTACATGTACAGAATTCATTGATAGCACACTGCATAGAACTGTATCCCATAATGCAACTTGTCCTTCAATCTCAATACAAATTTAATTTGTAAATCAATGACATATCACCATATTTACACTACCGTTCAAAGTTTGGGGTCAGTAAAGTTTGAAAGAAATGATAACTTTTATACAGCAAGGAAGCATTGAACTGATTAAAAGTGACAGTAAAACCATTTATAATGTTATAAAAGGTTTCTATTTCAAACAAATGCTGTTCTTTTGAACTTCCTATTCATTAAAGAATCCTAGAAACAAATGTATCATGACTTCCATAAAAACAGTTCAGCACGATAATAGTAAGAAATGTTTCTTAAGCATCAAATCATCATATTAGAATGATTTCTGAAGGATCATGTGACACTGAAGACAGGAGTAATGATGCTGAATTCAGCTTTGCCATCACAGGAATAAATTACATTTTAAAATATAACATATGAGACTTCTTTCAAAAGAATTAAAAATCTTACCATCCCCAAACTTTACAACGGTAGTGTATTTCTAAAATGATCAAGAGACACCTCACTGACATAACCATGTAACATAAGAGGTCATGTGACAAATAGCATACTACAGTAGTATACATACACAGCATATATGTACTGCACAGTATGCTATATAGCATTTCCTTTTAAAAAAAAAAAAACTCTGCTATTTGGAAGCTTATGTCGTTTACTCATTAAATAATTTGGTTTTCGTTCAATTGTTCATTCATTGTGTGGCTTCTACATCTAACCAGTCCTGTCCCCACTCTTCATTTCTGCGTTCCACCCATCAGTACTGTAGTGAAAAGGGATCTGTACTCACGGTGCGGTGTGAAATCCATTTCTCATGGCAGTACTCCTGTGTGCCACCCAGTTCCTGCGTGAGCTGTGTGCGGTCGATGTAACTGTGGAGCTCAGTCACAGAGCTGAGCATGATCACCTACACACACAGTTCATAATATAGGGCACTTCTCTCATGTCAGCGTATAATCCATTTCATTACGCTCTTCGTTAACCACACATCGCACACATTCAGTGAGCCTGAGCCTGTGTGTGTGTACTTACCGGCACCTTCATTTTAAACTCATCCTTGTTAAACTTAAATAAGATGTCTGAGATTGTCCGCTGGAAGAGGGTTGTGGGTCTCAGTACCAGCACCAGCTGCAGGTTGCCTGGGAAAGAGCCCTATAAAACACACAAACACATAGAAAACTAAGAAAAACATGCAAAACAGGCAAGCAAAAATAAATATAAATACCAAAGCTTATGTTAGTGAGCCATTACATTTGACTGGTACAGCCTCCCACTTTTTGCACTGACACACACACACACCATCTATATTCTGTTGCCATGACAACCCAGTTTCTTGAGACACTAGAAAGGCTAACAATGGTCTCACATATGCTTCCCTCCCTGAGCGCGCTCTCTCTCTCTCCCTCTCTTTCTCAGTGAATGCATGAACACACACACCCCTCGTGGAGTTCTTGTGTTTACAGTTTCTTCATTAAAATGCCTCCCTACTGGGCACCACGTCAAATCAAAAATATGTCTGCAGATCAATACAGAGCTGTGATGTTTGCGTGGACTGTGGTGTGGGTCTCCTGACGGCAGAAGACTCAGCAGCCCCCGTGTGTGCTGGTCAGTAAGCAGTGAAGCAGAAAGAAGAGGCTTTACAATGTGACACTGAGAACTGATTTAAAAAACATTGGTCCTGTATTAATATGAATATATCCGACCATTAAAAATTATATACATTCTCACAATTTATTAAAGTTTATTCAGTTACAATAAATCATTTCCTTGATAAGAATGGAATAAAATATTTCGTTAATTCATTATAGTATTAACTAATTATATAAACATAACATTTTTTACATGATGTGCAATTAATTTGCGATTAATTAATAGGCACATCAAATTTGGCTGAGAAATTACCCCCAAAAGATCATTTAAAGTCATTATTGTGTTAAATGAGAAAAGCATTAAATAGACATTACAAAAAGTAGCTTTAGAAAGAAATATTTTATTTGATTCAACAGAATTTACACATGAACTTTTAGGCTATAGTGGCCATGATTTTTTTCCAGCTCCATTTACAGACCAAAACAGTTTGGTTACCAACATTCTTCAAAATATCTTCTTTTATGTTACGCAAAAAAAGAAAGTCATACAGGTTTGAAACGACACAAGGGTGAGTAAATGTAAATAAACAGAATTTTCATTTTTGGGCAAACTATCCCCAAAATATTTTTTTGTATTTATTTTTTTGATACTTTAAATAAGAAACTAAAACTGCCAGAAGGTGGTGGCAAATGTGTAAAGGCCAATTCACACCAAGGACAATAACGATAAAGATATAATTCTAAAAATCGTTTTCAATATTAAAGAATAGCAGAGTTCACACCACAGCTATAACGATAACAGCACAGAGAAACGCTGGAATCACTTTCAGAACGATTTTATCCAGCTGATGAATAAAATAAAATAATGAATAAAATAAAAACATTGACAGCCAATCAGAATCCATCCTGCTGTAACGAACCCGAGCATTTAAAGTGACAGACAAGCACGCACTTAGAATAAACAGAACGATATCGTCCGCTGGTGTGGACGCTAATATAGTTATCGTTATAGTTGTCTGTATAATTATCGTTCTTGGTGGGAAAGGACCTTAAGTCATTGAGTCATTTATTCATTTGATTCATTAAAGGCAGCGGCTATTTGCAATAAGTGCAATGATATAGATGCTATTTACACTAAGTGAAAATAGTAATATATTCTATTTAGATCATGTAAAAGTAGCAGTTAACTAAACAGTAATTAGATGCTATTTATACTTTATTTGGGCAGATACATACTATTTGCACCTTTATTTCCACTTTTAGAACATTTTCTTCATTTTTATTGAAAGTAAATGCCTTTCCGATGTGATATGTAATGGGAAAAGGGAGAAGAGCGAGCTCGGCAAAAGGCGGATTTGAACCCGGGTCGATCGCGTCAAAACCTAGTTCCATTAGCCTTACGCTCTAATGACTACGCCACTGCAGTGCAGGCATTATATAATGCACGTCTTTTTTAATCTTGTGTGGCCCAACCAGGCTTTGTTGGGCGGAGCTAGTGTAAATAGCGCTTGCCAACAAGGCACACTTGGTGTAAATAGACATTCCGTTCATGAAAATGGCTGATTCATTCAGGAATTAAGTAAATGGCTCTCTTTATAAATGGGCCATTGAATCACCTGATTGATTCCCTCAAAACGCGGATTCATTTGGTAATGAAGCAACGCTGTGGCGCAACAGTTCTGCTCTGGCTTTATAGGCAATATTTTCATCAGCAAAATTGAGCAAAAACAGACAATATTATGTCTAAAATATAACACAATATTAACTTCTTATTTATTGAACTGTTGTATAAAATCAATATCACATTTTCACTCATGCTATTCGGGACAAAAACAGCACTTGTGTGATATTGTGCTCGTTACTCGTGAGATATTTCTATTTCATATGATATAAATATGAGACAAAAACTCATACAAGGGCATTTTTGCTCAAACTCATGTTTGTAGCACAATAGTGCTGGTTTAAACCAAAACCCCAAGTATATGATATAGTAACAAATTAAAATTCAAGTCAAATTTCATTAGCATGTTCCCACTGCACCCAAACTGCCCAGTCACTCTGACCACAGATTTAAAGGGGGTGGTGAGATGAACAATCGGGATTTGTTATAAACACTTAAACTGTCCCAAGAATCACAGTCACGTCCATACAGCTCTGCGGGAATCTGCCAAACATGAGAAGAGATAATCCTACAGTGGTCTGATCTCACAGTCTGCCACGCTGAAATGCCTCCAGCTCTGGGTTTCGAGGAAAATTTGTTTACCCTGCCCCCCTTTTTTTCTTGGACAGTGCTGTTGTTTGTTTGTATTCTCATTTAACAATTAGGAAAGAGTGAGATTCAAGGGCTAACGAGAATAATTAGAGTGGCAACTGGACGTTTGTTTGCAGAGTGGACCTCAACACAATGAGATATGGCGATTAATTAACTTCACACCTGAAATTTAACATATTCGGCACATAACTAATTACTCATCATATGATTTAAATGGACATCAAAGCATCCGGTTTGTTGAGCCAGCAAGCAACTACCAAAACACCCTAGCAACACACTAACAACTGAAAAAATATAATTTATTAACATAGTTCCATTGTACTCTTTGTAAGCAATTGTCAAATCCAAATGAGCTAAAGATTTTCCATTCATAACGCCCAAAAAGACTCACTCAGTTCCATTAAAAACCTCATGTTTGACTGCTGACAAAAGAGTCTCCTCAAATTGAACCCGCCTTTATATTACCATGACAATATCCTGTTCCTCAGAGGCAGATTGGCCATGCTTGTCCCCAACAACCCGGCAATAACCGAAGAGTCGCAGGGGTCGGCTGTGAGCACAACAGGAAGTCGGAGAAACACGCCCCATTATTGAGTCCTCCATTAAAGCTCATTCAAGCAGATGTGACCAACACAGCTCCTCTTTTAAGAAGCTTTAGTAAACCGCTGTGTGTCTGTGATTGTATTACACGATTGCCTTGGGCCTCTCATAAAGACTGCAATTACAAGATAACGTATCATCGGCCTTGTTTCGTTCAGAAAATGAATTGAATGTGGTTATATACACAGAGCAAACACGCACCCTATGTTTTCCCAAATATGATGCAGTCATTAAAAACTCCACGTTGTTTCTCCATGTTGCAGTGAAAATGTGGTCACCTTCCCTCCCTTCCCCCATAATCGCTTACTCGCGGCATTATTATTATGGGTGGGTATGTGTGTCCATATGTGTTTGTGTGTAAGGACTGCAGTAGTGTTTGTCTGCACACAGTCACACTGCAAAACACTGAAACATTGTCAATGCTGATAATGATACCTAGAGAGCAAGGATGCTGATGGGTAATTCTATCTATCTATCTATCTATCCACATCACTAACATACACACACGCCACACTTTCCAGAAACGAAACAGGAAAATAACAGGATATTGAGAGTGAGAACAAGTGTGAGACGGAGAAAGGAATTACTATGTGCATTTATGGGGGTGTGACTCAAATGTTCTCCTGGGAAAGCCATGTGTGGGGGGGTGTGTGTGTGTGTGTGGGGGGGTGTGTGTGTGTGTAAGGAGATGGAGAAACCGTGTCTCCAGGGAGCAGCTGGTATACCACAGACTAATCAGACACGTGGCATGTGGAATTCAATTAACACACACACACACACACACACACACACACACACACACACACACACACACACACCTCCAGTCCACGCACTCGCTGCGTTTCCTAATTCAATACACAATTCAATACAATTCTAATTAAATTACTTTTTTTGGTTAAATTGGATAGTAAAATGAGCCACAGTACAGGGAAATACTACTCATTAAGGCCCATTATTTCCAACAAAACAAACCAGATACATTTCAATAAATAGCTAGGAATTTAAATCCCAGTGACCCTAATGCTTACCTCCGTGACCTTTCACCTTTCATCTCTAAACTCATACCCTGTGCGAAAATCACTTATGTACAGCTCAACGTCACAGGTGAAACGCCTCCTCATTAGCGCGTTTCACTCTTAACCGTGGATGGATGTGAGGAACCCAAATGAGGTGTCTCTTGATATCATGAGGCTGCAGTCACACTTAACAGGGTACAAGACACTGATGAAATCAGAAAGCGGCAGGAGAAAATACAGATGGCATAAAGCAGTTCTCATGACTGAAAAGCACCTAAAAAAATTTTTAGTGTCATAAATGGTTTAACTTATCAGCTAGTCTCATTTAGGGACAGGTTAAGATGACATACAATCTTAAAAATAAAGCTTCTTTATTTACATTCCACAAAATGTTCTTTATAGTGAAAAAAGTTCTTCAGAATGGTTCTTTTAAGAACTGTTCACTGAAAGGTTCTTTGGGGGACCAGAAATGGTTCTTCTATGACATCGCTGCTTTAGAAGCCTTATTTTTAAGAGTCTATGTCAGATTGGAGTGAAATGCATTTTGTACAGCTTTATCTTCTGATTATCCATTACAAAAACCATTGCCTGATCCATATATATAATAAAGTCTGGGAATAGGCTACTTCAAAGACTCTACCCGTAGGATAAAAATGGATGTGGATGCTTTTTTTCCTTTTACTACGAATGTCATTGGGTAGACGCTCTCCTGTCTTTCAACACACGAGCCTCTTAACAACCTCCCTTGAGACGCCGGAGAGAGCACTGAAGGGAGATGCCCATCCACGCTTTCAGGTCAAAGAAAGGAAATGTTTAGCGGCAGTAAAACCAGAACCAGCAGCACCATAATAAAAGACCTCCAGACACAGCTAGTTGGTCTGGAGGCTGAAGAGCTCCACCGCTGGATGAAATGAGAGGGAGGAGCGTATCAAATACTTGTTTTGTTCATTCGTCAGCTGTTTCATTGTGGAAACAACAGTTAATGCTGTACATATATCCCTTAATAAAACTATATAAAATAAATTTACATTTGAATAAAAAAAAAATAAAATGAGTTTTAGAAAGTGTATGACAAACAATGATCATGAATTGTTAATATGGGCTTGATATAAAAAATTAAAACAAATACACAGTTTATTTGTATGTGTGGGGGGCAAGATCATTGGTCATCCATTGCAAATATTACAAGGATAGTACAATATTTCAATTTAGCTACATTGTGGAAGATGTTTATCTGTGCCCAATTATCATACATTAGCATGCATTAGCACACATTAAAATTTCCTAAAGTGAATTAGATTGGGCCATACGGGGACTAGTTCCGTCAGACTTCTTTGTTCATTGGTGCATGTTGTAGAACGCACAAAATTGCACAAATCTAAATGCAAATCGATGAATAGTACCAATTCTAATAACAAAAAAAAAAAAACAATAATGAGAGTGTGCACAAGGGATTTTGTTCCATGTTAAAAGAAATGAAGAAAGTGATGAACACACTTGCAATTATGCCATAAATGAAACACATTAAGAACATCATTAACATCATTAATACTGCACACAATGGGCTTCAATTCGAATGAATTATTATGTATGATGTTACTAGGACTTTGTATATTTTGTACTGATTCCAGACACGTGTAGGAAAATCTCCTCTGGCCGTTCCACACCAGCTGCACTGCTGATAACCATTACCAATCAGCCATATGTGCTGTGACGGAGGTTAGAGAAAGGAAGCAGTAGATTAAGTGCTTGTGTGTGCCAGTGTGTGTGAGGGGAGAGAGAGGGAGAGAGACTGAATGAGAAGAAAGGAAAAAGGGGAGGGAGAGAGAAACTACTGTATGTATATACAGCATGGTAAAAGCTCTACTTAAAAAAAAAAAAAAAAAAGAAAAAAAAAAAAAGGCTTTTTTTCTTGATCACAAAAAAAATGTGTGTCAGTATATGGCATTTGAAGAAATATTTGTATTTTTATTGACTATATTGACAGAGCAACCAATTTCGTTTAAAGCTAGACAAAATTAAGTTAAAATTAAAAAATACTACCATTCAAAAGTCTGGGGTCAGTAAGATTGTCAGTAAGACAACCAAGGTTGCATTTATGTGATCAAAAATACAGTACAAACAGTAATATTGAGAAATAGTATTACAATATAAAACAACTGTTTTCTATTTGAATATATTTTAAAATGTAATTTATTTCTGTGATCAAAGCTGAATTTTCAGCATTACTCCAGTCTTCAGTGTCACATGATCCTTCAGAAATCATTCTAATATGATGATTTGCAGCTAAAGAAACATTTATTTTTATCAATGCTGGAAACAGTTATTTTCTGCTTAATATTTTTGTGGAAACTGTGATACATTTTTTTAAATAATCTTTGATGACAAAATTAAAAAAGAACATTTATTTGAAATAAACATATTTTGTAACAATGTCTTTATTGTCAATTTCATGCATCCTTGTTGCATATTCTAATTTACCGACCCCAAACTTTTGAACATAATGCCCTTTTTGTTACCATATGCACAATACTGTAAGTACAGTAAGATATTCTATGTAACATTTTTACCATACGAAGATCTAAAGTGGAATTGACAGGAAGGTTGAAAGTAAAATAGAGAAAGAGAGAGGGACATGAGACAAAGGAAGAATGATAATCCTGTTATTTCATTACTGTCAAACCTCTGACATCAACCACTGCAACAAAATGCATTATTGCTATGAAACAGAAAGAGAAATTCCTCTCTCTTCATGGCACAAGATAATCCTGGACTGTGTCATCATTTTTATTAACTAAAGTGGGTTTGTGGGGAATGTAAAATAAACCTCTCTATCAACACAACAGCACAATAATAACAATCTGAACTCGAGATTCATGTAGGCTACTCAGATATAGATCTGATGTCACAAATACATTAAAGCCTGTTAAAAGACAAACGTCACAATAACTGTCTGACATTAGAGTGCTTTAACAAACCCTTAGAAGAAAAGGTTCTATATAGAATCTTAAAGGGTTCTGTCAGGCGCTTCATATAGCACCTTTTAGTGGTTCGCATCATGGGATCAGTTTATGGATTTAGTTCATTTAGTTGCAATTCAGTAATTATTTGGTTAAATTTTATGTATTAAGCAGCTTGTAAACACTATCACGAGAAAAAATTACACAACCTGGTAAACTTGAAAGTATTTAAGACATTTCTCCTTATATAGAACCTTTTGGGCAATAAAGGGTTCTTTAAAACTCAGTCAAGGTCTATATAGAAGGCCAATGAACCTTTACAGGTACAGTGACCATGTTACAATGAGCATCTACAGACTTTTCAACGACATAATTAAATATTAAGAGCATGTTGCTCATTACTATGACTTAGTAAAACTATCCATTTACACTATTAAATGGACACTAATGTAAAGAAATGAATAATTCATTTAGTCACTTTAGACCAGCTGTCATCTTTACAAATAAAATCAGTCATTCATTACATGGGATAATAAACAATCTGTCCAACAACTGCAACCCAAGTTAACAGTTAAACTGGGCCTTGCTTACCAAACCAAGTTTCAAGTTTCACTGTTGTTTAAAAGTTTGGGGTCAGTAAGATTTAAAGGCATTTTAAAAAAATTAATACTTTTATTCAGCGAGGATGCATTAAATTGATCAAAATTGACAGTAAAGACATTTATAATGTTACAAAAGACTTATATTTCAAATAAATGCTGTTCTTTTTAACTTCATCAATTCTTTAATTCATCAAAGAAAAAAAGTATTTTCTACATTGATCATAATAAGAAATAAAATCAGCATATTAGAATGATTTCTGATCATTTTTGATCACTTTGATCACTTTGATCAAATAAATGCAGTCTTGGTATATTTTTAAATCTTACCGACCTCAAACTTTTGAACACTACTGTATGTTCATATGAATGCATTTTTTCCCCATTCAGAACATTTATGCTGGTAAAACGTATATATTCTCATTGCAGTATTAAATAATAACACATCAGTGAGTGATAGTGAAAGAGCCACTAAACATCATCTGATATTCTCCTCTTAGTCTTCAAGCTTTAACCACAACCTTCAATAAGACCTGCAATCCTCACAAAAAACTAGCACTTGTTTCCCACTGATGTATTTTACCATTCCTATGGCAATAAAGTTCATTAATAATGTCAATAATAACAGCAATAAAACAACCAAAGTATGTTGTTTTTACAATTTTGTCTGCACTGCAATTCAAAGATAACTAAAATATAATTTCAGTTGCAGACATAGTTGCCACATTTTGCATTTCTTTGGTAAAGCAGTGAAATACAAATGAGCAATACTTTTCTTGATCACTTATTAGCGTTTGTGAGTGCTGACCCAATTAAACACAGTTAATCTGATTAGCCCACTGACCTCTACCCTACTGACCATCATACACACTCTCTGCCTGCGGCCACCACACTTGTTGACAGCCAGTTTACTAGGAGCATAATAGCACTGATGATCACTACAATCCACACTCAAAACCAGCTAATGAAGACCAGCCGCTATTGTTGATTGAACATAACTTGAGATCATTTGTGCTTTCAGTGTGCTGTGTTTACACTCTAGTGGATGTCTGCAGCATGCGGTGCTGTGGTGCGCTAGACATCTCTGTGGTGGATTAAATATTTACTGTTTCTATGAAAAGAACCGAGGGCCTTGTTTAGATGCCCTCCGATTTGGAATAACGCTGAAATTCCGACTAATCCACACATACAGCCTAAGGCACCTGTCTGTCAGCTCCTATTCTTCATACAGCATGGAAAAAACAACAAAGGCATGCACATTCATATGGACAAGCAAAGAGATTTCATCTTGGAGTATTGAAACACATGCACTGCATTTTTTTGTCAGTACAAATAAATAAACATACTTAATTCAAGATAATTACTTCAAAAGCAAAATAACAAGTTAACAATTCTTGTTTTCTGAATTTCTTTTTATCAAACTTAAGTGACTTTACACTTAAAAGGACAGTCCACCCAAAAGTGAAAATTCGGTCATCATTTTCACACCCTCAAGTTGTTCCAAACCTGTATGAGTTTCTTTGTTCCGCTGAACACAAAAGAAGATATTTTGAAGAATATGGATAGCCAAACAATTGATGGTCCCCACTGACTTCCATAGTATGGAAAAAAAAACTATTATGGAAGTTAATGGACCCATCAGCTGTTTGGTTACCGACCTTCTTCAAAATATCTTTTTTTGTGTTCAGCAGAAGAAAGAAATTAATGCAGGTTTGGACCAACTTGAGGGTGTGATAATGATGACAATTTTCATTTTTGGGTGAACTATCCCTTTAAAACAAGAAAAAATGTTTGACAATGGAGTAAGAAAACATTTAAATTAAGTTCATTTTTCTTATACCACTGGCAGATATTTTAGTCACTTTAAGTCACTTAACATCAGTTTTCCAGAAAATATTTGTACTGGAAAAAAAAACTAGAAAAAACAACTAATTGCAGTATGGAATTCTCTTAAAGGGACAGTTTACCCAAAAATTATGTCATCATTTACTCATCTATGTGTCATTTCCAAAACTTATGACTTATGTTCTGTGAAATACACAATAATATATTCTGAAGAACAGTTTTTGTCCATGAATTAAAGTCAGTCGGGACCAAAACAATATTGGACCCCATTGACTTTCATTGTATAGAAAAAACAAAACATTGAGACATTTTTGTGTTCCACTTAGGAAACAATAAGTCATAAAGGTTTGGGAGAGTAAATAATGACAGAAGAGTCATTTTTTTGGTAAACTATCCCTTTAAATATAAAAGTATGATGTTCTCTATCACAATATACACATTTAAGCACATGTACATCCTATTTTTCTTCTCTCTCTCTCACACACACAAACACAAACACACTGAGGGCTCACCGCGATCCGCAGCAGTGTCCCCTTCACTGATGCCCATCTGTCTTGCCGGCGGTCAATGACCAGGATGAAGCCGACCCCCGTCGAGATGAGACTGAAAATCAGAGAGACACCATCACCATGGCAGCAAGGGCGCGCACACACACTTCCAAAAATCATAAACATTGACATACTGAAGATGTCACACACCTTAAAAGGCATCATTAAACAGTTCTCTACTAACTAACAAACAAACACACTGCAGTCATCCTTACAAATCAGACTGACCAGATCAGATTAACCAGCACACTGTATACTGCAAACTGTTATTTCATTTATAAAGGACACGTCTGCATTTGCCCTCTAGCACCCAAGATGAATGCAAAATGTATCCAAAAGCGTGTTAAGACACATAGACGTACGTTGAAATGCTCTAGCCCAGAATGCAAACGTAGCGCAGAGATGCTGAGCTGGTTGCTACGTCCATCACCATGGAGAACGGCAGCTCTCCGCGCCAGCAGTATCAAGCTGCTTTTTAGTGACCGAAGCAGCTGAAAAATCCAACTACACACTCCTGATATAAAAAAACCCCAGCATGAATGCGCAGAATCTACCACTAATGCTGATATTCCAAGTGTCCTTCAGCAGATTTCGATGTATACAGATGGTTTTCCCTCGGCTTCTTTCTTTCCTTCAGTGCACCTTTGCTTTCAGCCCCTCTGTTTATGGTTCCATTTGAATGAGTGCCACCGTAGGCACAGACCGGGAGAG
Organism: Coreius guichenoti; assembly: GCA_039654105.1. Taxonomy (NCBI): domain Eukaryota; kingdom Metazoa; phylum Chordata; class Actinopteri; order Cypriniformes; family Gobionidae; genus Coreius; species Coreius guichenoti. The sequence goes on along the minus strand of CM077170.1, from coordinate 38,777,479 downwards.
CAGCTACATTTTGCCTCCCCCTCTACAGCGACCAATCATGCAGCATCAGGTGCTCCCTCTCAACCAATCAGAGCTCAGGAGAGCACTGATGGACAGAGACTCAGAGACTAGCTTGAATAGCTAATACAGAATGTGGGTGTGAGATAGGTGCTGATTGATAATGAAAGCTCCTCCCAACAGAAACTGGCACTGCAGATACTTGTGTATCAAATCTGCCGCCATTACAGTGACATACAGATTGTGTGTCTCTTTTTCTGGCTCGCATTACCACTCCCGCCTTCTCCACCAAATTTCACACTCCCATCCCTTTTCTCTCCTCTCAATCCCACCTCCCCTGTCCCCCCTCTCAGCCTTTGGCTGTTTTTCTCAGGAACATTTGTTCTCCACTCCTTTCATAGTGGAGGGCAAGAGAAAGAAGGAAAGGAGAGAGATGTAGGGGTCTTATCAGCTGAAAAAGCCCTGGTGCAGATCTGCACTGACATTGACTAATGACCTTGAGTGTCTGTCAGTAATAAAGATCAGAAATCTGATGACAATCATCACTGTAATTATAACGGTCCATTCAAAGGCTTCTGGGGGGTTCTAAAGCCATCGGGTGCTTCATTGCACATGATTTATGGTCATACTGATCTGGTGCTTAGTCTATTACTGTTTTTAATTATTGTTCTGTGTTGTTAATGCTTTGTATTAAGAGTGACAAGTAATATTTTTTATTATTATTTAAATTCTAGATAGCTGGATGCTTTGAGTGAACAATGGGATGAAGATATATTCAATAAAGTGCATTTGCATTTTCATTGTTAATACAAAAAATATATATATAACCGCAAGATATTTGGGTTTGACTAAATTGTTTAATTAAAATTTAATATTGTAGATGTTTTGTCAGAAACCACAGAGCAAATTCAGGGCAATGTCTTAATCTTTGGATGAATTTAAAAAAAAAAAAAAAAAAAAAAAAAATTATATATATATATATATATATATATATATATATATATATATATATATATATATATATATATATATATATATATATATATATATATACACACACTCACCTAAAGGATTATTAGGAACACCATACTAATACTGTGTTTGACCCCCTTTCGCCTTCAGAACTGCCTTAATTCTACGTGGCATTGATTCAACAAGGTGCTGAAAGCATTCTTTAGAAATGTTGGCCCATATTGATAGGATAGCATCTTGCAGTTGATGGAGATTTGTGGGATGCACATCCAGGGCACGAAGCTCCCGTTCCACCACATCCCAAAGATGCTCTATTGGGTTGAGATCTGGTGACTGTGGGGGCCATTTTAGTACAGTGAACTCATTGTCATGTTCAAGAAACCAATTTGAAATGATTCGAGCTTTGTGACATGGTGCATTATCCTGCTGGAAGTAGCCATCAGAGGATGGGTACATGGTGGTCATAAAGGGATGGACATGGTCAGAAACAATGCTCAGGTAGGTCGTGGCATTTAAACGATGCCCAATTGGCACTAAGGGGCCTAAAGTGTGCCAAGAAAACATCCCCCACACCATTACACCACCACCACCAGCCTGCACAGTGGTAACAAGGCATGATGGATCCATGTTCTCATTCTGTTTACGCCAAATTCTGACTCTACCATCTGAATGTCTCAACAGAAATCGAGACTCATCAGACCAGGCAACATTTTTCCAGTCTTCAACTGTCCAATTTTGGTGAGCTCGTGCAAATTGTAGCCTCTTTTTCCTATTTGTAGTGGAGATGAGTGGTACCCGGTGGGGTCTTATGCTGTTGTAGCCCATCCGCCTCAAGGTTGTGCGTGTTGTGGCTTCACAAATGCTTTGCTGCATACCTCGGTTGTAACAAGTGGTTATTTCAGTCAAAGTTGCTCTTCTATCAGCTTGAATCAGTCGGCCCATTCTCCTCTGACCTCTAGCATCAACAAGGCATTTTCGCCCACAGGACTGCCGCATACTGGATGTTTTTCCCTTTTCACACCATTCTTTGTAAACTCTAGAAATGGTTGTGCGTGAAAATCCCAGTAACTGAGCAGATTGTGAAATACTCAGACCGGCCCGTCTGGCACCAACAACCATGCCACGCTCAAAATTGCTTAAATCACCTTTCTTTCCCATTCTGACATTCAGTTTGGAGTTCAGGAGATTGTCTTGACCAGGACCACACCCCTAAATGCATTGAAGCAACTGCCATGTGATTGGTTGATTAGATAATTGCATTAATGAGAAATTTAACAGGTGTTCCTAATAATCCTTTAGGTGAGTGTATATATATATATATATATATATATATATATTATAAATATTTATAAATAAAATACAAAATATAAAAAGTAACAAAACAAATAAATTAAAACACAACAAACCAAAACAAATAAATAAAATAAAAATAAAATGGACCTCTGGCATTGTGGCATAATTTTCAAGCACATTTCCCTGATTCCATAATGTGTCCAGACAGTAGCATAATGATTTAAAAAAAAAAATTTGCATTAATTTAAGATATTTAATATTTAATTCAAAAATACTTCCATGATGTATACATACTTTTACAATTTAATTTTTTCTTGACATAAGAGTAATGAGAATTATTATTATTTTTATTGCATTATAATACTTTACTATAATACTTTAAGGCTAAATGTATTTAACTCTCAATGCAAAAGAAAGGTTTTCTGGTTAATGGTTTTCTTCGAGTAAAACATAATTTCCTATTAATTTCTTTTGTGTTGAAATATGACACATTCATGAGGGTTTTCATGACAATCACCCCTTTATTCCATGAGCTGTTGTATTTTGCTCTTGAACTCTTCTCATTCACTAAATCAGAACCAAATTAAAACCCCATCAGCCATTTTCAGCATGAAGAAATCCATCTAATTACTCAATCACCCCTCTCTCTCGGTTTCTCATGGGAATTATGGGGAAACAAGAGATGCAGAGAGAATGATAGAAAGCACAGGTCCAAAATCACTCATTCATTACAATATTAACAAGGTGTGGTAAATTAAAGAGGATTTCACAGGATCAGCACAAATAGACCACTACTGAACTTTCACAAGGATTAATATTGCAAAAAAAAAAAAAAAAACAAGTATATACACATGCAAATTAATTCAACATCTCTTACTTATTAATATGATGGCATCTCCAAGTCAATAATAACAATAATGTATTTCCCTGAGAATCTCATGTATTCAAATTATTCACAAACTAAGAATGCATATGTAAAACAAGGGGCATTAAGATCACCTTGTTAACCGTGTACATAAGCACACATTCTAATTTAATATGCATGATGAATATTGATGAGGCAGCAGTCACACACACACACACACACACACACAAGCAGGCAGTCTTGTCACATATTCATTGAATTGCAAACAGCATGATGTTATAGTGGGAAAGCATTAGTTTGCCCCCTTCTGTCCAATTCAAGAACTAAAACAAACAACCAAAATATTTCTCATCCAGTCTCTCATCTACAGTACAGTGATATGAATGAATAAAATGATATAATCATGAATGAAATGCATATAAATATTGTTTTTAGATAGACTTTTTTTTCTAGATTATAGATTGCATATAGGATTAGCTGGGTAATTTAGTGTTACCACACTTTCACCAACAAACTTTCCAATCGCTCATGATCATCAGATTGGGGCATTTATCTTTATATGTCAGGTAGACATTTTTGGAATTTAGATTAGAGTATTAGAATATATTAAAGTATACGTATATACGTGTATATGTCTCCAATAAGACCCTCAATGGACACACTGATGTTATCACACTGGTTTGCATCTACAAGCACTAAATACCCAATAAATAATGATTTTTGTTTAAAGGGATAAGGGATATAACTCTGATTGTATTCGTCTGAAAGAAGAATGTCATATACACCTAGGATGTCTTTAGGGTGAGTAAATCATGGGGTAATTTTCATTTTTGGGTGAACTATCCCTTTAAGTACTGGTAATGGCTGATCCTTCCACCTCCTGTTTTCTCACCTGGGAATGCTGGTCAGGTATGTCAGCACATTGTGAAACTCCTGTTCCTCCAGCTCACCAAACGCCGGGTACTCTGGGAAAATAATGATGGGGCTGCCATTCTGTCCTCGGCCACCTGGAAATGCAGATTTGAAAGAATGCAGGTGTTAGCAATTCTGTTTAAGACACAGCATGAAAATTAAACATCTTTTTATTTCATTATGCCTTGTGATACACATTTGCACGGTTATAATAAATGAAACACTGCAGATTAAGAGTGGACATTGTCTATAACCAGTGACCTGGAAGCAGCGTTAATCTCCTGAAATCATCTGAACTCATTTATAGCCAGACTGACCTTAGATCTGATATATTTGAAATATCAACACTTATGCATTTAAAAATTATTCTACCCACAAGGGGGCACTTCCACATCTTCCTGTGTACAGCTCACACAGAGAAAGACAGAGACTGCGTACATTCACAGAAGACTAATCTCAGCTATTACGAACTGCATAGAATCATCAAGGACATGAGGCAATGTCAAGGGCACAATGCAACGCCATGAGGACAAAACCTACAAATCTCCTCTTTTCCTGTCACTGAGCTTTGCCTTGCAAATACAGATGATACCATTTGAAAACACAAGAGATAAACATCATACTGGGGCTTTAACTTTGTCAGTGTGTGTGTGTGTGTGTGTGAGAGAGAGAGAAAGAGAAAGAGACAGAAAGGGAAAGAGGAAGAATGACATGTTTGGTGCATTGTGTGCAGTGACACAGGTCATGTGATGCTACACTCTGTGATTAATAGAGCAGGATGGATCCACTGCAGAGCTCACACATACTATCACCTCTATGACAGTCACACACAGGTGAACACACGAGGTGAAAAGGACGCTGCCGTCGCATTTGTAATCATAAACTGAGCAAAACCAAAGTGCTCCAGTCCATCTGGACCACGTGAGAGAGAGAAAGAGGGTCATTGCATTATATTAAAGCATGCTATCCAAAAAGACAAAGAGGCTTTCATCACATTCAACACACACAACCTAGAAAAACACACACACACACACACACACACACACACACACACACACACACACACACACACACACACACACACAATATTGAACAACATAACAGAGTAAGGAAATAATAGAGTAGAGTGGAGTATACTGTATTAGAGTAGAAAAGAGGGTGGACAAATTGGGGGGGACCATTTCTAATCATTGGGGGGACTTGTCCCTGTCAATATCTACGGTGGTTATGGCCCTGGAATGGAGTATATTAAAGTTGAATACAGTAGAATGGAGTATAAAAGGGAAGAAAAGAGAAAATAGAGTAGAATGGAGTATAAAGGATAGTTTACAATATAGTAAAATTATTCTAATTATATTAGAATTGAGCATAAAAATAGAACACAGTAGAATTAGGGATGGGTATCATTTTTTTTTTTATCAAGGTTTTAACGGTATTACTACTCTTACCGATACTGCTTATCGATCCAGTACTTTAACGGTATTCTTATCGGTTCTTTTTGTTATATATATATATATATATATTTTAAATAAAAAAACCTAATTAAGAACATAATTAACATTGCTTTAAATAATCTGAAAAGTAAAATATCTATAGCAAAAGAAACAGCAATGTTTGAACAAAATGAATATAAAACATCTATTTGTAAATGCACTAGTGTGCAGGCATTATTTGTGTTTTATATGCATAAGATAAGATACAAGTACAAAGAAACAAATGGTCAAATAAATACACAAAATGAAATAAACAGTGCTTTAATTTCAGGAAGGTCTACTAACATTAAGTAATATATGGCCTACAAATGAAATCTAATAAAGTAAATGTAAAGTGTAAAATAACACTGCATAGTTTTCACTGTATAAATTGATAGATTAATGCTTATTAAAGCTAAAGTTATTCATTCAAGAGCTGTGAATATTTTCTCTTTGCCTTTTGTTTGATTCACATTAATGGCTCAATCGTCAGCAGGTTTATTAGACGCTGCCCCTTTAAGACAGAATGCAGCTCTAATAAAATCATATTCTCCAATTTCTCTAAACTATTTACGCCGATTTAAGATATAAACTGTGTTTAAGTCTCCAAGCCGGTCATTTTGACATAGGATATTTGTTGTGTATTTGATGGTTTAGACGCGCACACGAAGAAGCCTAAAGTAAGTTTCGCAGCGCGCACACAGAAGATGAAGTTGGAAACAGCGTCTCTTGCGGGGATTATTGTGCATTTAATAGCTCTTTTTTATTATCAAACACTTCCCGCAATTTAACAACAGTTGAGACTGCATTTTACAACAATCACCGACTGTGCTGATTCTGACGTTAAGTTTTAGGGAGGAACCAATGCTCACAGCTATGAAGGAAAGGAAGTTGCGCTCGGCAGAACACGGTTAGTTTTTAATAGTTTTACCTCATATTTTTTTATAATCCTTGGAAGTCAAACGGAAACGGAAATAAAATGAGGTTAATATCACAGGCCTAAAATGTAACCAGACTAAACTTTACTCGCCATCGTCACTCATTAAGCGGGGACTGTCGTGTTGTGCGCTCTGTAGCTCCGCGTGAGATCGCGCTGTCTCTCTCTGGATGGATTGCGAATAGCAAAAGTGCATCTCAGACAAATGGTTTAATATTAGCTCATATAGAAACGACTGGCAAAGATATAATTTGCAAGATAACGTCTATATATCAATAATAAATAGTAAGTGTATTTTCTTAATTTCTCCAGTACCGACAGCAGAACCGATAGCATCAGAGCTTATCGATACTGTGCTCTTTCATAATTTAGCTCTGGGACTCATTTAATACTGGGTTTCGGTACCCATCCCTAAGTAGAATTATGTATAAAATGGTAGAATTTAGTAGAATGCAGTATAAAAGAGAAGAACACAGAAGAATAGAGTAGAATTATGTTCGAAAGGGTAGAATAGAGTAGTAAAACAGCAGAACATACTCGAATGGAGTATAAAACAGTAGAATACATAGTAGAATGTAGTATATTAGACTAGAATGGAGAATAAGGTAGAATAGAGTAGAATGTAGAAATGTAGAATGTAGAACAGTATATCAGAGTTGAGTAGAGTAAAATGGAATATACGGTAGAACAGTAGAATGGAGTAGAGTTTAGTATAATGGAGTATAATAGAAAAAAATAGAATGTAGTAAAATGAAGCAAAGCAATGTAAAATACAGAAGAAGAATAGAGCAGAATCAAATTAGATTAGTATACAGGAAAACAGAGTAGAGTAGAATGTAGTAGAATAAAGTAGAATATAGTACAACAGAACACACACACAAAACACAGACCCAAGAAGTAAGGAACACAGACGACATTAACAGGGTAAAAAGATAAAAATGCTCCATAAAGAGCTTTCATCAAAACTTCACATACTGGGTGACTAGTTTCCTGTGATTCCATCACACACACACACACACACACAGTATGATAATGATAATATCAGACACAGGCCTCTGCAACCGCCTAGAGGGAAAAAGTTGGACAGAAAAAGAAAAAGGAAAAAAAAAAAAAGATGAAAAGAGCAAAAAGGAAATGAAACCAGGAAATAAACAGAGGCAGCGTCTAGCAATGAAGGTCTGTCATTAAATCTAGGTGGAGAACTGAGGCATGAGACCAGCAGAGACCAGAGGAACATGTTCACCACAGAAACAAACACACACACAGTGCATATGCTGCATGGACACACAGACTGTACATGAAATCGTACCCGCATCAAAGTCACTACGTAATGAATGCTCCATATACACATATACAATTATTAGGCACGTTGATTTTCTGATCATATTTTTTTTCCAGGCACATTATACCAACTCCAAACCACATTAATCCTATTAACTACTATTATTTAGTATATAATAATTTATAAGTAATATATAATTGTTCATGAAGGCTGGAAATGAAAAACACCTTATATTCAGGTGTGCAGAATTATTAGGCACGTTTTCTTTTACAGATAAAATGCGCCAAAAAAGAGATTTAACTCAGACTGAAAAGTCAAAAAAATATGAAATGCCCATGAGAAGGATACAATACTAATGCAATACTAGAAATTGCAGTTAAGGTATGACCACTGGACAGTGAAATGCTCATTGGGTCAGCAGGGTCAGACAAAAACAGGTGGCGAAGAAAAGACACATGTTAACTGCAAAAGAATTAAGAATTAAGGTGAAGAATTAAGTGTGAAACCATCAGGAACCCTCTCTCTCTCTCTCTCTGTCATGGCTTCATTTAAAATACAAACCCGATTCCAAAAAAGTTGGGACACTGTACAAATTGTGAATAAAAACAGAATGCAATGATGTGGAAGTTTCAAATTTCAATATTTTATTCAGAATACAACATAGATGACATATCAAATGTTTAAACTGAGAAAATGTATCATTTTAAAGGAAAAATAAGTTGATTTTAAATTTCATGGCATCAACACATCTCAAAAAAGTTGGGACAAGGCCATGTTTACCACTGTGTGGCATCCCCTCTTCTTTTTATAACAGTCTGTAAACGTCTGGGGACTGAGGAGACAAGTTGCTCAAGTTTAGGAATAGGAATGTTGTCCCATTCTTGTCTAATACAGGCTTCTAGTTGCTCAACTGTCTTAGGTCTTCTTTGTCGCATCTTCCTCTTTATGATGCGCCAAATGTTTTCTATGGGTGAAAGATCTGGACTGCAGGCTGGCCATTTCAGTACCCGGATCCTTCTTCTACGCAGCCATGATGTTGTAATTGATGCAGTATGTGGTCTGGCATTGTCATGTTGGAAAATGCAAGGTCTTCCCTGAAAGAGACGACGTCTGGATGGGAGCATATGTTGTTCTAGAACTTGGATATACCTTTCAGCATTGATGGTGCCTTTCCAGATGTGTAAGCTGCCCATGCCACACGCACTCATGCAACCCCATACCATCAGAGATGCAGGCTTCTGAACTGAGCGCTGATGACAACTTGGGTTGTCCTTGTCCTCTTTAGTCCGGATGACATGGCGTCCCAGTTTTCCAAAAAGAACTTCAAATTTTGATTCGTCTGACCACAGAACAGTTTTCCACTTTGCCACAGTCCATTTTAAATGAGCCTTGGCCCAGAGAAAACGCCTGCGCTTCTGGATCATGTTTAGATATGGCTTCTTTTTTGACCTATAGAGTTTTAGCCGGCAACGGCGAATGGCACGGCGGATTGTGTTCACCGACAATGTTTTCTGGAAGTATTCCTGAGCCCATGTTGTGATTTCCATTACAGTAGCATTCCTGTATGTGATGCAGTGCCGTCTAAGGACCCGAAGATCACGGGCATCCAGTATGGTTTTCCGGCCGTGACCCTTACGCACAGAGATTGTTCTAGATTTTCTGAATCTTTGGATGATATTATGCACTGTAGATGATGATAACTTCAAACTCTTTGCAATTTTTCTCTGAGAAACTCCTTTCTGATATTGCTCCACTATTTTTCGCCGCAGCATTGGGGGAATTGGTGATCCTCTGCCCATCTTGACTTATGAGAGACACTGCCACTCTGAGAGGCTCTTTTTATACCCAATCATGTTGCCAATTGACCTAATAAGTTGCAAATTGGTCCTCCAGCTGTTCCTTATATGTACATTTAACTTTTCCGGCCTCTTATTGCTTCCTGTCCCAACTTTTTTGGAATGTGTAGCTCTCATGAAATCCAAAATGAGCCAATATTTGGCATGACATTTCAAAATGTCTCACTTTCAACATTTGATATGTTATCTATATTCTATTGTGAATAAAATATAAGTTTATGAGATTTGTAAATTATTGCATTCCTTTTTTATTCACAATTTGTACAGTGTCCCAACTTTTTTGGAATCGGGTTTGTATAATATAAATATAATGCATGAGTTCAGAGTCAGGTTTGTAAATATTCAGAGACTCTCTCATAGATTTGATGCAATAAAGGCATGAGGGTTTTTATAGAAAACCTGAATCCCAATCTAATCCTCTTATTCACTATAAATCTCTTCTATAGGCCTTACACGCAGCCCGTCATTCAAATATCCTCGCAAAGCACATCAGCTCGGAACTGTGTTGTCAAGTGCATCGTCATGGCAACACTGAATAATTAAGGGGAGCTATCCTGGGCAACCTGAGCCAGGCCCTAACTGGGTTATTTACGGACACTGGAGAGAGTTTCTGGAGTGTTATTAAGTGACTGCGTGTATATGTGGAATCTGTGCACGTTCTGAATGAATCTGCCGTTGACACTGTGAAAGCAGACATTTATAAATGATCTCTGTTGCGTATTCACTTCTGACTCACATGGCACATGTGAAACCGGACACATCATACTCAGGATACTGTCAAAGCACTATAAATACAGCTCATTAGATCAGTGCTAAAGTGAGTTATTCACTTCCTGCAGCAGATACTGCAGAAACATCTACGCTATAAGCGTTTGAGAGAATGAGAACGTCAGCATTGATTTCTAAAGGATCATGTGACACTGAAGACTGGAGTAATGACGCTGAAAATTAATCTTTGCCATCAAAGGAATAAATTACATTGTAAAAATACACTCACCTGAAGGATTATTAGGAACACCATACTAATACTGTGTTTGACCCCCTTTCGCCTTCAGAACTGCCTTAATTCTACGTGGCATTGATTCAACAAGGTGCTGAAAGCATTCTTTAGAAATGTTGGCCCATATTGATAGGATAGCATCTTGCAGTTGATGGAGATTTGTGGGATGCACATCCAGGGCACGAAGCTCCCGTTCCACCACATCCCAAAGATGCTCTATTGGGTTGAGATCTGGTGACTGTGGGGGCCATTTTAGTACAGTGAACTCATTGTCATGTTCAAGAAACCAATTTGAAATGATTCGAGCTTTGTGACATGGTGCATTATCCTGCTGGAAGTAGCCATCAGAGGATGGGTACATGGTGGTCATAAAGGGATGGACATGGTCAGAAACAATGCTCAGGTAGGCCGTGGCATTTAAACGATGCCCAATTGGCACTAAGGGGCCTAAAGTGTGCCAAGAAAACATCCCCCACACCATTACACCACCACCACCAGCCTGCACAGTGGTAACAAGGCATGATGGATCCATGTTCTCATTCTGTTTACGCCAAATTCTGACTCTACCATCTGAATGTCTCAACAGAAATCGAGACTCATCAGACCAGGCAACATTTTTCCAGTCTTCAACTGTCCAATTTTGGTGAGCTCGTGCAAATTGTAGCCTCTTTTTCCTATTTGTAGTGGAGATGAGTGGTACCCGGTGGGGTCTTCTGCTGTTGTAGCCCATCCGCCTCAAGGTTGTGCGTGTTGTGGCTTCACAAATGCTTTGCTGCATACCTCGGTTGTAACGAGTGGTTATTTCAGTCAAAGTTGCTCTTCTATCAGCTTGAATCAGTCGGCCCATTCTCCTCTGACCTCTAGCATCAACAAGGCATTTTCGCCCACAGGACTGCCGCATACTGGATGTTTTTCCCTTTTCACACCATTCTTTGTAAACTCTAGAAATGGTTGTGCGTGAAAATCCCAGTAACTGAGCAGATTTTGAAATACTCAGACCGGCCCGTCTGGCACCAACAACCATGCCACGCTCAAAATTGCTTAAATCACCTTTCTTTCCCATTCTGACATTCAGTTTGGAGTTCAGGAGATTGTCTTGACCAGGACCACACCCCTAAATGCATTGAAGCAACTGCCATGTGATTGGTTGATTAGATAATTGCATTAATGAGAAATTGAACAGGTGTTCCTAATAATCCTTTAGGTGAGTGTATATGGAAAAACGTTTTTACTATATTTTAGATCAAATAAATGCAGCCTTGGTGTGTATAAGAAACATAAACCCTAAACTTATGAATGATGATCTAAAACACCTTAAATTTTGTTCTTTCTTCAGGTAAAGGTCCATGTTTAAAGCAAAAACCAATCAGCACACGTAGTTTTGTGCATATTACCTGGGGTCTGCTGCACAAAATCAGTTACTACCCAGGTAAATTTGAGATTAGTTTGAGCAAACTCTAAATTTTTCGGGCTCAAGAAGGTGAATTGGTTTTTAGTGGTGTTCATGACTATGGTAACTTGCACTACACCGCTAACCTGGTCCGGAGGGTTAGAGATCGCAGACCAAAACTGGACCAGTCAGCTGTGAGCAAAGTGGGATATATCTGATGCAATAAAGCCACTCCCCCTGTATCTCTTGCTCCAAATTAAAGGGGACCTATTATTCGTCTTTTTACAAGATGTAATAGAATGTGCCTGTGAAGTTTAAGCTAAAAATACCCCACAGATCAGATCATTTATTATACCATGTTGTAAATGCCCATTTTTGAGTTGAAGCAAAAGCTGTTTTCGTGCATTTATCTTTAAATGCAAATGAGTAAAGATCGACAGAGAAGGTTTATACCGAGCGTTTTGAGCCTGCTGAACCTGATCTAAACCAGGTTGGATTTGTATGGTTTTGTTTGTCAACTCTAACGCCGGTTTCACACTGCACGCGCAACCAGCGCGGAGGCAGCGCAGAAGCTGTGCGTATGAAGAGCGGGAGCAGCACGCGCCCATTTTGCTTTCACACTGGCAGCGTTTGTCGTGCGCGCTGAACTGCGGCTTGTGTACTGCAAATACGGACGAGTATCATCCATTCTGTCACCTTTTCCGGTCTTTTCCTCCGACCCCTGTCTGTCTCGTGCTTTGATTTATGATGGGCAGCATATATCTGCTGCGAATACGACCGTGTTCCCCTCTGTGCCAAACACATATGCATATAACACATGCTGTATATAGGTAGTTTACATGATAAAAGTAACCTTACAGTTAAGATATGCCTCTAGTTTTAATCATGTAAACATGCCTTTGAAGTTTGGGCAAAAACTTCTGGCAGTGATGTGTTTTCGTGTAATTTATTTTTTTCACAGCGCTGGATGTCATATGCTGATTGTGAAACACACGGAACACTTCACTACATGATTTCATGGTGAAATTTGTTATTTTTCATGTTAATCAGGTCAATTTTGATTAACAATCCACTGTGGCTTTAATTCAGCCTGAGCAGCGCAGCAAAAATAGACTCGGCGCCGAAACGATCGCGGCACTGCCGCTTCTACTCTGTGACGCGCTGCCATGCCGCCTCTGCGTGCGGTGTGCTCTAATCTGTTAACATGGGTGCCGAAAAAAATACGCTCTGCTAACGCGTGCAGTGTGAAACCGGCCTAAACCTACCCTGAAACTCAGAGTTTGTTCAAATAGCTTCATGCAAAAGGCCTCTGATTTTGATCTAAATGTAAACACCTTTGCTGGCTTATTCAGTGTACATATCTATTTGCATTACTAGATGTTAAAACCAGAAGATTTTTTTTAAAGGCTTTTTAAAATGAACCATTTCTTCACAAAATTAAAAATAGCTAGTTTTAAAAGTTATCAGTGTTTTGTTGCACATGTGAACTCATTTAATGTTACTGAAGCTTTCAGAATCTCTGACAGTGTGCACACAATGGTCTTTATTGGCAAAGCATTCTGGGATTGACTGTGTTGGAGACTCACCTGACAGGAAGGCAAACTGTTTCCTGAGGTCTGGGCTGATGTCTGCGGCACACAGAGGACTGCTCTCCTGCTGCATAATCTCATCTGAATGACAAATAAAGAGATTTGGTTAGTCCACAGCATAAATTAAAAAAAAAAAAAAAAAAAAAAAGGTTGTTACTTCACTTTTAAAGTGCCCCTAATATGCTTTTTCAGATATTACCTTTCATGCAGTGTGTAATACCGCTGTTTGTGAATGAAAAAGGTCTGCAAACTTCAAAAGATTAAAGTGCACGATAAATGGAGTTATTGTCTCCAAAAAGAAAGAACCAATTCTGAACTGCTGAAATGAGTCGTCAGTAATTCTGTAAACCTATGTAGGTTTGTAACAAATTTGCATAATGGCAACCTATGGTCTTCATTGGCTGCCTGCGAACAACATCTACTTTGACCCGCCCCCTCAAACACTGTAGTTGTAGCTGAGGCCTGGAAGAGTTTAGTTTATGTTGTCGACATGTTGAGAAGACGCTGTTTTCTGCGCTCCGAAAGCAAATCCACTTTGCATGCACTTCCAAAGGATGAGGACTCGAATTACGATAATACCAAAGCCACTGTTACTTAGGGGTTAAACGGATCGTAGTCAGTCCATGATCCGTACAGACCAGGCTCCACGGATTGGCATGCATGTGATTGCAAGTTTAACTGCCATAGAGTGAAAGGTTATCATTTGCCTGTGTTTTGTCTTGCTAGTTTACACATTCAATAAATTTTAAACCATTCAAATGCTAGAAGCAGCAGAGGAAAATTGTATTTGGTACTCACACACTGTTATCTGTACACACGGCTGCACACACCCGAAGCGCGCGCACACAGAGAGGTGCGTTCACTCCGAATTTATTCCCCTTTTGCGTCTCCAAGCACTTGGATGGACACATACACACAAAATTATGTCAAAATACCAGTCTCTGCAAGTATTCTTGTAAACACTGTTGGTTATGTCTTAAGTGAATGTGGAGAGTTGAGAAAGAAATCGGATGTGTATCATTATATTGGATCCGTGCATTAGCTCTTAAAGTGACAGCAGCCTATAAATACCTGCTGCTGTCTGTCATTGGTGTTAATCAAACAAAACAAAACAACTTTCACAAAGATTAATCTACAGTATATTAAATTTATACAGTGAACATAATTTAATTATTACATTTCTGTACCTGAAATGAATACTACGGTTACACCTTACTTTATTTGTAACTTTGTTATATTGTGTTTATCTATTGCCTTTAATAGTGTTTTAACTTTATTTAAGCTAGTTTTTGCTGTGGTATCGGAGTACTTAAGGTGAGCTTTAAGTAATAAATGGACAGCAAAGTTACCCCCACCCCCCACATTTTTTTTCTTGCTAATCCGAAAAATTATCCGATCCGTGACTCAAAAAACGTAAAACCGTGAATTTTGTGATCCGTTGAACCACTACTGTTACGGTTTGTATCACGGTGTATAAAGTCGCTGAGGAAGCCTCCGGAGCTGAAATTCAGATATGGTAATGGCCATTTCATATCCGCCACACGCTGTAAATGGAAGACCAATCACATCAGACTGACCAATCAGAGCAGAGTACGCTCTCAGAAAGGAGGGTTTAGAGAGAATGAATGAGTTGGATGAATGGAAAGATGGAGATAAAAAGGCGAAAACAGAAAAAGGAGAGCATTTTCATGTGCACCAGGATGGATTACTGTAAGCAGCTTTTGAGAGTCTTGAGCCGCTGCGGTGTGTGTGAGTCACTGCTGTGGTGCGGCGCATCTCTCTCAGGCTCAGACTCTATGACTAAGAGTTTAGATTGGATATGTTCTCATGGTGCAGGTTGGAGTCTGAACACACATGTCGATATCAATAAAGGTGAATTCAGGCCACTGTAAACAGATGAATTCAAAACAAACCAAGACATGATCCATCCTGACAAACCATAGACACAGTGCCTATCAGCAAGGATAAAGTCACTGGACAGCAGTCGGAAACACACCCACACACATTTTCATCTGTCTTTCCTGCTGTTAGGTGCTTGGGACCTTAAGAAATCTCTGTTAAGGATATTGAACTCAGCATATGGGTATGCAAGTAGGTCACAGACAAACAGTACTGTAAGTGGGCTTACTGATGTCATCATTAGTTCTCTTTCCATTTGTCTTGCTGCAGAGGCTTCACGGCAAATCACTGAACAGTTTATGCTGTACAAATGTTAGAACATTCACTCAAGACAAATACAGATTACATCCTTGTGTCCAGCCACCAACAGCAGACCACATCCATCTGTGCAAAAGACCATCTGGGTCATCAAAACATAGGTTGTAAGAAACAGATAGGATGGCTTTTGGTGCTTTAAATTAGCAACAAGTTCAAAATTAACTTTTTGTCATGACTGCCATTCTCACTGAGACAATTTGCACACAATAAATGTCTTACTGGCCAAAAAACTGTAAAGTAAAAATAAAAAATAAAATAAAAAATTAATTAAATAAAAAAAAGATAAAATATAAAAAATATATATATAAAATAAAATAAAATAACTTTGATAAAAGAGTCCTGAAAAAATGTACCATGGTTTCCACAAAAATATTAAGCAGGACAGACTGGAGTAATGACTGACGAAAATGTAGCTTTGCCATTATAGAAATAAATTACAATTTAATATAGGAAAAACTTAAAAACTTTAAATTCTATTAATATTTCACACATTTTACTATAATTGTGATCAAATAAATTAATCCTTGGTGAGCATAAAAGAAGAAGAAAAATCTTACTGACCCCAAACATTTGGTAAAAAATAAATACATTTTTATTTATTTATTTTTAACCGTTGTGTTTAAATGTTTTTTAGTATTGACCAATCAGAACTCAGGACCACAATTATACATTTTATAATATTCTTTTGAGATTTATAGAGTTTCAGGAACAAAACATTAAACATTTGGAGGGTTTTTTGTATGCAAGACAAAACATTAAATAAAAATATAAAAATATTATAAATTTAATTTAATTTTAATTATTTATTATTATTTAATTATTTATTTATTATTTATTATTATTAAAATTTAATTATTCTTAATATCATGTCATTAAAAATATCAATAATAAATTCACATGACAACAAAATTCACTTTTTCAGGCTATTGTTCCTACAATTCATCTTCAATTCATCTAAAATTTAACAGCCAACAGTTTTATTTACTTCCTCAATCCCGTTTTTACTCAAAAACACTTTGGCATTTGTTCATTTTGGACCCTGATTGTCAAGCGCTCTACCCATCAACAAACAAGTTTACAATCACTCTCATCTTTACTGTGATTTATACTACAGGTTACTTTTGATTATGCTGTGAGATATTATAATATATTTTCTGCAAAAAACAAAACAAAACAGCACAACCTTCACATCATCTGATAAAGTGGCATGTTAATCTAATCTCCTCTCACAGGAAATGCCCTTGTTTGGAAGCTGTGGAGTACATTAGAGAAGCCGTCAGGAGAAGATAAGGCCTCTTTGAAGCCTGAAGGACGGTTACGTAAGGCACATTACAACATTACAGAAAAATACTCTCCAGCTACTCACCCTATTATTAAGGTTCTGTAAAATTCAATGACATTGTGCCTGTTCTTTAAGTGAAGGTTCAGCATTCCTCAAAGTCGTCATTTGTTGGACCATATAAGTACAGTCCCTTGAACTTCAAAGTTCAGCCCCCTCAGTGTCAATAATAACATGCCCTACTCAAACTGAACTAGACATCTCCCCTTTTCTTTCCCACCGCTCCATTCCCAGATGTCACTGATCACAGGTGAGCAACTGTTCTCACCATTTCCAACACCTCACTACAGCCATGATGAGCAATGGACAGATGCTTGAGGATAAAACAAGAGCTGTCAATCCTTAATTGGATTTACCCTGGTAACACAGACGGGGCTCACGCTTGAGAACTGTAACTGTAGTTGCCAAAAGTCTGGCTTGTTGCACAGATCGCAGACCACATTCAGATTAAGATGTTAAAGGGATTGCTGGTCTCAGATCAGCCGCTGTTGCGTGACTATAGAGACAGCTGCCACAGCCCAGGTTAAAACGGAGCTAGAGAGGTTAAGAGAAGATTCTGGCTCAGAAAGATTGACACAGTTGAGCAGAAGAGACGTCATGACCAACAAAGATAACAATAGGAGCGTCATTTAAGCGTGGCATTCAACAACTGGAGGATGGAGGACGCCATGACCGGTTGAGAACTTCGACATCAGTCCATCTGTTGCTGTTTTCCAAGTTAGTGGAGGTAGTTCCTGGTAGGGATGCGCCAATCCGATACTCAGTATCGGTATCGGCTCCGATACCTCCATTATCAGACAGGAACGATCCAAATCCGATACTGTGTGTATAATATTGTGTGTTATTGTTAAGCCCCAGTGCCCCACAAAAGCACAAAAACGTTATAAAGCATCATCAACTCTTCGTGCACTATATTAAGTGTACTGAAGCCATTCCATAGTTTAATGTGAGGTACAGGTGAATATTTAAGTCATTAAATTCAAGTTCACGTGAATGGTTTACTCCGCTGCGGTCATTCAGCTTTCAAACTGCGTGTCGCGTTTAGTTACGACAGTCAACACGATGAAACTCTCTCCAAGATGATTCAATGTTCCTGTTATTATACTTGATCTGTAGATAACGGTCTATGGTTTCGCATAAAATGATTTTATCTTGCTAGAGTTTATTGCTGTTTCTAAATCGTGTTACTTTCTACCAGGTGTCTGTTAGATCACAAAACTGGACTAGAGATTGTATTGTTCTTCACACGCACGGTAACTGAAATTTTAAACTGTTAAAAGGAAAGGCTCAAAATATTGCATAGATAGATACACTACGCATCGATATCTCTTCCCTTTGTGTTTTGAACAGAAATGCGGATGGAGCGCTGCGCTCTGTGACTCCAGGATGCGCATACGCGCTTTGTGCCGCTCTGTATTGGAGCCTTTCGTATTATAATACATTTGCGGAATGAAATATTAATAGCCTTTCTTGTTCTGCCCTATCTATAATATGTTGCTGCCTCATTAAAAAGCTGCGCTATACATTTAAAATAAATGTCTTTTAATTTCTTAGTATATAGGCCCTATTTCTATAAATATATTTACTTGTTTTTCATGAATGTATTTTACAACAATGTGTAACATTTTACCAGATTTAGTGCTACACTTATTCACTTTTATTTGTTATTTGTTCCCCACTAAATGTTTTTTTTTTTCCACTAAATATTTAGATTTTATACAATTATTGTGCACTCATGATTTTTCTAGAGTAACTTTTGCTGCTGAATTATCCACTAATCTAGTTTATCCACCATCTAGTTTATAGTAGTATTTTTGTCATAGATTGTGATTATATATATATTTTTTTTTAATTTGTTGTTTTTCTTTATAATGAAGTTGTCTGTATTTAGTAGATTGTGTTTAAAGGTGTAATAAATAATTTTTATACTGTTGTCTGAGGTCAACTTATGACGTTCGCGTGGTTTTTACATTCAAAAACATCATAATGAATAAGTAATAGGCTATTTTCTATCCTGGTTTTGAGCCGCTCTCCTGGAACGCTTGGTTTTTATGGGCGTGCCGCACTGAAGACTTGGAAGTAAACGCCCACTGCTACAATTGGATAAGCTTTGCATATTTAATGAGCTTCGGCTCCCCCGCGAGTACATGTGAGGGATTGTTTTGAAAGCATGTGGGGAAACGGCAACCGGAAAGATTCGCCCAGCTCGCAAAATGTCTTTATCAAACAAACACAATGATTTATCTCTCATCCACCCGCAATTAATTGGAATGTTATTTTTTTTTATTACTTGGCCCGCCCGATCGGTGAATATAACCGCAAACTGTGCATCAACTAACACACACACACACACAAGCCTCACTGCAGAGTCAGACAAATCAAAGCATGATCAAAACTTTCGCGATTGCATTTTTCCTTCAAATATCAAGTCAAGAGAGAGTGAACAACACACTTGGTAGCCTGTCTGGAAAACACATAGCCCCGGGACATTGGGCTTTGTGAGCCCTGGCCCATAGGCTACATGTCCGAGTCTGAGCAGTGATCACGAATCGTAGCACAGCACCTCAAATAAAGGATTCTCCAGCCTGTGACAGCGTGCTAAGTTATGTTCAGTTAGACACGTACACATAATCAATAGATATCAAACGATCTGTAACAATGCAATACCATAATATATATTCAAAACATTTTTTACTCATACAAGTGTGTTGCTTCATTCATTCATTCATGTAATCTCATCCTGTCTGCAAATCCAGTCTCGTTTACAAACGAATCCATGGTGAAATGAAGGAACAAACGCGCAATGTCTTACCCACGTGAGCTGGATATTCATTAAAAATAAAGTTCATCCATGCATTCATAATACTGGAATCTGAATGAAGCTTATGTGGCTTATTTATTGCTTGGAAGTTCGATCCGGTTTAGCTCCATGTAGGCCTATGTTATTTATCATGTCAGGCACGAGTCGGTGGGCGGGGCTACAGAATCAGGCGTTCTTCTTCTGTTAAGGCGGTGTTTCACCACACTTTGACTTCACATCTTGGCACATTCTGAGATCTCTCGTTTGCTGGGCCTGGTGTCAATAAAAGCTTTTCTTTGACTAACAAGGAAGTTTTCAACTCTGAAGCTTACAGGATATTCTTATATTACCATGAACTTTTATATATCAAAAGCTCAAAGGAAAGTTGATTTCTCAATTCATGACCCCTTTAAACACACAAAAGAGTGATTATCAGTTCAACACACGGAGGTATAGAAATTCTACATTGAACATTAAACAAAACTGTGCTGCTATCGGATTGGTAACGGTAGATACTCAGAATTTTTGGTATCGGATCAGTTCTGAAAAAAATGGTATCAGTGCATCCCTAGTTCCTGGAGTAAGTATATGTAAACTGTGTGTACACAGCTTTTTAAAAATGGCAGGTGCTGGTGTTTCGTATGGCATGTGCTCGGCCAATCACTGTACACTTGTGTCACTGGTAGTCCCTATTGTGCTGGGTTAGACCCTACTCTGAAGTAGGAGCTAATTGAGTCCCTCCTCCAAAAGGCGTTCCTAGAACTAAAAACATTCCCAGTTCCTGCGGTGTGAACACCAAAAAGCGGGTACTTCCGCCAATAGTTATAGCAACTATGAAACCGTTCCTCCCTTGTGAAAGCCCCTTATGTTTTGCTTTTCTTTGACCTGGTTGTAATTCAGTACAAGCCTTAGGAGATATTCAGGTAAAGGACATCCATACTCATGAAGTTCATCTCATATATTCATCCCTTGTTGCTTTAGGCTATAAGGGTTCATTCTACAGGTTGTGCAACATCACAAAGACCAAATCTGATGGGAGAGAACTTATAAAAATAGACTTGCTTAAAAATAACAGGTCAAGAGGTTTTATGGCCAAGTACTCCATGACAAGTTCCTCTGTGTTCTAAATTGGATTGTATTCCAAACACTATTATACATTTAAGCAATTAGGTATGAGAGGCTGTTATATTGTGAATGTAGTCATGGCTACGGGGCACATGACATAGACACAGAGGAATGCCAGCAACTCCATTTGTGAAAATATTTTTGTGAAACTCCAACTTCATTTGTGAAAATATTCACAATACAGCACAAACTAATTTTTTTTTTTTAAATTTTTACAGTTTTAAAACCGCAAACAGTATATTAATATTCATGAGAAATTATATAAATCATCAATAACAGATAAAATAGACACACATAGACAATAATAGACACATAGCCAGCAACTCCTTCATTTGTGAAAATATTCACAATACAGCACAAATTCAAATGCTTTTTTTTTTTTACAGGTTTAAAACTGCAAACAGTATATTAATATTCATGAGAAATTATACAAATCATCAATAATAGATAAAAAAGACACACACAGACAATAATAGACTAATAGACACACACACCCCCGAATACATACATACATACGTGTGTGTGTGTGTGTGTGTGTGTGTGTGTGTGTGTGTGTGTCTGTTATATACACGCACTACCATTCAGAGGTTTGGGGTCAGTAACATTTTGAACAAAATTAATACTTTTATTCAGCAAGGATGCAATAAATTGATCAAAAGTGACAGTAAAGACTTTGTTACAACACTGTATCAAAAGATTTTGTTCTGTCCTGTGTTCTGATTGGTTAATACCAAGGAGGTCTATAAAAATACTAATGGACCAATCAGAACACAGGACAGAATTATACATTATCCAATACTCTTTTGAGAATGACAGTTTTTGAAAAACTTTTTGAATGTGTCAAATTCTAAATTATCTTGTCAAAACAGTCTATACAACAAAAAGAACTTCTAATAAAGAAGTCCGTTTGTGACGTTATCCTCAAATCCAATCAACCGGATGTGGTCTCTCATTTACATTTATCCCATGGCTCCTGTTAAACAATAGCAGGCCGCTGAGATGGAGTGGGGCGCGTTCAGTCTTGTCACTGTCACCTCAGATAGGCTCATGAGAAAGAAGCTTGAGCAAAGTCCAACATTTCATTCACCATCTCATCTCTTGGTGTTTAATCAACAAAGCTTCGGCACAGAGCCTCTGCTCAATACAAAACATCCTCTCACACATCCGCAAAACCAAAGCAGCAATAACAGGGCTATAGAAATGGCCCAGGGCCCTGCACGGTCGCCAAGAACGCCAACCGCACATTGACAAAGCGATTCAACGCCAGAGTGCAGGGTGCTGGGATTCTCATTTTAATGCCATTCAACGGATAGACGAGTATTCTTTACAAGGCCTTACATATTTAATGCCACTCGGATGGGTTGAGCCGTGACCAATTGAAGATCTGGGTTTGGACTGTAACCTAAAAGATCCCAGTTATAAAAGACTCATATTCAGGAAACTGACAGATGTCTTTTGTTAAATTATTTTGTTTGCTGACAAAAGTAGAACTACAAAAAGCCTTGTTCAATGTTATGCGTTACATTTAAAGTACTGTGTTACTTGATATAAAAAGTTGATATAACTTGATATAAAATTGTTAAATCGTTACATTTTACGGAAAGTGATGTGTTAAGTTGCTGTGCTATAGTCTTTATCTTCTGACATAGTGTGTCTACCAGTAAAAAAAGTATTTTACATGCGACACTGGTCTTATTATCTGACTAACATCCTGATGCTTTAATATGTTAGTCCTCCAAATTCTTCACTATTCCGTAAAATTCAGCTATAAAAATTTGCAATCGTGAGCCTCAAGATCTCACCTCTCTTGGAACTCTGTTTCCTGGTGCAGGAGAACAAGGACAGCATGTTTTCCGTGTCTCTGCGGTTGTGTTCACTCTCTGCATTATTTACAGGAGAGTGTTGGGTACAGTGACTTAAAAACCTCAGTATTACACTAAGAGCTCAGATGGAAAAACAAGACACATACTTAAGACACACGCACATAATGTCAAGGAAAACATCCACTTTGTTCTTCATGTCTGTGCAAGCAGCCCAGGTTAAACACATACTGCAGTTTTTGTTAAAGACCTCTTTGGCTGTGTCTTGTCCGAGCCTGTCTGAACTATAAAGAAACCAGCCCAGGTTAAAACTCACTGGAGTGCAATACAGAAACCATTACTGCTACACTAGACAGTGAAGGCCAGGTAATACAGCAAAGAGACGGTTGCACACACACACGGCATCTTCTTTCACATGAGAATCACACCCAAATCTCATTGTGATTTCCATAATAACTATATGGTTTATGTGCAAACAAAGCGAAGCTCACTGAATACATTACAGTGGCTAATATATAATGAATGTTCCACAATAGTAACATACTGAATCACATTATATGATACAAATAACTTGAAGGAGTAGTTCATCCATGGTCTAACATCTTTGGGCAAGTCTTTTTGTAAGTCATACGATAAAGGGAAAATTCTGTCATCATTTAGTCCCTCATGTCATTCCAAACGTATAACTTTTAAATAGAACTTTCTTTATTCTGAGGAACACAAACACATTTTGAAAATAAGGGAATCAGTGTTTCCCTTGTCCATACAATATACAGTGGGGAGAACAAGTATTTGATACACTGCTGATTTTGCAGGTTTGCCCACTTACAAAGCATGTAGAAGTCTGTAATTTTTATCATAGGTACACTTCAACTGTGTGTGATGGAATCTAAAACAAAAATCCAGAAAATCACATTGTATGATTTTTAAGTAATTAATTTGCATTTTATTGCATGACATAAGTATTTGATACATCAGAAAAGAAGAACTTAATATTTGGTACAGAAACCTTTGTTTGCAATTACAGAGATCATATGTTTCCTGTAGTTCTTGACCAGGTTTGCACACACTGCAGCAGGGATTTTGGCCCACTCCTCCATACAGACCTTCTCCAGATCCTTCAGGTTTCGGGGCTGTCGCTGGGCAATACGTACTTTCAGCTCCCTCCAAAGATTTTCTATTGGGTTCAGGTCTGGAGACTGGCTAGGCCACTACAGGACCTTGAGATGCTTCTTACGGAGCCACTCCTTAGTTGCCCTGGCTGTGTGTTTCGGGTCGTTGTCATGCTGGAAGACCCAGCCACGACCCATCTTCAATGCTCTTACTGAGGGAAGGAGGTTGTTGGCCAAGATCTCGCGATACATGGCCCCATCCATCCTCCCCTCAATACGGTGCAGTCGTCCTGTCCCCTTTGCAGAAAAGCATCCCCAAAGAATGATGTGATCTACAATTTTATCCCTGATGTCCTTACACAGCTCTCTGGTCTTGGCCATTGTGGAGAGGTTGGAGTCTGTTTGATTGAGTGTGTGGACAGGTGTCTTTTATACAGGTAACAAGTTCAAACAGGTGCAGTTAATACAGGTAATGAGTGGAGAACAGGAGGGCTTCTTAAAGAAAACAGGTCTGTGAGAGCCGGAATTCTTACTGGTTGGTAGGTGATCAAATACTTATGTCATGCAATAAAATGCAAATTAATTATTTAAAAATCATACAATGTGATTTTCTGGATTTTTGTTTTAGATTCCATCTCTCACAGTTGAAGAGTACCTATGATAAAAATGACAGACCTCTACATGCTTTGTAAGTAGGAAAACCTGCAAAATCGGCAGTGTATCAAATACTTGTTCTCCCCACTTGTGGTCCAATGTTATTTTCAACCCCATGCATTGACTTACATTATGTGGACAAAAACAGTTGAAACGCTCTTCAAAATATCTTCTGTTGTGCTCCACAGAATAAAGTCAGTCATACGGGTTTAGAATGACATGATGGTAAATTTTTATTTTTGGGTAAACCATCCCTTTGATATAATTAATTCAGAACATCAATCAAACATCAATTTGTATTTGCACAGCCAGATCCTTAATATATATATTTATTAGGAACGCCTGCCTTTACATGCACATGAACTTTAATGACATCCCATTCTTAATCCGTAGGGTTTAATATAGAGTTGACCCACCCTTTGCAGCTAGAACAGCTTCAACTCTTCTGGGAAGACTTTCCACAAGGTTTAGGAGTGTGTTTATGGGAATTTTTGACCATTCTTCTAGAAGCGCATTTGTGAGGTCAGGCACTGATGTTGGACAAGAAGGCCTGGCTGGCAGTCTCCGCTCTAATTCATCCCAAAGGTGTTCTATCGGGTTGAGGTCAGGACTCTGTACAGGCCAGTCAAGTTCCTCCACACCAAACTCGCTCATCCATGTCTTTATGGACCTTGCTTTGTGCACTGGTGCGCAGTCATGTTGGAACAGGAAGGGGTCATCCCCAAACTGCTCCCACAAAGTTGGGAGCATGAATTTGTCCAAAATGTCTAGGTATGCTGAAGCATTAAGAGTTCCTTTCACTGGAAGGACAACCCCTGAAAAACAACCCCACACCACAATCCCCCCTCCACCAAACTTTAGACTTGGCACAATGCAGTCAGGCAAGTACCATTCTCCTGGAAACCGCCAAAAGAAACCAGACTTGCCAGACAGAGAAGCGTGATTCATCACTCCAGAGAACAGTCTGCATGCATAGGTGCTTGATTTTATACACCTGAATTCAATGATTTGGAGGGGTGTCCCAATACTTTTGGCAATATATATATATATATATATATATATATATATATATATATATACACTCACCTAAAGGATTATTAGGAACACCATACTAATACTGTGTTTGACCCCCTTTCGCCTTCAGAACTGCCTTAATTCTACGTGGCATTGATTCAACAAGGTGCTGAAAGCATTCTTTAGAAATGTTGGCCCATATTGATAGGATAGCATCTTGCAGTTGATGGAGATTTGTGGGATGCACATCCAGGGCACGAAGCTCCCGTTCCACCACATCCCAAAGATGCTCTATTGGGTTGAGATCTGGTGACTGTGGGGGCCATTTTAGTACAGTGAACTCATTGTCATGTTCAAGAAACCAATTTGAAATGATTCGAGCTTTGTGACATGGTGCATTATCCTGCTGGAAGTAGCAATCAGAGGATGGGTACATGGTGGTCATAAAGGGATGGACATGGTCAGAAACAATGCTCAGGTAGGCCGTGGCATTTAAACGATACCCAATTGGCACTAAGGGGCCTAAAGTCTGCCAAGAAAACATCCACCACACCATTACACCACCACCACCAGCCTGCACAGTGGTAACAAGGCATGATGGATCCATGTTCTCATTCTGTTTACGCCAAATTCTGACTCTACCATCTGAATGTCTCAACAGAAATCGAGACTCATCAGACCAGGCAACATTTTTCCAGTCTTCAACTGTCCAATTTTGGTGAGCTTGTGCAAATTGTAGCCTCTTTTTCCTATTTGCAGTGGAGATGAGAGGTACCCGGTGGGGTCTTCTGCTGTTGTAGCCCATCCGCCTCAAGGTTGTGCGTGTTGTGGCTTCACAAATGCTTTGCTGCATACCTCGGTTGTAACGAGTGGTTATTTCAGTCAAAGTTGCTCTTCTATCAGCTTGAATCAGTCGGCCCATTCTCCTCTGACCTCTAGCATCAACAAGGCATTTTCGCCCACAGGACTGCCGCATACTGGATGTTTTTCCCTTTTCACACCATTCTTTGTAAACTCTAGAAATGGTTGTGCGTGAAAATCCCAGTAACTGAGCAGATTGTGAAATACTCAGACCGGCCCGTCTGGCACCAACAACCATGCCACGCTCAAAATTGCTTAAATCACCTTTCTTTCCCATTCTGACATTCAGTTTGGAGTTCAGGAGATTGTCTTGACCAGGACCACACCCCTAAATGCATTGAAGCAACTGCCATGTGATTGGTTGATTAGATAATTGCATTAATGAGAAATTGAACAGGTGTTCCTAATAATCCTTTAGGTGAGTGTATATATATATATATATATATATATATATATATATATATATATATATATATATACACATACACACACTCACCTAAAGGATTATTAGGAACACCTGTTCAATTTCTCATTAATGAGAAATTGAGAAATTGAACAGGTGTTCCTAATAATCCTTTAGGTGAGTGTATATATATATATATATATATATATATATATATATATATATATATATATATATATATATATATATACACATACACACACTCACCTAAAGGATTATTAGGAACACCTGTTCAATTTCTCATTAATGCAATTATCTAATCAACCAATCACATGGCAGTTGCTTCAATGCATTTAGGGGTGTGGTCCTGGTCAAGACAATCTCCTGAACTCCAAACTGAATGTCAGAATGGGAAAGAAAGGTGATTTAAGCAATTTTGAGCGTGGCATGGTTGTTGGTGCCAGACGGGCCGGTCTGAGTATTTCACAATATGCTCAGTTACTGGGATTTTCACGCACAACCATTTCTAGAGTTTACAAAGAATGGTGTGAAAAGGGAAAAACATCCAGTATGAACAGTCAGAATTTGGCGTAAACAGAATGAGAACATGGATCCATCATGCCTTGTTACCACTGTGCAGGCTGGTGGTGGTGGTGTAATGGTGTGGGGGATGTTTTCTTGGCACACTTTAGGCCCCTTAGTGCCAATTGGGCATCGTTTAAATGCCACGGCCTACCTGAGCATTGTTTCTGACCATGTCCATCCCTTTATGACCACCATGTACCTCTGATGGCTACTTCCAGCAGGATAATGCACCATGTCACAAAGCTCGAATCATTTCAAATTGGTTTCTTGAACATGACAATGAGTTCACTGTACTAAAATGGCCCCCACAGTCACCAGATCTCAACCCAATAGAGCATCTTTGGGATGTGGTGGAACGGGAGCTTCGTGCCCTGGATGTGCATCCCACAAATCTCCATCAACTGCAAGATGCTATCCTATCAATATGGGCCAACATTTCTAAAGAATGCTTTCAGCACCTTGTTGAATCAATGCCACGTAGAATTAAGGCAGTTCTGAAGGCGAAAGGGGGTCAAACACAGTATTAGTATGGTGTTCCTAATAATCCTTTAGGTGAGTGTATATATATATATAGCTTTATACAATACAAATAGTTTCAAAGCAGCTGTACAGAAATAAACAGGAAAATCATTTTGTTGCCAAATTAATCAATTACACTATGAAATGACTTTAATGTCAGCTGCTCTACAGAAGACAATTGTTGTTATTCAGCTCAATTTAGTTCAATGTTGATTCAATTAGTTCAATGACAGTGTCACAAAGTTTTTCAATTATGAAACAAATTCAATTTACAATTCAGCAATGAAGCAGCTCTACAGAGGACAACAGTATCATTAAGCCACAGAAGAGCCAGTACGCAAGGATTGCATCTCTGATCTTCACAATGCAAAACTACAAACCATCTCATTTGTTTCACAACATACACAAAAGTCCCAAATAGCTCATTAACAGTGCTCATGGTTGAGTGTCATTAAGGCACTGTAACTGTGTCTGTGTGTGTGTGTGTGTGTGTGTGTGTGTGTGTGTGTGTGTGTGTGTGTGTGTGTGTGTGTGTGTGTGTGTGTGTGTGTATAATGATGCAGTATGCAGACATGTGGTCTTACTCCAGCTATATGGGCAAATGTGAACAGTGCAATATCAATTATACAATCACACCAACTGCTGACAAAAAGGGCAGCTGCGTGTGTGCTGTCAGAATAGACTGAGATACGTATTTGTTCACGACAGCAGACAGAGGAATTCATGCACTAACATTTGGCATTATAGCTGCACTTTACAGAGTCTCCATCTGCCAGGCTGGAAGGATAAGAATCAGAAAACACACACACACCAAATGGGCAACAAGTGGGTCAAATTTTCTACATTCCAGTGCCCATCCCTTTAACAGTGTAATTGAATGTATATCAGATCATTGTGGTCCAAACTGAACAAAAATAAAATGCGGTCACAAAAGTTCAGACTTCAGAGTCTTTAAAAACTCTCAGCATTTATATGCACCCGCTGATCAGAGTGAATTGTATAAATGCAGTTACTGATTATGGGGTATGATTTTACACTTTTCTATTTTCTCTCTCAATGATGATATTGGAGAGGAAAAAGTTTCTGGACTTGAACCCAGCAAAACCACTGCAGCTGGCCACACATATAACAACCACACTAGATATATATAATAGACAGATGGTTGCTAAATAATCATAGTGAGTAAAATTGTCATGAAAAACCCTGTGCAGTCAGCCAAAACAGTGAGAATATATAACAGACTGCAAACTGTAATAGACTGTAAAATGAGATTTCAGACATGTTTGCAAGCATATTATGGTTACTTGTAGTATTAACTCTACTGCAAGTACACTACACTACACTACTGTACACTACTGTATAATTAATATTGATCAAAAGTGACAGTAAAGACTTTTGAACTTTGTAACCATCAAAGAATCCTGAACAACAACAAAATGTATCAGTTTCCACAAAAATATTAAGCAGCCAAATTGTTTTCAAGTGATAATAAAAAGAAATTGAGCAGCAAATCCTCATATTTTTGAAGGATCACATTAAAACAAAACTATTATTACTATTATTTGTAACAATATTTCACAATATATTACTGTTTTATTGTATTTTTGATTAAATAAATGCAGTCTTTGTGAAAATAAGAGACTTCATATATTTAAAAAAAAAATCTAATAATGAGCATTTTTGAATGGTAGTGTATTAAACTTTGGTGTGCAACCTGTCCCATCCATTCGAGTTATGGATTTCTCAAATTGTGGGACAGGCGCTATTACTTAGAAAGCAATTTGTCATCTGGTGGATTATAATATATATACACACGTTGAAGGAGAGACCTGTGCCACATTTAGGTACCAGGGTGGGCTCTTTTGATTTGGGCAGTAGGCAACCACCCAGAACACCCTAGCAACATGCTAAAAACCTTTCACCTTAGCAACTGCATAGGAATGCCCTGGCATCTATCCACAACACCCTAACATCGTGACCACGACATTTGCATTGGCAAACACAATTCAAATTTCATCCAGAAAATGTAAAACTCTAGTTAAAATCATGAGAGCACATAATATCATATAATGAATCAAGTACACACTCCCTAGAAAGAACGGAAATGTTCTAGTTACTCAAATATAATAGAGACAGTCACACCCCACATACTCTTAATGGCAAACCGACAGTGTGTTCTTGGACGCCACCCTATAAATGGTAAAAAAATACACCCTGCACCACTCAGGTATCCGTGTTCTGGTTTGACATTTCCCTTATTAAAGCTGCTCTTATTTTCCTCAGCAACTCAGCTAAATAAAACTCATATTTCAGCATTTGATTCAGCATCTAACATGACTTGATAAGTCACAACATTTCCATTCACGCTCAACTCAACTTGACAGTGTCTTATATAGCCTGAGGTCATAGTTACATTGACAGCACACCAGTCCAGATTCAATAAGCAAATATCTTCTGATGTGCCATTACTTGCATACACAGTGAAATATTGTCTATGATGAGCATTCACAGCTAAGATAAAACCATGATCACCACTGAGCATATTGACAGGCTTGAAGCAAAGCTTTGAATATGAAACAACACTTCTGGTGCCAGTCCAAGTGGGCTCTGAAAGTTGGCATAAACCCAGACTGGTGCCAAAAGTCGCCCATATGGCCAGAGCCAATGAGCACGGGTGAAACTGTTACAAACCGTTGACCAACAAACAATATGCTTCTCACGATCCAAGAGCGAAAAAAAGGAGGGAGGGGGGAGTTTACGTTCAAATTCAGGGTCGCAATTTAACTTGCAAGTCAATGAATTGTGGGAAAGTTTAACATGTAACCTTCAGATCAAGGCACTGTATACAAAGAGAACAAGAACAGTATGATAAATATAAATGTACTCAATAGAAAACTAAATTGTAAAAATTATGGTTCACAAATAAAAGCAGCCTTGGTGAGCATAAGAAAATACTTTTAAAAAATCTGATATCTACAAGTGAAATATGCAAACACACACATTACAGGGATGTTTTAACACAAAAGGTTACTAAACTCCCTCTTAAAGTTAATTTCTCGACCATACTGAAATCTATATAGCTGAATAAATTCAACACAAACATAAACACACTAGACAAACCCAAAAACAAAAGAGCACTTCACACAGGATACATCTGACCTGCTTCAATATATTTACCCCATTTATACAAATAAAAAGACTAGTTCAGTCCCCTACCTGTCATCACTTTCAGTTGCAGCCATAGTCTGGTAATGTCCTGGCAGAGCAGGGACACTCGGTTGAGTTCCATCCTGCTCAGAGTGCACCTTTCCTGGACACCCTCCTGTCTCAGGTGCCTCTATTTCTGGGGCTTCATCCTCCCGCAGGACTCACGGAAGCAGCCGGGCATTACCGAGGCTAAACTGTCCGTCAACGCACTTCACATATCCTCATCTCCCAACACACACGGACAGGCAGACACACGAACTCCACCGGCATCAGGTTACACCCCTCACTGCTCTGCCACACACACACACACACACACAATGTGCAGGTGGAAGCAACAGACGATGTAGTTAAAGGGAGGAAAAGCCCCCGGGCAGCCGCTTAAACCAGAATGCACTTCTTTAGCGACCTGTGAGTGTGTGTGTGTTGGGAGAGGATAAGCTCTTACATACGCACACACTCTCTAATCGTCCTGCCGCTAACAGGTTTGAGGGAGAGAGGGAGAGAGAGGGATAGGGGTATGAGAGCAGTTTTCTCTGTTTGTTACGGTGCAAGGGACCTCTGGATTAATAATAGACAGCCAATCAAAATACTGGGGCTGGACTGAGGGGCGGAGCACACATCACAGCTGTCTACATTTCTTCATGAACATCTATGACGAAGTGAATGAGAGAGAATGTTACTATACATACAATATGTTCATTATTACAGTAGTTGGCATATTTAGTCAGCTTTTCTTTATCCTATTTAATGTTCTATTGTATTCCTTTTTTATAGTTTTTGTGTGTAATATAATTATTTTATTTGATGTATTTTGTTTGTTTGCTTAATTTGCACTATTGTTATTTTACTCTGTTTTAAATACTGTATTGTACTGTATGTAATACTGTACTTACTCCATTTAAATAATTACTACATGAAAGTTAATTTTTAGAATTATTGCAGTAGTTAGTCTGATTTTTTTATCTTGAATTTATCCCTTTTAATAGTTTTTAAATAGTAAACGTTTAGTTCATTATTACAATTCAACATAAACCTTTTTTAATAACTCATGGTTAATTAATTATCTTGTTATTTATCAAATGTTACCATAATATATTGGTAACATTTTACAATACGGTCCCATTAGTTAACATTTGTTAACGCATTAACTATAAATGAACAATGCATTTGATATAGTATTTATTAAAGACCCCCTGTGGTGAAAAAGTTTTTTTTTATGTTGTTTTTAAGTCTATGTGGTATTTTTAATATGATTTACGACAAACCATGTGCAAATTCATAAGTCAACACCATTGCTGAGTATTTTCTCTTTAAAATCGTTGTTTCTTACATCACAAACTACCTTGTAACCAATCACGTCAGCATGTGGGCGGGTTTTAGCATATCATTAACTATGATCGCTCTGAAGCAGGGGAGTCTCAAGAGAAGCCAGGTTATCCTGGTATATTTTTCTGTTGATAAAAATCGTGTACATTTAGCAACATAGCAGCTGAATTATGTATATGATGTATATTACGATTATGATGAATATGCCTTTCTCTACTGACATTCTGAGTTGTTCAAAGCGTTTTTTTCAGAAGGCAGCTGTCTGACTCTCAGATGGCGAACGGGAACATGGTTTGTGTAACATTAGCATCACATTATTAGCTGTTTGATAACATAGTCAAGGAAAAGGCTATTCATATGAATTACCGTTATGTGTCTGACATTGTAAAAAACTATACCATTGTGCAGAGTTTACTACAGTAAAGTTGACCCGACCGAGTGGATCTCTGAGCTACTGTAAGTGGAGGCGGGGATAATTTGCATATTCATTGCTCCGTGTATGCTAAATGAAGCAAAGGTGTTACATTCAAGCTATTTTAAGGCATGAAGAATTTTTTTTTCACAGGAAAAAAACAACAACTTTAAAATGTTATTTTGGTGATCAAAGATGAGTTTTAAGGGATAAAATTATTGACTACAGGGGGACTAATATTTGTTAACATTAGTTAATACAAATACAACCTAGTTCATGTTAACAGAGGTCTATTAAATAATATTAATAGATCCATCTGGTTTTAACGATGTCTTAGTTTAAATTTCTTAGTTTATTAGTTCATGTTCACTACTGTCAATATATTTGTTACATTTTTTTTTCTCTGCACTGTTCTCTCACATATGGAGCTGCAGTGGTGCCACACACACAGTTCAACATCTTTTATATGAGAAACCTATATAATGTAGTGTCAGGGGGATCGGCAAGCAATCCATAAGAGCAGAGTGAATGGCTCTGTAAGTCTGTATTCTGCATTCACAAATAGCCTGGGAAAGAGACCAACACACACACACAGGACCACCTGTTTGTGGCTGGAGTCTTTGCAGAGAGAGTCTGCTGCTGTGAATTAAACAGCTCTATAGTTCTGCAAAGCCTTTGATTGAACTCAAAACCCTTCAGCTAGAGAGAGAGAGAGAGAGAGAGAGAGAGAGAGAGAGAGAGAGAGAGAGAGAGCACAAGCGTTCAATGGAAACAAAATAGATTTAGACTTATAAAAAAGATTTAGACTTTATTTGTTCTGCTTATAAAAGCAGAACAATAGCAAAGACTGCCAATGTTAGAAAAGTAAAGCTTTATTAAATATATTTTCCAGTGTGAGTACTCTATTCTTAGGAACATTGTGTTTACTTACACAACAACACCATGTCATGCATTTTAATTTTCAGACAACATCACAGATTTGTTTACACAAAGGTGTATCTGGGTTGGTGCTGTCTGGGAAAGTATACTTTCACTGTGACTTTTGTGATATGCAATCTTCACCTCAAGGCTCTCTCATTGCCTGAAGGTCATAGGTCGCATACATCAGGAGGACTTTAAAATGCAGGTCAAGTTCAGACACTCTCGCTGGAAATCCCCTGGCTGTCTCCTCTTAGATCTTGTGTCCGTCTATATATACCCACTCCCATGCTCTTCTGAGACACTCACACACTACAGATTATTTAAGAGAGGCTGGCCTTCACTTTTAGAAAGACACAAGACAATGTCTCTTTCTGTGCCTTATCAGTAACACTATGCCAGTGAGCTAGATCCTCTGGGCTCCAGTTTAAATAACAGTAAATCTACTTATAACAGTGACTTAAATAACCGAGTATAAAATAATTGTAATGGTTTGGACTGGAAATAAAAACGTGCGTTGTTTTGCTGCTGTAGTCCAATTTAGTCTATATTTTAGGGCTGCAGCTATCGATTATTTTAGTAATCGAGTATTCTACTGATTATTCCATCGATTAATTGAGTAATCGGATAAGAAGTACTTTTTCTTTATTAAAGAGCAATACTAAATATACAAGAGAAAATAAGACAGGTCTCTTAAAATGAACTAATTTGTTTCCTTTTTAGAAAAATTATCAGCAATTTTTATTGCTGAAATTGCACATTAATATCTGTGAAAACTAAACCCATTGAAGTGCATTAAATTGCCATATTACATTCAAAATGCAAATACAAATATAAATTTAAAAAAATCATAAATAAAAATATAAAAATCTATTTCAAATTACTTAAAAAAAAAAAAAGGTAAACACAGTACAACCTAAAACTAAACCTACAACCTATAAATCAAAATAATATGAATAAAAACAAGATTAATACCTAAACATTGCATTTATGTTGTGCAACTTAACTTTCAAGTTTCAGCCTAACTACAGCTGAGGCATGACATAAGCCTTTACTGTCTTCTTGGAAGGCTTTGTGGCTTTTGTAAGAGGCAAAAATTAGTGGACAGGAAGGTAACTTGGAACAAGAACAAGTCCATACTAGAGATGCGCGGATCAGCTCTAAGAGTCACTGAATCCGCTGTTAAAAACAAACCATCTATGATTTTCTTTGATTTAGATATCCGCACCCGATCGTCACGTGTGAGTGGAGTTTGTAGCTGTAGAGCATATCCACACATGTGTATCAATAAATTTGAAGTCACAGAGAGAAATCTTTTAAGAGTTTTTTTTCTCACCTACAAACACAACACAACAGTTACACCTTCACACATTCTTCACTGCAGGTGCACAAATCCTATTCTACGAATGACAAATGAAGAAACTCATACGCTCACATTTTTGCTACAGTTGCTGCAGTGAATATGGTGCAAAACGCATTCACACACCCGTATCAAAAATGTGAAGTCACGGACAAATTTTGCACATCCGCAAATTAATATGTGAATCCATACAATTTGAGTTGCACACTTGTAGAATATCTGGTCACAAATGCATTACTTTTCTTGGATATTTTTCTAACACAATCACTACAACTGCTTGAATCTGCTGCTACGAGTCTCAAGCACAGTTTGTTCGCCTTCAAATGACAAGTTCCGCGCGCTCTCACTTTTGCACCATATACT
The DNA here is from genome assembly GCA_039654105.1 of Coreius guichenoti. NCBI lineage: Eukaryota > Metazoa > Chordata > Actinopteri > Cypriniformes > Gobionidae > Coreius > Coreius guichenoti. Next base: position 38,741,879 of record CM077170.1, on the reverse strand, counting down.
ACGTGAAATGTGGAGCAAAAGTGATTTGTGCATCTGTGAGGCAGCGGCAGGCCCTGTTCAGAGAGAAGAGAATTTCGGCCAATCAGAAGAGCTCGTTTTAAGCCGGTGGCGCGCGACCGAGACTGAGCAACCATCTCCCGTTAAATGACTTCAAATGTATTGATACACGTGTGGATATGCTCTACAGCTACAAATTCCACTCTCACACGTGTTCAGTTGTTTTGCACCAAAAATACCTTCATACTATTACACTGAAGTAGGTTGCTTTAAAAAAAAAATCTTCTTTGGCAAAATTACATTTCTTAAATAACCTAAACCAGGGGTCGACAACCTATACAGCACACAGAGAGATGTGTTTGTATTTAATTCAGATAAAGTACATCGCACATACAGATCTACGTTTTAAGGTAATCATTTATCATAGTAACACAGCTTGTTTTATTAAGTTAGGAGCTATAAATATCATTAAAGTGTGAGATTTAAATTACGCAAATCAATGAAAGCATGCAGCTCTGAAAGCAGGAGCGCTGCGCATCACGCGCACACAAAAGTTACAGCTTGTTCTGCTATTTGTTGCACTTAGCTTTGAGAACATTTTAATGGTGTACATTTCGGCCAATCAAGTATATAAAGTCCCATTAAACATTTCACATACACATCACAATGACGGTGATGCGTGTGCAAACTCCGTTCATGCTGATCGCTTTAGGTGTTTCAAGTAGCTCGTATCTCTTCAGCTGACGCGCAAACTGCCGCAAATGAAACTTAAATGTTCAGCGTCGCATCCTGAAGCTCAACACACAGTTGTCTTCATTTAAAAATAGCGAGACTAAATTATATTACCAGTGCTGATGCCGCTCTCTCTTTTGCATTGCGGTCTTTGATCTTGAAATGAGCGTTTTACCGTGAACTGAGAGTTCCGCATCTTTATTCAAATCAACACATTAATGATTTATCTCATATCCACCCTTTGGGATGTTATTTTTTTTTACTTTACTCACCCGACCCACTGCTCCTTACACATAAAATGTCTTAGCACATTTTTCTGCAACATGACCTTGTGTAGTTAAATGGACTAAACGAAGCTTGATTTTTCGAGTTACTCGAGGAATCGTTTCAGCCCTACTATATTTTATAATATATTGCAGAATATTTAATATATATACACACACTCACCTAAAGGATTATTAGGAACACCATACTAATACTGTGTTTGACCCCCTTTCGCCTTCAGAACTGCCTTAATTCTACGTGGCATTGATTCAACAAGGTGCTGAAAGCATTCTTTAGAAATGTTGGCCCATATTGATAGGATAGCATCTTGCAGTTGATGGAGATTTGTGGGATGCACATCCAGGGCACGAAGCTCCCGTTCCACCACATCCCAAAGATGCTCTATTGGGTTGAGATCTGGTGACTGTGGGGGCCATTTTAGTACAGTGAACTCATTGTCATGTTCAAGAAACCAATTTGAAATGATTCGAGCTTTGTGACATGGTGCATTATTCTGCTGGAAGTAGCCATCAGAGGATGGGTACATGGTGGTCATAAAGGGATGGACATGGTCAGAAACAATGCTCAGGTAGGCCGTGGCATTTAAACGATGCCCAATTGGCACTAAGGGGCCTAAAGTGTGCCAAGAAAACATCCCCCACACCATTACACCACCACCACCAGCCTGCACAGTGGTAACAAGGCATGATGGATCCATGTTCTCATTCTGTTTACGCCAAATTCTGACTCTACCATCTGAATGTCTCAACAGAAATCGAGACTCATCAGACCAGGCAACATTTTTCCAGTCTTCAACTGTCCAATTTTGGTGAGCTCGTGCAAATTGTAGCCTCTTTTTCCTATTTGTAGTGGAGATGAGTGGTACCCGGTGGGGTCTTCTGCTGTTGTAGCCCATCCGCCTCAAGGTTGTGCGTGTTGTGGCTTCACAAATGCTTGGCTGCATACCTCGGTTGTAACGAGTGGTTATTTCAGTCAAAGTTGCTCTTCTATCAGCTTGAATCAGTCGGCCCATTCTCCTCTGACCTCTAGCATCAACAAGGCATTTTCGCCCACAGGACTGCCGCATACTGGATGTTTTTCCCTTTTCACACCATTCTTTGTAAACTCTAGAAATGGTTGTGCGTGAAAATCCCAGTAACTGAGCAGATTGTGAAATACTCAGACCGGCCCGTCTGGCACCAACAACCATGCCACGCTCAAAATTGCTTAAATCATCTTTCTTTCCCATTCTGACATTCAGTTTGGAGTTCAGGAGATTGTCTTGACCAGGACCACACCCCTAAATGCATTGAAGCAACTGCCATGTGATTGGTTGATTAGATAATTGCATTAATGAGAAATTGAACAGGTGTTCCTAATAATCCTTTAGGTGAGTGTATATATATATATATATATATATATATATATATATATATATATATTTTTTTTTTTTTTTATTATTAATTATTATAATTAATAATAAATTATATATTATAACATTACATTTGTATATTTCTAAAGAAATAAATAGTTCTTAAATTAAATCTAAACTTGCATGAGCTAAAGACAGTAAAACTTTTTTAAAATGAGTCTTATGGGCTAAAGTGGTCTGATAATTAATTACTGCTACATAACTAAAACTTTAAAAAACTTTTTTGTTAATTGAAATTAAGCTGACAAACAAAACTTAAATTAAACGAAGATTAGAAAATTAGATTTGCCTTGGCAACTAACTGAAAAACGTTAAATGTTGAAGTTTAATGAATATATCTCAAATATCTAACTGGGGGAAAAAAAAACTAAAACTGAAATAAAAATCAATTAAACCTAAAAAAAAAAAAAAAGTAAAAAAAAAAAAAAAAAAAAGACAAAAGCACATAAAATTACTATAAAAAAATAAACACTTAAATGAAAACTGATCATATAAAAATATAAGTTAGTTAAAATTTAGTTTAGACATTTAGTTGATCATTAAAATTACAGTGGGATTTCCATATTGTGGAAGTATAAACAAAGGAGAAATGAGCCCTCAATGTTTGTTCTCTGAGAGGAATCAAGCTAAATTTACTGCCCTTCACACAACCATCACTTTTACTCAAATAACTTCTCACCCTTTCTATACTTACCCCAGAAAACATTATTAAATAAGTAAATGGCATGAGTTTGGATCTGTTTGATCATGTGACCCGATTATTCATTGAATTGTTCATTCTGCACCTCATATGTGACCCTGGACCACAAAACCAGTCATAAGTCGCACGGGTATATTTGTGGCAATAGCCAACAAAACATTGTCAAAATGATCGATTTTTCTTTTATGCCAAAAAGCATTAGGATATTAAGTAAAAATCATGTTCCATGAAGATATATATAAGAAATATATATTATTAGTAGTAATATGCATTGCTAAGGATATCATTTGGACAATTTTAAAGGCGATCTTCTCAATATTTAGATTTTTTTGCACCCTCAGATTCCAGATTTTCAAATAGTTGTATATCAGCCAAATATTGTCCTATCCTAACAAACCATACATCAATGGAAAGCTTATTTATTCAGCTTTCAAGTGATATATAAATCTTAATTTCAAAAAAATTTACCCTTATGACTGGTTTTGTGGTCCAGGGTCACATATTATACCAAACAATTTAATGAATCGATTGAATGTGAGATCGATACAAATAAGTGCCTAAATATTTTTTTTAGAAACAGACAATGAACTACTATCCTTATGATCAGTGTTTCTACAAAGCCTTTTTCTATTGTGGTTTGTACATCAAAATTACTAGCCAATCAGAATCTCACAACCAAGGTGACATCATATGATATCAGCTTATCAAACTGCATTATAAGCAGTTATATTTGCAATAACTGCAATTTCTGAAGTCAAACTCTATGCTTGCCTCATTAGTGGCAGCACTCATTCCTAATGAGGAATAATGTGCAACCAAATTGAAATTGAACTGATGAGTGAAACTGCAAAGCTGATCTCATATATACAGTCTGCTGAACATACAGTCGGACGGGAGTAAAAATAGACTCAAGGCCTATTGATTCAGATAAATGTAGAGTCTAGCAGGACAGGATACATATGGCTGTCCTTCATAATTCTACAGCACTGCAGCATTTATGATGAGAAAAACAGCAGTCTGTTTCTGCAACATTGGTCAGACATCCTGTTTCTGGCAGACTGAGCCATTTAGCAGAAAATGAAATTGATACTTCATCTGCTAAAATGAGATAGATTGTGAGTAAATTATGTAACATACTGTATCCAACAAATCCAGTGATCAGAACAGGGAGGGAAGCATCTGATGATGGATTAACTGACATTATATTTGCCCTTGTAAAGGTGACCAGCCTCTTTAATAAACATTAATCCAACCTACATTACAGGCCTCTATAGCAAACATTAAGATCATGAAAAGGATTGTCAAGTGCCAAATTCACTTAAAAAAAAAAAAAAAAAAAAAAAAAAAAAAAAAAAGGCATTTTAAATGAATAAAGTATGTTAAAAATAAAAATACAAAAAAGCTTAGCATTTAACATACAGTGTTGGGAAGTTTACTTTGGAAATGTAATAGGTTACAGAATAGTTTAAAATATAACTATTTCAATTACTTTATTAAAGTAATTTAACTAATTACTTTTCTAAATTGTTTTCAACTGTTAATCATTTTTTTTAAACATGTAATTGTTGACATTTTCATAAGTAACTAATTTAATTACATTTTTTCTCAGTAACTGTAACGGATTACAGATACATTTATATTGTAATTAAATTATGTAATGCTGTTACATGTAACTAGTTACTCCCCAACACTGAACATACAGTACCTTAAAACTTACTATACAGTGATTTTTATTTTACAAAAGAAAAACACCATTACTGTAAAAAAGAAAAAATACTATAGTATATACACACCGATCAGGCATAACATTATGACCCCATGCAGGTGAAGCGAATAACACTGATTATCTCTTCATCACAGCACCTGTTAGTGGGTAGGATATATTAGGCAGCAAGTGAACATTTTGTCCACAAAGTTGATGTGTTAGAAGCAGGAAAAATGGGCAAGCGTAAGTTTGACAAGGGCAAAATTGTGATGGCTAGATGATAGCATCTCCAAAACTGCAGCTCTTGTGGGGTGTTCCCGATCTGCAGTGGTCAGTATCTATCAAAAGTGGTCCAAGGAAGGAACAGTGGTGAACCAGCGACAGGGTCATGGCTCATTGATGCACGTGGGGAGCGAAGGCTGGCCCGTGTGGTCCGATCAAACAGACGAGCTACTGTAGCTCAAATTGCTCAAAAAGTTAATGCTTGTTCTGATAAAAAGGTGTCAGAATACACAGTGCATTACAGTTTGTTGCATATTGGGCTGCATAGCCACAGACCAGTCAGGGTACCCATGCTGACCCCTGTCCACTACCGAAAGCGCCAACAGTGGGCACATAAGCATCAGAACTAGACCGCGGAGCAATGGAAGAAGGTGGCCTGGTCTGATGAATCACGTTTTCTTTTACATACGGGTGTGCGTACGTCGCTTACCTGGGGAACACATGGCACCAGGATGCACTATGGGAAGAAGGCAAGCCAGTGGAGGCAGTGTGATGCTTTGGGCAATGTTCTGCTGGGAAACCTTGGGTCCTGCCATCCATGTGGATGTTACTTTGACACGTCCCACCTACCTAAGCATTGTTGCAGACCATGTACACCCTTTCATTGAAACGGTATTCCCTGGTGATAATGCGCCCTGCCACAAAGCAAAAATGGTTCAGGAATGGTTTGAGGAGCACAACAACGAGTTTGAGGTGTTGACTTGGCCTCCAAATTCCCCAGATCTCAATCCAATCGAGCATCTGTGAGATGTGCTGAACAAACAAGGCAGATCCATGGAGGCCCCACCTCGCAACTTACAGGACTTAAAGGATCTGCTGCTAACATCTTGGTGCCAGATACCACAGCACACTTTCAGGGGTCTAGTGGAGTCCATGCCTCGATGGGTCAGGGCTGTTTTGGCAGAAAAAGGGGGACCAACACAATATTAGGATAGGTCATTAGGAGGTCATAATGTTATGCCTGTTTGGTATTTATTGAAGTAAAATACTATATTCCATCCACATTCATGACATTTACAGTATTTTTTAATTAATTATTATTATTTATTTAAACAAAAAAATTAGTCACCTTATTCAGTGAAAAACAGTAAATTGGGTGTAAATTGTTCAAACTGAATGACATTAACATTACATCAGTCAATGAAAACAATATTAATATCCATCACATTTTTTGGATTTAATGCATTAAATGCATTTAATGTATTAGCTTTAACCTTATTATTTATTATCATTATTGTTATTTATTATTACTATTGGTATTATTGTTTTTATTAAATATAATATTTTTTATTATTATTACATTTCCTACATGTAACCTGATTCTTGACTCCTTGTTTATTAGTTTTTATATAATTGTGGCATTCCAGGTGCATGTGTTTAAGAACTTCTTTCAAACAAACTTGTGTGTTCATTAGAGTCACAAGGGAGGGATGCATTTTTACTGAGAGACACTTTTAGGAAAGCACATGATTCTTCGTATCTTAGGAGGAAATCGTCTTTCATAATAGATGTTTTCCTGTAATTCTTGTATTTCTGTAGAAATATTTTTTTCCCACTGATCCACAGCCATATTTTTCAACTCGACCTGAATCTAAAGCAGTACAAGGCAGAAGGCATTAAAAAAAAAAAAAAAAAAACTTTCATCAGCAGCTTTAGGGAACAATCCTTGATTACAGTCAATCAGCAGATTAACTAAATGCTGGTGTAACATGACTGCAAATTTACCAGAAAGCGGGAATTTTCAAATCACTTGAGAATGAGAGTGCAACTCATGTCAGCACAACACAATGATCATCCGACATATCAAAACATCCTTTCAGATGATCCCGGTGGCAAATGTCAGACACACACACACACACACACACACACACACACACACACACACACGCCTGATCATGTGATCAGTCTCATGCACTCTGTGGTGGCTATTTGCATGGGTTTGCTCATAGCAGCACATCTAAAGATCAAACAGCAACCAATCAAATCCTCAGTTCACAGAGAAAACAAATATCAGATTCATGAGATAAACAAGTTTCAAATCACAAACAAGTAAATTAAACGAGCAGAGCAATTGAAAAATAATTTTTACACATTCTGTCATTACAACAAATACTTTTAGTAACACAACAATAAGCTCTCATTTGTTAACATTAGTTAATGCAAAAACTAAAACTAACAATGAGCAATATATTATTAAAGCATTTATTAACCATTTTTAATATTAGTTAAAGCCACAATATGTAATTTTTCATTGCTAGAGGTTGCTTATCCAAAACAAAGGTGTAGCTTGATGACGCCTTGATTTTGCGGAGCTTTTATTATGCCGCAGACCAGGGCTTTTCAAACTTTTAGATGCCACGGACCCCCAAATATGAACATCCTCGTGTGAGGGACCTCCATCCTGAAATTTAAAAGACATCTTTCTTTTATAAACACCCAATTAATACACTAAAAAATTACTATTATACATCTAACATTAGTTTCTATTAAGTTACTTTATTATATATATTTTCTACTCACTATAAGAATGTACTGTTAATTGCATTAATTTGTATATTTAAGTCAAATTTTTATTAATTTATATTAATCGTTAATTTAATAGATATTTATATTTATTTTTTACATTTTATTATATGTTAATTTAACATTTACTCTATTTATTTATTTATTTATTTATTTTTATCTAATTTATTTATGTACTTAATTTAATATATATGTTTTTTCTCTAAACTTTTGCAGGTTTATTTAAGCTAATTTATTTATTAATTAATTTTATTATTTTATATTATTATTATTATTATTATTATTATATTCACAGTTTTACTTTAGGCTTTTCCACATATATTTATTTTAATCTCATTTATTTATTTACTATTTACATTTTTATCATATGTTAATTTACCATTCAATCATTTATTTATTTATTTTAATCGTATTTATTTATTTATTTAAAGCTGCAGTCCGTAAGTTTTGCCTCTGTGTCGCCATCTCTGTTTGAAACCTGCAATTGCAGTTATTTGCGGAGTTATCATCTGTACGCGAGTTGTGCTTTGGCGCAGCTCCTCAGCGCGGATGAATCTAATGTTTTGAGGAGTTTGTGCGGCTGTCATTCATTCACCGCACCGGTGTGGATACTGTACTTCAGAATCACAGATTCTACGTCTTGGAGTATAACCTTAAGAATTTTCACCGGAAAATGTCAGCTGAACAAGTAAGTAACATGTCTACCACTTTTGGGAACAAAACATTACAATAAATCGTGCTACCAACGGTGATTAAATCTAATGATCGCTCATATAACATCAAACCGTGCAAATTATTATTATTGTTATACTTTGTTCTCAAATTGTTAATGTTAACAGCATTAGCATTGCGTGACTAAGTGTATTTAGTGTTTATTAGCGTTACCTGTAGATTTCAATTTCTGTACAGTCTAATCTTTTGCTTTTGACTACGGGTGAATCTCCAGTTGTCACTGATGATGTCATTTGGGCCTTTCTGGATTACAATTCGCCATCAAAATGATAAGTTTAATTACTCCAGCTGCTGTGAGAAAAGGCTATAAATTACCCGCTGAAGAACATGCTCCTCACGTGCGTTACTACTACTAGTCGGACTCTTTCTTTATGTATACAGACGTGACGTAATGACGCAAAGACATGCTTGAATTTCCCGCGGAAATCCACCATACCACTCTAATTATAACACATTATTACAAGCTTACCATTGTGAATGGGGCTAAGGTAAGGATATAGTTTTGAATACTGGCTTGTTGTGTACTTGCTCAAAAATTGATTTTGGATAATTTTTTACCAAAAAAAGTTACGGACTGCAGCTTTAAATTTTTTATGGTTTCACCTGTCGCCTGTCACTCCTTTGTGGCCCCCTGGGGTTCCCCAGACCCCAGTTTGAAAACCCCTGCCGCAGACGACCGCTTCCGCTTTTTCCGGTCTTGCATATGTGGGGTAAAGCAGCGCTGTTTTATCATATTAGATACATTATTTTAGTGTGTTGAAAGTTATGTTATAATGCTCTGTGCGTTCGCTCGGCGGCTACTATGAGACACTTGTTGCACACTGCAGTAAGCTAGATCGATATTAGGCGTGGTAAAACATGGTACTCGCGGTAAATCAAGAAAACGAGATTTAAACAATAAGACTAACTGTGTTGAGCTATATAACAATGATTCGTTTTCTTTTGATGAATGTATCCAAACAGTTGCTCACCTATCTAATAAAACACATAATATATTAAAGTGTCTTTGGTGTTTCCATGGTTTCTACAAAATAAAATCGGAAATCGAGGGTAACGCGGGTTTAATGTCATTGATAGGTGACGCACAGACACGGTCCGTGTCCTGGTTAAAATAGCTTATTTCTCTGGATTTAAACATTCTTGGAAACATTTGGGATAATGTAAGTACACAAGTCAACAAAATATATATAACATTGTTCTAGTGGTTTTTGGATATTTTAATCCAAAAATCTTACATATTGTGCCTTTAATAAAAATGTTCATGCTAGTTCACAGTGCGTTAAAGGATTAGTTCACTTCAAAATGAAAATTTCCTGATAATTTACTCAGCCCCATTTCATCCAAGATGTTCATGTCTTTCTTTATTCAGTCGAAAAGAAATTAAGTTTTTTCTTCCACCTACGTGGAAGTACCGACCCAGTGCCAAAAAACTCCATCTCATGTTCTCCTCCAACTTTAAAATTGTCCGACATCGTTGTTTTACCTTTATTTTTGTAAAGGGTGTTTGATTTAATATACATAGATGTATATACAAAGATGTATATAGATGTAAATATATATACATATACATGCAAAGATGTATATACATCTTTGCACGTTCGTTTTAACACTGGGATGGTACTTCCACGTACGTCCCGTGCGTGACCTTACCGACGTGATGACGTCATATGTCGTGAAGAAGAACACCACCAAAAAGTCGCGCATTTGAGGTTAAAAAGTATATACTTTTTTTTTTTTTTTTTTATAAAATGACAGATGGTTTCGCTAGATAAGACCACGTTTCCTCAGCTGGGATCGTGCAGAGCCCTCTGAAGCCCTTCGAAGCCCTTTGAAACTGCATTGATTTGGACCTTCAACCTGTTGGTTGGCATTGGAATACATTATATGGAGAAAAATCCTGGAATGTTTTCCATAAACTTAATTTCTTTTCGACTGAAGAAAGAAAGACATGAACATCTTGGATAAAATGGGGGTGAGTAAATTATCAGGAAATTTTCATTTTGAAGTGAACTAATCCTTTAAGAGGTGTGGCATTTCCAAAACACACTTGAAGTGGCTGACCAATCACAACACACTCCAGCCGACCAATCAGAGAACATTGTGCTTTTCAGAAGGAGGGGCTTCATTGAGACAGGAACTAAACTGAGCATTACTGACAGACTGGGAAGAGAGGTGCTGCAGCAGTGTACAATATGTAAAAAATTATGTGTTCAAGCATGAAAAACTATTCTAGTAGACCCCAAAAACTAAATCAAGAATGAAAAAGGGCATAATAAATTCCCTTTAACAAATGAAACCTTATTATAAAGTGTTACCATACTTTTTATAGCAAAAATGGTCAGGACAACCATGATAAGAGTTTTATTTTGTGCTTGCTCTTTTGAATCACCAGGCCTATAATGAAACAGGAAACAAGCCCAAAAGACAAAAGATAGTTTTCTGACAAGCACCTGCAAAGAAAACAACACACAGAGACATGAATACAACACCGTCCACGGCTCCACAGGATATTACTATGACAACATGTCTGGTTTATTACAAAACAACAAACAACAACAAGGATGCAAGAACTTCCTCTGCAGGCTCTGAAGCTACAAGGAGAGGGGGGAATTTCCGTTTTATAATTAAAGTAAAATCCCAAAGATGAGGAGAAAAGCAATGAAATGCTCTGTCATAAGATCAGGCATTTCCTTTGAATAACATACTAATATTTTACCAACGAGATTGTGCTTTCTCTCTTTTTTTTGTCTACATTTTTCACTCATTTCCTTGATTCTCTCTATCTCCAGACATTCTGTCATGCCAGTGGGACAATCTCCCATCATTAACCTACATCAGTGTCGACAGTCGACACGTTCTCTGGCCTGTGGGGGGATGGACGGGCGTCTGGACAGCCGTTAGCAGTAGCGGTTAGCTATACTGGCGGGACATTCATGTCACCACACCCCCTTATCATCCAGATTTAATCAGCACAGACACTGTAAAAGAAACATGGTCTGTTTAGGCCTCTGCTTTATCCTCCATTCCCTGTCTGAATTATCAATGCTTACTGGTGGCAGCATATGCTGTTTAAATTGACCAAACAGGAAGACTTTAGCAAATACTGTGTGCGTTTACATGTCTTATTTTACTGGTTAACTTTAGGAATTCATGGAGGAAAATGGCTTCTTAAAGGAACAATTTTAATTGTCATTATTTACTTTCAAGTCATTCCAAACCGTTATGGCTTTCTTCTGCAGAACAGAAAAGAAGACATTATGAAGAGAATCTCTGTGTTTTAGTCTCCAGTGAAAGTCAATGGGGTCCAAAATATCTTCTTTTGTGTTCTGCTGAAGAAAGTCAAGTAAATGATGATGACAGTTTGTTTGGGTGAACAATCCCTTTAATAATGAATAAATGTCTTATTTCACCTGGAAAAATGTGCATAATTAAATTAATTTAAGAATAACAATACAGAAGTCCATACATAGGGATCTCCACATTAAAGACGGGAAAGAAATGGGGAAAAAAATAAAATAATAATAATAATTTGATAATTAATATTTATAGGGTGTTTAGGTATGTAAAAAGACTGGGTTGTTAAACAGAAAAGAAAAAGAAACTGATGTATTTTTTAATGGTCCCAAGTCCATAGACGAGAACAAATGTCATGGCAAAATAAGCCTTTTTTTGTGTGTAAACAAATGTGGGAAAAAAAACAAAAAACTTAATACCATTTAACTGTAATAGTTATAATTTAAGACAAACTTGTTCTAAACCGAATCAAACTGTATAGGTATAAAAAAAATAATAGGATAATATCTAACACCTCACACCCAAGAGTGATATGATATGAGCGTTATTTACTTTGCATGTTGTTGGGAAGGGTATACACTGCTCAAAAAAATGAGGGGGAAAACTTAATCATCACAGTATAACACCAAGTCAATTAAACTTCAGGGATATCACTCTGTCCAATTAGGATGCATAAGTGATTGTGAATCAGTTTCAACTGCTTTGGTGCAAATGAAATGACAACAGGTGCACTGGAGAGGCAACAGCAAGACAACCCCCAAAAAGGGATGATTTTGCAGGTGGTGGCCATAGACAGTTGTTCTCTCCTTATTCTTCCTGACTGATTTATCTTTAGGTTTTGTTAGGGTCCTTGTTACTGTCTGTAGCATAAGGCAGTACCTGCAACCCAATCAGGTTGCACAGGCAGTCCTGCTCCTCCAGGATGGCACATCCATACGTGCCATCGCAAAGGAGGTTTGGTGTGTCTCCCAGCACAGTTTCAAGAGCATGGAGGAGATACCAGGAGGAAGGCCATTACACAAGGAGAGCTGGACAGGGACATAGAAGGGCAACAACCCAGCAGCAAGACCGGTATCTGCTCTTTTGTGCGAGGAGGAACAGGAGGAGCACTGCTAGAACCCTACAAAATGACCTTCAGCAGGCTACTGGTGTGCATGTTTCTGACCAAACTGTCAGAAACAGACTTCATGAGGGTAGCATGAGGGCCTGATGTTCTGTAGTGGGACCTTTGCTCACAGCTCAGCACCGTGCAGCTCGATTGGCATTTGCCAGAGAACACCAGAATTGGCAAGTTTGCCATTGGCACCCTGTTCTCCATGGTTTGGCGGTGGGTTAGTAATGGTCTGGGGAGGAATATCCTTGGAGGGTCGCACAGACCTTTATGTGCTAAAGCCAGTGGTTCCCCTTACTGCTGTAAGGTACCGGGATGAAATCCTCAGAGCCACTGTCAGCCCTTATGCTGGTTCATTGACTGGCCCTCACGTTCCCCAGACCTGAATCCAATTGAGAACCTCTGGGACATTATGTATCGGAGCATCTGAAGCCACCAAGTAGCACCACAGACTGTCTAGGAGCTCAATGATGCCCCGATCCAGGTCTGGGAGGAGATCCCCCAGGACACCATCCGCCATCTCAGGAGCATGCCCAGACGTTGTTGTGAGTGAATACAGGCACGTGGGGGCCATACACACTACTGACTTACATTATGAGTTGATGTGATGAACTTCATGCAAGTTGGATCAGCCTGTAACTTTTTTTTTGTTATGATTTTGAATCCAGCCCTCAGTGTGTTGATTTTGGTTTCCATTGACTTGTCACATAATTTTGTTCAAACAAATTATAGAATGTATATAAATAAAGCTTTTCAAATTGAATGTTTCATTCATTCAGATCCAGTGTGTGATTTAAGTGTTCCCTTAATTTTTTAGCAGTGTATATTTTCTGTGTAGTTTTCCCTTATGTACATGTCGCTCTCTCTCTCTCTCTCGCTCTCTCTCGCTCTCTCTCGCTCTCTCTCGCTCTCTCTCGCTCTCTCTCGCTCTCTCTCGCTCTCTCTCGCTCTCTCTCGCTCTCTCTCGCTCTCTCTCTCTCTCTCTCTCTCTCTCTCTCTCTCTCATTACGCACAGGTGGAGCTGTTAACGAGGACTGACCTGATTGGTGACGGGAGTGCTGTTAAGCCTCCGGGAGTGATTGCTGTTAAGCCTCCTGAACTATGGATACACAGCTCCCCGCTGTCATGGCTTCCTTAACTGTCAGAATTGATTGTTGTTTCTCAGTACGGTGTACATAGTGATTGTTAAAGAACCAACACACAAGACATTTGATGTAAAGTTATTTTTGCTAAATTGTCACTTCTGTTAAGTTCGGCTCCCATCACCTCCTGATCATTATTGAATCAGAGCATAGTAGGGAGGTGGGTGCCTTTTTGTTTTATTATCCGTTTTCTCCTGTTTATGTTGAGCTGTTTTGAAGCCTTGGGAGTGAGGATCTTGTTGATAGGATCCCTGTCAATTGTTGCGGGTATTTTCTTTCTCTTTGAGTAGAGGCTTAATCTATTTGTAACAAAAAAGCCCAGAGCAAATGCAGAAATAATTAGCAGCTGATTATGGCAAAATGCTGGTTCATCAACCACATGCAACTCTGCATACAAACCTCATGCAACAACAATAACGAGAATGCCTCTAAATAAATTCACGCAATCTGTGAATGTCTGTCTCTGAAAATTATAAAAGCCTGAGTACACACACACACTATTGCATGGGCTTCCAAAACAAGTATTAACTCAGCAAGAGTAGCAACCATAAGGAGGAAATGGAGGCCAGTGGCTCTAATACATACTGACAGTAAAGCCAAAGGGGGAGACGGTCATAAAATCAATTCAAAAATGATGATGTGGGGAGATAATGGGGGTAGTAGTAGTAGTCCCACACAGAATCTGCACATGTAGATTTCTGCAGAATTCAAAAACATGCAAATCAATGTTTTGAAAAAAAAATAAAAAGTACTTTTAATGTTTTAAGCTATAGCCATGTATAAATCGAACACACACACATATATACATTATATATATATATATATATATATATATATATATATATATAGATGGATGATTGATTATTTAAATAAATTCAAAAATAGAAAACCGCTATATATAGAATGTGCTAAATCTCTTAATGCTCTAAATAGTTCATAGCTCTAATACTCATATTTGAGTCAGCTTTTGATCTGTCAGTGCTGCTCTCTGAAAATAGTAAAGCCCACGCAATAAGAGTTCTGCTTGAGTACATACACTACAACACGCGCTGGTTCCATAAAACAAAGTATTGCTGAGTATATATGAACTCAGCGAGGGCAGACGTTTACTCTTCAACAAACAAATATGAGGAAAAGGCTGATGGCTCAAACACTGACAGCAAAATCAAAGAGAAAGTCACAAGGCTACAGTGCATTGATTATATAATTTACTATAATGTATAGTGGATTAGTATTGATCACCTACTGTATCACAGATCCATTTGTAAAAATGTTGCAAAATCAACTCCAGCACAATTCACTCAGGGATTTATGGTCTTGACTTGTATAGGCATAGCTGCAGCTCTCTACAAAGTGTGTTTATTTGCAGTTTGTTACTGCACTGCCTGTGCTCCCATGAGAGATGACTCCATAGCTTCAGTCTCTGGTGATCAGCAATACAAATTAATGCACTTGCATACAGCTCATCCAAGCCTGAGTGGCTTAAACAGCAGAAATCTATACAGCCACATGTTGGATGCTCAGAGCCAAAATGGCTAACCCTGTTTCACCTAGGTTGATTGACAGAGGCTTCATAAACCAGACAAGCTGATCCAACATAAACAGTGTAGACCAAACCTAGAGTAGTTTAAGATCAAACCTCCCCTCTGAACTGTGTCCTCATAACACTATAAGCAAACCTCACCAACCCCATAGGCAAATAAAGACATGCTCTTGACTTGTATCCTCTTACCGCTTCAGTGGAACGTGTGTTAGAGGAGAGCTCAGTCTTTCCTTGTTTGATGTTCGTGGTGTTATCCCAAAGCAAAGGTTATGCAAAACACTCAAGCAGCACAGAGACAGACAGTCAGAGAGAAGCCCATGCTAGAAGAACCACACCCACAGAGGGACATGCCAGCAGGTGCATCTAATTACAATATCCTGTTTACAAATGTTTGGAATCTTATGATTCCAGAGCTTAGGGGAGGGTCATATGGGGCAGTGACTATCAAGAGGACTTAGAATAAGTTCTGAACTACTTTTATGATGTCATTTTGTGTTTATTTTGTCCTTTTTGGAGCTTGACAGACCCTGGTTACCATGCTATTGTTAACTAAAACTCTTTTTTTTTGGTCAATTGAAATAAAGCTGAAATAAAATAAAATATAAATATTAGATGGAAAAACTTAAACTTAAAAACTTAAATGAAAAGATTAGGTTGAAGTACTAAAATTACTAAGACTGAAATAAAATAAAATAAATATAATTAAAAAAACTAATAAAAATGACAAAAAATACAAAATCTTAAAACTAAAATATAAGTAAAAATATAAAAATAAAAGCTAATTCAAAATAGTAAAAAAAAAAATACTATAATAGTATATAAATAATAGGCTACTAAAATAACACTGTTGGTTAATATGGAGCATCATGGCAAAAGCTATAAAATAATTATTTAAAAATGTGTAGCATGTTGTAGAAGCATATTGGATTGGAACAACATGAGGATGATTAAATAAATAATTAATTTTCATTTTTAGTAAACCATGCAGATACTAACGCATATATTCTGATGACAGATGCATTATCACCCTAAAAACATCCCATGATACATCACTCCCAACAACATCATGCATCATAATACCAGAGCTGGGAAAAACAACAAAGTGCCACACAAACACTTCTCATATTCTCAGCACATGACAAAAGAGGAACTTACAGATCAGCCCATTGCAGGAAACAATGAACCTGTAGAAACTTTCCATTTCCTCTAAAGGGATCTTCACCAAGCTCCTGCAGTTCTCCGGGGGCCGGAGGTGCGTCCCATTCTCCTCCATCAGTATCATTTCACCTCCTTCACTTGGTCTCAATCCGCCCTGCTGTTCTTACCTTCCTCAGTCATTCTCTCTTTTACTGTCACATCCTATCTGTCCCCGCATTGCAAATATTCACTCCCTGAAATATCTCGGTCTGTCTCTCCCTCTCTGAGGGGCTGTATCTTTCTCTCTCAGGTGTGAGTGCTGCAGACAGCAACGCTGTTTTTCTGTCACGCCCATGTCAAACGCAGGTAACGCCGCTCTGCACACACACACATGCAGTTACTCACTCGTTCACACTACACATCTGTTTATCTCATCTATGATTTGAGAAGTAATTTCACATCCATTTGTATTATCATCAGATTTTCAAATAAACACAAAATAATATTTTTGGTTGCTCCTTTAGGTGCCGTTTATTTACACAACAACAGCGTTTTGGGGGCCTGAAAACACAAACCTTTGAAAACAGGATTCAAAGTACAAGTTTTTGAAAACGATAGCATACCGTTATTGTCTCTGTGAACTACAAAACCGCGAATTTGAGAGAACAGCGACGTCTTGCGCATGCGTATTACATGTTCAGTCTATAGATGCTTAGTGTTTCTTTACAAAGTGACATCGCCAACTACTGGCCTGGCAAAAGAATACAGCGATTTATACAGAATACTGATCCATGTGAACTGGGATTGATTTGACAACGTTGTCATCTGTACGCAAAAAAAAAAACAACAACAAAAAAAAAAAACAATAAGGAAAACTATTTCTTTCTACATCGCTGGGGTGTAAACGTACCCTCAGTAAATTTAATGGAGTTCTTTATGCATCATTTGAAAACATTTAACAAATGGGACAATTTACATAGTTTCTGTAGCTCAATCATTTAAGCATGGTGCTTAGTTCATGGATTTGAGTTCCAGGGAACAAATAAACTGATAAAATGTAAAACTTTAAATGGACAAATGAAGAACTGTCAACAAATATTTAAAAATGACCAAATTAATATGTGGATAGATTTGATAGTTTGAGATCTCTACTAAAACTCTAGAGGAGATCCTTGAGATTACTGACTACTGAGCTTTTTTGTTTTATTTTTTTAAATACAGTATCCGAGAAGACTTTTTTTCTTTCGAGAATACTTTTTTTCTCTCTAAAAATCATACAGAAAAAAAATACACAAAAAATCGGTAAGTTCCATTACTCTGAGGTGAGAAACTGTATCAGATATAATGGGACATTTCATGTAAATTTTAAAGTCAAATACTTTTTTGATATATACTTTTTTTTTTTTTTTTTTTTTTTTTTTTTTTGAAATACAGTATCTGAGAAGACTTTTTCTCTTTTGAGAAGAGTTTGTTTTCTCTAAAAATCATACAGGAAAAAATCTGGGGGAAAATCATACAGTAAAAAAAAATACAGTAAAAATTGGTTAATGATAAGTTCCCTTACTCTATAAGGTGAGAAACTGTATCAGATCTAATGGGACATTTCATGTAATTTTAATGTAAAATACTGTTAAATGTAGTTTTTTGGAAGTGAAAAAGAACAATTGAACTTATAATTCAGTAAATTTAAATCTGTAAAAATGTTGCTTCTATTTTTTTTTTTTACAGTAAAGTTCTGGCGAGCACAGCTCCCATTTTTTTTGACCATAATGTTTTTTTTTTTTTTTTTACAATGTATGGTCAATTTTAATATTTAGTCATGTTAATTTAGAGTTATTTTATTATTTAAAAGGTTTTTGTATATAGAATTATACATTCAAATTTCAGCATGTCAGAAATACTTCTCATAGCCTCAGATGTCATTTCAAGGTCTCAGAGGTTAACCAAACACATTTACCTGATCGTGGTGTCTGCGTGTATCTGGTTTGTGTCCTCCCAGGTCTGTGGAGGAAACAGCACACTGTTTCCATTTTCTGGCTATCAGGATTTACTTCTCACAGCAAACACAAACACGCGTAAATGGATCCAGCACCACTTCACGACTCTAACCGCTGTCCATTATACTTTGACCTCACGCAAACCGCTCAAACCTGCAGCTGAGGTTAACCATTACCAGACACTATTACAACATAAAGCAGGCTGGAGAACTCCATGTGGCTATAATTTATAAAAAGAAAGGTAGAGCAAAATATGTCAAATCATCAAACATATCTCAGACTCTAACTATGAGCAACAGGGTTATATAGTTAACAAAAACAAAAACCATAAAAAAACATTTTAATTACTTGAAATAAAAAATGTTAACTGAAATAAAATATGCAAGGGCAACTTGATGTACTAAAATAATTCAAACTAAAACTGAAATAAAAATTAAACTATATAAAAAAAGATATAGATATATAAAAACTATTAAAAACAACAAAAAGGAAAATGGGAAATATAAATATAAAAACTAATAATTCAAATCCAAAATATTAATACAAAATTATAATAGTGTCTCAATGGTACTAAAATAACACAGATAAGCAATAGTTATAGTGACGCTTGCCTTAAAAGAACAATACACACAGGCACGGACGTATAAACTTCATATTCTAATAATAAAAGACTTTGAAGACTTTATGCTGAAGCTGGTCTGAGATCAGTCTAAAAAGATGTGGAGTCTGAATATGACAGATAATGAAGTTGAAAATAATTTCATCTCCATAGCGCTGATACAGAACAAAAGAGTGCGACAACATCACAAGGATGCCAGGAGTCGTTTCATATTAAACACACAGAAAGTCAAACATCAAAGAGCAAATACACACACAAACACACTCAGACTTAAGCGGTATCCTGTTAAGAGCGAGAAGCAGACACAGAGAAGCTTAAGATCAGAGATTTACTCACATTTGAAGACGTCAGACATCTGCTCTCCAGGACAGATAAATTGTCCTTATCAGTGCCTTGTTTTTGAGTGTGTGTATTCCCTAGTCTGTTCACTGTGTACTGTATGCAAAGCAATGCACTTGTTCTGTTTTACGAGTTGGTATGTGTGCGATTATCTTTTTGAGAAGTTGAGATGATACGCTATTTGCCAATATTTATCTGTCTCTTCTGCCCTGTTCCCTAAATATACCAGTTCAGCTCTGTGCTGAGACGTATTGGTTTACTGTGAAAACAAAACTTTTAGCACAAAGTGTCTGAGCGAGAGAGAGAAAGAGCGAGAGAGAGGATGTGTGTCAATGTGATCCGGGCAATGGGCCATCCACATGCATCTCAATGATGAGAGAGAAATCCCACAAGGAAACCACCTTTCAACCTCTCACATACACACACACAAATAAATTGACAAATATTCACTTAAATTGCCCCTAAAAAGAATACGGATAATTCAAATGTATACATTTCCTTTCATGAGACTTTTTGGGGTCACAGTATGTTCAAGAAATAATTAATCCATTCTGTTCATCATTTACTCATCCTCATGCCATTCCATACCTGCCTGGTTTTCTTTCAAAAGGAGATATTTTAAAGAATGTGCTGGTTGATCTTTTCCATGCAATTAAAATCAATAGAGATTGGAGCTTTTTGTGAGAAACAAACCTAAATTTAAGGTGTTGTGACACTTTTAGTCTTGTGCAGTCTGAAAGTTTCAGTTCTCATTCATCGAAACTGCATGAACAATTTCAACTATATTCTTCAAAATTCTGCAGTTCCACAGAAGAAAGAAAGTCACATGAGTTCGGAATGACACAAGACTAACACTAGACACTGATGGCAGAAGTTTCATTTTTGGCTGAACAATACCTTTAACTGTAACTAAGAAGTGGCCTAAAACTGAATGACTCACAAACTAACAGAGCCAGTCAGCAATTTCCAGCAAAACCATCTGAAAGCAGCTACACCACACATACACACGCTGATATTGAGTTCTCTCACCGTTCCAGTCCCTCCAGGAGCTCTTGCGGCTGAAGGTTGTGAAAGGAGAGAAGGGGACTCCCTGTAAGACTGTAGCCGATAGGTTGTAGAGGAGCTGGGTCAGTCGGGACAAGATCCGTTGTGGGGCGTCCTGGCCCTCCTGAAGAAACTCGTGCAGAGACATTTAAACTGGTCCCTACATGTACCTAAACCGGTCTCAACCGGTCTCGGCTCGGCCTGACCTCTCGGAACCAGCCCAAATTAAGATTGATCCACATTCGGTCCAGACCAATGCTAAAACAGTCCTGTAATCTGAACTAAGCAAGACCAATGAAATTCCAAGACAGGACGGTGTGATCCAAGAGAATGCTGGGAAGACTACATCAGCCTAGTCCTGGGCTCAGAGGGCTTCCTCTGTCAGATGGGACCCGCAGAGAGACGCATTTCGGACCTCCTGTTTGTAAGGAAACAACCCCAGCACTCATGCACGCTGTTGCAGTAAACACACATATTCTTGCAGAGGAGAGAAGAAGAGTGGAAGAGAGGGGAGGGAGAGTTTTAGCACAAATCCCCTTCTGCTCTGCTAATTACACACACACACACACACATACACACACACACAATCATACTTAGACTCTAATCTCCAGCATTCTTGTGCGCCACTTAGGGGCCAAACTGACTAACTTTTTCAAAACTGAAACAAAACCTCTAAATGAATTTGAACCTTTTAGGGATCATTTAATAAGACATGCATGTTACATTATCCTGCTGAGTTGAATATGATTGAATGTCCTAAAACAAAACATATGCTCTATATAAAAAAAATCTGAGAGCTACTTCTGTAATGTGGTACTAGGAATGAGAGTGTAGTTGACCTACCAGTATGCAATTAGATGATAAGAGTTCAAAATGAACACTATTAATAACTCTATTATTATGCATAATTAAAAAATATTACCATGAATATGCATCTGAACTGTCCTGGCTAGACCTTGCAATGCACTGGAAACCGCAGATCATTATTATGCAAGGTCAAACAGCGCTTATATTTTTAAATGAAAATATACAAATCTAGTTTACACATACAGTTAACAGACACATACACAGTTCATAACTACCATACATGATGTCACAGTTATTTGTTATCCGAGAGAAGTTTTCTCTCTCTCTCTCTCTCTCTCTCTCTCTCTCTCTCTCTCTCTCTCTCTCTCTCTCTCTCTCTCTCTCTCTCCCTCCCTCTCTCTTACATACACAGTCACTTTCTGTTTCTCTCTTTGCTCTGATTCTCTCCCTGTTTCACCCTTGGCACTGTCTTCGGAGAACACAGAGAAAAGAGGAGAGAGGGAGATACTGCCTGCCAAGGTTTGGGCAAAGGCCTCCACAGCATGCAATTTAGCCCTCTAGTTCTCATCCTATTACCATGGTGGAAGTAACCCTACAGAAGAAAACAGCCTCTTCTTGAAAGACAACAGAACACGTTACCACAGCAACCCACAGACACTGTACAGTATTTAGAGCCAATAAATACAGAGATAAACTGTGCTGAATAGAGGTAAAAGTGTATAAATTATGATGCAATATCATAAAATACATTACAATTTTTGCTATTTAAAGGCCGCTATTATAGTATTGTATTTTCCTCTTCCACTAGTGGCTAACCTGAGCTGGAACGTCAATGCTTTTTAGAGTCATCCAAACATAATGTCACTGGTAAAACATCTACAGTACTATTAAACAAAAACTAGATAAGATGATTTGATGTTAGCTTGATAAAGCTTGGTCTGAAAGTTTAGTTTTAAAAGCTTGAGATTTAAAGGCTTTACTGTCAGATAGAAAGTACTACCATTAGACCCCCAAGAAACCATATCAAACCAGTTTTGTCCCTAATAAACCTTTTCAGACCCAATTAGACCTCATAAAATCACTAAGAAACCACATCAGACGACACATTATTATGAAAATTAACCATTAACCATTAACCGTTTTATTATGGTAAAAGTGAATTGTGGCGGATTGATTATCCTTATCCTTTGTATAACCACTTTTTTTTTACTACAAATACCATGGTTAAACTATATGGTTAGTGTAGCAAAACCATGGTTAATTTGTGGTTACCATGGTTTAAGCATGTTTTTTTGGTTTTATTTGTAGTAAAGCCATGGTTAATTTACATGTTTCTAGGCATTGCCAGATGTAGCTAACATGTTTTAATGTTGCTAACATGTTTCTAGCATATTTTAGCATATTCTTAACATGTTGCTAGCATGTTTTAGAATGTTGTTTAGTACGCTGCTAGCATGCTTTATCCCATCCCTAGTGCTAGCATGTTAACACGTTGCTAGCATGATTTAGCATATTGCTAGCATGTTTTAACACATTTTCTGTATAATTTCAAAGGCTACGCCCTCCGGAGGCCACATCGAGGCTGCCTCATTTCAGAACCATTATATTCCACAGTAGGAAAGAAATTACAGGCATTTATCCCTCAGGAATAACAGTGAATTTATAATGGTTACTTTTCTGAAATGAGACATCTTTTGATGACATATGTCGTCCCCAGCTATTGCTCACATGTTGTTAGTATGTTTTAAATATGTTGCTAGCATAATTTAGCACATTGCTTGGATGGTTTACCACGTTGCTAGCATGTTTCTAACATATTTTTGCATGTTTATAGCATACTGAATCAGAACATCCCGAAGGTCTCTGCTGAGTTTGGTGGTCATAGCTTGAAAGCTCTAGGACAAATTACGGTTAGAAATTTAATATGTCTAAATAGATCAGCGTTGTCAAGGCAACATAATTATTAGCAATATATATATATGTTTCTTTCAATAGAGAAGGATGCATTTTCTTCAGTTGTGTCACTGAACTGTGTATAACTGTGTGTAGTGTTCACTCAATAATGAAAATGCATTTAGTCAGTAATTACAATTTAGATCTGTGATCACCTCAAAATCTAACTGTCACTGTGCTGGGAGATGTGATAAGCTAGATTTGCACAATGGGTGACATTTAGAGTGCAGACGTTATGTCATGTGTGAGTGTGTGAGAGAGAAATTGTGAATATGAGCAGACAGCTGTGGGCCAGCATTAGCTCTTTGGCTAGACCAAGTTTTAAACACCTAATAAACACTAGCCAGTTCCTCTTTAAGTTTTTATTTTTAAGGAATAAAATGGCACATGTGAGAAACATAGGTCAGCATAGTAGACAAAACTGCTAGTGCGGTCACACACAAACACACAAGCATCCCAGTCGGCACTTCAACATTTATTCATAGGTGAATCAATGTCATGGATCCATCACAGTTGAATTTTGTTTCGGTTTTGCAAATTGAATCAATGTTGATATATTGCAACATTGGGTTGTTTTCTATCATGGTGGGTGCTTTCCATTTATTTCCACTGTTTTTATACTGAACTAATGATATTTTCTATCCCCTAGTGCTAAACCTATAAATTCACATACATCTTTTTGCATTTTTAGATTTCCATAAAGACACAAAAATGTTGTATAAA
The DNA here is from genome assembly GCA_039654105.1 of Coreius guichenoti. Lineage (NCBI taxonomy): Eukaryota > Metazoa > Chordata > Actinopteri > Cypriniformes > Gobionidae > Coreius > Coreius guichenoti. The sequence continues at coordinate 38,717,803 of CM077170.1, read as the reverse complement.
AATGTTTTCAGCTGGTTGGTCCACACAATAGTGCTTAGTCTAGTTCTTTAGGTTTTCCCTTTAAAAACATAAAAGTCTAATCAATAAGCATAAATTAATTCTACCTTGTTTTCTGATGGCTATATTATTACTGGGTAGAAAATAATGATAACTCATTCAGTAGAGCTTTAGCAAATAAGTGAGTGTGGGAACATGTGCAGGTTGAGTGTGAGTTCATCATAGTGTAAACAGTAACATGTATCTTTATACACCTATTAACGCTACAGGCCAAAACCTCTTGACTAAAGGATGACCCATTTATAGACATATAATATTTTTGAAAGACCATGAATGTGAGAAAGGGTGCTACTACATTTTGTGTGTTTGCTGCTTCATTGTGCCTGCGTGTGTTTTTAGCTCACTGCCAGTGGCAGACTGCTCAGATGAAGGGAAATAGGACAAACAGAACTCCTCAGAGAATGAGAGGAGGAAGACATCATAAAAAACATAGATAGGGTTACTCATCACAGACATAAATGAGAAAGAGCAAGAGAAAGAAAATCTACAGCTCAAAATTATAATTGCAATTCAAAAAACAACTGCATAATTCTGAAATCAAATTTCAAAAATTTCAAATTCAAAATTTTAATTCAAAATTCATATTTAAAGTTTGTATTACACTCTGGGTCAGTCCACGTAGGTTGCATTCATTTTTTTTTTTAATACTGAAAGCAAAAATATGAGAATACCTTTTTCGCAAACGAGAATCCAGGTAATTATTTTTTTATTAACACTTTAACAATCTGTGCAACTATAGCAGCAGATGACTATTATTCTGTTACATGGAACTGAGGAAGAACTGATGAAGGCACGGTTCAATCGTTGGTTGACCAGTGGAAAGGGGCATTTCATCCCCATCCTGCATGTGGAAATAAAATATTCAAGCTGTTTATCCATTTTCTATCCCTGAACATAAAAATGAAAAGCTGAATTCTTTTTTTTTTTCTTTTTTTTTGTTGAAAAAATTAAAAAGGCACCATTCTCTCATTCTGCTTTCAATATTAAATAATAATAATAAAAAACAATTGAATGCACCGTACAAATAGTTCAAATTATAGAATTTAATTCTAATTTTAAAACAATCACATATACCAATTTCATATTCTAATTGAAGTTCAGATTTCTAAAATCTAATTAGGAATGTTGAAAATGTTTTCATCCAGACTTCGAATTTCAAATTCAAAAAGGTATATAAGTGATGCCAATCAACAGCAACAATTTTGAGCAACTAAACATAACTAAATATAACAGCTGTTGTGGTTTCACAGGTTGGAAGGATTCATTTATTCAGATGTAAAATCAATACAACACGTTCTCAGCAAATATTTACTAAAGCAAAGACAAACAAAGCTGCAAACAACCTTGAGCTATAGTTCCCATCTTTCCTGCAATATCACTGATTCACACACACACTCACAGCTCCTCCTACCGATTTTATGTACGATAACCGTGAGTCGTCTGACGAGCTCCTCCACAGAGTCCTTTCCCATCTTCACCCACAGGATCATGATGAGCAGGACACAGAGAATCAGGAGCAGCGGAGGCACGCAGCACTGCTGCTCAGGAGAGAAGGATTCTGATGGGGGGAGAGAGGAAGCCGTCTCGCTGCTCAAACCAGCACTGCTGCTGCTGCTGCAAGAGATGCTGGAGAGACAGAGACAGAGACAGAGAGAGAGAGAGAGAGAGAGAGAGAGAGAGAGAGAGAGAGAGAGAGGAGCCTCAGCAAAGCGGCAAGGATGAGACAGCAGCACACTGACACACATACACACACTCACGCTCTGCATCAGCCATGCAGAGTCAGCACACACACACACACACACTGGTTTACTATTTTTGTGGGGACTCTCCATAGACGTAATGGTTTTTATACTGTACATACTGTATATTCTATCCCCCTACACTAACCCTACACCTAAACCCACCCATCACACAAAACTTTATTTTTACATTTTCAAAAAAACTCATTCTGTATGATTTATAAGCTTGTTTCCTCAGTGGGACCTCAATTTAGGTCCCCACGGTGACACCAGTCCCCATGAGTCAGTGTGCATAAAAACATACACACACAGGTATGCGATAATGCGAATATGAGTGATATCAAGGTCACTACATGATACTATGAAAGCAATGCATGCCTGCACATAAACAGACCGTTACGGCGTGACCTACAAACATGCATGTGCTCATTAGCAATCATGCATAACTGTGTGTGTGTGTGTGTGTGTGATATGTCATATTCATTTATTATCCTCTCTAACAGCTAGAACAGTCTGAGAAAATAACTGCACTCAAATCATATCTGATAGATGATCTCAGGCCAGCTTATCAGTGAGGCTTTATAAATCATCATTAAGGTCAAGAAAGGACATTTGGGTGTATTTCGGGTTAATTCAGTTATTTTTGATTCTGGTATGTTGTGAGAATGTTTTTATGAATATTAAATAGCTCACTTTCTTGCCTACTGTTAAAGCAAATAACTGCACAAATGTAGCACAAAGAACCATGGATGAGTTTAGTGCTGCATTACCTGTATCATAGGTCTACCTCGAGATGAGCCCAGATATTATCTGTAGTTTTGGAACATGGCGACACCTTGTGGTCGAGAAGCAGAATTACAAGATGCCATGACGTTGGCGTTTCCGTGGAGAGGGCCATTATTGCAAAATAAACCACGATATATGATATATATATGAAATGAATACATGGATATAAAATATTGACTTGCTTTGAAATTGTTTAATCTTACTTGTAGATTAGCTTTAAGCTTCCGTTAAGAAAAATACAGTTTACAATAGGAACAAGATGAACACTAGTGCAACAATATTATTCATATACTATTATTAATCTGCAATCCAAGTTAGTTTATATATAGACTAGTTAGTATATTTAGGTACAATGTATCTCTATAGGCTACACTAACAAAATGGCGCCAATCGGATTTTAACTGGCGTTTTGTTGATAGACGTGAAAATACAATAGTGCTGGTATGTTGCTATGGACAACGGTTCATAGTTATTATACAAAAAATCCGCGATTGAGCTAAAAATAAACGATTCTTATAAACCAAGTATTCTTTATCGTGACCACATTTTTAAACCCCGGATTTTTGTTGTTTTGGAGTTTGCAATAAGAATAACTAATAAATAACAATCGGGGAAAAAAAATCTGTGCCAGAATAGTTAACAACCACTGATCTATATAACGTTCTCTATATAGATCAGTGTTAACAACACGTTTATGTTGTTGGACCAAAGGTTGGTTTGTATTTACTTATACAGCTTATATTTCTCACGCCACGAATTAACTACTAAATAGTAGGCCGCCTTTTTTTTTTTTTTTTCTTTGAATAACTAGGTGAAGAGCTCAGTGGTTGCAGTTGACAAATGAACACTGCAATGTGTGTAAACATTTAGAAAATGGAGATCATTTACCTGTTTTTTCACCTAGGGTCCAGCCAATATTATTTTATAGGGGAAATTATGAGGTAACAGGGTTGCATGCAAAATATCTTATTTTACACACATACAATACACATATCCCACTACAAAAAACTAATTTACTTTATACTACGCGGCTGTTGAATGCTTGAATCTGATTGGTTGGCGAACGTTCTAAGGTGTGCAATTATTTTCAGGGAAACGCACGGCTAAAGTAGTTCCAGGCAGGTCTTGACCGCATTACAGTTCCATATCACTTCGCCAAATGATTTCAGTTATTTCAAAGGTGCTTACAGCCGACAACAGCAAAAGAACCAAAACCCACGACGACACTGAACAAGCAAATAAATATAGTAAACAAAAAGATAAAAACGACAAATTATTTCCATGTTTTATGCCAGAAAATATGCCGTTTTATTAAAGCACAATCTCTTTCTGTTCATTTACAGTTGTATTACGTCTAAACAAGCTTTTTATTAGTTATCTTTTCAGCTGTTTTATTGTAGCTGTAATTATAAGGCAAAAACAAAAAAGAAAGCCTGAAGTGAACTTAAATATACCAACTTCACAAAGGCATTCAGTTAAATAGGTTTGTCAGTTCTTCTGTTCAATAGTTAAATATCTTCAAAATTAATTAAAGCCTTAAGTTATTAAAGTCATAAAATATCTTGCTTACATGGTTTCATTATGAACCAGCTCTTTATCAATACTGCCACTTTGAATTGGAAAGGAAATAGAAAGCAACCCCAAAAAAATTTAGTATAAAAAAACGGTTTATTTATTCAAGAAAAGAATGACAGGATGTTTGTTCATTTTGAATTCTGCTTTGTACACAGTGCAGAAAGAGTTTGAAACCCTTTAATGGACAATCATTTTACTCTCCTTCACCCTCGATTCCCAGTGACACATTAAAATACAGATAAAAACAGTTGCAGTGACACCTCAGTATCTTTTCCACTGAATCCAAGGACAAAATTAATTTATCAGTCCATTTTCATCTTCGCCATGTAAGTGCGCACTACGGGGGAGGAGGGAGAGACCGAGACTGATTTTCACCAGCTTTACCAAGCCACTTCCATCAATACATTTCATGAACATGGGAGAGACAAGGGAAAAACACTACAACAGTAATCTATAATCTTGCCCATAATGATCCAGTACTTCAGAATAGTAACTTTGTCCTCATAGTATCAACCTGAGGCTTAAGATCACACAGCATTGTGGGTAATTGATTTTACATGTACAGGATCTTACAGAGGTCATGTAGTTCATTTAAGTGCATGTTATTTAACAGGTCCATTCATATAAATTAAAGAACTGGTCGACATTTAAGGTTCCTCTTTTTTTACACTCAGTACAAAGGTCACAGCCTGTATAATTACAAACAACAACAAAAATATATATATATAATAATGAAAATGGACTCGAGAGGAAAAAGGTTCTTTCAACACTGATCCAGAACCAACGGATGTACAAAAGTACTAGAGAAATTAAACGGACATTACAGCCAATCAGATGTGTCTGTATTTTCTTGACATCTGGAGACTTTGAAGAGAAAAATAAAGGGCACTAGAAGAAAAGAAAAAAAAAAATCTCCACAAATGGACTTAAATATTATCAAAAATGTAAACGCAAACAAATCTTTACAAAAACAAAAGAAAAAAAACTAGTAGTCACACATTAACTACACAACTGAAAAGAACCCACAACAGACCTGCGACCTTGTGCTACTGACAGTTACACTGTAAAACCACTAGATAGTCAATTGTGTGTGACTGAAATCATTTGGCCATAGGATATTCTATAAACAATTTCCCTGTTATATGAGTTTCTTACAGAGCGGCAGAAGAGTTCTGAGTAGCCCTATTAATAAACAGTCTCTTGACACACCCCTCAAATAACATTAACTTTCCCAAAGTCTGCAAGGTCAGATGTTGGAGCTTCGTCTCCCTCTTGTGGCCCCTAGCGAAGGCCTCAGGCGTGGATCACGGGCCTTATAATGCTCGTTGAAGTCCAGACGGAAACTGAGGAACTGAAGACTCTCATCAGAGCAGGTCATTAGCAGCCGCAGAAACTCCTGCACTATGCCCTAAAGGACAAGAGAAAGAAAGAAGGCATCTCTGGGTTATATCCAGGGCTCGAGCTTCAGACATTTGTAAAAATGTCATGTGATGTAATGCCAAGACATAATTTCTATCACTTGGTATCAGAGGATAAAAAAAAAAGAATGAAATTTATCCATAAGCTAATAATGTTACAGTACATATACTGTTAAGTCACTGAACAAATTAGTAAAATATGTATGATATTATCGTCGTTATTGACGAACATAAGCAGTTTTGAAATGATCAGTATTGGTTTGTATTGAAATTGCCAGGGCTTATTTTTTTTCCCCATTTCAAATAGTAAGCCCTTTTTATGTCAGGTTTCAATCATTTATTCTTCAGTATTAATATTCATTAGTTTAACTCCTGTAATATATGCAAATTTCTAAATAATAAAATTTACATCAGCAATAAACTTACAATTACAATCCAGTACAACTAACCAAACTTTTCATCACAAAAATCTTTTCAGGGCTAATTTGTCTCCATTTAAAAAAATTAACTTTTTATGTCAGGTTTCAAAAGGTTTTCAAAAATATGTATTCATCTTTTTAAATATAAATTAATATAAAGTATAATTTATAATTTCATTTTATTTTTAGTGCTATCAAATCGATTAATCGCATCCGAAATAAAAGTTTGTGTTTACATAGCATGTGTGTGTATGGTGTATAATTATTATGTATATATAAATAAATAAATACACATTATGTATACATAAATACAATATATTTAAGAAATATTTGACTGTATGTTTATATAATTTATATTATATATATATATATATATATATATAAATAAATATTTTATATATAAACACATTTTTCTTAAATATATATACACACATGTATGTGTATGTATTTATATATATATATATATATATATATATATACACACACACACACACACACACACACACACAATTATTATAAACAGTACACACACATATATTATGTAAACAGAAACTTTTATTTTGGATGCGATTAATCGATTTGACACCACTATTTATTTTATAACTCCTGTAAACTCAACTGTAATACATGTCATTTTTTAAACATGCATTATATTTTTATTTTAGATTTATTTTTTACAGAAAATAAACATTGATAATATCGGCCATACAGACCACGTTCTGCTGTAACTGTGTAAGACTCCCATTTAGTGTTTGAGCATTGCATATGTAATGTGTGGATCAGCATAAAACGCTCTACTAAACACCATTAAGCATGTTCTCTCACGCTCATACCTGCTGGTTCAGCACTTTTTCACGCAGGCATGAAATGGTATTGGTTTATTGGGCAAGCATATTGAAGTGTATGAAAAGCTGTGTAGGGTACCTGATAGAAGTGTGTGAGTAATCTGAGTTGAGAGCACATTTTTGGTATGGTGTCTTTAAACTCCTGCACACGTCGGTTCTCCTCTGCCTCCTGCTCTGCTGTTACACCCCACTCGCCCTGAAATACACATACACAGAGCTATAAACAAACACACAAAGACACACTCTGGCACTCTTTTTGCCTTTGTTTACTTTCACAGCAATTTAGCTGACACGAGAAAAGAGAGAGAAAAAAAAAAAGAAAAATCAATGCCAATAGAAAATAAACACCATCCCTGTAAAAGGAGCATCCACTCTGGTTTTGACCTATACATTTGCTAATGGCCACTTTCTAGAGTCAAATAAAAAAGTGGATCATATTTCTGCTTTACAGTGCTGGACACTCTGAACATATGACTTTAAGCATTAGGAATGCTCTGGCCTATAAGAAGCCTTGCTTTCTTTGAACATATAGTAATGGCCAACTTTGTTTTTGAGCATTCAGGGTCGGTAAAATGTTTAACAATGTTTTGAAAGGTCTTTTATGCTATTATTTGACCAAAAATAAAGTAATTTCTAGTAAGTTTTCTATTGTACATGTATTTTTAAAATGTAATTTATTCTGTTTTTAGCATCATTACTCCAGTCTTCAATGTCCCATGATCCTTCAGAAATCATTCTAATATGCTGATTTGCTGCTCAAGAAACGTTTCTTTTTATTATAAATGTTGAAAACAGTTGTACTGCTTAATTTTTTTTGTGTGGAAACTGTGATACATTTATTCCGGATTCTTTGATGAATAGCTTAAAAGAAAAGTATTTACTTGAAATTAGGCACCTTTGATCAATTTAATGTGTCCTTGGTCGAAAAAAAAAGTATGTTTTTTAAAAGCACAAATAAAAAAAATTCCTACATCCATACATTTTTTTTTTTTTTTTTAAATAATTCTCTATAAGCAATATTTGTTTACAGTATTGCACTTACAACAGAAAGGCCTTCTGGAGGTTTTAAAAGTCGAAGTGAAGTTCATATTTTAGTACTTTAGTTCTTTCATAGATAATGATAATAGACAAATCATAGACAAATAATGCACAAAAATGTGCATTATTTGACCTGTAACGCCAGTTTCATGGCCAGTAAGAAATATTTATGGCTGATAAAATGTACTAATTTCACCTGACAGAATGAGTCAATGAATTTTAAATTCTGCATTCTAGCAATATCAACTTTTTAACATTTAATGTGTGGAAAATACTTTTTTCTTTCTCTCTGTACATACCATCTCTTCTCTCTGTCTCTTCTTGTCCTCGAATTGGATGCGTAGCTGCAGCTCTTCTAGAGCGGAGCGGTACAGCGTGTCCTGAGCGTTCTGGAACTCAATGATCTGATCAAACACTGCGCGCAACTGATTCAACAGAGACTGCACGCACACACACACACACAGAGGACAATATAGTTAAAAAAATGAGGACAAGTACGAGTTACAACCACTGGTACACAAATCACCTTGTGTAAAGTGCATCATACCCTGTTGTTCACATCCAGCAGGCAGCGAGAAATAATGGTGTCCAGAAAAACATCATGAGCTGCAATAATGTGATCCAGATCCTGCGCCTGCTGGACCTTATTCCACAACTCATCCCAAGAGCATTCCAACACCTACAGTGACACACGCACAATACAATTAATAATACAGCTCAACTGTTTGAATGAGAAACAAGAAAAAGTCAAGAGGGACATACCTCAAATGTGATATAATACTGCATCTGATGGATGAAGTGAACCATCTCGGAAGCGAGAACATGACATTGGTGCAGTACGCCAGAGAGCTCTGTGCAAATACACAACAGACGTCTTATCTGTCTGCTGAGAAATGTAGATCTCACAAACAGTTATGTTGGTTCAAAAACTGAAAACTACACTCACCCGGCATGCTCTTCAGCAGTTTGGCGTTACACATTTGACCCTTCCAGATGTCTGTGAGGATGTACTCCATTCTTTTAGCCCTCCACAGGAAGTTGAACACACGCAGGTAGTGGCTCATACACTCACGGGTGAACACCTGACGCAGGAATGACATAGATTGTGGTTAGGGATGCACTGTTATAAAAAACTTGCCCATACGATAAAATCGTTTTAAACGCTACAATTCAATTTAGGCATCAAAACATTATAAATGGACAGTATGAAAAATGTATAGTTTACATTTAATGGGTTAGTTCACCAAACAATGAACAGTCATCATGTCATTCCAAATGCTTAAGATTTTTGTTCATAGTTCAAAAGACATTTTTAATAAAATTTGAGAGATTTCTGTCCCTCCATTGAAAGTCTCAATGGAGAAATTCAAAATTCTGACGCTTTTAATGTTCATAAAGAGATTGTAAAATAAATCCATACAAATAGAGCGATTATAGATCACTTTATAGGAAGAACATTTAATTTAGGCTTTTATTCACATAAACATTGATCAGCGAACATAAATAGAGCACTTAAATATGGCAGTCGGAAGCTCAAGCATGATTTCTTGAGCCTCATTGGTTCTTGCGGGTCATTCTCGTGTCACACAAGCACGTCTGAGCTTTCCACGTTTTGTGTGAAAATATTACTAAGTCTGTAAACAGGACGTTAACACAGGCCAGAGACGGGACACGCTGAAGGCGGATGCAAAGAGGAAAACACAAATGTGCCAGCAGAGAAAATACTGTACCAGGCACAAAGCTCACTGTTTGCGAAATATAGGAATAATCGGGGTTTATATGAATATAACTCTGAAGGGAACTGACTGTCTTCAGAAAAGTTTCGATGTCATTTTCTTTTCCTCTTATCTCTGTATAATGTAGTAGCCTATTTAGAAGCACAGCTCTGCTTTGTGTACAGTGGTAACCAAGGAAACACCGTATTGCTGCTGTCCCATAAGTGCCACCTACTGTCAGAGAGTAGGTATCTTGAACTTATACAATCTAATTTAAATAAAAAAAAACAACTATTCATCTATATCAAATGGCTACACATTTTTTTTGTTTAAGGTTATAGTCCTGTTATAGAACAAATATAAACAACAAATACATTTTCTTAAAGAAAAAAACATTGCAACCGGTATCAGAATCTGCCAATTTTCTTGTAAAAAATAATTCAAAATTGGTGCATCACTAATAAAAAATATTAAATAAAACATTTTAAAAATGTAATAAAGTCTTTTCGCTGCAAAAACAAATGCAGTTTTTAAAGACCAGTGTTTTTCTAGTTTTCTTGCAAATTAATTTGTAGTTTGTAAGGTAATATTAAAATGTAACTATCAGTGTACTAAGGTTTAAAAAAGAAAGAAAGAAAGAAAGTAATTCGGCCAACATATTACATGTTACATTTTGCCCATCCAGCCCTCAACCTAAAAGGAGTTTGACACACCCCTGCTTTGAAGCGTTTTAGGTGAATAGACTTTCAATGGAGACAGAAATATCTCAGATTTCATTGAAAATATCTTCATTTGTGTTCCGAAGATGAGCGAAATGGTTTGGAACAACATGAGGGTGAGTGAATGATAGAATATTATATATATACACATTTCTGAAATGTATTGCCTGATTCTTGTATGGGCCTTGGTCAGGCTCTTGACTACACCTTTGCTAAAAATATGCAAAACCTCTTCCAGGTCAAAAATGACCCGAATGAGTTATAGGTTAATAGTAATTAAATTAGTGTTTGTAAAGTATAACTTCTGTGATCAGAAGATTATGACAAAATGTATTAGTGTTTGTAAAGTATAACTTCTGTGATCAGAAGATTATGACAAAATGTATTAGTGTTTGTAAAGTATAACTTCTGTGAGCAGAAGATTATGACAAAATGTATTAGTGTTTGTAAAGTATAACTTCTGTGAGCAGAAGATTATGACAAAATGTATCTAAATGGGCTAGAACACTCTTGCTGGGTGCAGACGGTCCACTCGGGACTTCAGCTGCCTGTATTGATGAAAATTAAGCCACACATTTACCGTGGCAATGGGCCCCTCTACATGATAATCCAAACTGAAGACATCCCAACCAGTGTCCCCAGGAGAAACCTGGACAAAACAGGAGACCAGATCCACATTCAGTGATACACAATTATCTACTGAAATTTGCCATCAGATATTTGTTTGGCTCAGTTTCTTCTCAGTACCTCCAGTAGCCGGACATCAAGCCTCTTTAGTATCTCAGGACTGTCAAACTGGGCATTGGTTGCCCTGACAGCGGTCTCCAGGATACCGGTTAGATTGTGTTGGTAAAGAGTGGTGGCAGCCCTCACCAACTCTGGCCTGAAAGAAAGCGAGAGATAAAAAGAGATGGATGACTCCAAGAATGAATGTCCTTACTGAAGGAGAAAGATCGGTTATAAATCAATGATGAAATCAAGCACATTCATGTCAAGCTACACAAACAAACTTACTTGAGCAGGTCCATGAGATGTCGAATGAAGTCTCCCTGGCCCAGCAGAAGGTATCTCCTCATGGCCTGAAGGTGCTCCAGCAGTTGGTAGTTCTTATTCAACACATCCAACAGATACTTACTGGTCTCAAAATATGCAGCATCAATCTTACTCTGAAAGGCCCCTTCCAGATCAGTGAACAATTCTGTTGCTGAGAAAGATGTACAGGGTGTTAAAAGGAGAATGAGAGAAAAAGAGGAATCGTAAAAAAAGAGAAGAGGAAAAAATGAGGCACAGCAAGAAAGAAAGACTGAAAACACCCTTATGAAAATATAGTATTCTGGCAAATCCTTACGGCAAACATGATATTAATTACAAACTTACACTCACCTAAAGGATTATTAGGAACACCTGTTCAATTTCTCATTAATGCAATTATCTAATCAACCAATCACATGGCAGTTGCTTCAATGCATTTAGGGGTGTGGTCCTGGTCAAGACAATCTCCTGAACTCCAAACTGAATGTCAGAATGGGAAAGAAAGGTGATTTAAGCAATTTTGAGTGTGGCATGGTTGTTGGTGCCAGACGGGCCGGTCTGAGTATTTCACAATCTGCTCAGTTACTGGGATTTTCACGCACAACCATTTCTAGAGTTTACAAAGAATGGTGTGAAAAGGGAAAAACATCCAGTATGCGGCAGTCCTGTGGGCGAAAATGCCTTGTTGATGCTAGAGGTCAGAGGAGAATGGGCCGACTGATTCAAGCTGATAGAAGAGCAACTTTGACTGAAATAACCACTCGTTACAACCGAGGTATGCAGCAAAGCATTTGTGAAGCCACAACACGCACAACCTTGAGGCGGATGGGCTACAACAGCAGAAGACCCCACCGGGTACCACTCATCTCCACTACAAATAGGAAAAAGAGGCTACAATTTGCACGAGCTCACCAAAATTGGACAGTTGAAGACTGGAAAAATGTTGCCTGGTCTGATGAGTCTCGATTTCTGTTGAGACATTCAGATGGTAGAGTCAGAATTTGGATCCATCATGCCTTGTTACCACTGTGCAGGCTGGTGGTGGTGGTGTAATGGTGTGGGGGATGTTTTCTTGGCACACTTTAGGCCCCTTAGTGCCAATTGGGCATCGTTTAAATGCCACGGCCTACCTGAGCATTGTTTCTGACCATGTCCATCCCTTTATGACCACCATGTACCCATCCTCTGATGGCTACTTCCAGCAGGATAATGCACCATGTCACAAAGCTCCAATCATTTCAAATTGGTTTCTTGAACATGACAATGAGTTCACTGTACTAAAATGGCCCCCACAGTCACCAGATCTCAACCCAATAGAGCATCTTTGGGATGTGGTGGAACGGGAGCTTCGTGCCCTGGATGTGCATCCCACAAATCTCCATCAACTGCAAGATGCTATCCTATCAATATGGGCCAACATTTCTAAAGAATGCTTTCAGCACCTTGTTGAATCAATGCCACGTAGAATTAAGGCAGTTCTGAAGGCGAAAGGGGGTCAAACACAGTATTAGTATGGTGTTCCTAATAATCCTTTAGGTGAGTGTATATTTCCCATGCAAATGAGCAGTGTTATGATATATTAAAAAGTAGAACAAAGACAAAACTCATTTTAGATATAAATAAATAGCGTTGTCACGATATAAGAATTGATACAATACCTTGAAAAATATCAATATTCGATACCATTTTCAATACCACAGGGAAAAACTGTCATATACATATTTTTAATATTATCTTTTGTCCATCCACTGAAACAATATTTTTAAGCTTCAAGAAGTACATGACGCATCGTAACAGTAATCCATATAAATCAAGCGGTTTAATCAAAGTCTTCTCAAGAGACATGATCGCTTTATATGATGAAGAGATTTTAACTTAGGCTTTTATTCACATATAAACACTGAACAATTACCATTACAATTACCTCAGCCCTAAATGTTTGCTCACTCTACGTATTACTGTTTTTACAATAGGGTCATTTTGTTGCAATAGCATAAATAAAAAATAATAAAATAAATAAACAAATTACAAATGATAGCACAAATACTGGTCTAACAGTAGCATTCAGCAGCATTTTTTAAATACAAAAAGCAAAATAAACATGCTTTAAGTTTTTCAGGTGAGTCTAACAGTAGCATTCAGGTACAGAAATACTACAGAAACTGAATAAAGTAATGTAAAATACCACTGGATGTCATCATTGTAAAAATTAAATACAGATTAATTATTACAATTAAAGTTATTCAGTCCAGAGCAGTGAGTGATTGTCTTTTGTTGTCTGATTAACATTAATGACAGACAACAGCAGGTTTATTAGGCTGCTGTCACTTTAAGACTGAGTGGATGGATCCAATATACTGTTACACATGCGTTTTATTTCTCAACTGTTCACATTCACGGACCAAGACGGACATTTTGACATCATTTTATGTGTATTTGAAGAACTCAATTTGGTACTCGGGAGTTGTTTGAGAGGCGGCTTTGTGTGTGTGCTCGCTTTGGGTGTGAGAGTGAAACCTGTGGGAATGAGTAAAACTATACGCATACCCTCAATCCCGCACAGAGCAAATGAGACGAGTGAGAGGAAGCGGCCGTATGTCAACTCTCTGTTCGAGAGAGCGCAGCTGGTATCAGTGTATCGATCCTGTGGAAAATGTGTATGGCACTGGAACAGTTTTAGATATTTCAGTATCAATATGTATAGAAAATCTATATTTTTGACAATGTTAATAAATATTTTGAATGGAAAAATATAATTTAATAATAATTTCATTAAAAATACAATTATTTTTAAAAAAGGAAAAAGATGAAAAAAGAAAATTTCTTTAAAAAAGAAAATTCAAATGAAATGAAACTAAAAAGAGTGCATAAAATAACATTTTGTAAATATTTTTTTTATTTAATATTTAATATTTGTATACTTTTTTTTTTGTTGAAAACTATTAAAACCAATACTGAAACTAAAACAAAGCTTACATTAAAAGTAAATTTCATAATGGTATTACAATAAAAAAAAGTTAGAAAATACCAGGAAAATAGAAACTATAATAACCTTGGCTGTGAGGTTTACAAAATTATGGTCAACGTGACTGCATTGTTTGCCAGATTTGTGCCAAAAAATTTTTTTTTTTGCAAGGTTATACAAAGGATATACATGTAAAGAGCAAACCGCTTTGAGGCCAGAAAAAATAAAACACAGACCAAGTCAATGCAGAGTAAGAAAGAGACACCAGAAAATAAAGAACCTTCTAGAATCACACTGAAGGACAGAGATGTGCGTTGGAGGCTAAGAGCATTGATTAGCCATGCTAGCAAAGACGTTAAATACAGCCAGCGTCGATATGGACAACTATACCATAGACGGACAGTCAAAAACAGCACTTTCCTCCACAACAGATCAATCCTTCTCTCTCCTCTTTCTCCATCCCTTACTTTCAGCAGGTTATTTAACTATTAGCTGCCATTATGGACACAAATAATCGCATTAGCAAGCATAAATGCAGCTATTTTAAGCAACTACATTAGCGCTAGCTCACCATCTTTGGGAGAGTCAGTGGATTTGGAGGCGGGCATGATCTTTCCCGGCGGCGTCCTGTCGTGGCAAACCTGATGCAGGAAGTTGATGGATTTGCCAATGAGTAGCACCTGGAGAAGGGCAGAAAGGAAGAAAACACATCAGATGGCATTATTATATGCTCATTTAATCTGAAGATGAAACACTGTTAGGTAATGTCTTGCATTAAACAATCAAACTGTGTTTTTGCTATTTAAGAGGAAAATGTGAGTGCTGCTTAGCTGTGAAAAATTCATAGCCACTTCCTAGTGTGTACTGAATGGTTGATATAGGTTATAATAATAATAATGATAATAAAATGTGTGTGTGTATAATATTATATATATATATATATATATATATATATATAAAAATGCATTATATACAGTGGGGAGAACAAGTATTTGATACACTGCCGATTTTGCAGGTTTGCCCACTTACAAAGCATGTAGAAGTCTGTAATTTTTATCATAGGTACTCTTCAACTGTGACTGACGGAATCTCAAACAAAAATGCAGAAAATCACATTGTATGATTTTTTAAGTAATTAATTTACATTTTATTGCATGACATAAGTATTTGATACATCAGAAAAGCAGAACTTAATATTTGGTACAGAAACCTTTGTTTGCAATTAAAGAGATCATACGTTTCCTGTAGTTCTTGACCAGGTTTGCACACACTGCAGCAGGGATTTTGGCCCACTCCTCCATACAGACCTTCTCCAGATCCTTCAGGTTTCGGGGCTGCCGCTGGGCAATATGGACTTTCAGCTCCCTCCAAAGATTTTCTATTGGGTTCAGGTCTGGAGACTGGCTAGGCCACTCCAGGACCTTGAGATGCTTCTTACGGAGCCACTCCTTAGTTGCCCTGGCTGTGTGTTTCGGGTCGTTGTCATGCTGGAAGACCCAGCCACGACCCATCTTCAATGCTCTTACTGAAGGAAGGAGGTTGTTGGCCAAGATCTCGCGATACATGGCCCCATCCATCCTTCCTTCAATACAGTGCAGTCGTCCTGTCCCCTTTACAGAAAAGCATCCCCAAAGAATGATGTTTCCACCTCCATGCTTCACGGTTGGGATGGTGTTCTTGGGGTTGTACTCATCCTTCTTCTTCCTCCAAACACGGCGAGTGGAGTTTAGACCAAAAAGCTCTATTTTTGTCTCATCAGACAACATGACCTTCTCCCATTCCTCCTCTGGATCATCCAGATGGTCATTGGCAAACTTCAGACGGGCCTGGACATGCGCTGGCTTGAGCAGGGGAACCTTGCGTGTGCTGCAGGATTTTAATCCATAACGGCGTAGTGTGTTACTAATGGTTTTCTTTGAGACTGTGGTCCCAGCTCTCTTCAGGTCATTGACCAGGTCCTGCCGTGTAGTTCTGGGCTGATCCCTCACCTTCCTCATGATCACTGATGCCCCACGAAGTGAGATCTTGCATGGTGCCCCAGACCGAGGGAGATTGACCTTCATCTTGAACTTCTTCCATTTTCTAATAATTGCGCCAACATTTGTTGCCTTCTCACCAAGCTGCTTGCCTGTTGTCCTGTAGCCCATCCCAGCCTTGTGCAGGTCTACAATTTTATCCCTGATGTCCTTACACAGCTCTCTGGTCTTGGCCATTGTGGAGAGGTTGGAGTCTGTTTGATTGAGTGTGTGGACAGGTGTCTTTTATACAGGTAACGAGTTCAAACAGGTGTAGTTAATACAGGTAATGAGTGGAGAACAGGAGGGCTTCTTAAAGAAAAACTAACAGGTCTGTGAGAGCCAGAATTCTTACTGGTTGGTAGGTGACCAAATACTTATGTCATGCAATAAAATACAAATTATTTATTTAAAAATCATACAATGTGATTTTCTGGATTTTTGATCAATTTGTAATTTTTATAACATAAATATTTATGAACGAGTACCCACTTAAAACACCCTAGCACTGTGGTAGTAGTTCTGCACAGGCAAACACCTTTTTTTTCAGAAAACATAAAAATCTTGTTTGTGCATGTCTTATTCCTAGATCAATAACACTGATGTTATGCCATCATGGCTCAAGTCAATGTAAAGTACATGATGTACTACCATGAAATAACTGCTGTACCTTCCTGGCTTGGTCCATTGTGATGAAGGACGGGATCATGCTCTTCCTCAGAGAGTACTTGTCATGCCACAGTCTGTCCGTCTTCACTGTTGGGTCAGAGGCTACAAAGAACTGAACACACATTTTGATTGTCAGAAGGATATCAACTTTTATTTTGTCTGATTTAAGAAAGTTCTTAAGCTACGGCCTGTAACACACATACAGTCTCATAATGTTTACGCTGATGAAACATCACTGCAGCTGTAAGGCAAATAATTTACCTCCATCGACTGGTCAACTGGTCGCTGTAATGCAATGACCTTTCTGTGGTAATTACACAGACGGAGGGAATGAAAGTAGTACATCAGTACTTTCAACACGGCAACTATTAAAATGACTCTTGCTGAGAATAACGATTCAGCGCGAAACGAGGAGCTCGTAAACCCTTGGACCAGGAAGAGAGTGTTGTCGATGGGTACATTAGTGATATAACCCTCTCCGTCACCTCCACCCTCAACACTGCTTACACTGTGAAAAAGCCTGTTACACTTCAACGCGGGCGAGATTAAATCCTGTGATTACGGGCAGGAACGTCTGATTGGTGCCCATGCTGAGGGGAAGGTGGGAGTTGATTGGGCGATAACTCTTCTACGCCCAACGACTTCAGACTTAGTAGAGTGGGCACAGACTAAGTAAAGAAAGATTCACTGACACTATTTGGTAATGGTGGAGGACAAGGAGAAGTAGATGTGAGAGTGATAGTGGGAGAAAGAGAGAGACAGAAGGCCACAGAGGAAGTGGAAGGAGAAGGGCCCATTAGCGCAGCCTCATCTGTCCTCATCCGGGTGTCTGTGTGTAGGAGACTGTGGTTCACTGTGTCTGGAAAACTAAATCACACTCAAGTGCAGCTGTTTTCTCAGACATACAACAGTGCAGAAGTCAACAGAGTCAATTCGAGGACACTTGCCTGAGATCAGCTTCCATTATATGGTGGAAATTATTTAATTATTAACTTTGTATCAATTAAGTGGTATTTTTAACACCCCCACCAAGTAGACACAAAGTATCTAACGTAAGAACAAAAACTATCTAGTTAAAAATAATTAAGGCATGTTTTCTACACTGTTTTTCACTAAATGAACTCAATGAAAAATGAATGTATATTAGTGCTGTCAAATCGATTAATCGTGATTAAATTGCATCCAAAATAAGTTCGTGTTTACTTAATATAGTAAGTGTACACGTGTAATATAGTGTGTACGGTGTATAATTATTATGTATATATAAATACACACTCATTCATGTATATATATTTAAGAAATATTTGCATGTATATACTCTATACATATTTATATAATTTATATTATATACAGTGGGGAGAACAAGTATTTGATACACTGCCGATTTTGCAGGTTTTCCCACTTACAAAGCATGTAGAAGTCTGTAATTTTTATCATAGGTACTCTTCAACTGTGAGTGACGGAATCTAAAACAAAAATCCAGAAAATCACATTGTATGATTTTTAAGTAATTAATTTGCATTTTATTGCATGACATAAGTATTTGATACATCAGAAAAGCAGAACTTAATATTTGGTACAGAAACCTTTGTTTGCAATTACAGAGATCATACGTTTCCTGTAGTTCTTGACCAGGTTTGCACACACTGCAGCAGGGATTTTGGCCCACTCCTCCATACAGACCTTCTCCAGATCCTTCAGGTTTCTGGGCTGTCACTGGGCAATACGGACTTTCAGCTCCCTCCAAAGATTTTCTATTGGGTTCAGGTCTGGAGACTGGCTAGGCCACTCCAGGACCTTGAGATGCTTCTTACGGAGCCACTCCTTAGTTGCCCTGGCTGTGTGTTTTGGGTCGTTGTCATGCTGGAAGACCCAGCCACGACCCATCTTCAATGCTCTTACTGAGGGAAGGAGGTTGTTGGCCAAGATCTCGCGATACATGGCCCCATCCATCCTCCCCTCAATACGGTGCAGTCGTCCTGTCCCCTTTGCAGAAAAGCATCCCCAAAGAATGATGTTTCCACCTCCATGCTTCACGGTTGGGATGGTGTTCTTGGGGTTGTACTCATCCTTCTTCTTCCTCCAAACACGGCGAGTGGAGTTTAGACCAAAAAGCTCTATTTTTGTCTCATCAGACCACATGACCTTCTCCCATTCCTCCTCTGGATCATCCAGATGGTCATTGGCAAACTTCAGACGGGCCTGGACATGCGCTGGCTTGAGCAGGGGGACCTTGCGTGCGCTGCAGGATTTTAATCCATGACGGCGTAGTGTGTCTTTTATACAGGTAACGAGTTCAAACAGGTGTAGTTAATACAGATAATGAGTGGAGAACAGGAGGGCTTCTTAAAGAAAAACTAACAGGTCTGTGAGAGCCGGAATTCTTACTGGTTGGTAGGTGATCAAATACTTATGTCATGCAAAAAAATGCAAATTAATTATTGAAAAATTATACAATGTGATTTTCTGTATTTTTGTTTTAGTTTCCGTCACTCACAGTTGAAGAGTACCTATGATAAAAATGACAGACTTCTGCATGCTTTGTAAGTGGGCAAACCTGCGAAATCGGCAGTGTATCAAATACTTGTTCTCCCCACTGTATACATATAAATATTTTATATATAAATATAACATTTTTTCTTAAATATATACATGTATTTATATATACATAATTATACACAGCACACACACATATTATGTAAAAAAAAAACTTATTTTGGATGTGATTAATCGCGATTAATCGATTTGACAGCACTAATGTACATACACATATATACACATACACACATATATATATATATATATATGCATGCCATACAGAGACAAACATTTTTGAATAACAAATCGTTAAATATGTTTTAAATCAATTTGTTAAATTGGACCGTCTGAACTAGTGTTGTTATTGTTAACTAAACTTACAAAAAAAAAATATTTTTAAATATTTAAGAACTTAAACAAAAATTTGAAATGTTGCTTTGGCAACTAACTGAAATAAAATAAGTTTAAGTGTAAGTACTAAATATACTAAAACCGAAATAAAAATAAATAGAAATATAAAAAAAACTAATAAAAACGACAAAAGCACATAAAAATACTAAAATTAAAACAATTAATATATAAAAAAGCAAGTGAATCAAACTCTTACATCGCTAATGAAGTTATTTAATATATTTTTCCATTTTATATATAATAAAATATATATACCTTAACACTCTCCTACTTGCGATACGAGGCTTGTGATGCTAATGATACACTCTTCAGGACACTAAATGACTAAATTAAAAAGTTAATTAAAAACATAGCGATAGTCACTCTTAATTCTATACTGTATGTTACTGTGCTGTTATACTACATATAAATCATAACGAATATATTGTAAATATTTAGTCCAGGCCTATATGAAAGGCACAGAGTAAAGACTAGAGTACATAGGTTTGCAGTGTTGACTCTAAAGTAACTGCTCAAGTAATTAATTACAGTCTAAGCACATACAGTAAGTTCTGACAAGGATATCTGGGAGGGGCTTTGCAAAAAAAATTCAGCGTGTGTTTATGTCCTGACCTCATGGTACGTATCCTCCAGCTCCCCGTCATAGATCCAGCGATACAGGAAATTGAGAATAGGGTGGGACACCAGACCAAGGATGTGCTGGATCAACGCTCTCATGTGGGGGTCACCCGTCTTTCCATACGCATGTACAGCTGAGGCTAGCTCTCCTCCTTTGCGCCCTGTAAGAGAAACCAGGGTAAGGCAGATATCTTTGTGCTAAATGAACCTTTTTACTATGAAATATGATCAGGAGTCTGACGTTAATGCTAAATACATTTTAAGTGTATTGTGTTGCAGGTTGTATATTTTAAATGAGTTGTATCATCCCTGACCTTGGCAGTAATCCACCAGGGCGGCCAGTGTTTTCAGCCGAACCTTGGGGTCGTAGGTCCACACCAGCAGTCTCCTCAAAGTCAGACTGCTGTCCACACTCATGTTTACACCCTGATCGTCTTCCACCTGGAGCTAACACACACACACACGACCGTTACCCCTTTTTCGCAGAAATGGTGCTGGTTCTCATACTTGGTTGTTTCAGCGTTTTTATCTATTAAGCTGCTTTTGATGCAAATCAGAAAGCGTAACAAGTACAATTAATTGATTTCAGAATGCATGTACATACATTGGCTAGATCTCACCAAGAAATCAAAATTGACAATACTTCTTTTTTTAATGGAATATTGCAGTATTTATTGTAAATGTGCAAATCATTATTATTTAATTCATGTGCCCTCTTAATCTTTAATCAAACTGGCTTAAAAAATAACTTCCCCTCCCTCTTGCAAGGACATCTCATCTCTTCTCTGATGACGTGTTTACTGGCATGAGGGCAAGACAACCTGTCACTAACATGAGATCCACCAATAGCAAACCACAACCATCCAATACATTCCCAATGGACAAAATCTACTTTTTTTCTTGTTCGAGAAGCAGTTTCACTCACATATACGTCACAATAGGGAAGAAGAGGAAAATGTTATTTTCCTGCTATGTTATCCTGCAGATTTCTCCAGCAAAGCAGCAGCAGCGGCAAAGGGGCTTGATTAAATTAATTTTTCATGGTCAAACACACACATTCTCATCTGCGTTGTCCCGTACTCACCTGTGCATGAAGTACAGACAGCAATCTGTAGTACTCCTTCAGCTCTTGATGCAACGCAGCACAAAAACTCTGAGAGCAAAGAGTGAGGGGAGAGAACGAAACAAGTGTTACTAAAATTATAGTGTGCAAAATACCTGAATTATTCCTGAATATAAAGTAACGTTTAGGGCTGCAACTAACAATTATTTTGATAATCGATTAGTTGGCCGATTATTTTTTCGATTAATCGGATAAAAAGCCTATTTTTTATTTTATAGACAAAACACACTATTCCACATCCTGTCCAATGCGGTCCTTCAAACAAACGTGTCAGCTGAGTGCTATGAAAACATACATAGTGAATATATCTACCATTACATAAATTAACCATGGTTTTACATCGAATAAAACAAACAAAAATAATAATAAATAAATAACAGGGTTATTGTAGTTATTCAATGGTAACCACAAATTAACCATTGTTTTGCTTCAAATCCATAGTTTAACTATATGGTATTTGTGTGGTTATACAAATGGTAATCAATACGGCAAAAACATGGTTTATTATAATAAAACCATGGTTAATTTTCGTAAGGGTATGTTTGTGCTATACATTATGTACAAAAAAAAAAGTTACTAAGCAAAAGGAGTTGAAATCCCTACATTAAAATGATATTAAACAAAAAAAAAACAAACTCAGTGTTACCACATTAGAGGAATGTTCTGCAGGAACACACACACACACACACACACACACACACACACACACTCGCTCTGGACACAGTAACCTGTTACTGTCATTTCTTTATCCTGTAAATAGGCTTCAAAAAACGTCTTACATTTTTGCTGTTATCCCTTTACAGTTACCATTCTCATAAAATACTTGAATTACATGTTGACTTTTAAACCTAAATTTAGCGTCCAATAGCAGATATTTCAGCTAAATTAATGTTTTTGCGTTGAATATTAACTGCCTCCCTTGCGTTCTCTCTGTTTGACGCGCATGCGCGCGGCCGCCGCACCGGCACTCGTTCAGTAAAGTTTAACAGACTGTCAGGACGCGCTTTCATGCAAAATGGAAATACTCGCGTGAATTAGTAGCATTTACAGATGAGGATATAACTACTGTTCCCTATATAGATCAGTGGATATAACTTGTAAAATGAACGTTTTGCGCTGAGGACGCAGACGTACACACACATCTGTCATGTTAAACGCTAATGCATTCGCTTGAAGCTTAAAATAAACAATTCTCATGTTTTGGGCACTTGGATCATGTACCTTTCCTGCATCGGCTCAACCTGTTTCCACCCCACTATTTCTAGATGCACATTTTGTCCATAAAAATGCATTATTCAGTGCTGTAATTTGGCACGACTGGTGGAAACTTTGCGTACAGAGGGCAGACCCGACTAATCGATAATGAGAATCGTTATCGATGATTTTCATTATCGATTATTATCGATTTTATCGACTAGTTGTCGCAGCCATAGTACCGTTCATAAGTTTGGGGTCGGTATGATTTTTAAAATGTTTTTGAAAGAAGTCTCTTATGCTAACCAATGCTACATTCATGTGATTAAAACAGTACTATTATGAAATATTATTAGAATTTAAAATAACTTTTTTTATTTTAATATACAAGTTATTCCAGTTATAGCAAAGCTGAATTTTCAGCATCATTACTCCAGTCTTCAGTGTCTCATGATCCTTCAGAAATCATTCTAACATGATGATTTGATGCTCAAGAAACATATCATTAGCAATGTTGAAAACATTTGGACATTTTTCTAAAATAGAAATATTTTGTAAAAATGTAATAGTCTTTACTTTTGATCATTTTAATGCATTCTTGCAGAACAAAAGTATAAACTTCTTTCAAATAAACAAATAATAAAATAAAATGTATAATCTAGCATTATATGATCTGTGTAGGGCTTAAGGTTGTATGTGATGTGCTCACTGCCAGTCATGTCACATTTCCTACCTGTCCAACTAGGCCAAAGGCTCGATCCAGGCTGTGGGAATCTGTGTATTTTCTAATTTTATTGTGGAGCCAGCCGAGCTCTGCCAGCCTGCTGCTAGTGTCTCTCAGAGACTTGCACAACGGCACCTAAAGAGCAAAAATGCAGAGCAGTTTACGATCACGTAACAACAGGCTACAAGAAAACAACTGATTTTATTTATTTATTTTAGAGGTGTAAAGATACCCTCATGTCACGATTCGATACATATCACGATATAATATTTTTGCGATACTCCAAGACATATGGTAAAAGGTTAACAAAAAAAAAAAAAAAATGTACTGTTGATTAAAATGCTAAATTTGGTATTACATGAATAGGAAATTAATAGGCTTTGACTTGGTGCTGGAAACCCAATGCACAGGACAATGGTGACAGCAGAATAAAAATAATCATGGCTCCAGACTGCGACCAAATAGTCGCATTTTGCGACCTTTTTTCCTGCTGGTGCGACTAGATTTTGTTATAGGTCGCACTGGTGCGATCACCACGGTGCCCAACTAATAATAGCTGCCATTTCTGTCACATATGATAAACATCAAATGGCAAATGAAATGAAAGCAGAAAGGAACCGCGCTGCTTGTTTGCTTGCTGCTGCGCGGACCGTTTATCAGCTCAGAGCAATAATAGACAGCACAAGCTCATAGACAGGCTGATTTCGTGACACCGTTACTACACAGCGCTGAGAGATCCAGTAAGAAAGCGCTTGAATTCACCACAGTATTAATAGCATTGCTACTGCGAGATCTAGTGAAAGCGTTCGGTGCAGAACTCTGTTTTAAACCACAGATATCAGATCAAACAGCGTTGACGTGGAAACCAAGAGAAACATTGAAACATTCAGGGGTTTCAGTCCACAAAATAAACATTCACCATGGATTTAATGTAGTAACACCCCATGGTATTGTGGAAGAAATAATTGAATGTTTTTTTTTGTTCAAATTGTGACAATTACACAGAAAACAAGTAAAGAGTGCTCCTTTTAGTTCAGTATGATACTATGAAGAACAACAGTATATTTAATAAGAGTAGAATATTTACATTTTCCCTATAAATATTAGATTTTTGCATGTTACTGTTACAAATTTTATTTGCATATCAATTCAAGCTCAAGCTTCACTGTTAAATTTTCAATAAACAAACGTGTAATATTATTAGTAACTGCACTTATTAACAAAACAATGCAAAACAATAGTAATTTTATGATTAAATTAACTTGATACATTTTCCACCAAATCAGGTGCTAGCGCCACCATCTGTAGAACTTAGTGGCACCGGTGCCACTGCTCTCAAATGTTAGTCTGGAGCCCTGATATTCATGATTCTGAAGCTGAAAATACAGAATTATTTTAGACGAATATGCTTGCACTTTCACTGACTAGATATATTTAAAATAATATAGGCCACTTTTTACTGGTAACGTAAGACATTTGGCATGATCAGGACCCACACATATTCCCCCATTGTATTATTATACATTATATATAGTAGTTTAATGTAGTACCAACACTAAAACTCTGTCAAACTGAATTTCTTTCTCACAGTAATTTTCATTTTGGGTGAACTATACACAATACAGATTGTCACGGTCCATGACACATAGTTGCATTTTTGTATTGCGATATATTGTGACAATATATTGTTATACCCCTAATTTTTTTTTTTAAATGCAACTTAAACATCTGCTGTAGGAATGTGTGTGAAATCAAAGTCTGTTTTAATGTATTCTGTCTGTGAACTGGCCAGTGTGTAATCTGCCCTTGTGACACTGTGGTAAAGATATTTCAGTTTGAAGAAATGGCTTTAGCTAATCTCGACTCTTACTTATTTTGGCCCTTTGTGGGCTACATCAGTTCCATTCAACAGAAAAACTCTTTAATGTATTGTTTAATAAAAGGCCCATTTAAGCCCTTGATCAAGTGTTCAATTGGAAAGGTCACCAAGACTGCTTCAAAGCAAGTCGACTGATTGAAGGGTTGATTTCTTTTATTCTATATTCCAAGGGAATATGCAAAATATGTCTTCCGCAAAACAATGATCCATAGTAGGGCTGCACAATAAATCTTTTTAACATCGATATCGCAGAACGTATAGGGATCGTACTCGTAGTTGATCTGTGATCCGTACAAACCAGGCACCACGGGTTGAAACGCACATGATTCTCGGATTAATTACAAAGTTTAACCATCATAGAGTGAAAGTTTATTATTTGCATAAGGTCCTGTCAGTTTAAACATTCAAGCAATTTTAAGCCATTTGAGCACAAGACGTGATAGAAAACTAATTTCTGAACTTGTATGCTGTTTTCTGTGACCGCACACAGAGCCGCGCAGACTTCTAAATTATGTTCTCTTCCACCTCTATTTGTGCTTGAACAGACACATACATGCAAAATAATGTTAAAATACCCTTGTAAATGTCCTCGTAAACACAGTCACATATGCCTTGTAAACGTAAACAATTGAGAAAGAAATGGATGCATATCATTGTATTGGATCCGTGCATTAGCTCTTAAAGTGACAGCAGCCTAATATACCTGCTGCTGTATGTGTCATTAATGTTAAATCAAACAAAGATTAATTATATTTAATTTATCCAGTGAAGACTATGAAGTGTTATTTTACATTTGATTACTCAATTTCTGTACCTGAATACTGTTAGACTTACCTAAAAAACAAAGCAGTTTATTTAATTAGCATCTTTGTTCTATTGTATTTATCCAATGCTTGTAATTTGTTTATTATTTTCTATGCAGATTTACTCCCCTACAAAATCACCTCAACCATTCTAGAATGATTAATTCTTTCCAAATAGAGCTATTCAAATCATCTTCATAATCGCAATATATATACATATATAAATCGCAGAAAAACAAAAGGTTGCAATCCGTTTTTTCCAATATCGTGCAGCCCTAGATTAGTTAAACTCATGCTATCTGGGTAAATGTCAAGAAATGTCCTCATATTAAGAATGATTCTATGCTTCACATAATCATGTAATATGTAAAAAGTGACATTGATATGGAGTTTGATTTTTAGGTTTTATTAAATAAAAGGAATTTATTTATCTGAGGTCTAATGTTATGAACATGTCACGTCCAAAACAAAAACAAACAGGTCTGGCCCACCAGAGTGCTCATTTATCCAGCACACTTCACTGGACATAAAAAGCACATTGCTCTTTTGTAAAATGGATGTGGCATTTTAAAAGTGTCACTTAAAAAGGACACCTGATCGATGATTCATGGTCAACATCTGCCAGGAATGTGTTTAAAAAAAAAAAAAAAAAGCCTGGGGAGCCGCTTGGCTCAAATTGATGGGCAACGTTAGCTGTAGCCAGACAGAAGAAGCTGATGATGAGATCAATGCTTCTACATTTCCCATTATGCACAAAAGTGACTACAGGTGCCCCTACTTAAGTTTGTTTAATAAGAACTCACTTAAACAGGTACTTTTATAAGCGCTATGCTAGAACATTCTGCTCAATTACTTTCCAGCATCTCAGTCTGACATGTAAAGTGTTGGTACTGAAGTGGGGAAGTAAAGAAATGAAGAATATAAATTGGAAGAAAAAAAAGGTACTTACACTTGCCTTGTTAACTTTATTCACTAAACACAGTCATTATGAATGTCTGAGTGATTTGATTTGCTGTTCATTATGACTTAATAAATCTTTATAAGCTTTTTATTTGTGGTGGCATTTAAATGTGTGGTAATTAAACAATTGTTTTATAATAACACAACAAGCTAATATTATGAATATGTTCTCATTAAATGGCACACTCTATTCATAACAATTTTACAGTGTCAATGACCTTGCCACGGTATTTCTTCATTTATCATTTTATGCTAATATATGCTACCATTCAAAAGATTGGGTTTGGTAAGATTATGGTTTTGAAAGTCTCTTCACAAAGGCTGCATTTAGTTGACCAGTAATACCATAAAAACAGTAATATTGTAAAATAATATTGCAGTTTATATGAACTGTTTTCTATTTGAATATATTTTAAAATGTAATTTAAAATGTGATGACAAATCTGAATTTTCAGCATCATTTCTCCAGTCTTCAGTGTCACATGATCCTTCAGAAATCATTTTGATATTTCTTCTATTTTTGTGGAAACCATAATACATTCTTTTTCAGGATTCTTTGATGAATAGAAAGTTTTTTTGTAATAGAAATATTTTGTAATATAAAATTATTCATTTATTTTTTTAAGCTGGATGCAGCACGACTTGAAGCTGTAAATTTGCCAGTAGCTCTCAATGTGCCAGGTACCGTTCACAAAATTTCATTTGATTGTTTAAGGTTGCTATGCAACGTACAGAAAGTTACTCTAGTTAACTGTCTGCATGTGAGCGAGTGAGCATGAAAAATCAAAGAGAGAAAGAAAAATAAAGACAAAGAATATTACATTTATATTACAAATATTACAATATTACTTATATTAATAAAAGTAAGTTACAGCTAATAAAGCATCACCTTTGAATCAATTTTGTAGCAGTTTTCCGGGCTGCACATCTTGATGAACTTTCCATCTATTCCCTGGAAAACATAAAGAATGTCTCGGACGAGAGCGGCCTCCCCAATCTCATCTGGGCCCAGAAGAAGAGAAAGAAAGAATTGTGAAAAAAAGAAAAATTTAACTAAAGCGCTGTAAAGGTCATACTCGTATATCTGTCACAGAAAAAGGTGCTACGTGGCTGACTGCATCTTAAACACCTCTAAAATAGTTATTTTAAATGTAGAGAGATTTTTTTTTCCTCTACAAGAACAGATAAATATAAAAAGGCAATTAGTTAGTAAACTACTGAAAAAATTCTGCAAAAATGAGGGCTTGTTCACAAAATGAAACATTTATGCCATCTATCCACCCGTCACTGGTATTATATAACATCCACTTATATTATTAATTATTCTATTTTTTTAAAGTCACCATGAAATCAAAATGGATTAGGGCTGCCCCCCTAGAACAGGCTTAGTCGACCAAAATTGTATTAGTCGGTTAGTCGCAGGAAAAAACCCTCCACAGAGTAGAAACATAATTATGTCATTCAAAATTTATTTTTATATAATGTTGTTATTATTATAAAAGTTTGTAATTTAAATGCAAGTAGCCTGCAAATCAGTTAATTTTAACCTTTAATATTATAGTGATGTACCAACTGGGGTTCCCTGTAGCCTATAGTTTACAGCATTATATTAGCCTTTGGACTAACTTGGGTATATTTACATCTATCTACACTATATTGCCAAAAGTTTTGGGACGCCTGCCTTTACATGCACATGAACTTTAATGACATCCCATTCTTAATCCGTAGGGTTTAATATGGAGTTGGCCCACCTTTTGCAGCTAGAACAGCTTCAACTCTTCTGGGAAGACTTTCCACAAGGTTTAGGAGTGTGTTTATGGGAATTTTTGACCATTCTTCTAGAAGCGCATTTGTGAGGTCAGGCCGTTCTTCTGGCAACCGCCAAACCCAGACTCGTCCATCGTATTGCCAGACAGAGAAGCGTGATTGGTCACTCCAGAGAACACGTCACCACTGCTCTAGAGTCCTGTGGCGGCGTGCTTTACACCACTGCATCTGACGCTTTGCATTGCACTTGGTGATGTAAGGCTTGGATGCAGCTGCTCGGCCATGGAAACCCATTCCAAGAAGCTCTCTACGCACTGTTCTTGAGCTAATCTGAAGGCCACACGAAATTTGGAGGTCTGTAGCTATTGACTCTGCAGAAAGTTGGCGACTTCTGTGCTCTGTGCGCCTCAGCATGCGCTGACCCCGCTCTGTGATTTTACGTGGCCTACCACTTTGTGGCTGAGTTGCTGTTGTTCCCAATTCCTTTCACTTTGTTATAATACCACTAAAAGTTGATAATAGTGAGGAAATTTCACAAATGGACTTTTGCACAGGTGGCAACCTATCATGGTACCACGCTTGAATTCACTGAGCTCCTGAGAGCGACCCATTCTTCAACAAATGTTTGTAGAAGCAGTCTGCATGCCTAGGTGCTTGATTTTATACACCTGCGGCCATGGAAGTGACTGGAACACCTGAATTCAATGATTTGGAGGGGTGTCCCAATACTTTTGGCAATATAGTGTAAGTGTTGATTAATGTACACTGTCCCTTTTGAAATAAACAAAAATAAATTAATTGAGAGATTTTTTTCTTTGAAGAAATTTGTCATGTACTGTACCTGATAGGCCCCAATTAATCGATATCAAATAGAATTGAATCGCATGCTTGTGAATCGAAATTGAATCGTGAAATTTGTGTCATTGCCCAGTCCTACTATTTGTTTTATTTAAAAAAAAAAAAATAGTTTTACTATTAAATAAGTTTGATTAATAAATTGATTATTAATGTATTATTTATTTTCGGTTTATGCATCCATCAATTCACAATGGACAAAATCAAGTTCCGCCAAACACTAGAAAAGATTACCGCAAATTCTGTTTCATGCTGACTTTAAAATACCATCCTTAATAATTTTAGTATATAGGTCACCCAATTGTTTCCAGAACTGACCATTTCCTTTAACAAAACAGCTGCAGAAACTCACCGCTGCCATCTCCATCCCGTCTCTGTCTTTGTGGGGGTCTGGGCGCCGGACTGGAAGAGGGACCACTGGGGGGACGAGCTGCCCCAGAGGGTGAACTGGACACTGGGAGAGTCCAGGCTAGACGAGACCCTCTCACAGACTCACCGACGGCCTGAGGACCAGGTCTGAAAAACAAACAGAAAATCACATATGTGGCAAAAGTTTCCTATAAATACACTTGTTTATTTAAAAAAACTCTGCACTTCATTTAACAGCTAAACTCTACTACAGAAGGTCAAACACTAGGAAAGTGGTCAGTTTTTCTTTTTGCCTTTTCGCTACATAAATTCACCTCAAGATTTACATAATTTTACCTCTACATAAATTTACCTCAAACCTCATTGTCTTGAGATGCATCCTTGTTGCCCATTAGCAATACCTATGGGAATTCATTAATTACCTCGTAATGGTGCGCTTTAACCAAATAATGACACTGAGGTTCAGACACTTTAATGATGCTGTTCAACAGATTTACTGTGAAATGGATCCAGTAATCAATTAATTCAGGGCTTGGAGTACATGGTCATATTTAAAATATCTTAAGTGCTGCAGGTGCTAGACAGCTGCATTAATAATAGATGAGTGTGTGGCAGTTCAGTTAAACAAGCTACAAATACAATCGCTGTATTATTGGAAAAAAATTACTATGAAAACGAGAGAGAGAGAGAGAGAAAAAACCCATATGCTTTGTCAGACTGTCACTAGGCTAAAGCAATATATGAAGCAAAATAAAGCACTTCCAAATACATTTTAAGTCTTTTCTTAGAAATAACTTTTTTCAGAAAAGTAGTAAACACATGAAGTGAAAACCACTTTGCATGTGCATGATTATTTTCCCTGTAGACAAAAACAATTGCTGAATAAAAAAGAAAAAGAATAATAAATATTGGTGTCGAAACAACCCAGAAACAAAGAAATGGAACTATTCTTAATGGAAAAAAATTCTACCCATAAAAACAGTTGCAGTGTCCGATGAAATTTCACATGCTCTAAGTCTAGTGTGACAGCGGCTTTAGACATGGAGACACACTACTAATGCAACTCAACCAGGCCTCACCACCGAATTATTTAAATGAGGTATACTGTGATGTGCATGTTCCTGGAAGAAAACTCAAGACTACAATCGAGGCATTTGAGGGATTCAGAAACAGTGTTTAGAGAATAACCTTTTTTGAGTGCTCAAACAGCAACATTACACACTAAAGAAAGTTGAAATTAAGTTAAAAAGCATAATAGGACCAATTTAAGATATATTCAAATTGAAAAGTCTTAATTTTAAATTGTAATAATACTTTACAATATTGCTGTTTACTGTATTTTTATGCAGCCTTGGTGAACATTAGCGATTTATTTAAAAAAAAAATGCATAAATTATGCATACATTTTGTCATTTCCCATTTGGAATTACTGGCATATGCAAATATTATGCAGATTTTTGTCCTTTTTGGAGTTTGACAGCCCATGGTCACTGCATTTAACTCATTTAACAGCAGTGTGAATTGCATTCACTGAACGAAGTCCATCACTGTCACTCACCCAGTAAGTAGAGACGGAGGGTTCGGTCCAGGACCGTTGATCGAGAACACTCCCATACTGCTGATGCCACTGGTGGCCATGCTGGAGTTATGGGCAGTGGCAGAGCGCTCTGGGTAGCTGAGCGGGAGGCTCTGAGGACGGGCGTAGTAGAACGGGGTGGAGTGGACATCACGGGGCAAAGCCTGGGCAAGCAGAGCTCCATAACTACACACCTGTGGACAGGAAAGATGATTACCTCTGCCCTTATACATAATGTAAAATGATTTTCATTATGTTGTTGTGCAGTATCTGCAGAATAACTGGAGAAATATTTCATACAGGAACCCGGTTGGACGGCTTCCTTGGGTCTTCACAGAGGCTGAGCAAGAGGTATAAGATGGACCATCTATGTTTCAATATGCCCTGTAAACCAGAAACAACAAAATCAACATATATAACCAAACAATATGCAGTCCATTATATTTACACATCATGTATGGAAATATTAAAAACTCAATACAGTGGTGATGAGTTGGATACTGACCTGGGTCTGAAGCTTTCTGTGCAACTCAGAGAACAGGGCAGCATCTGCTTCCCGTCTTTGTTTCAACACTACAATAAATAATAGAGGTTGTTTTGCATCTGAATCACATAAGACTGAAATATTAAAGCATTGCCTGATGAGTTTGAGACCTGTTGAAAGAACCGATACAGAATATTTGAATGTATGCATGTACACTATATTAGGGATGGGCGATATCTTATCGTTTGCGATATACCGGTAAAAATTCTCCCCACGATAAGAATTAGTCTTCCCGCGATAATAACGATAAAGCCTAGTTGATGACGCGACTCATTCGCAGCCCACGTGCAGAGCGAAAACAACTATGGCGGAAGCTGAGGAGGAGTTTATCGCTAAAAGAGGAGCTACCTCTACAATCTGGAACCTGTACACACAGATATATTTACACTCGCTAAGCACTTGGACTGAGCGCTTGAGAGATTCGCGCTTTGTCAAGCGATCGGTAAAGCGCGCTATTTCAGTTCATCTCAATGAATGCAGTGTTTTTGACGCACAGTAAACACTAGTGTGAAGCGCCGACTGAGAGCGCTCAGTGTTTCTCACACACTCAATGAGAGAGCGAGAGAGTCTTACATGCCACGCAGAATTGACGTGCTACATGTAAACCATATTCTTTGTTGTATTTTCCTGTAAAATAACGGAGTTCATTTGGAATTATTTAGTCTTTATGAACAAGAAGAAACTAATGCGCAAACGGCAATTTCATTGGCTGGTGCTCACCTATTACTGTGCCTGTTTTGATTTCAGCAAATCAGTTCGAGCGAACGCTGACAACGTAATTAATATTCCTGAACCCAGAAGCTAACCAATCCTTAGTGTGGTTTACATTGTTATTAGTTATAGAATTCGTAGTATTATTATCTTATCAGTATTATTGTAAGTTTTATAAAAAATATTATTATTTTTTACAGAATGAATGACTGAATGACCAACAATGTCTTAAGCACCACCACCAGTCCTAAATTCAGTTAAAATGACAAATATGCATTCATACTTTTTCCATTCGCACATGATTACCAAGTTAATTCAAATTACTTGAATTCTATCATTAAATTATTATTTGCAATTTTTTTTTTGTAATCTGAAGACATGGTTGGGATTATTACTTTTGCTGTTTGCACTATTTTTGCCACTGTTTGCACCATGAGAATATGAATAAATACAGAATGTGAGTTTACATTTCAAACTTGTCATTAATTTGAATTATTATTGTTTGTATTGTGTGATGTTTTTCATCACAGTTGCACTATTTAAACATTACCTGCACTTTTACAGAAGAAAAGTATATCTGCAATTTTTCCATTTCTGAAAAGGCTGGTGTTTGGATATTTACTGTTTTTTTTTTTTTTTTATTCTTTTATGAAATTTGTTTATTATAGGAGCCTATTTGATGATGGGTACGTTTTACTTCAGATCATTGTTTGTTTTTCTGAGGCTCTCAAGAATGCGTGCAGCTCTCACTTGTAGCCAAAAACATGGGGAATGGTACTAAATTTATATCGTCATTGATATCGTTATCGCAATAAATACCAGAAAATATTGTGATAAATTTAAGTCCATATCGCCCATCCCTACACTATATTGCCAAAAGTATTGGGACACCCCTCCAAATCATTGAATTCAGGTGTTCCAGTCACTTCCACGGCCACAGGTGTATAAAATCAAGCACCTAGGCATGCAGACTGCTTCTACAAACATTTGTGAAAGAATGGGTCACTCTCAGGAGCTCAGTGAATTCAAGCGCGGTACCGTGATAGGCTGCCACCTGTGCAATAAGTCCATTCATGAAATTTCCTCACTACTAAATATTCTATGGTCAACTGTTAGTGGTGTTATAACAAAGTGGAAGCAATTGGGAACAACAGCAACTCAGCCACAAAGTGGTAGGCCACGTAAAATCACAGAGCGGGGTCAGCGCATGCTGATGCGCACAGTGCGCAGAAGTCGGCAACTTTCTGCAGAGTCAATAGCTACAGACCTCCAAACTTTGTGTGGCCTTCAGATTAGCTCAAGAACAGTGCGTAGAGAGCTTCATGGAATGGGTTTCCATGGCCGAGCAGCTGCATCTAAGCCTTACATCACCAAATGCAATGAAAAGCATCGGATGCAGTGGTGTAAAGCACGCCGACACTGGACTCCAGAGCAGTGGAGACGTGTTCTCTGGAGTGACGAATCACGCTTCTCTGTCTGGCAAGCCGATGGACGAGTCTGGGTTTGGCGGTTGCCAGGAGAACGGTACTTGCCTGACTGCATTGTGCCAAGTGTAAAGTTTGGTGGATCATGGTGTGGGGTTGTTTTTCAGGGGTTGGGCTTGGCCCCTTAGTTCCAGTGAAAGGAACTCTTAATGCTTCAGCATACCAAGACATTTTGGACAATTTCATGCTCCCAACTTTGTGGGAACAGTTTGGGGATGGCCCCTTCCTGTTCCAACATGACTGCGCACCAGTGCACAAAGCAAGGTCCGTAAAGACATGGATGAGCGAGTTTGGTGTGGAGGAACTTGACTGGCCTGCACAGAGTCCTGACCTCAACCCGACAGAACACCTTTGGGATGAATTAGAGCGGAGACTGCGAGCCAGGCCTTCTCGTCCAACATCAGTGCCTGACCTCACAAATGCGCTTCTAGAAGAATGGTCAAAAATTCCCATAAACACACTCCTAAACATTGTGGAAAGCCTTCCCAGAAGAGTTGAAGCTGTTAAAGCTGCAAAGCTCCATATTAAACCCTACGGATTAAGAATGGGATGTCATTAAAGTTCATGTGCATGTAAAGGCAGGCGTCCCAAAACTTTTGGCAATATAGTGTATATAAAACAATATTTATTCGGATGTTTTACTTTATTTCATCTTCATATAACAACAAAAACATCAGCAGCAAATACCACAATAAATACCATAATAAATTAAATAACAGGCAAAATAAATGGACAAAGTCTAATGTTTTCAAATAGTGAACATAAATAAATTACATATGAGTCTATCAACTTTGCATAAATGTAATCATTGGTTTAAACTAAATGAATTAAACTTAAAATGTTTAGGTGTTGTTTATTAGGCTAAGGAGTAAAGACAACTAGCTCACTGGAATAATTTTACAGTGTTAGGAAAGTAACAAACAAAACAGTAATTATATTAGAGTCCATTTTGAATGGTATGTTATCATAATTATTAATGTTTTTATCAGTCTAGATTATGAAATACCTGCTGACAGCACTATTTTTAGTAGGGCTGGGTAGAAAAAAAAAATATTGATTTCTCGATTCTCATTTTTATGAAACAATACTGATTCTTAAATCCCAAGAATCGATTAATCATCCTGTTTTCAGTTTATGAATGAACAAATCATTCTAGCGCACCTCCCATCCAAAAAAATAAAAAATAAATAATTTTTTCAGATCACTGGGTGTGACAGATCACAGTAGCGCACAGCTCAAGAGAAGCGGCAGCGCGCAGCTCACGTGAACTGATCATCTCCTCCACTTTAATACCAGTTACAACGCAAAATAAACATGAATGAACATCTAAAGGTATGTTAAAAGATACATTACAACTTTTCAAAATCCGTATCATGTCTCATGTAATCGCCCAATCAGTGTTTAAACCACGGAAAGACGTCAATAAACCCAGTATAATACCCAGCCCTAATTTTTAGTATTTTACAGCTAGTACCACATCTGCCAACAAATTACATGTTCATCTCATCAACACTCATTCTCAACCAACAAATTTTTAAACATGTTTATTGCTTAAGAATGTGTATTTTGCCCCATGAATTTCTTTGCGTTTACGTTCAATGATTATTTGCATAATTGTATGCCTTGCAAACTTTTTGCTGAACATTCTGAATTTTGCTGAATTAATGATCTTACCAAGGAAAAGTTATTAAGCAGGCTAGATCTCTTTTGTGTAAAGAGATCTCTTTTGTGTAATATAATTGTTCATTTTGGAAACATCAATTAGAATGGGTTGAAAATTATAAACAAAATCACCACATATAGGCTACCATAATTTTCCTGTCATGAAGTGCTTTTTATAGCTGTCACTTTGAGTAATTATAATATCTGTTTAATTTCCAGGTGTTATAGCAAATTAATAATTTTCTGTAATTTTTGTACAGAAACAATAATGTTTAATGATAAACATATTTCTTTCCGACATAAATATATGTTGTCAAAAATATTTGTATTGGCAGGGCAAGTATATATTGGAACTACTACCCAGATCAATCTAACAGATTAAATTTTTTAGGATTAAAAATCCTTATTGTTCAATATCCTTACTGCACAGAATGCTCTATGAACGCCTCCTGAAATGATAATTGCTCTTGAATAAGGTAAGAACAGGGTTTCAGATTACTCACGCTCTTTTTTAATTTTCTCAGACACCAGAAACTCATCCCGTTCAATTGTGGGTGCATAATTACTTCCGATGACCCGCACGGCGTACTGGAACTGATGAGCTACATCAGCTGAGAACAATGACAGAAGATACACAAACAACAGATGCATTCATAACCATTTTATAAAGAATCTAAAGAAATGATGATTTAAAAATGATCTGAAACACACAAAAGCATTTTCAGACATATTAACAAGACACATTTCAGTTTAATAACAGGGTCTAAAATGAAGATCTATGCCAAAATCTATATCAAGCATGAAATGGGTGTCTGGTTATACATAAAGGCATTAGCTCTTCTTTTATGAAAATGACAGCAGGGATCATATTCCTGTATGTCTGCTGTCTCTACCTCTACTAGATCCCCTGATGAGCTGCTCATGTCCTGTTTCTGCCTGTTGTTAAATGTGTTCCTGCAGATCAGGGTTTAATTCACACATACTACTGAAATAAGACAGCACCAGTGAGCTGATAACAGATGAAATAATGGCCATTTGAAACAGGGGCCCTGTATTAACCAGCATCTCCCTGATGTTTTGCCAACCTGTCCGATTACAGCATCTCATCGGTGGAGATCTGACCCTCCATCACATACATTGTCTGTTTTCAACGAAACACCCCATACACTCATCGCTACACATACTAATCATGTTTAATCAGCTGTGTGACAGTGATGTAACCGGTTGAGATCTGATTCTTTACCTTCACTCTTGCCCGTGATCTTACAGCACAGACTCTGCAGAAGCACGTTGGGTGATTTCTGATCAAGCGCCGCCATTGTACACTTATATGTCCCCTCCCGTGCGAGCAGAAGCGGTCCGCGGTGTGATTTTAACCGCTGTCGCTTTTAATGCGGTGGGTTTCAGCTGCTGGCAACAACAGCGCCATTTTAACGGAACCCGCCGAAAAGCGCCCACATCGGACAGTGAACGGAAAACACAGCAGCGGTGCGCAGCGGAAAAACAGCCGGCTGTAAAGTGAGACTCCGGAAAGCGTTCCTCTCCACAAACGTTACCTAAACGCGAAATATAAAAAATTATTATTATTATTATTATTATTATTATTATTATTATTATCATCATTATTATTATTATTATTATTATTATTATTATTATTATTATTATTATTATTATTATTATTATTATTATTATTATGTTGTTGCTGTCTTTTACTAAATGCTGAAATGGGGTAAATGAATAGTTTAATAAAAACAACAACAAATAAGTAACTCCGGATACAAAACTCTGCAGTCACACATACATTAACGTTATATGAAAAATTATGAATGATGTAATGTTATTTATTATTATTATCATTATTATGCCTAATAAATGTAATGAAGGAGAATAACCTGATGAAGAAATGTATAGAGTAAAAAGAAAAGTAGAAGTGATTTAGCTGAATAGATTTAACTAATATAACACTGTAAAAAAATAAAAACGGAAAATGTACTGGTAATTTTCTGCAAGGACATTATCCAGTAATTTTACGGAAATTTTCGTTAACCCTTAAAACACAACATTGCAATGCGTAATTCAAAATACAGGTAAAACACCACAAATTCCTTCATATTTATACAGTAGCTACATTGTGCCCTATTTTTAGGAACTTTTTTTGTACAGTGTATTTGACTCCATTAATATCAAAAAAGTTGTCTTTTACTAAAAGATGTAAAGGGATAAATGACTAGCTTTGATAAGTGCAGGACTATAAACAGGTCCACAAATGAAACAAAAAATCAAATAAGTAACACAATTATTTTTATGAATACAAATGTAATATTATTTATTATTATGACACTTAATAAATTATAATAATTTAATTGATTTAAATAAATCGAAAATGTATCAATATTTGTATTGATTCATAACAGCCCAATAATGTAGGTTAATAGTTATATAATATTCATTGCTCTTGTTGTATTATTTATAAAAATAGGCTATTATAAAAAACACATGTATTGTATTGAAACAACATACATTTTATTAATAATTATTAGGTTACATTATAATAATTAATTTATAACGATCTTATAATTTGAAAATTATATAATATTTAGTATGATAATTGTTGGTTTGGTTGCTTCTATTGCTCTCCTCTTTTGTAAGTCTGGATAAAAGCGTCTGCTAAATGATTAAATGTAAATGTAATAATTATTAACAAAATTATTACTTGCTTAATATTGTTGTTGCTGTTATTATTGTAGTTATTAGTGATTTATTTATCTTTTTCTGCTACTTTCCATCATATTTTTGTATAACATTTGTCAGTCATCAAATCAGCACACATAGGGTGAATTCAGGTTGACTGGGACACTTTTTCATCATCTTAATGACAAAAAGTGTCCCAGTCACTCTGAATTCACTCTACCTAAAATGCTTGAGTTTCTTTGATCATGTCATCATCACCTTATACCGGTTTGGTAGTAACTGGATGGGGAAGCAACCGGAGGGCAGGCTGAAAAAAATCCCCCGTGGGCGGCGGGAGGGTGTAGCTGCGGAGTGCGCGTGCGCTCATGACGCGCCAGACTGCTCTACTACACCGAGAAGGAGAGTGAGTACGTCAGTACATCAGAGAACAGCCCGAGCCCGAAGGGACGCTGGACAAGGAAGAAGTGGCCAGTCCCTTAAAATATTAAGACAGAACCTTGGAAACCGAGAGCTTGTTGTTTTCTTTACCCTCAGTCAGTGCATGTGTAGGTGACACAGGAGCATGTCACTATGACAACGTTCGGACTTTACATAGTAGCCTTCATCATCATCTCCGTAGGCGCTCAATAGATATAATAACCGCAAGAGTCGTTTAGGACTGTCAGTTGTCAATCCTAGAAGAAGATAGCAGAAGACAGTCATGGAACAGAGACTTGGCACAACGATCAGCTAGCGTTTTATGTACCCAATCTACAAGATTAGAGAAGCAACCGAAGACAGCGCACCTGGAGCGGCTCGAGCAGAATGGATTTCAGCACCATTCGGAACCTCATCACTAGATACGTGAGTAGAGACGCGAGCACTCTCGCCAACTTGTTGGTTTGATTTGCTCCATTCCGAAGGGCTGCAGTGCTTGTGATACACATTTGTTTGTACTTTAAAGCAGCAAATGACACGTTGTATCTTGTATTTGTCCGTTTACAAGGCGTGTGTGCAACACTGTGAATATATAAGATAGCAATGGACGCAACCGGAATTTACAGTTACTAATCTCAGGCGTTTGTAATGAAGTTATCACTGCGGTTCACTTCCGATTCGGATTGACTGTGACCTGAATTCTCAAGCGAAGTCACTGATGTTATATTTTAATGCCTCGTGATGACACTGAGCGCATGAATGAGAATCACAGCGTGTGTTATGAAATATCAAAACTGGAAATTGGCCTCAATGAATCAAAACAGGCGCGGAGGGACAGGTGAAAGAATGCGAGTCGTTTAGTATTGTATTTGTCAATATGAGACGTTAGTGTACTACTAGAAACACCCCATGAAATCCCAAATCTTATGTTTTGGTTGTAAGAACATGTTTGATTAAACTAACATCTAACAGACAATATTAAAAATAAAAAAAATCTAGTTTTAACACATCAAATGTCTCAATTTCCTCCCTTAAAATGGTATTTTTGGCCAAACTATAGTGTTTTAGTCAAGCTCAACCATACAACCTTGATAGTTACTGTAAGAACAGAAATCATATACCTATTTTTCTGTAATTTAATGGACATAAAAGTTTATAACTACAAACCAACATTTGCTCCAAAGTGACAGCGTAATTTGGACAGAATTTGCTAATTTTGTTAGTTTAATTCTGGTTTTTTTATTTATTTTTTGCTAGATATAGCAGTTAGATTGATCTCTTTTATTATTTCGTTTATAAAGGGGGGAAAATCATTCAAAAAATCTTATTTTTGTACCATATATATGGGAAGTGCTATAAAGGCTGAATTGCATGTTATTTTGTGCATCAGTAAAATTCCATTGAATTCCATCATTCCACATTGTTGCTCTTATTTTACATTGCTCTTATTTTACATTTACATTGTTGTTTTATTAATCAAAAAGTTTTCTTAGACGGGTTCAATTCAATCGATAGGTTACTGTATGTCATTCCTACACAGATTAGACCTGCTTTTAAGCCACTTAGCACTCAGTATACATGCTAAACCAATTGTCCAAGCTGTTGGGGGTTAGAGAAAGATTTGCTCAGTAACTGAATCAAAGATGTGCAGGTGCCGGCAATCTAAGGTTAAGGACATTTTACTATAGACAATATTCACTTTGAGTAGAGTGGCAATTTGTTAGTTCCTAATTTAAAGAACCTAAGACAAGATACTATTTTTAATTTAGTAGTGCATATAAGCCAGATTTTGTGGTTTAAAAACTATTGTACTATATATAAATACAATAACTTGAGGATATTATGTTAGGTCATAATGTATAATCTTAGGACAGTTTCTGTTCTTGAATGTTGTATTATGTTAGATGCAATGTGGAACATCACTTAAGTGATTTATATTCTGACTAAGGATGTTGGTTGGTGGCTGAAATGGTGAAAAAGCACATAAAAATTGTATGAGTATTTAGTTCTCCTTCACTGAAGGCCATATGAATCTGTTATTGTGTGGTCTGTCACTGTAATCAAGCTGACATATTGCGAACAGATGAGCAAAATCTCTTGCGCTGTCTAGACAGTCTGTAAAAAAACCCGATGAAAAGATGAAGAGTGTGCGATTAAACATGGCGTGAGCAATAATGGTCGTGTCATGTCACACACACCTCTCACCTGTCTGCTTATATGTTTGTGTTTTGTTTGCTCAGGTTTTTACGGTAAACCATATAACACATAGGGCTCAACAATAGCGCCAGTGTGAGAGAGTTTTGGGACAGAATGTTCGCTTTAGTGTTATTTTAGTATCAATTGGGATATTATTTTTGTTTTTGTATTCTCTGTATTTTAGTAGTTTTGTTGTGTTTTTGTCATTTTTATTAGGGTAGATTGATCAACTTGAATTCACCCATAAATATCTATATTCTAGATAGTTATTAATTTCTATTTCAGTTTTAGTTAAACTAATGGAAATGAGAAATGTTGCCTTGCCAACTAAACTAAATTAAGTTTAATTTCTTTTCTATTTTATTTCATTTCAGTTTTAGTTTACTATAAGGGCCCTGCTCTGCTTGTGTCACTTATTATTACATTTGTTAATCATATTGGGGTTTTAATGCTTTGCAAAGATCATTTGACCACTTAAAAATGTTGGCATGGTTATTCAGTTTTTTTTTATTGTTGAACTCTGCACACGGCAAGGTTACCTCAAACAAAATCATATTTGCATCAGTGAGGTTTTAGAAAAATGCTTTATTTGAAATGCAAAGCAATAAAATGCAAGTCTTTCTTTCTAAACTTTGAAATGAATTTATCCTGAGGAAAAGTTTAAACTTTTTTAAGTTTTGCTAGAAAACAAGCAGTTCATTTATCCCATCCTAACCAATCATTTAGAGAGAGCTGTGTCATGAGATCGGATGGAGTGTGTTAGTCACATGAATGTGTGTGTGTGTAAGATTGCCTATGAAAAGCACAGTCCACCCCACTGCTCTTTGATCTAATGCGTGGTAATGCAGGTTGGCAGAGTGAGAGAAAGGCAAATGAGAGTACCGGGCAGACGAGAGGGGAAGAGAGATGGAGTGAGAGAAGACAAGAAGAGAGAAGGCTGGAGAATGAGATGGGTCAGAGGAGATGAGAAATAAGTCCCTGTGCGGATTTGACTGGCTCAGACAACAAAGGAAGTGACCGTGGAATGATTTGCTTCCACCTGTAGTAGCACTCACTTTCAGAGTCTGTCTGCTGAATGGGCATTTTCAATGTAGGAAGATAAATATGAATTGGAAATGTGAAACCTGTTTTAATACGCAAAGCTCATCATTTTTCGTTCAGCTAGAATAGTAGGTTA
Organism: Coreius guichenoti; assembly: GCA_039654105.1. Taxonomy (NCBI): domain Eukaryota; kingdom Metazoa; phylum Chordata; class Actinopteri; order Cypriniformes; family Gobionidae; genus Coreius; species Coreius guichenoti. Next base: position 38,675,112 of record CM077170.1, on the reverse strand, counting down.
GATAAATGGAAATTATTGTCTTCTTTGAAGTCCAGCAGAATGTTTCCGGATTAGATTAGAATTCAAGCATGTCAAATGTATCAGTTGCATTCCAAATATGCTTATTTTTAAGTGAAGTATGTGTGTATTTTTTTCAGCATTCAAATATTTCAAATACTTTTCGGTATTCAAATAAAAGTAGTCATTTGTAGGTTGATTCTCCCTAGAACAAAGTAAAACTCTGTGGTGCTTTCAAAACATTGAGCGTTCCAACCAGTCTAACATAGCAACATTTTCAACCAATGGTGTAAGTTTGGGGTGGGGCCTTCTTTTTGATCGACCAATGGCAGATGGAGGTAGTTTTTTGGGGACTGGTTTAAAATCAATTATTGAATTGAGTAATGTTTTACTACTTTACTACTTAAGATTATGCTGTATACAAGTGAAATGGTACTCAGTAAACATTTTAAATCTTATGCTACGTTACCACATGACATGTTCTTAATAGAATTTAGTGTAAAAATGCCTTAACTTTTTCAGTTATTAAGAAAGAAATGTTAAAAATTGTGGCTTTCTTGTATACTGCTATTTTTGACAAATGTAGTATTCTACGTATACAAAAAAATCATAATCTATTTCGAACATAGCAAATTACTGGTAATACAGAATAATTGTCCAATACGCACAATTATTAGCATGACAACTGGTTTCCAGCACTTCATTATTACTGCACAAAAAGGCAACTTCCAGCCATCACTGGCTTCTGAATAATTTCCATCCTTGGACAGGAAGTAGCATGACTGCCCATATCCTGTCTCAGGAGGCTTCAAGGTAATTTGAGCTCTTTGTACAGAGCTCATCTCATCGTCTGTGGTCAGCATCAGGAAAGACTTGGAAATCATCCTACATGAGCAGGAATATGTTTCTGCTGGTTAGACATGTGAAACAACATGGGAAGTCATTACAAGCAAGTTCATACTTCAATGTTTCTCTTTACAAATTTGAACATGATGATTTTATGTGTTTCATAAAATCCATTAAGTATGAGAGTAGACTCTGTAGTTGCATGATGTTTAGAGGTAGAAGTATTATTTGGAATACATTTAAAATATGCAGCTGTCACTTTGCTGATGTCCTTGGCATTTTTCTGATACTGTGACTATGTTTAGAATAGCATAAAACCATATTAAATTGATTATTTCTGTTGTATGGATAATTTGTATGCACACATTAACCGGAAGGATTATCATCTGTGATTTTTCTTTTTTCTCTTAAATTCTTTCTAAAAGAACTGATTAGATGTACAGTGTAAGAAAAAAGTCTTTAGAAAACGGACAAGGTACTGACTGTGCGTGTCCACTGGCGCGGATAGAGCATTTTTAATTCAATCCTATTGAATTGTGAATTGTGGGATTGACTGCAGACCAGAGAAAGCGTTGAGAGTGGCAGGGAGCGTCAAAAGGTTGGGCAGTTCTCGGCTTCAAATATCAAGAGAAAAACGCAGGTGGCAATCGCTGTGAGGTTCAGGTAGTTACGTCTGTCTTGAGCGTTTAAAATATGTAGATTTAAGATGGATTATTGTGTAAATCATATTGTTTACACACTGGACCCTTTGCAGTTGTTATATTTATGTTAAATATTGCAGTTTGGATGTGTTCATTGTGATTATACTGGCTGGGTTTACAAAAGTTTATAAAATTGACAGCATATCTTTACTTAGGGCATTCGGAAACAAAGCTTGCCTCTTTCCAACTGTAATTATATTGCCCGTGTTGAAAAAAACATAGATTAAACACAATATTTCCTTTAATATTAACATAGCAAGTGTCTAGTTCATTTCCAATGGGAGACATGCAGAAAGTTGCAAACTACGGTTTTGTGGCAGGCGCCATCGAAGATAAAAATATTTTATCTTTTTTGAGCGGCAACCGCATCAGCTTTATCTAATCACTGAACAGATTAATACCAACCAATCATAAAACATTTCACTGATCTCATATCGGAGTGTTGAAAACATGGTAGAGAAGATTGTTTTAAATGTAATGGAATTCCCAGAGTTGTATGAGCCATCAAAAATCTCATACAGAGATATAAATTAAAAAATTCAGAGCTTGTGAATGTGAGTGCACTAGTTGGTTTTCCTGGTAAAAATACAAATACATGCAAAATGTCATATAACTGTGTTTGACATGAATTATGAATCATATTCCCATGAAAAAATGTTGCCGCCGATTCCACCATTTACTCCAATTACTAAATAATTGTTTTTATTCATAAGATAACTGTAAATACAGTCAACCCCAAATGTATTTATTTTAAAATTTATAAACTGCGTCAGAACAAATTCATCTTGATAATGTCAGATAACTTTGATAGAAAGGTATGTAATGGATTACAATCAACCAATCAGCTGTCAGGTGTTAAATTTAAGTACACAATTAGATAATACCAATTTAGCTCAACCAATTACCAAGCAATGCCTAATTTTGTTCAGTCTGTGGTGTAAGAGGTCACATTAGCAATTAAAGAAAAAACACTTAAGCAAAACATGGTCAGGTCAAAGTGTCTGAATAACTTTGGTCCCAAATTTTTATCAATTTTACTGGTAGTCCACTGTATGAAGAATTTTTGTGTATAATATGTCACAGTTAACTTTTTTTTGCCATCTTCATTTACATAAATGAACTACAGTGTCCTGCACCCACTAGTAAAAAATTACCTTTTTATTTAAATTGCTTACAGTCTGGTGTCTAAATAATATTTGGTTTGACTGTAAATAGCATTTTATTTATTATTTTACTCATAAATTGAAAACCCCATTATAAAACCCCATAGGGTTATCTCGAGGGAACCAGTGGCGATTGGCGAATTAGTCTTCCAGGTTTTGATGTCATCCCTGCACCACTCTATTTCTTTTTTAAATATTTATCGTTGCATTATGTTTCATTTCACATACTATTATAAAACAATTGTATGCAGTGTATAATGCACGGTATGCAATAAGCTTGCCAGTTATGCCAAACATAATAACGTATTGCATTGTTTTAAAACCTGTTTACAGCATTAATGGAATTTAATGGTGCAAGCAACACACATTTTATCAATAAAACCAACCTAATGCAACACTTCAGATCACATCATCCAACATGGTGAATGCCAGAAACTAGCTGACCAAGCAAAGAAAAAAATAAAGCTATACATCATTAAGACAGACAACCATTGGTTTTACTTTATCTTAGCTTACCCTGTCTTCTTTTTGTAATACCCACAACAAATTTGAACAAACCAGATGTGGGTATTTACTGTATGTGCGTTTCTTATGATGGATCAGGTTGGTTTAATAAAGCTAACAGCAGTAGATCTGGGTGATGCTGTTGTTAAAGGAACAGTTTATGCTAATTAAATTCTGTCATCGTTTCCCGCTTCCCCTCATATCATATTGACATTTTTGGCACTGCTGGTTTAGACTGCGCACCGTGCACGTGCACACATACACACGCAGGCGTACGAGCTTGTTCACCATTCATCCCGCTGACAACGGATGCTGACCCGTGAACCGTATCCTGGAATGATAAATGATTTGTTGGTAATCAATATGGGTGATGAAATGATAATCATTATCTTCACGCTTGACGTGTCCATCATAGTTCAACTGAAGTTCACAGTCTGCGCCCTTATTTACAGAGTTTGGAGCTCTGTGAGAAAAGACTATAAGATTTTTGCAATAAAATGGCTAAATGTGTTCTCTCAAACTCTTGTTTAGACTCTTCCCATTTGAGCGGTCAGTTGCATTCCATTCTGAGCAACTGATAAGTGACAGCAAACCCTGGTCCCTCAGGGTCTGTCAAACAGTAGAACCATGTGATTCTTTTCAAAGTGGAATGATCTGATGACTATTGCTGTGGTCAAACATGATGTAATAATGCTGATGTTTGTTCCCCTGTGTATGTGTCGCTGGATTTGAGCTCAGTAAATAAAAGCGCATTCAAAAACTGTGGGAAAAAATAATTGTTTGTTGTAGCTTTGGGGTGGAAACATGGCTGTGTGAGTGACAAAGAAAAATGCTTGATATATATTTTTTTACACGCTCTTAAAGAAAACTTAATAAAGGTCAGAAAGACATGGTTATGTTTTGACAGAATTGTCACCTTCCATAAAAATATAAAAATATCAGACTATCCTCTCTTCTCTCAAGCAGAAAATAGTGTTATCCAAAAAAGTGATGCATTTAGCACAGCATAACAGTCTCTCTCTCTCGCTCTTTCTTTGTATATATATTCTTCAAGAAAATATTAGTCATTTGACAGTCACATAATGGTGACTCTGTGAGAGTCTGTGGTATTTGTATTGGGTTTTCTGTACTTTCAGAGAGCAAGTAAATCTGAACTCTTGGAACTGAGTTGTAGGTGACTGGGCTATAGAAAAACCAAACCCTTCAGTCGTAAACTTTACAGCCAAAGACAAGAGTGTGGAGACAATTACATTTGAAGGGAAGGCTTAAGATAGAAACCAGAAAAAGACCTTGGGTGTAACCCTGTTTAGACTCACTCCAACTGTCCTTAGAAAAAACCAACATGCTGCAACAAGCAGAGAGTGGTTCATTCATTAAGATTTGTCTTTTTTTTCAGGGGGGGGGGGGGGGGGGGGGGGTTTAAATGATTTTCCTAAAGTTCATAAAGTTATTAGATTTATGTTAAAATGATGATTTAGAATTTTCAAAGACAGAGTTCTTTTAGGCTATGTCCACACTGGTGCATTTTCGTTTTAACACAGCGTTTTTAAATGAAAACGATCCTCGTCGATACTGGCATTTCCACTGCATTTCAGAAAAGATCAACGTCCACACCACATGGTTGAAAACGCATGTCACATGACCATTCATGCACACTGGGCATGCGTGTACAAGTGTAAACAGTTGCCGATAGCTTGCCGCTTGCATGCGCATGTAGGCAGCTGCAGTATTATAAAATGCAGAGTTTTACTGCACAACGGCTGCTAAAGAGGACAACAAAATCAGCAAAGCTTGCAGTTCCGTCTCCATGATATTGATTACATTGTCGTCAACACTGGTCTGTTATTGTCGTGTTCGGGTCGTGTAATTGTCATATGATAGGGGCCTGACGAATCAGGGAAGAATATGCAATGATCCAGAAGACCTTGGGAATTTGGGCAGCTAAAAGTCTCAGTTTTGGTCCGTCTACACTGAAACGCAACCCCAGAGTTTTCAAACTAAAACAGGGTCTGCAGAGTTTCCAAAAGTCTCCGTTTTCGAGGGCCGAAAACTCTGGAGTAGTGTGGACGCCAGGTGTAACCGCAGCAAAAGTTATGCGTTTTAAAACGAAAACGCACTAGTGTATACGTAGCCTTAATGTTCACTCAGATTAATAAAGCTTTCTTGATGTGTGATAAGGAAGGACTGAATCATACTTCAGACTGCTCAAAGCCACTGCAAATGCCCTGATAAAAACTCAGTTGTTGTAGACCTTCTGCTCCCATATAAAGTACTGTAGCTCTTGAGGGCTTACTGCACTCTTAATGCAACAGTCAGAGGAAAAAGCCACTGGAATAATGGCCTATTGATGGCTGTGAAATTGAATTGTGCTTGTTAAAAGAACACATGACCCTCCACTCGATAGCAATAGAGAAGTCTGAATGCCATTGAATGGGCAGGTATTTATTTGAAAGAGGATTTTAGGCGTTACATTTAGCTTAAAGATAGGGAGAGTGGAGAAGGAGTGGAGGGATTCATTCGAAACGGAACATGACCTTCAGTGGAACCAAAAGTTTTGACATGAATGCACAGTGATTTTTTCACTTTATTTCCCTTAATCTTTGGGAATGTTATCTTGTATACTACATTTATGTATATTAATGTAAATTAAAAATGAATCGGTCATCATGACAAAAAAAAACTGCCAGCCCTTCTCAAGAGATCCCTGCAGAAGATGTGCAGTAATAAAATGATTTTTGTTTTGAGTTATTCAACAGACATTCTTTGCTGAGTAAGACTTAATATGAAAGTGTTGTTGAGTTTATGCAGTGAACCCACAGATCGATGGAAGCATTTACAAGTGCTCATCTGCTTAGATCCAGGTGTCCCTGCCTGCTGGGAATGGAAATTCACGCTGCACTTGTTTCTTTGCTGACCTGAGATCAGTTTAACACTGATGAACAATTTAGGCCCTGTTTACACCTGGTATCAAGATGCGTTTTGGTTAGTGGATGATGCAGTCGAACATGGGACTGCGTTATATCCTGCAACATCTGGACAAACCAGGGACTTGTCAGGATGGGTTAGGGAGAAAAGGAGCGAGGACTCAATTGCAGGAGGACTTAGGATTTATTGATAACAAAAATAAAACAAACAAAATACCCACAAGGGGGAAAACAGAGCATACCACAATCAGGAACAAGAAGCATTGACAAGCACAACGACAGGGAACAGAGGACAACGATCCAGCACAGTACAGCAAACACAAGGAGACTAAATAGGGAGCAAACAAAGCAGGTGATGAGGGAGAACAGGTGGGGCAAATTAATCAATGATCAGGTAACAAGATGGGCGGGGTAGACAATAGACAGCAGACATGACATCACACCAAACATAACAAACACAACCACATGGCCAGCAATCACAAATACCAGCCATGTGCTCCCACAGAGACAAGACAAACGTGTGACAGGACTTCTGCGAGGATCCTGTTTGTGGACTTTTTAGCTCGCCCTTCAACACCATCATCCCAGCACTCCTCCAGACTAAGTTAACTCAGCTCTCTGTTCCTAGCTCTATTTGTCAGTGGATCACCAGCTTTCTGACAGATAGGCAACAATCACTTCTGTCCTGATTTCTTCGAGGGGAGGGTCTATAAGCTCATCAAACGCTGTGTGTGTGTTAGAAATCAGGAATGGTGAGAGAACATTGTGCTTGGTATGTTTTTCGTCTTCAAAGCAAACTTCAGCCGATAAAGTTTAAATCCCGTCTGGCTAGTGCGCTAATGTTTACGCGTTAGGTCAGTGGGAAGCAGAAAGTAGTCGGTCTTTTGTGGCTGTTCGAATGCGTTCGACCACATGAAGCGTCTACACTATGAACGCAATCCAGTCAAAAGCGTTTTTGACTACCTCTAGAAGTGGTCGAAAGTGGACAAGCTCAAAAAGATTTGGACTCTGTTTACACCTGAATTTAGCATTGTCCACTTGTGATCCGATCGACCAAAATGCATCTTAATACCAGGTGTAAACAGGGCCTTAGCAGTGAATGGACAAACTAGTCCCAGATCATTGTGAAAGGGAACTTTTTAACAAATTCTATGCATTCTACAGGAGATAGATTAAGAATTGTCCCTTTTTGTCCATGCTAAAAGACAGAGGGACATCCTCTTGAGTATATGCATTCAGTGAGGTTTTCGGTTATTGTACAGATAGTCCTTATTACAGCATTTCTGGGGCACATTTTTTTGACATGAAGGTAATTATTTATTTTTAGTCCCATTTTTAAATAAATAGCATGGAATTAATTCAAATTTTTTTGCTGAAATGAATGGTTAGATTGAAAGAGCTATATTTAGAATGTAATGGTCATTTGGCTTTTCGCAGGTGTCCAGATGGAAGTTTCATAAATGTGAAACATAAAATAGTTTTTTAATATATCGCTTGATTTATCAAGATCCACAATCTAACCTTCACTTGTCCTCATTTGCTTTTTCTTTTCATCCCATCCCATCATCACTAGAAACACTGAATGCTCTAAAAGAGATTAACCCGACAGAGTTCAGCAGATCAAGCTGCCGAAAGTTCTGGTCATGTGACCTCACCTCTGTTTGATCCCATAAGGCCCCAGGTGGTAAGAAGCAGGACAGGAAGGCACAGAGAGATTTATTGGAAAATATATTTTGTAAATTTTTTAAATATTGGAATTTGTAGCATCTGTCGCAGTGGAGCAATAAGACACTTTTTCTAGACCAAATGGGTAAATGAATATTGTAATCAATACCGTTTAAAAGTTTGGGGTCAGTACAATTTTTTTTTTTTTTAATTTTTTTTTTTTTTAAAGAAATTAATGCTTTTATTCAGCAAGGATACATTACATTGATCAAAAATGATAGTAAATGCATTTTATAATGTTACAAATTTTTTCTATTTGAAATATTCATCAAAGAATCCTGAAAAAATGTATCACGGTTTCCACAGAAGTATTAAGCAGAAATTGTTTTCAACATTGATAATAATAAGACATGTTATTTGAGCACCAAATCATCATATTAGAATGATTTCTGATGGATCATGTGACACTGAAGACTGAAGTAATGATGCTGACAATTCAGCTTTGTCATCAGAGGAGAAAAATACATTTTAAAATATATTAAAATAGAAAATATTTATTTTATATTGTAATAATAATAGTTCACAATTTTTTTTTTTTTTTTTGACAAATAAATGCAGCCTTGGTGAGCATAAGCGATGTTCAAAAACATTAAAAAACGTGTTTAGAATATAAAGTGTGTTAGGTCTTAGTTTAGTTGTTATGTCGAGATCTGTTTGTACTGTAGCTGAAAGTTTTGTCTGTCCGACAGTGGAGCTTTTTGAATAGAATAGAGGGGCGAAATAGACAACAGACTTATAAGACTGCCAATCAAGAAAGCTGCTATCATCTCACTGCCCTTCAGGCATTGTGTGTGTACGTGTGTGTGCGCCAGTCCAACACAAACAGTCCTTGTCTGAGCGACTCACAAATAGACCATGTGACGTACTGTGTTGGGGATCTACACAGCTAAACATAGGGGATGGAAACTGACAGCACAAAATGGACGACCATTAACAGTGTGACCCAGTGACTTCCAGTTCCCCATAGACCTGTGCTATATCTTCTGATAATGAGAAAGGAAACAAAACGTCACACTTTGTAATACAATATTCCTGAGAGACTCTCCACATGTTCTGATGATGAACTGCATATGCAGGTGCAAGAAAAATAGGAAAGTATTGTAGATAACAGTAACACCACAGCCAAAGTTAGACTGTGCTTATTCATGCTGGTCTAGCAATAGTACTATCACATATCAACACACACACACTGGATCTGTATAATAAAATGCTCTCTTTTCAGGTCATAGTGACATTTAAAGTGCTCCATCCATCCATCCATCCATTGGATGAAGCACCGTTAAATGTAAACATGGTAATTACTGCCTGATTCCAAATTTCTGTGCCCATCAGGGTGGAATATGAAGACTAACATGTTTGTCTGCCTTCCTGCTGGTTTGCTTAATTATGTATGAGATCAAAGTCACGGATGAAGTCATGTTATTAACATGCCCAGGACTCATGATGATTACAAGATTAGGACTCCCAGTGAGGAGGCTACTTAATGAGCACAGGCTAATTAGCCAGGCGCCACACTGCCTATTAGAGATCTCTACAGCCAAGAAAAGTTGATTTGGTGATCGCAGAGCCTGACTTGTTGCAATTTGCATAGTGCATCATTCAGATTATAGAATTATAATGTTTGTTGTCTAAGAATGAAAACAGAATAAGAAAGGTGACCTGGTTAATAAATAGAAAATGAGATGTACTTTTTGGTCATTTTTACCCAAGCAGAGGGAGAAGAAGAATTTACTATTGGAGACATCCACTGTTGCCAGATCTTTCCTTATGAATCAAGTCTTGTAAAGACATATGGCCAATACAATTGGCCGTCATTACACTTGTAGGAGCACTACTCGGATGAAATCCAGCCAGCTTTATAGTTCAGAAAGTGTGAAGAAAGAAAAAGCTGACATAATTTCCTAACATTTACTTTGAACTCTCCTCATTTGAGTACATTCTGTGACCGTGGGCCATTTCTGCCCAGGAGCTCATAGGAGCACAGGAAGCAGGAGCATTGATTTATTGAGAGTTGGCAAATGAAACCAAACCTCATAAGAGCACCTGGCTTTTTCGCCAGCTCCATTTGCCAGCATGGTACATTAATGAATAGAGGGATAATAGTTGCCGCTGTCTGTGACTCTCTTTGACCCCAAGAGAATATGCTGGAATTACTCATGATTAACTAGTGGTATTGTGTGTAATGATGGCATTTGTCATCTTCCTCCATGGGATATTTGAAAATTAACTTTTTTCCCCAAGATGCAGTTCCTTAAGAACACAATCCATTCTTTGGAGTGGCTATTTATTGTTTTGACAATGATAAGTTGAAATGGATGGGAATATTAAGGGGCTATCATTACCAGAAAGCGCCTATGGTCAGTTTAAATTGGAATCTGCTTTCTTTTGTTGCTGAATACTAATGTAGGTGGGCAGACATGTGTGTACTGGGTCAGAAGGATCATCACATTTAATATCCTTGACCCATCTGACCCACTTTAGACTTGGAGACACTAAAAGCCTAAAGCAACATCTTAAGGTTTTTACAGTAGTTACTTGAATAAACTAGTTCCTGATTGTCAACACTCATATTTTGTTAATTTTTAGCTTGTTTGAGTGAAGATTCAGGATCCAGATCCATATTAGTTCTCCTAATCACTGTAGTATGCAGTACTGTTTCTAAACTGATCCCAGATCATTCTATACTCTTAAAAATAATATTGGCATCTATGGTTTTTCTTAATGAAGAACCTTTAACATCCATGGAACTTTTCCATTGGTCTAAAGGCTCTTTGAAGTGGAAAAAAAGGTACTTTAAATTATTCAAATGTTCTTCACACTAAGAAATAAATGGTTCTTTTTAGAAGGTAAGGTTCTTTGGTGAACATGAAATGGTTCTTCTATGTCAACACTGCAAAAAAAACATTTTTGCACCTGTTTTTTTGAAAATATTCATTTGAACTGGTATCTTGCACATTACGGCTCAGCAGAATCTTGTTCTATTGACCTATTTTATCTTCCCTAGGGGAATATGAGGGCCCAAAGATAGATGGAGTTGTTAACACTCTTGGATATTTGCTTGCGTATCTTCTTGTGGATAATCAAGCATTCTTATATCTTACACAGGAATGTCTCCACTTTCACTCTGTATCTCAACTTAAGATGAACTTAACTGTGCGAGCTGAAGACAAGCAAAGAGGTTGGTTGAAGTGACAGTCGGGTCAGTCGTTGTGTAACATTAAAATCACACAGGGAAAAGCCGTTAATGGGCACAGCATAGAGCCAGGGACCTCATAAGACCCCCCAATCCTTTGAGTCTCTGGATGATAAAGCATGTGAATGAAGATGTTTCTTTGAACCGAGGAACAGGTTGAGGGAGTTCATAGTAGTTTCATTGTGAAGTGGAGGATTAAGCCAATTTAGTAATGTTAGTCTGAGAGTAGAAATTGCCCTTCATTGTGTTACACAGTAAGAGGGTCTATTCCGTGGAGGACTCAATAGTATAATGAGAATAATGGGATGATATAGCAGTATAAAGTCCACATAATAACGGTAGAGATTCTGTGATACCCCTACCGTATTTGTGCAGCTGTCATTGAGAAGAACTGCTTTACATAATTCATATGTGAGGGACAAAGAAGCCTAAAGTGATGCAGAAATAGATCAGAAAATAGAAAATGGCAGGATGTGTTCCTGAACAAACCAAGACGTATAGGGCAAATTAGCGTGAGAGCGGAATTCCAAAAAAGCAATGTTGGGAAATTAAAGAAAACAGACGCAGCCGGATCATTTCCATAATGACCAACGCAATCTACCCGTTAGCGTCTGGTTAAAGACGTGCTTTTTTTGGCTAGTAAATAATGGCGCAAACACCAGTAAATTGACGCATCTGAAAGGGAAACTTCTACAAATGCATTTGCAATAAGGTCAGCCTCAAAAATAACCCTGTCCACGCCTTTTCAGCGCTAATTTATCACTGCGTGTCTTTAGTAAATCCTGACAGTAGTTTTTTTTAACACCAAAAGAGGGTTTGCGCTGACGCAAGCTATTAGTAAATCCGGCCTTGTTTGTTTACAGTTCCAACATTATAACTTGCCACATTAACATATTTATATTCATTAATAACCATTAGAACATTTATCTACAATGAAAACCATATAATTAAGCAATATCTCAGGAGCAAGACTGCTGATCATCAGCACGATTACGAGTGTGATCTTGTTTATGGAACTGTCGTATAAAAACTACAAGTAAATATTGAATAAACCTACATTTTATACACTGCCAGTTACTTTGTGCATTTTTGCTGACAAAACAGTTCCTGAATGAATCAGTGTTTTTGATTGAATCAATTTGGTTGAGTGAATGATTCACTGATTTGCTCATAAAGAGTCATGTTCATGACTGAATCAGCATTTTCGATAGTATCAGTTCAATGAATGGTTCACTAACGCACTCATATAAACCTGTCGCCAGCTACTGGTGTAACAATGTAATGTGCAGTTACATTCAGTTACGTTCAGTTTAGTTGAATGTTTGTTACTTGCCACATTAAAATAAATCCAGATGATGTCTGGCTGTTTTACAACAGCTTTGAATCCCGCGTAACATTCAGAGAGTTGAAACTGTCTGTTTTTATAATATTAATTGTACTGTTTATATAGTCATTTTTTTTTTTTTACCCAAGTGTTACATTGTATGCTGTTTTTTTCTGTAAAGCGAGACTAATCATTAATTTGTTATAATTATTACCTTTAGTCTTTGTAAAGTTCTAATTTAAATAGAGAAACGATCAAGTCATCAGATTAAATTTACTATAATTTACTATAATTTTCAACAAATCTTCCAGACTTCCACTACAAATTACTATATCGATATAAGACTTTGGTCATCCCACCCACCCATAGAGCAGAAATACTCTCTTTTTGAAATGTTTTTATATGTGTGGAGACATTTGGCACTCAAAGTGTGATTCTAAGGTAGCGTTGACTTTTGGAGTCAGATGGCTTGAGGCTGTATAACCGATAACTGAAAGTCCTCTCAGATTTCCTTTTCTTGCTTCTCTTGAAGGTGCATGTTCTGCTTATGTAATGTTTGCCTATGACTTTCAGAAATGTTTTATTTTTCCCAGAGTCTTGAATTGGACATCTTATGTTTTATTCAACGTCCTGGTGCGGGTGCACTGACCATTTTCACATTCTGTCAATCAGATGTCTGATATTTCAGTGTATGGACACATGAGAATGTTAAACATCGCTAATGGTGGATTTCTGCCATACCCTGAGCTTACTGAAAGTCACTGGCAGGTAGAAGAGGCAGACAGATTATGTAACACCCACTTTTTGCTGGAAGATAAAAGCTGAAGCTCTATCACTGATTGCATGGGAATTGAATGGGATGGGGGCTGAGCAAGCTTGAATCAATTCAGTTAAGGTTCATATAGTTCATCACCATTTGTGACGTTACCTGACTTTTAGAATTTACAGCCAGTGATGTGAAGATGAAACTTTATGCCACAGCTCAATTTTGTGTTTCTGAGGCATTAGGGAGCATCTTTATCAAAAGTTTTTGAAGTACTTAAAGTGCAGAAAGTGTGAATAAACAAGAAGAAAGGACAACCAGATTTGTGTTGATGGATCAGCCAACTTGATGGAGAGTTCTTATACTGTTCTGTTCTGTTCTGATTAATGTAAGGGTCATTAAATGACTTGTGCCTTTTCCAGGTTGATAAGGGAATTTTTTAATTTGTAATATTTTAAAATCTTTTAAAATAATTTATGTTGTGTTAACAAACTGAAGTTTTTCCATTTCAATCTAAGTTAATACATTTTAGTACAAAGTGACAAGTTTGACAATTTTGTAAGCCTTGGTCTCAAGGTTGTAAAAATGTGCTTCTTAGTATGAGGATTTAATGCTACTATTTCTACAACTATGCACCTTTCAATTATTATTTGTAACAACACAGATGATAAAGTAATAAAAAGTAGACAGACAGACAGACAGATTTAAATGTGTAGAATGTTTTCAGTATCTATTGCACTGCTGAATAGATTTCTCCACCAGTAAATCGACAAATCAGGTTTACTCTCTCATGTTTAGTTTCATCTGTTCTTCTGCTGGGTTCACAGTGGGGGCAAGAGTGAATTATTCCACTGCAGTGTGCTGTCAATTAAACCTATGGCTCCATTTTTCAATTAGCTGGAATGCAGGATCTCTGGCTGAGATGAGCTGAACATTGATCCTTGTCTGAATCAAGTTTGCTATCTATCTATCTATCTATCTATCTATCTATCTATCTATCTATCTATCTATCTATCTATCTATCTATCTATCTATCTATCTATCTATCTGTCTGTCTGTCTGTCTGTCTGTCTGTCTGTCTGTCTGTCTGTCTGTCTGTCTGTCTGTCTGTCTTTCTTTCCCACAGGCTTCATTTTACACATAAATCGAAAAGCCCCATTATAATACCCCATTGGAAAATCTCGAAGGAAACAGCGGTAAATTAGTCTTCCGGGTTCTGACATTATACCTGCACCACTCTATATATATCTCTCTATATCGCTCTCTCTATATATATCTCTCCATATATCTCCATGTTAGTTTTTTTTGTTGAGATTTTTGTTGAGACTTCCTACAGCTGTGTGTTAGGTTCACATTATAATGTAAAGCGATGCTAGAACAGACAGTTATGTGTTGCTTTTAAACAGTAAATTGTTGAGATACTTGAGAAAATGACAGGTGAATGACTGGACTTCATAAAGCTAACTTATAAAATGGATGGTCATATTCTGTTCATTTCCCATCTTAACTCTTCCAACAGAGTCCTGATATACAGTATACATAAAATACACACTGTGATTGCACTCCTTAAGGCTCTGTCTGTAGAACTTGCACACGTTTATGTATATGTGTGAACTTGGGGTGTGCAGCATTTATCATCTATGATAATATCGTAATTGTTTTGTTAATGATATGCAAGGTGAAATTATCGAGTATGTCACTCACTTCGCAAAAAACAAACAAAAACACATCTTGAATTCGAATGCATTTACTGCGCATTGAAGCCTATTAGAATGCTATAGTTCAAGTTATGAGGGCATCCTCATAATATCAAAAATATCCATGCATGAGTTTGTTTTTTATATTTATTATAACATATTGATATAGTTTGGTAATATCACGTGAGAGTGATCACAAAGTTCAGCTTAGTTAATATTGAGTGAGTTACATTTTAGACAAATACTGTCTTTTGCTTTGTTTTGCTAATGAAAATAGTTCCAAACAAAGCCGGAACGGAACATTTGTGCGCAACACTGCGGTGTTTTGTTCCTGAATTAGTCTTTTTGAATGAGTTATTTGAATCAATGATGTCCCTTTGTCACTTGCTTCTTTTCTAAATGAATCATCTGTTTTAAACAAATCGTTTGAATGAATGATTAAATGAATCACTCATTAAGGCAGGGACTTGCTGTCACCTACGGGTGGTTTTAGGGTATGTTTACATGACAGCGATGTACTAAAAATGGAAACGTTTTTCCCTCGCTTTTACCTTGTACAGACAACAATGTTGTCAAAACGATCCCTGTTCACATGGAGCCGCAAAAATGACTAAAATCTCTGTATTATGCTACCAGGCCAGTAGGTGGCGATGTCACTTTGTAAAGAAACACTTCACGCCTGTAGACTGAACACCTAATGCGCATGCACATGACCTCACAAATTTGCGTTTTTGTAGTTTACACTGAGACGATAACAGTATCGTTTTCAAAAACTTGCACTTTTTCAAAAGTTTGATTTTTCAGTCCCTCAAAACACCATTGTCGTGTAAATGAACGGCCAAAACGCATTAAAAATTTTTCTGTTTTTAGTTAAAAATGGTGTCAAGCAAACGCCCCTTAGTTTCATATTTATTTATCCACGACAGGCCTAACCCAGCCAAGTTACCAGCACAAAAACAAACAGCAAAATATCGTCTAATTATCGTTATCGAAAAAATGCCCCAAAATATCAATATATAATTTTTTTATCACACATCAATATTTATCAATATCACACATCCCTAGTGTGAATTTGTTCATGTCAAGACATTGCACTACAGAGAAGTGAAGCCTAGCAGAGCTTCTATATGACTCATTTGGTAAATGGGTTAATTAGAGCGACCCACTAAAGAGGAGCAAACGTGTTTTAATGTGAGGTTAGTGATAAAAGTGCTTGCTGCAGGTCAGGACCACTGAGAGCTGGTGAGTACACTAAGAAACTGTATCCTATACATTAAATGTCAAGTCAGATCAAGAAAGGATCCCTCCTGTCTGAATAATCATATACAGTTGGGCATGACAGGTAAATCTTATTTCTGGTCATCAAAACTGTACAATATACTGTATACAGTATATAATAATAATAATAATAATTCGTTACATTTATATAGCGCTTTTCTAGGTACTCAAAACGCTTTACATTTAGAAGAGGGGAATCTCCTCAACCACCACCAATGTGCAGCATCCACCTGGATGATTCGACGGAAGCCATATTGCGCCAGAACACCCACCACACACCAGCTTATTGGTGGAGAGGAGACAGAGTGATGATTAGGAGGCCATGATGGACAGAGGCCAATGGGCAAATCTGGCCAGGATGCCGGGGTTACACCCCTACTCATTTTCCAAAGGACATCCTGGGATTTTTAATGACCACCTCGGTTTAACGTCTCATCCGAAGGACGGTGTAAATATGAGTAAATATACAATATCTATTTTAATGGCAAGCTCAACAAGATGTTGAGAAGTGGAAATACAAAAATGTATATATTTTGCTGAAAAAGACAAAAAAAATGACAGAATGCAGGAATGCATAAGAAGTGATATTCCTTCTGTTTTATTACTCTTGACATATGCTTGTCTGTTTTCAGTTAGAGATTTCAAAGCTCATATGGCTCTGTGCTTCATAGAGTTTTATATGGAATGATCAGACAATATGTTGAAATGTATTTATATATATATATATACGGAGCGTCTATTTACACCAAGTGCAAACAGCGTGCCTTGTTGGCAAGTGCTTTTCGCACTAGCTCTGCCTAACAATGCCTGGTTGGCCCAAACAAGATAAAAAAAGACGAACATAACTCAATGTCTGCAGTGGCGAAGTCAGTAAAGCATAAGGCTCAGGAATCTAGGTTTTGACGCGATCGACCCGGGTTCGAATCCGCCTTTTGCAGAGCTCGCTCTTCTCCCTTTTCCCATCACATATCACATCGGAAAGGCATTTACTTTCAATAAAAATTAAGAAAATGTTCTAAAAGTGGAAATAAAGTGCCTAACGAAATGTTTAATAATAATAAAAGTAGCCTATTTATTGGGTAGGATTAAGGGTAGGTGTAGGGAGGGCTTTTATTGTCCCATTAAGGCGGCATCCATTTAATATTTTTAATAAATATAATCATTTACACTGTTATTATTGCATCCTGTTAATGTACAACAATACTAAGATGCAAATAGTATGTATCTGTCAAAATAAAGTATAAATAGCATCTAATTGGCTACTATTTACACATATTGCAAAGAACTGCTACTTTTACATGGTGTAAATAGAATATATCACTATTTTCAGTTAGTAAATAGCATCTACAGCTATTTGCACTTGGTGTAAATAGCATCTATCGCTCTTTGCACTTAGTGTAAGTAGCATCTATCTCTATTTGCACTTAGTGTAAATAGCAATTATCGCTAAGAAAATATGCTATTTTCACTTAGTGTAAATAGAATCTATTGCTGTTTGCACTAGTTAGTGCAAATAGCCGCTGCCATATAAATATATATATATATATATATATATGTATGTGTGTGTGTGTGTGTGTGTGTTTCAGCCACACCTCTCGTGGTCACATTGTCCAAACGTGACAGATTGAAGTGAGTTTGAGTCCACGTGACTCAGGTCCTGAGGCTGGTCACATGCTGGCACAGATTGATTATTGTGTGGGGAGAGGGGGTTAGAGAGTGGTTCTTATATCATTCTGGAAGGCACTAGCCGTTTATTCTTTCACAGATTCTTATATTGCTGACTCCTCATGAGTGTTGCACATCTGGACTGATCAGCCGGCCGCTGTAAGGGGCTTTTAGCATCTGTTTGATCTGTACACACACTCTGAAATAATGTGCAAAAATTGTACCTTTAGGGATATAACAGCTTGTATCTAGTTAATGAAAAACTAGTTCTGTGTAAGGAATAATTGATGGACTGTTAATGATGGAAAATGTTACCATTATTTTCTTTCAATAATAATAATAATAACAATAAAATAATTTGTTTATTTATTTATTTTCCATTTTGTGTTCATGTTGTAATTTCCACCTAAAATTATTATTATGGTGCCATATTATGTATGGTATATTATTACATTCCATGTATGGTATGTCTTTGTTCTGGCTTAAATAAAAATCACTTAGACTTGCAAATATTATTTATCCTTTCATGTCTTTTTTTGCTTTCCATTAACTGTGCTGCTAAATATGGTGATGCAAAAGGACAGGTACACTTTACACTAATGGATACTAACTCCAGGCCCCTAAATATTTGATGTGCACATGTAGCACATTGGCTCGGCTGGCATTCCCCATAAGATAGCACACACCAGTAAGAGAGTCTTATCGTGTAAAGGGCAATGGGGTCCTGTAGAGACAGTTGAGATAAAGCTTGGTGAGAGAAGAACATATGACATTCAAAAAATCTAGAAGCTTCCAGACCTCTCTGTTCTCTTCCGGGGGCGGAAGTAGCTAACAGATGGAGTGCATTTGAGAGCAAGTGTAGCGTTTACCATAGATACACCTCCACCAGCCACAGCATGAACCTCGGTCAGCGAGCGAACATAGCATGATCTCCACAGATGGCCAGTAATGTTGTTTTTGCAGATTTTTATATATTTGCTTGCCAGCCTAACTTTTATGTTTCCTAAAAAAAGAAATTTTATACTTTCTGGGGTAAAAAAAAATGTAAAAATTAAGAAAGGATATATAATTTATTTTTCTAGTTATAGAAGTGTCAGTGATGTTTGATTTGTGAGTGGATTTTCTGAGTCAGCTTTTCTAATGAATCAGTCAAAATTCAATTGCAGTATCTTAAAGGTATAGCAGCACTGTTTAATTTTAAAGGGATAGTTCACCCAAAAATGACAATTACCCCAGGATTTACTCACCCTCAAGCCATCCTAGGTGTATATGACATTCTTCTTGTAGACGAATACAATCAGAGTTATATAAAAAAAATGTCCTGGTTAATCCAAGGATTATAATGGCAGTAAATGGCAGCCCAAAATTTGAAGCCCAAAAAAGTGCATCCATCCATTACAAAAGCAATCCACACAGTAATCCAAATTTTACTTTATAAAGTTTTAAATATGGATATTTTTCTTACATAAACCCATCGATTTGCTTCAGAAGGCCTTTATTAACCTCCCAGAGCTGCATGGATTACTTTTATAATGGATGGATGCACTTTTTTGGGCTTCAAATTTTGGGCTGCAATTTACTGGCATTATAAAGCTTGGATTAGCCAGGATATTTTTTAATATAACTCTGATTGTATTCGAAAGATGAATGTCATATACACCTAGAATGGCTTGAGGGTGAGTAAATCATGGGGTAATTGTCATTTTTCAGTTCAGTACGGTTTATTCATCCGTTAGGAAATTTAGTTTGCACAGATGCCACACATCACATTTATACAGTCACACACATAGACATTCATTAAAAAAAAACAAAAAAAAAACCTTTTTTGCAGCATATTACCCATTATTACAGGTGATTTAACAAAGAAATAGCAGCTGGTATAAATGAGTTCTTAAACCTCCTTGTTCTCCCCCTAATTGCTCTATATCTATGGCCTGATGGAAGTACAACAAACTCTCTATATAATGGATGAGATGGACAATTAATTATCGCATAGGCTTTTTTAACAACACGTTCTTTAAAGATATCTCGAAGCAATATCTGTTGAACTCCGATAACCTTGGATGCAGTCTTAATCAACTTAGTCATTCTGTTTCTACCAGACAAGCTAATACAATCAACCAATACAATGACACAGTAAGAAATGACAGATTCAATAAAACTCTGGTAAAACAGTGTCATTAACTCTTTACATACCTTAAAATAATTCATTTTCCTTAAGAAAAACAAACGTTGTTGAACCTTTTTACAAATGGCATCAGTATTAGCATCAAAGTTTAATTTATTATCAATCACTGTACCCAGATATCTATACTCATCCACAAGCTCAAAGTCCCTACTCCCTACCATGAATTACAGTTGGAGAGACAGAAAAGACAGACTTTCCAAAGTCTATAATTAATCTTAGCTATATTTTTGGGTGAACTATCCCTTTAAGGGTCAGAGAAAATTGTCATATACAAGTAAAACTAAATTAACGTTTTAAGTGGCAGAAACATTAACTAACATTATCAGTGGATCTTGATGTAAAAAATTATTTAAAAACTATTATAAGTAGTGAAAAGCAGAATAGTACTTTATACATCATAGACACTTTGGTTAGCATTTCTCGATAGCATCTTACTAGTGTCCTGGAGTTGTTTACCGCACACATTCTCTCTCTCTCTCTGTTGGCCTGTTTTTTGGCTGAGGACTGATTGTTTGGCCTGTTGACAACCCTTTTAATCTCAGTCCTCTTCGGGCCTGTCTGCCTCCCCCAACAAACTATATTTAAAATGCCTTTTGTGATGTAAAATGTTGTTAACCTTAGAGATGAGCTGACTGGACAAGCATGATAGCTCTTATCGCTAGCTACTTTTGTGGACTATCCATGAATTATACACAAGTGTTTAGAAAACGTTACTAGAGCTACCGTTGAATCAATGGCCAGGATGTGTGTGGGTTGTGTTAGAATGGCTATATTTCAGTCTTCTGTGCTGTGCTTATCAGTGGGTGAGATAAAACACATAAAGGTCTGTTTTTTTTTGGACAAGAGCTGACTCAAGAACAGCCTGAATTCTACATATAACGTCAACAGAGCCACAACAAAAGCATTTCAATTTAATTTTATGTCTAAATATTACTGTATTCACTCACGATACAATTACAAATAAAGGCCTTCGCTTATTTGATGGACTTTTTGAAACTCTTGGAATTTGACTGTTGTGCATTTATTTGCACATGCAGCAAAATATACACATATAGACAGATGAATATAATCACTATATTCCTGGTTCTCTCAGTTGACAAAGAAAATGATGTACAAGATAGAAAGAGGATATATTGATTTTTTTCCCCCCCACTCACATAGTAGTCACACAAGTCTTATTAATAGCAAAAAATGTATTGCGTAATTCTTATGCAATATGTTTTGGACAGATATTTGTATGGACACAATTGTTACTATGGATGTGTGTTTTTTCCACATGTACAGTAATATAATTATTTCCCATGATAGAGTAATTCAGGCATAAATGATGCTTATATTTTATCAGACCGCACTAATAATGAGCCCAGTGGGGAAAAAAACAGCACAAACACCATTGATTTTTCTTTTCTGTGCTTTTCTTTTTATCTAGAAATACTTTCCAGTTTTAGAAGACACACTTTTATCCAAAGCAGTACTAAGTGTAAGTGACAGTCCCACTGGTGCAACCTGGGGTTAAGTGTTTGAATCCTCACGGGATTCAATCCAGACACCCCCTGGATACCAACCTTGAGCTTTTACCACTATACCACACCCATTACATCCTTATTGTGTAATCCAATCACTGATTTTATAAAACAGATCAGGATTAGAAACAGGTTTAATGTGACAGACGTCTCAGTAATGCACTCTTTAATCCAGACATATTTAAAAGCTAAAACCAGATCAATAGCAGAACCACATTCAGTGATCTCCACTTTAGCAGTACTTAGCAGCAATGAAATGAACTACTGTGTTTTTATTGTCCTTAAATGCATGAGGAATATTAAGCTTTTAGTCTCACTTAAGGCTTGCCTTGCTAATTTTATATGGTACGGATCGTTTGCAGCATTGTTGCTTGGAAACACATTTGCTGACTTGCTTTCTGTATAATGGAACGTCTTTAATACACATGCATTTGCTTGAATGCATGCAAGCGAGAAAAGATCCATGAATGCACATTAATCAGACATAAGAAGGCATTTATATTTTTCCTGGTACTTTATTGGTGTTTTAAGCATTGATAAAACATTGTATCACTGTAGTGGCTTTCAGATTAATTGAAAAGTTTGTATAAATGTAATCTAACAGATTTTCTAGGTTATATAACTTGCCGTGTGCTCCATTGGTCAGTGTAGCATATAATATCATGTTCAATCGTGTTATTAAAATCCACACACTCATACTGCACTGTGGATACCTGCTGTCTGCTTTTATTCCAGTCATAAAATATTGTTGCTATACCACATAAAAATAAAATGACAGTAACTGCTCTTTTTTAAGCAGTCAACTTTTAACCATTACTGCACTGCAACAACTCAGCATGATTGAATTTACATCTGCATTCATGTTTTGTGATTTTTTTTTCATAACCTGAATAGATAAATAATATCATTTTCCCACTTAAAGTGATAGTTCACCCAAAAGTTTTGTGTTCTGTGAACCACAAAAAATGTTTCTCTAATGTCCATACAACGAAGGGCAGCACAACTGTTTTCAACTGTGATAAGAAATGTTTCTTGAGCAGAAAATCAGCATATCAGAATGATTTCTGAAGGATCATGTGATACTGAATACTAGGGGTGTAACAATACCCTCATGTCACAATTAAGTACATATCACGATACGATATTATTGCAATACTCCAAGACATATGGTAAAAGGTTAACAAAAATGTATTGTTGATTAAAATGCTAAATTTGGTATTACATTGGCAGTGGAAATGAATAGGCTTGGACTTAGTGCTGGAAACCCAATGCACAGGACAATGGTGACACCAGAATAAAAATATTCAGGATTCTGAAGCTGAAAATACAGAATTATTTTAGACGAATATGCTTGCACTTTGTCACTGACTAGATATATTTAAAATAATGTAGGCCACTTTTTACTGGTAACATAAGACATTTGGCATGATCAGGACCCACACATATTCCCCCGTTGTATTATTATACATTACATTCAACATTATATATAGTAGTTTATTGTAGTACCAACACTAAAACTCTGTAAACTTGAATTTTTCTCACACAGTAATTTTCATTTTGGGTGAACTATAGACAATACAGATTGTCACGATCCATGATACATATTGTTGCATTTTTGTATTGCGATATATTGTGATGTATGATATATTGTTACACCCCTACTGAAGAGTGGAGTAATGATGCTGAAAAATCAGCTTTGCATCACATGAATAAATTGCATTTTAAAATATATTACAATAGAAAACAGTTATTTTACTAATAATTGTAATAATATTTCACAATATTACTGTTTTCACTGTATTTGTGATCAAATAAATGCAGCCTTGGTGAACAAAAGAGATTTCTTTCAAAGGTTTTTTAAGGTGTTTGGTGACAAATGCAGCTGTTGCAATTCTCACAGACCTATTGACCTAGATCACAACATTTGTAACATTGTACCAGGAGAAATGAAGCCGTGCTGAAGGTCAGGGTTATAAATGGGGCAGGAGCAATCTCTCATCTTTTTTTTAAATATAGCTGATGTGAAGGACAGGTTGCATCATCGATACAAGACACAACGGTTGACTTGAATGACATGCACTTTGGATTACAACCTAGTTTTCTGGTAATGGTCAGATCTTTCTCTTTCACTCATTTATTTGTTCTATTTCTGATTTCCGAAGCGATTTCCCTGTGAAAACAGAAACGCACCATTCAATCATGCTGCTATTTCAGCCTTGTTGTTTTTGCCGTTCTTTCACTCTCTCACTTTCCCACAGAGAAAGCATTTTCCCAGTCTCACCCTTCTTGTCTGCTTGGTTTTGTTGTTGTACTACTAGTTTCTAAAATTGGCTCATCCTTAGCATCGGCATGGGTCTTAGCCTTACGGTTAATCCATTATAGATAAGATGATTCACCAGCTGTCTGCTACCCTTAAGACCCACCTGCTCTCAAGGCCTCAAAGCATCCTGAATATGAATAGTCATACATTCATTTTAAGAAGAGATTTCTACCACAATATGTTCTTTACACTTTTGATATGTACTACAGGCTCAGTGGCATCTTAGTTCTTCTTTTCTTTCTTTATTGATCAAGTCAGTAATGCTCTTGGCTCTTGATGGACTGTCCATGAATGATTTACATACCAATACGTAACTGTACAAAAATTGTGTTTCCTTCAGTCTGAGGAGGACGATGTATTTTGAATGAGCTAGCACTTTATGCTACACAAGTTTATTATAGTAGGCATCAATTTCAGATTTACATGCCCCTAAACGTCACGTAAGCTAAACAAACTGGTTAGTTGCTTTATTGGCCATTTAAACTAAGAATGCAACGATGAAAATTTTGGCCGATACTGATAACCGATAATACTTTATATTTGAAATCCAATAACCGGTATATTGGTCGATAAATCTAAATCCAAATTTTTATATAAAACCCGATTCCAAAAAAGTTGGGACACTGTACAAATTGTGAATAAAAAAGTAATGCAATAATTTACAAATCTCATAAACTTATATTTTATTCACAATAGAATATAGATAACATATCAAATGTTGAAAGTGAGACATTTTGAAATGTCATGCCAAATATTGGCTCATTTTGGATTTCATGAGAGCTACACATTCCAAAAAAGTTGGGACAGGTAGCAATAAGAGGCCGGAAAAGTTAAATGTACATATAAGGAACAGCTGGAGGACCAATTTGCAACTTATTAGGTCAATTGGCAACATGATTGGGTATAAAAAGAGCCTCTCAGAGCGGCAGTGTCTCTCAGAAGTCAAGATGGCCAGAGGATCACCAATTCCCCCAATGCTGCGGCGAAAAATAGTAATCTTCGGGCCCTTAGACGGCACTGCATCACATACAGGAATGCTACTGTAATGGAAATCACAACATGGGCTCAGGAATACTTCCAGAAAACATTGTCGGTGAACACAATCCACCGTGCCATTCGCCGTTGCCGGCTAAAACTCTATAGGTCAAAAAAGAAGCCATATCTAAACATGATCCAGAAGCACAGGCGTTTTCTCTGGGCCAAGGCTCATTTAAAATGGACTGTGGCAAAGTGGAAAACTGTTCTGTGGTCAGACGAATCAAAATTTGAAGTTCTTTTTGGAAAACTGGGACGCCATGTCATCCGGACTAAAGAGGACAAGGACA
This sequence comes from Coreius guichenoti, assembly GCA_039654105.1. Classification (NCBI taxonomy): domain Eukaryota; kingdom Metazoa; phylum Chordata; class Actinopteri; order Cypriniformes; family Gobionidae; genus Coreius; species Coreius guichenoti. The sequence continues at coordinate 38,649,976 of CM077170.1, read as the reverse complement.
ACCCAAGTTGTCATCAGCGCTCAGTTCAGAAGCCTGCATCTCTGATGGTATGGGGTTGCATGAGTGCGTGTGGCATTGGCAGCTTACACATCTGGAAAGGCACTATCAATGCTGAAAGGTATATCCAAGTTCTAGAACAACATATGCTCCCATCCAGACGTCGTCTCTTTCAGGGAAGACCTTGCATTTTCCAACATGACAATGCCAGACCACATACTGCATCAATTACAACATCATGGCTGCGTAGAAGGATCCGGGTACTGAAATGGTCAGCCTGCAGTCCAGATCTTTCACCCATAGAAAACATTTGGCGCATCATAAAGAGGAAGATGCGACAAAGAAGACCTAAGACAGTTGAGCAACTAGAAGCCTGTATTAGACAAGAATGGGACAACATTCCTATTCCTAAACTTGAGCAACTTGTCTCCTCAGTCCCCAGACGTTTGCAGACTGTTATAAAAAGAAGAGGGGATGCCACACAGTGGTAAACATGGCCTTGTCCCAACTTTTTTGAGATGTGTTGATGCCATGAAATTTAAAATCAACTTATTTTCCCCTTAAAATGATACATTTTCTCAGTTTAAACATTTGATATGTCATCTATGTTGTATTCTGAATAAAATATTGAAATTTGAAACTTCCACATCATTGCATTCTGTTTTTATTCACAATTTGTACAGTGTCCCAACTTTTTTGGAATCGGGTTTGTATCATTTTTGAGAGCCTGATTACAAAAACATCATTAAAAGCCATGTCCCAAGCACACGATTATAATGTTCTCATTATAATTTTATGTTGCCTATATGACAGACTTGCACTGCACACTTAACTGTATTTTCATTTAAGTGATTCCAATCATATTTCAAGCAATTCAAAACCATCATGGTGAACAGTGCACATCTGAAGTGTCTCAGCTGAAGGAAATAATCCATTATTTATCAGCTTTAATATATAGGCCAAATTATTGGGCCGATAACATTACACCGATTTTACCGATATATCACCGATATATCACCGATATATTGTGCATCCCTAATTTAAACGTCCCCTTCCTGTCAGTTTGTGCTCAAAAACAACGCAAAATGAAAGTCTAACTCAGTAGTATTTTGGATATTTGAGATTAGTTGCTCTTGATGATCTTGCCAGGTTGATATTAAAAAGGTTTTGAGTTCAAAGTCAGCGCAGCATTAAACATGCAATTATAGTCATTTACCACTCAAAGTTAAACCTGATTTCCTCCTTCTCAATGGCCAGTTACATCCAGGAAAAGGTCTTTATGTTGTTATTTTCTTGAAAGGGCATGTTTTCCCCTGTGGAGCGGATGTGTGAGATGTGTACATGTAAGTGTTTGTGATACAATTTGCTGAGTGTGTGTTTGTGGAGGGTGGAGTGAACGGCCTATCAGGCACAATGTGTGTGTGGGTGTTTATTTCTGGCATTCGCTTAAGACAACAGGTTGCCTTAGTGTAGAATGAGTAAGAAAGGAAGCGGGAGAGAGGAGGTGGCGAAATTAGAGTCCGACTCCTCCCACAGAATATTTGAAATGCAAACAAATGTTCTCCCACTTTGTTTAGAGGAGAAAGTCAGTGGATGTTTGTGCTTTTAAAACCCTCGAGGCTCCAATTTTCTCTGAAAAAGAGGAAACGTCCTTAAAAACTTATGTTTTTCTCCGTTGATAGTACATCTCCTTCTTGTAAACAGCAATTGTTTATTTTCGCTCAAGGGAGGATGTCCCCCTTCTCTGTTCTCCCTTTGTCTCTTGTTTTTTTCTCGTGAGTTGTACTGAAACAACAGGACATTTGGATGGGAAGCCGACACCCATGTGACCAAACAGTAGCACAGACAGAGATACTTGTTCAGTCACAGGAGGCCAGGGTTTACTGGTTTCACTCATTACCCAGGTTGAGCAGGGGTCAGAGAGAGATTGAGAGAAGGACAATCTAGTTCCAGTTCCAGTTCATACTCAATCACACAATCTAATTCCAGTTCAGAGAGGTGTGAACAGACAACTGACTGATCCAGATTCAGCTCCACTTCACTTTTCAGTTACAGTTAGATAGGTAGATTGGTCAAAACTAGACTAATTTTGTATTAAAATAAGACATTGTTCTTAAAAAAAAAATATTTTTTTGTCCTGATCAAATAATATATTAAATTAATTACATTAATACTGAAATTAATTGAATTAAAATTCATTTTCAAATCCATGCAGAAAAAAACTACATAAAACAGGAAATATATCATAGAGCCCTCTGACATTTGTTAATAAATCTCTTCATATGTCATATATAATTTGACCTTTATATAACATTTAGTTCAGTTTGGGTGTAAAATGTTGAGACTCCTCAAAATAGTGTTTTTTAATATATAAATTAATAATGCATGATATTTATACAATACTTTTTACCTTGAAGAATATATTTAAAAACTTATGGAAATAATGATAAAGATATATTCAAGATATAAGGAGAAAAAAAAAAACTTTTTACACAACATGATAGTTTTCGGGTCATTATATTTAATTTGTTCTTAAAGGTATAAAAGTTTTTCGATAAACCATATAGTACCACAGTCAAAAAAATGATTCTAGCTGTTTGCTCCTTTTATTTACATAAAATAAGCTGAAACAACATAAATCTTTAGTTTTTTTTACTTAATTGCCATTTTACTCAATTTTATTACGTTAAATGAAATAAAATTTGTAAAATGTTAAGATAACCTAAACCATTTGTGTTGGGACTACATGAATCATTTATGTTGCACTGACTGAAACTGAGCAGTGTATTTCTAGTTCCCAGCATGCTTTGCATAGGGATGGATCAGGGGAGTAAATGTTGAAATTAAGTGCTGTTTAATGTGTTTTTTAGTAAAGGGAAATACCTGTTAAAGTTTGATGTTATATTTGACAGTTATATTTGACATTTAAAAGTTGTGTTATGTTGTGTCGATTTTTGAGGTTACCATTATCGTGAAGTGTAGACCTTGTGGTTAGGCTATGCTGTTCTCAATAACTGTGCTAATGTTAGTAATGAGAAATGTTTTACTTGATCATTACGTCTATGCTACAAATGTTGTGTTGACTATTAGTTTTTATAGAAATAAAGAAAATAAATTTGTTTGACACAGTTCCGACAGTCTAAATATGGTCATCAGTTCTACCCCTCTTTATCCTACTTTATCTAGTTGGAATGACATGATTTTTTTTTAGTAGTCTTGACTAAATGAATTTAAGTTTATACAACAAGATTACAACAAATCATTTCAAACCAATTAGATTTTGTTGGAAAAACGTAATTCAATTTCGTGGAAAAGTTTTCCTTAATTTAATTAAGTTCGTTCAACAGCTTGTTTTTTTGAGTGCAACATGGATACAAATATTACATTAATAAGAACCTGACACGTGTTTTAAACTGCATCATTTTTTATTTATTAGCTTCTAGGAAAGGACATAGCAAGACAAGATATAAAAAGAAAATTGCATTTTTAAAACATACAGTGTACAGTATGTCATTGACCTTTTGAAATTTGAAATTTGCCCCATGTACAAATAGCAAACAAGTACACACACGCTCTTGTTACACTCCTCTTTCTGTGTTTCTGCATTTTCATCTTATCTCCACATCTTGCTCCTCTCAGGCATGTGACCCAACTGTCCCACGCTTAAACGAGAGTCATTAGATGCTGACCTCCATGTAAGCTGATGACAGCTTGAGGTATTACTGTATATGACTCTATTCAATTATGACCACTCAAGTTGTTTACAGATACACTTTGCCACAATAATAATTTCTTAAGTCAGTTTGTGAGAGCCATCAGTGATTTAATCTGAAATGAGTTCCTGTCGTCTATTTAACTGTTTATGTCATGTTTCAAATACGACAGTCTGTCAGGCCTCACTGCATTAAGTTACAGGAATCATGCAGCAGAGCTATTTTTACCCCCATGCAACTTCAATGATGCCCTGAAGTGCTTTAAGTGTGTGTGTTGTTAAGTATTAGTTGTAGTTTACATTTTCCGGAAAACCCCATTCTTCTGCCCTTTTTCTCACACATTCATACTCACAAACTCACAGAAACACTCTTATCTGGATCTGCTTGTAATGAATTGTAACTCCCTCTGGCATATTTTTGTTTATATGTGCAAAATAATATAAATAATAAAATGTTTTTTTTTATTTAACTAAATGAAAGCCAGTATAACATGATGTATATCATTATTAATAAAATAATCTTTATTTATTATGCATTACAGTAATAAGATTGAGATTTTCTCACATTATGAAATGTGCCCAGTTGACAATTTTTTACCTGAATTTGTTTGTACTAATTAACTCACTCTGACATTCTTTCATGAATATATGCCAAGTAATGTAAATAGTATAAAATAATCAAATAATATAGTTTTTTTAATCAGCATAAATGACAGGCGGTATAATACTTTGCAATTTAAATAATAATAAAAACAAAATATAATTGTTTATTAAAGTAATATATCATGTATTTTTTCATTGAATAGGCCAATTATACAATAATAATATTGATTATATTAATAATAATAGTAAAATATATTATATGATAAATAAATAGTAATAATTATATATTATTTATTTAATTATTATTATAATTATTATAGTTTATTTTGTTATTATTATTATTATTATTATTATTATTATTATTATTTATATTGCACTAACTAACTGGTGTTTTTGTATAGTTATCTCCTAAGTACAATGTTAGACTCCCAATGTACCGTAACATCACACCAATTATCTAGAATGTTTTTATGAGAGCAAAGCAAATATTTACTAACTGATTTCTGTAAGAAATTTACAAAAAAGGAATAAATGCACGTTTATGATATAAATTACTTCCAACACCAAACGCTGAACCGCATACACAGGACTGCATCTATGTTGCCGTGCTATTGTGAGATAGAATGTAAGAGTAATTACACACAATTGGAAATATTGGCACACATGGGATATAAAAAAGAAAATTACATCACATAAGAGGCACAAATCACTATTACCATAGGCAAAATGACAAGAAAGCTTTGTTAAACGCAAACGCAACTTTTGTACTCATTCACACAAACAGACACACTCATACAAAATGTGCTGAAGAAAAACTTCTTGATTTGTAAAAGGAACTGATCATTTTTAATCAGTGTTCTTTCAGTTTCTTCCTGAAGTTTAATTGGCCACTGGAAAGCAATGTAAACGCACTAGCCACTGTAAATCCAGGCATGCGTTTAAATTGTTGCACTTGTTTGGAATGATGTGTAGGAATATACTTCAGTGGTCACTTCAGAGTCCTCTGAGACTTGCTTTGGCAGAGTTACACAGCAAAGATAAAAAGGCTGGAGGAATTTTCACCCGTTGTTTACTCTGAGAGTTGGCGATGGGGTGTTTGTGTGCGTGTGTGTGTGGTAGGGTAACTTGAGCTATTCCTTAGGAGCTCAGGCACGAGTCGGCCGTGAGATAATCCCTTTGACTAGTGACCAGACTACTGCCACCTCTCATTCCTGTGTTATTGTTTACTTTTCAGTTATGAGGTTGTGTATTTGATTAGTTTTCATGGGAGCTAATGCAGTGTTTTTGGTCTGATTTCTTTTATTATACAGAACAATCAGTCTTAGTTCAACTGAATAGCTCACCCCATAATAAATTTAGTCATCATTTACTCACCCTCATGTCATTCTGAACTTGCATGCTGTTATTTTTTCTGTGTAAAAAGAGGCATTCAATTTTTGTCCTTTGTGGGAAAAGCAGGTTTATATGGGTCATCCCAGATCAATCAGGTGACTAGAAGAACACAAAGGAGACTCGTTTGTTGTGTGAGTGTTGGTCTGGCTGTTGTGGGTGTGAGTGTGTTTTAGGGCAGTGGATTAGGTGTGATTATGGGGGCTCAGGGTTCACTGAGCCTTTGACCAGCTGTTCAGTGCCGCCTGCTTAAAGCCACCTCTCCATCACAAAGACGGAGAGAGTAAGAGGAAATCAGAAGACTTCTTTATGTGATTTCAGTCTGTTTATACTGTATTTGAATTTTATCTCTGGCCGCATTAAATTAGTCACATTGCTGGAATTATGACTCATTTTAATCATTTTCTAGCACATTCTGTGAAGCAGCCTTATATTTGAGGGTTGAATCTCATGAAAAGAAGCCCAGGGCACATTTTACCCCACAATTAAAATGTGAATACATTATTTAATGTACATTATATATATATATTTAGCAATATATATACACTCACCTAAAGGATTATTAGGAACACCATACTAATACTGTGTTTGACCCCCTTTCGCCTTCAGAACTGCCTTAATTCTACGTGGCATTGATTCAACAAGGTGCTGAAAGCATTCTTTAGAAATGTTGGCCCATATTGATAGGATAGCATCTTGCAGTTGATGGAGATTTGTGGGATGCACATCCAGGGCACGAAGCTCCCGTTCCACCACATCCCAAAGATGCTCTATTGGGTTGAGATCTGGTGACTGTGGGGGCCATTTTAGTACAGTGAACTCATTGTCATGTTCAAAAAACCAATTTGAAATGATTCGAGCTTTGTGACATGGTGCATTATCCTGCTGGAAGTAGCCATCAGAGGATGGGTACATGGTGGTCATAAAGGGATGGACATGGTCAGAAACAATGCTCAGGTAGGCCGTGGCATTTAAACGATGCCCAATTGGCACTAAGGGGCCTAAAGTGTGCCAAGAAAACATCCCCCACACCATTACACCACCACCACCAGCCTGCACAGTGGTAACAAGGCATGATGGATCCATGTTCTCATTCTGTTTACGCCAAATTCTGACTCTACCATCTGAATGTCTCAACAGAAATCGAGACTCATCAGACCAGGCAACATTTTTCCAGTCTTGAACTGTCCAATTTTGGTGAGCTCGTGCAAATTGTAGCCTCTTTTTCCTATTTGTAGTGGAGATGAGTGGTATCCGGTGGGGTCTTCTGCTGTTGTAGCCCATCCGCCTCAAGGTTGTGCGTGTTGTGGCTTCACAAATGCTTTGCTGCATACCTCGGTTGTAACGAGTGGTTATTTCAGTCAAAGTTGCTCTTCTATCAGCTTGAATCAGTCGGCCCATTCTCCTCTGACCTCTAGCATCAACAAGGCATTTTCGCCCACAGGACTGCCGCGTACTGGATGTTTTTCCCTTTTCACACCATTCTTTGTAAACTCTAGAAATGGTTGTGCGTGAAAATCCCAGTAACTGAGCAGATTGTGAAATACTCAGACCGGCCCGTCTGGCACCAACAACCATGCCACGCTCAAAATTGCTTAAATCACCTTTCTTTCCCATTCTGACATTCAGTTTGGAGTTCAGGAGATTGTCTTGACCAGGACCACACCCCTAAATGCATTGAAGCAACTGCCATGTGATTGGTTGATTAGATAATTGCATTAATGAGAAATTGAACAGGTGTTCCTAATAATCCTTTAGGTGAGTGTATATACTATATTGCTAAAAGTTTTGGGACGCCTGCCTTTACATGCACATGAATTTTAATGACATCCCATTCTTAATCCGTAGGGTTTAATATGGAGTTGACAGCTAGAACAGCTTCAGCTCTTCTGGGAAGACTTTCCACAAGGTTTAGGAGTGTGTTTATGGAAATTTTTGACCATTCTTCTAGAAACGCATTTGTGAGGTCAGGCACTGATGTTGGACGAGAAGGCCTGGCTCACAGTCTCCGCTCTAATTCATCCCAAAGGTGTTCTATCGGGTTGAGGTCAGGACTCTGTGCAGGCCAGTCAAGTTCCTCCACACCAAACTCGCTCATCCATGTCTTTATGGACCTTGCTTTGTGCACTGGTGCGCAGTCATGTTGGAACAAGAAGGGGCCATCCCCAAACTGTTCCCACAAAGTTGGGAGCATGAAATTGTCCAAAATGTCTTGGTATGCTGAAGCATTAAGAGAACTAAGGGGCCAAGGCCAACCCCTGAAAAACAACCCCACACCATAATCCCCCCTCCACCCAACTTTACACTTGGCACAATGCAGTCAGGCAAGTACCGTTCTCCTGGCAACCACCAAACCCAGACTCATCCATCGTATTGCCAGACAGAGAAGCGTGATTGGTCACTCCAGAGCGTCTAGAGTCCAGTGGCGGCGTGCTTTACACCACTGCATCCAACGCTTTGCATTGCACTTGGTGATATAAGGCTTGGATGCAGCTGCTCAGCCATGGAAACCCATTCCATGAAGCTCTCTACGCACTGTTCTTGAGCTAATCTGAAGGCCACACAAAGTTTTGAGGTCTGCAGCTATTGACTCTGCAGAAAGTTGGCGACTTCTGCGCACTGAGCGCCTCAGCATGCGCTGACCCCGCTCCGTGATTTTACGTGGCCTACCACTTTGTGGCTGAGTTGCTATTGTTCCCAATTGCTTCCACTTTGTTATAATACCACTAAAAGTTGACCATGGAATATTTAGTAGTGAGGAAATTTCACGAATGGACTTATTGCACAGGTGGCAACCTATCACGGTACCACGCTTGAATTCACTGAGCTCCTGAGAGGGACCCTTTCTTTCACAAATGTTATAGCAGTCTGCATGCCTAGGCGCTTGATTTTATAGTAGTGAGTAATGAGAAGGTAGTTCTAACTAGTTTTTTTTTTTCCCAAGATGTTATTTTAATAATGATAATTTTATATATATCTAGTAATGGAACTCTAGAGGACACAGGTTGATTGGTCCTTTACAAACAATCTGCAAGCAATCACATCATTACCGCATGACACAAGCTGATTGGCTTCTGCTGATCCTGCAGCCAATGAGATTGCTTGTTCAACATTTAAATAGTCTGGCTAATCTGGACTCCTCTAAAAACATCCACCTCCCCCAGCTCCAGCCTCCACCTGCCTAGATCTGCTGTGGGATTTATGTATGTCTATTTGTGCAGCAGCAGCATATCTTACATGCTTACAGCAGTGTGTCTGTGTATCTATTAGCAGTAGCAAGTACAAACTTGCTCTGCAGCAGCAACAGATCTAGTCCATAAAGACCAAATACGTTAACATTACCATGTTTAATAACGTGCTAAAACTATTTCAAGAGTTGTCATGATTGAACTATATATTTTATGTATAACAATTAAGCATAAAAATCCAAATTAGAACTAGATTTTCATTATATAAATGGTGTTAGAACATTTATATTAATTATATATCAGCAATAAACGAATAATAATATTTATTTCACAATACAGTAACGAGAATGAGTTTTTTGCATTACTATGATAAGAATTGGAAAAATTATCTTATTTGTCATTAAATTGTCTCAATTAAAAAAAAATATTATGCTAAAACAGGGTTTATTTTCTTCATCCTTCCCTCGCAGGTCAAAATGACCCGAAGCCCTAAAATTATACTTTTTTTTTGTCCTGAAAGCTTATTTAATTTTTTTAAATTTTTAATGCAATTTTTTTTTTTAGATTTTTTTTAGTTATTTTTTCTTTTGTTTACCTTTAAATTACTAGATTTGATCAATAAATAATATAATTTAAGCACATTCTTCACATTCTTTCAACTTAAATTCAAAATAACTCTCCAATACATGCAATAAATAGCTCAAATCAGCTCAAAATATCTCACATTGGGTCACTTTGGGTGTCTCTGCCGACCTCTTTTTTTAATTTGAACCACATGAACTCCTTGAATCCAGTCAATTTTTTTGTGTATTCGTGATTCAAGTGTGACAAAAGTCCTGAGGTCTTGGACCACTCTGATGAACACTCAATTTTTATTTTATTTTTTTAAAATGAGTTTTGGGTCAAAATGACCCGAGGGAAGGATAAAGGTTAAGTATACTATACTGGTTTCTTCTGATTTTGTATTGTGAAAGTGTTTTATGAGATGTATCCTTGAATTTGTTTTCTTTGAATGCGTGTTGTCATTTTAGGGGAGCTGAAAGACATTTTGAGTAATTTGTGTAGTGTGGATAGTGTCTGAGCTCACTCTGCAAGGTCAAAATCACCCAGACACACACACACACACACACACACACACACACACACAAATACACAGAGGCATAGAGATGCATGAGTCACAAAGAGGAACTTCAGACTGACTTCCTGTGGGTCTCTTAGGATTTTCCATGATGAACAAGGTGATGCGACGGATTTGACATTGCTGTGGTTCATGACGTCAGTCTGAGTGGTTTAGGATTTATTTGTATAATTGATGTTGCCAACAGTTGACCTCAGATGTGTTTAAATCCCTGCCAAAACCTAAACACTTAAAGCCAAACACAAGAACATCTGACATGTTCTCAATGGCCTTAATATGACAGATATCTGCATGCATGTCCTGTTGCATGTGGTGCTGGATACAGTGCTTGAAGTGGTAATAGCTCATATTTCTCATCTTACGTAGGAATTTAAGAGGATTTAATCCCGCCCTGACGGAGAGGGAAAGGCGGAGCCACACGTTCATTGACACTCACTGCGGTTGCAGACAGGTTGTATAGTGCTGGAATGTAAAGACACAGTGTTAGGTGACTCCCTTCACCCTGATCCAAGATCAGATTTCCTTGCATAATCCAAACCTATTAAAGCTATGTGAAGTCAGCAGCAGTACTTAGCAAGAGCAGACGCTTCAGAATAGCACGCTGAGTAAAGTGTGAGTAATGAAAAATGAAGTGAATGTAAGAAGTGAATGTGAAAAGAAATGAATGTAAAAGACAGTAGCAGTGGGCATCTTTTCTTGCTGTTTCTCATATTTATCATATTAACCCCTACAATATAATTCACAGAAAAATGAACATTCTGTTATCAGCCTTGTGTCGTTCTAGATCTGTTTAGACACTGTTGTGTAGACCTTGTGTCGTTTAGATCTGTTTGGGGGGGGGGGGTATTTATATCATACAGGTTTAGAACATTGCTATTTTAGTATTATTTATTTGCTAAAAATATTATTAATAGAAGTATTAGAAGTATAAATAATATTAATATAGTTTAATTTTTAGTAATTTTGCTATGTGCTTTTGTGCTTTTTATTTATTTATTTTTATTTCAGTTTGTCGTATTAGTTCAGTTTTATTTATTTATTTCCAGTTAGTAATTGCAACATTTCTCATTTTTGTTTAGTTTAAGCTTTTCATCAGTTTTTAAATTTTATTTAATTTAATTTATTTATTTATTATTTTTATTTTATTTTAATCAACTAGCCAACATGTATTAGTTAGCCATAATAACCCATGTTTGGAACAAATTGAATCTAAAATCATGCAGTCTGCAACCAGACTGATAAAACCGGTAAAAAAAAACATAGAGTAACACTAAAGTAGAGACTCAGACATACAGTCTACCACCTAGCAACCACCAGAACACCTTAGCAAATGCATAGCTTTGCACTTAAAACTACTCAGAACACCTTAGCAACCACACAGCAATAGACTGGCAACAACTGTATAACGTCTTTGAGGCGAAATGTAAAAAGCTAGTATCATAATGTTATTTCTCCTGTCTATTACTTTCTTCCCTCCCTCTCTCTCTCTCTCTCTCTCTCTCTCTCTCTCTCTCTCTTTGTTATGAAACTATGTTTGCTCTGCCTTTGAGAGTCAAATCAAGCATGACGGGAACCATAAGTTCTGTATCTGTTCTCTTTCTCATCAGAGCAAACTCTATAGTTGTTGTTCAAAGCTGGATCCTCATTTCGTGCACCTGTTTTCTCCGGTGGGTGGGTCTGACCTGTGAACTCGAGTCAAGCCCAGCCGACTGTGTCAATACTGATTAAAGAGTGTGCTCTCCAACAGGAAGTAGTCACATGGATGGATGTTGCATGCATATCTATGAATGAATAAATGAATAGTCCACTCTCTCTGTCTCTTTGTTTTAGTGTACAGGAGAGGAGAGCTGGGTGGACAGCAGGACAGTTTATATTGGACATAAAGAGCCTCCGCCAGGAACAGAAGCGTACATTCCACAGAGATTTCCTGACAACAGAATCGTCTCCTCAAAGGTCAGATGTGCTCTACAGCCAAACAGCTATCTGAACCAAAAACAATACATGTACAGTAAGCCAGTCATTATCGCAAAATAAACATGGAAAGGATGATCAGGACAGGATATCAGGTGGTCTTGTATCACCATGACCAGTGGAAGAAAAACACATTTTCTTAATCATTATTTTTATTTTATCTTCCAAGACATATAAATAGTAAAAAATAAAATCTGAATAATTACAATAATATAGGATAATAATATAAGATAGTATATACAAGATAATAATTGCATTAGAAAATATATATTAAATTAAGTTTATTTTTCTTACATTGGCTCGTTTTTGCTTGTTTTAAGCATAAACAACAAAAATGACTGGTAAAAATAAAATGCTGAGAAAACTCTTATGCTGCTTTGATACTGATTTAAACACAATTTGCAGTTTATACATTTTAGTGGTCATTGTATAAAACTACTTAGGGCCCTATGAAATCCATTTTATTTTTTCCCAAATTCTGTTTTATTTTTCCCCCAAATTCCGTTTTTTCCATTTTAATTTTTCTGGATTCCGTTTTTTCCATTTTAATTTTTTTAACTCCATTTTAATGGTTAAATTTAATGTTAGTAATCAAAAAGCATGTCTAATTAATTGAAATCATGAAACGTGTACAATTTAACAACAATTTATGAAAAGTTTAACAAAAATTAAATGTTTAGGGCCCTATGAAATACGTTTGTTTTCTAGATTCCATTTAATGGTTTAATTAAACGTTTATAATCAAAAAGCAAGTCTAATTAATTGAATTCATAAAAACAACAATGTATTAATTTAAAAATAAAATTTCTAAGAATTTTTATTTATTTCAGAAATTCTGTGTTGTGTATTTAAATTTTTCTGGAAAAAAATTTCTGGAATTTTTTTTTTCAAATGAAGGCATAAAACATTAAATTAATTTATCTTTTAATCATATGAAATTAAACAAACTTTTATTTAAAAAAATACGTTTTAATAATAATTTATTATTATTAGTGTTAGTATTATTATTACATTGAGACGTAGCCTAATTCTGTTGTACAACAGTAACATATTTCTGTCACAATTTCAAGTTAAACCGAACTTTTATTTTGACGGGTTGCCGTGGAGACCTAGGCATTGAGAAAGGTCACATGTGACCGAAACGTTTATTAAAGCTGTGGTTTTATCTTGCAATTGGTGGTTCCCCTTCATTGTTAGACTGTACAAGCACCTCATTTGAACAATTTTTAAGGCCCAGTGAGTTCCTGGCTTTTCTTTAGTTGTTTTGCTTTCAAACATCTCTCTTTCTCTCCACAGTATACTTTCTGGAATTTTATACCGAAGAATCTCTTTGAGCAATTCAGAAGAATCGCCAATTTCTATTTTCTGATCATCTTTCTAGTGCAGGTGTGTGGTGGTGTCGCTTATGGAAATTGTCCTATTAGCATGAGCTGACCTTTCTGTGACAGCGTGATGTGTGATATTTCCCCTCTCACCATCTCTCTCTGTAGCTGATCATTGACACACCCACCAGTCCTATGACCAGCGGTCTGCCTCTTTTCTTTGTCATCACCGTTACAGCCATTAAACAGGTGAGAAAAGACTCCTTACTTTCCTCTCTAATTGTGACGTCATTCCCTAACTCGTCTCTCTCGCCACTCTTCTTCTCTGCAGGGCTATGAGGACTGGATCAGGCACAAAGCGGACAACGCTATAAACCAATGTCCAGTCCACGTCATCCAGCATGGCAAAGTCGTGCGCAAACAGAGTCAAAAGCTACGGGTGCGTAAGCACATATAAAATCTGTCATGACTCACACCATCAGGTTTGGTGAAGTGTCACTAGTGCCACCTCATGGATTTCCAAAAAAATACTGTTTTCAAACAGGTTTCCCAAACAGTCCTCTTCGTTTTTCCATTGGTGAAGCAAACAGATAGCCCTGCCACAAAATAAACAGCAGTGTTTTGAAAGTCCCACAGTGTTTCCATTTTTCAGGAAAATGAACCTATAAATGGCTTACTATCTATGCATATTAAGCTGGCATAAGAGAAAATATTTTATTACACACTTCAAGACTGACAATGTGTTTTTGTTTTATTTCTCAGAGAAATAAATCAACAAAGTTTCGCTCTGCTAGCCAGCGTTCTGCTTACACAGCCAGCTTGCTGTTTGGAAACATAATGTTGGCATGTCAACAAGCAGAATGACAGTGTGCCCACGTTACCCACAATGCACTGGGAATCTTTTGTTATTTAATTGTGGAACTATTGCTCTCTCACTCTCTTTCAATATAAAAAAATCAGTATTTTAATGTTAGAAACATGTTTTTGTTAGTTTAGTATCCTCCCAAAATTTTCACTCTGATCATCCCAGTGTTTTCCATGATATTTTTGCTATTCAGAATTCATTCTTCATGATTCCATGCAATAAAATGAGAAAAAAAAAAAAAAAACACATTGAAAAACACTGGAAGCTGCGACGATAAAGAGAGAATGTGCTTGAATACTAACCATCACAGCTTTTCCTACTGATAATCCGGCCAGCATCTGTAATCCGTTACGCAACACATGCAGACAGGCCAGCGGGAACAACTACCAGGATCAGGATTTTCATTTATGTAGATTCATGAATATATATATATTTTTCATTCCACTGTGATGTTAGAGGCAACTCATTATCTATACTTGATTTGTTGGTGTGACAGTATATCTTACTTTATTTAAAAGCTCTGCAGTAAGGGTATGTAGACATTATCTGTAGCACATAAATGTTGAATTGGACCCTCGCTCTTTGACCTTTCAGGTGGGTGATATTGTCCAGGTGAAGGAGGATGAGACGTTTCCATGTGACCTCATACTGCTCTCCACCAGTAGAGAAGACGGAACATGTTTCGTCACAACAGCCAGCTTAGATGGAGAGTCCAGCCATAAGGTGATTGGTCATTTTATAGAAAAGCAAACATCACTGTTATTATTCCTAAAACTGTCAAGTCAAGTCACATTTATTCATATAGCGCTTTATGCAATACAGATTGTTTCAAAGCAGCTTCACAGTAATAAACTGGAAATAATAGAATCAGTGATGCAAACTTCATCAAATATGAGTCGAATTCAAGTTC
This sequence comes from Coreius guichenoti, assembly GCA_039654105.1. Taxonomy (NCBI): domain Eukaryota; kingdom Metazoa; phylum Chordata; class Actinopteri; order Cypriniformes; family Gobionidae; genus Coreius; species Coreius guichenoti. Next base: position 38,634,881 of record CM077170.1, on the reverse strand, counting down.
TTCTGTAAAGCAGTTCTAAAAAAGACAATAGTGTTATTATTCAGCTCAAGTTAGTTCAGTATTGATTCATTGTTTATGTAGCAAAATTCATCAATTATAAAAAAAAAAGTTGTGTCAGCTATAAAGCAGTGTCATCATCCAGCTCAATTCAGTTCAGTTCAAGTTTTGTTCTCATACACTGAGACTGAAATGTTTTGTTCGCACTATACGGCACACTGGCAGTTACTCTTTTTAAATGGGAGATGGTAGAAATATGTGAGAGTTTTTGACCTTGGAATGCCAACTGGTTTCTCTCGTGCTCTCCTCTCTACACAAAGACCTATTATGCAGTTCAGGACACAAAGGCATTCAACACAGCAGAGGAGGTGGACACACTGCATGCCACGATAGAATGCGAACAACCCCAGCCGGACCTTTACAAGTGAGTAATACGCACATATATCAGCAGTAAACACATAAACAAACCCAGGCATTCTCTTACAAACACACACTATACATAGGACTACTGTTGGACTGACACAGCATGCCACACACTCCAGATACCCTACACAAATATCTTCACATGTTGTCTTAACTACAACACACACACACACCAACAAACAGTGACACAGAGCACAGACTAGACATTAATTTCTGTCTTTTCTTCCTTCTCCTGTCCCGCTGTAGATATGTGGGACGCATCAATATTTATTTGGATCGAGACGAGCCCATTGCGAGGTAAATCTATACTCAGGAAATTGACTCTTAATTAAAGGGCCAGTGTATGAAAGATTGAATTCAGAAAGGACAATTTATCATTTTCATAGAGAAGCACTCTCTTCCAATTCTGATTCTTACTAAAGAAATGATGTCCTTGCAGTCCACTCTAACTTTAATAAACAATTTTGTATTTTGGTACAAATATGTAAATAAGTGAATATACACAGTGTTAAAAATGGATACATAAATAAATAATGTTATATAATAATATTAGTGCTGTCAAATGATTAATCGCGATGAATCGCATCCAAAATAAAAGTTTTTGTTTACATAATATATACTACTGTTGGACTGACACAGCATGCCACACACTCCAGATACCCCACACAAATATCTTCACATGTTGTCTTAACTACAACACCAGTGGCGTGCACAAGGGGGGGGGCCGGGGGGGCTTGAGCCCCTGCCCCTTTGAAAGTGAAAGTGAAAGTGCCCTTTTCATCGTGCCGCGGTGCCCCCGCGAACGCGATTTCTACCGAGAATGCGATTCTTACCAACACAAGAAACTCCCCCCAACAACCAAACAACCCAAGTGTTTGCTGTTGTTTGTTGCTTAAGTGTTTTTTCTTTAATTGCTAATGTGACCTTTTACACCACAGACTGAACAAAATTAGGCATTGCTTGGTAATTGGTTGAGCTAAATTGGTATTATCTAATTGTGTACTTAAATTTAACAGCTGACAGCTGATTGGTTGATTGTAATCCATTACATACCTTTCTATCAAAGTTATCTGACATTATCAAGATGAATTTGTTCTGACACAGTTTAACTCTGAGTTCTTGTCATATTTTATTACCATTTTCTAAACTATAGCGAATAAACTGTGATAATGTGAGAAAATGTTGGTGTCTAAATAAATTTTGGTTTGACTGTATATGTGTGTGTACTGTGTATAATTATTATGTATATATAAATACACATGCATGTATATATTTAAGAATTTTTTTATATTTATATATAAAATATTTATATTTATATGTAATATAAATGATATAAATATATACAATATATACATGCAAATATTTCTGAAATATATACATGTATATGTGTGTATTCAAATATACATAATAACTATACGCAGTACACACACATATATTATGTAAACACAAAGCGTTTATTTTGGATGCGATTAATCACGATTAATCGTTTGACAGCCCTTAATAATATATGGAATATAATATTATACATTTCATTTTATATAGAAATAATGCAAATATTGGTATCTTGGTGCACTTCAAATATGCTAATATGTTAATAAATATGAATAAATATAGTATTTAAAATAAAGAAATGATATTTAATATTGTATATTGCCTTTTATATAATATTGCAACTACTGCATAATATAATATAATATAATATAATATAATATAATATAATATAATACAATATATCAACATACGATATCAACAAAGTACATTTAGGCAGCTTCACAAATATTTATTTTCATATTTAGTTTATTAATATTAGGTTAGTTTACACATAACATGAATGTTTTAGGTGAAATGTATATGTGTATACACTGTATAAGGTAAAGTGTATGTTTTCATTGCTTTTACTGGTCACCATTTCTTTTAATTTTCCATTTTCAATTACCATTTAATTCACCTTTCCACAATTTTCAATCACTTTTTTTAACCTTAATTTTTATTTAAAATAGCCCTGCAGTGTGACTAATGAAATTGCACTACAGTGTGTTCACTGTCAAAAGATATGAGCATAATTTTTTCATCTTTGTAATGCTCAATTTGATCTGTTTGATTATTTTAGACCCCTGGGTTCTGAGAACCTGCTGCTGCGTGGAGCTACACTGAAAAACACTGAATACATACATGGTAATAAAATCCACACTTTATATTTACATATCATTTAAGCGCATGCTCATTTATATTTATGCATTTGGCAGACACTTTATCCTGAACATCAGGCAGTGCATTCAAGGCGTATATTGTGCTCCTTAGGAAAGCTGTTCATTAATGATGATCCATCACTATAACCTGGTACAATGCTTATGTGATCAGAGAGTTTTTTAGTCAAAAAAAGGGCAGGAGAATGGGAGAAGAGTTGCTGATTGAGTCATTTTGTCACTCTGTTCCCACTGTAATTAAATGAGTCACTGAGGCTTGTGAGATCAGAGAGAAGTTCTTAATTGCTAGAGAGAGAGAGAGAGAGAGAGAGAGAGAGAGAGAGAGAGAGAGAGAGAGAGAGAGAGAGAGAGAGAGAGAGAGAGAGAGAGAGAGAGAGAGAGAGAGAGAGAGAGAGAGAGAGAGAGAGGGGCAAGAGAGGGAGATGAATGTCAAATTATACACGTGAGGATTCGAAGTGCAGGGCACTAAAAATGTGTAACTTTGTTACAGCGAAGCCATTATGCCTTACCAGTGAGACAAAAAGAGCTCAGTTATGTAACGACGGCTTTTACATTATCATAACTTCAAAGAGGCTGTACAGAAATGGTCATGAGAGAATTATGTTCTCAAAATGCTCTTCGTCTTCTCTTGTTTCTCTAGCTGTGGCCATCTACACAGGCATGGAAACCAAGATGGCCCTCAACTACCAGTCCAAGTCTCAGAAACGCTCGGCTGTTGAAAAGTAAGACACGATGATAGGCTTTCGATCAGTTTATCTTGCTGTCAGCATGTACAGCGTAATGCATTTAGTGTCCTTTTTGTAAAGCAAATTGCAGGCCTCTGTATTTGTTGTCACAAATTGTATCAAGTTGCGCTCACATGTCTCGCTGACAATTCTGTCAGACAGATAGATGCAGCCATTAAGAAAATACATCAAATCTGTTTAAATTGAATAAGCAGGTGTACTTTTAGAGATCTTCTTTCAAAGTTTGAATGTCATTGACTTTTTCAATCAAATAAATGTTGATTTTAGTTTTAGACCTTTATTTAATATTATAGATGTCATTCGGACAGGATACGAGACCCTCAGGGAAAGTTAGTGCGGATAGATTTTGTCACCCTGATGTATGATACGTGTCTTTACCATCAGGTCCATAAATGATTATGCATATACTATATGGGTCAGAGATAATCTCATCACTGTTTGTCCTGCAGGTCAATGAATGCCTACCTGATTGTGTACCTCTGCATTCTGATCAGTAAAGCTCTGATCAATACGCTCCTGAAGTACGTCTGGCAGGCCAACCCAAACAGAGATGAGCCCTGGTACAACCAGAAAACTGAGACTGAGAGGCAACGGCATGTAGTACGTGCTATAGAATAATGCTTATTATTATAATAATTATTATTCTTTTTAATTATAATTTATTATAGCTTATTTTATTATTATTTATATATTTTATTTTATTTACAAATTAAAAATGGAGATAAAGTTAACGTTTTTTTAATTGTTCAAAATGCAAAAAATCTGCCTTTTCAGAGAATAATAAATTCTATTGGTGTGAAAACTGTATATTTTTATTAAATATCTTATTATATTAATGTTTTGTATCAAAATATAGAAATTACAAAATATAAAATATTTTGTGCTACTATATATATTTATATATATATATATATATACACACACCGATCAGGCATAACATTATGACCTAATATTGTGTTGGTCCCCCTTTTGCTGCCAAAACTGCCCAGACCCGTCGAGGCATGGACTCCAATAGACCCCTGAAGGTGTGTTGTGGTATCTGGCACCAAGATGTTAGCAGCAGATCATTTAAGTCCTGTAAGTTGCGAGGTGGGGCTTCCATGGATCGGACTTGTTTGTTCAGCACATCCCACAGATGCTCGATTGGATTGAGATCTGGGGAATTTGGAGGCCAAGTCAACACCTCAAACTCATTGCTGTGGTCCTCAAACCATTCCTGAACCATTTTTGCTTTGTGGTAAGGTGCATTATCACCAGGGAATACCGTTTCCATGAAAGGGTGTACATGGTCTGCAACAATGCTTAGGTAGGTGGTACGTGTCAAAGTAACATCCACATGGATGACAGGACCCAAGGTTTCCCAGCAGAACATTGCCCAAAGCATCACACTGCCTCCGCCAGCTTGCCTTCTTCCCATAGTGCATCATGGTGCCATGTGTTTCCCAGGTAAGCGACGCACGCGCACCCGGCCATCCACGTGATGTAAAAGAAAACGTGATTCATCAGACCAGGCCACCTTCTTCCATTGCTCCGTGGTCTAGTTCTGATGCTTATGTGCCCACTGTTGGCGCTTTCGGCAGTGGACAGGGGTCAGCATGGGTACCCTGACTGGTCTGTGGCTATGCAACCCCATACGCAACAAACTGTAATGCACTGTGTATTCTGACACCTTTCTATCAGAACCAGCATTAACTTCTTGAGCAATTTGAGCTACAGTAGCTCGTCTGTTTGATCGGACCACACAGGCCAGCCTTCGCTCCCCACGTGCATGAATGAGCCTTGGCCGCCCATGACCCTGTCGCCGGTTCACCACTGTTCCTTCCTTGGACCACTTTTGATAGATACTGACCACTGCAGACCGGGAACACCCCACAAGAGCTGCAGTTTTGGAGATGCTCTGACCCAGTCGTCTAGCCATCACAATTTGTCAAACTCGCTCAAATCCTTATGCTTTCCTATTTTTCCTGCTTCTAACACATCAGCTTTGAGGACAAAATGTTTACTTGCTGCCTAATATATCCCACCCACTAACAGGTGCCGTAATGAAAAGAAAATCAGTGTTATTCACTTCACCTGTCATAATGTTATGCCTGATCGGTGTATATATATATATATATATATATATATATATACACCAATAAATAAATGCTCAAAACAAAGCTCACACTATTTAATTCCCTTTATTTGTCTCCTCAGTTAATCCGGGCATTCACAGATTTCCTGGCCTTCATGGTTCTGTTCAACTACATCATTCCTGTGTCCATGTACGTAACCGTAGAGATGCAGAAGTTCTTGGGCTCGTATTTCATCCTGTGGGACGATGACATGTATGATGAGGAGCTCGGAGAGCGACCTCTCGTCAATACCTCAGATCTTAATGAGGAACTTGGACAGGTGCGAAACCATTTCAGTCCACTCCAAAAACTGCTGATCTGTCCAGGTCAACATTTGCTCACTTTCTCTCTTTTTTTTTTGCTCCATCACAGGTGGAATATGTCTTCACAGACAAGACTGGCACTTTGACAGAAAATAACATGGAGTTGAGAGAATGTTGTGTGGATGGGCATGTTTACGTGCCGCATGCCATCTGTAACGGGCAGATTTTACCTGGAGCTGCAGGAATGGATATGATCGACTCCTCTCCGGGCATAGATGGAAAGGTGAGCTAAGCTTGTTGTTTGTGTTTCCATAACTGCTGTTTAGTACAGATTTGGACATATATTCAACTTTTACTGTATGATGATGTATGTTTGTTTGTTTGTTTGTTTTCTCATGGAATACCCTCAATTTTTCTGATCTACTTTTATTCAGCAAGGAAATTAAATTGATCAAAAGTGACAGTAAAGACTTTTAGTTTTTATAGAAGGTTTCTATTTCAAGTAAATGCTGTTCTTGTAAAATGTATCACAACTGTAGCAGCACAACTGTTTTCAAAATTGATAATAATATTTCTTGTGCAGCAGATCATCATATTAGAATGATCTGAAGGACCATGTGACACTGAAGACTGGAGTAATGATGCTGAAAATTCAGCTTTGATCATAGGAATAAATTACATTTTAAAATATATTCAAATAGAAAACAGTCATTTAAAATTGTAATAATGTTTCCCAATAACTGTTTGTGCTATAAATGTTTGATCAAATAAATGCAGCCTTGCTGAGCATAAAAAACTTTTTTCAAAAAAGACCTCAAACTTCATTGTACTTGAACCACAGTGGTCCCAAAAAGTATTTGTACATATATACTTAAAAATGAAAAAGAAAAATCATTAAAATATTAAACCAAATATCATTTTAAACAAACAGACTTTTCTATTTTTGCAAATACGTTTAACCATCTGGTTCTAAGGTGATTTTTATACATTTGATAAAAGAAGCTATAAAAACATTTGGACAAGATGAGAGAATGAACGTGTTATTATCAATGGCAAGTTATGTTTCATTGCACAGATAAATCATATTATCACCAAGTTTTTGCATGAATATTTTAGCTGTGGATGGTTGGAGTGATGGATGGATTCTAATTTTATCTTTGAGCGATATGACACATTAATTCAGAAGATTAACTAAAACATTTATTAAAAAATTTGTTAACTGGAATCTCACATCTCTTGTCAGTCGTATTTTTGAATGTGATTTGTGAATAATGGATAAGCTCATTTTGACCATTCAGAATAGATTCTGTAAGGATGATATTGTGTGCGTGTGCATAAAGTGAAATATCAGAGTTCAGTGTTGTTGAGATTTTTAATGTCTGCTTGTATCAAATGTATCCAAATATTTAATATTGACTGCATTTTGTTCAGTGTTAGACACAGACAGTCTCTCTCTCTCTCTCTCTCTCTCTCTCTCTCTCTCTCTCTCTCTCTCTCCTTTTATCGCTCTGTCTTTGTCACTTAATCTCTTTTTAGTCTCTCTGTTTTTTCTTTCTTCTGGTGTGTGAGGAAACAGATGAATGATTCTGTTCTACTAAGCTGACTTTTAAGTAAAGGTAGTGTCACATAACCTGTGTGTGTATACACTACTGGTCAAAAGTTTGGAATATTTAAGAATTTTTAATGTTTTTGAAAGAAGTCTCTTATGCTCACCAAGGCTTCATTTATTTGATCAAAAGCACAGCAGTAATATTGTGAAATATTATTGCAATTTAAGTTTAAAAGAACTGATTTTACCAAATCATCATATTAGAATGATTTCTGAAGGATCATGTGACACTGAAGACTGGAGTAATGATGCTGAAAATTCAGCTTTACCATCACAGGAATAAATTACATTTTAGAATATATTGAAATAGAAAATAGTTCTTTTAAATTAGAATAATATTTACTGTAATTTTGATAAAATAAATGTAGCCTTGGTGAGCAGAAGATAATTCTTTTTTCTAGTATTAAATTTAATACAGTCTATTACTGTTTTAAACACTCTATTTTTCTTATGGAATTGGAAACTCTTTGTAGCAAATTCACAGTTGCAGCAGTTTTTTACAGTATTTCAGGGCAAACTTTATGTCTTCTTGAATTAATCAGGAATTATCAAGCAATTGTCTTTTTAATCTCTCGTAGCGTGGTGTCATTTCTGACTCTTGGTGTATGTGTGTGTCATCAGGAGCGAGAGGAGCTGTTTTTCCGCGCATTGTGCCTGTGTCACACAGTCCAGGTGAAGGAAGAGGAGACGGTGGACGGCATTAAGAGGGGAATCCATCAGGGCAAATCCACCTCCTTCTACATCTCCTCCTCTCCAGACGAGGTTGCGTTGGTGGAGGGCATGAAAAGGCAAGACACATGCATACATAAACTCATAAACATGCACTCACACTGACATACTATATAAAATTATATGGTAACACTTTACAATAAGTCTCATTTGTTAACATGAACTAACAATGAGCAATATATTCTTACAGCATTAATTAAAGGTAGGGTAGGCCATTTCGCATGAGATCCGACCCTCCCTTCAGAGCGTCTCCAAAGAAAAAAAATTGCCTACCCTACCTTTAAGCTTTGATAATGGTAGTCAAAGGTAGTCAACACAGTCAAAACTTAGTTTTTATGACCATTTTGTATCCTTTCTCTGACCATACAGTTGCTGTACATGCTGTTGTGTGTTTAAGTCATATTTGTAAATTACCCTTTATCACAATAACAAACAAAGCTTACTTTCTCTTTCTCTCACCTGCTCAGGTTGGGCTTCACCTATCTCCGTATGAAGGACAGTCACATGGAGATCCTTAACAGAGATGATGAAATGGAAAGGTGAGCCATCTGGATGACCACAAAACAGCATGAGCACAATGACAGTTGGCCCGAGTCCTGCTTTGCTACACTATCAAAAAAATCTTGTCTGTATTTTACAATAGTTTACTGTAAACCTACATGTATTGATATGTTAAATATAGATTTGCATATGAAAATTCATACTGTTAGCTTTAAAAAACAACAACCAAAAAATAATAAAAGCAAAATTAATAAATAGTAAAATAGTAGTTTTTTAATAGTTTGTAATAGTATTTTTAAAATAATAGTAAAATGAATATAAGACTGTAAAAGTAAAAAATAAATAGAATTAAATATAGATTTGCATATGATAATTAATAAGTTATATTAATACTTATATTATATAATACCTATATTACTTTAACTAATAATTATGCAGGCATAAAGCAAATCTACACTCACCTAAAGGATTATTAGGAACACCTGTTCAATTTCTCATTAATGCAATTATCTAATCAACCAATCACATGGCAGTTGCTTCAATGCATTTAGGGGTGTGGTCCTGGTCAAGACAATCTCCTGAACTCCAAACTGAATGTCAGAATGGGAAAGAAAGGTGATTTAAGCAATTTTGAGCGTGGCATGGTTGTTGGTGCCAGACGGGCCGGTCTGAGTATTTCACAATCTGCTCAGTTACTGGGATTTTCACGCACAACCATTTCTAGAGTTTACAAAGAATGGTGTGAAAAGGGAAAAACATCCAGTATGCGGCAGTCCTGTGGGCGAAAATGCCTTGTTGATGCTAGAGGTCAGAGGAGAATGGGCCGACTGATTCAAGCTGATAGAAGAGCAACTTTGACTGAAATAACCACTCGTTACAACCGAGGTATGCAGCAAAGCATTTGTGAAGCCACAACACGCACAACCTTGAGGCGGATGGGCTACAACAGCAGAAGACCCCACCGGGTACCACTCATCTCCACTACAAATAGGAAAAAGAGGCTACAATTTGCACGAGCTCACCAAAATTGGACAGTTGAAGACTGGAAAAATGTTGCCTGGTCTGATGAGTCTCGATTTCTGTTGAGACATTCAGATGGTAGAGTCAGAATTTGGCGTAAACAGAATGAGAACATGGATCCATCATGCCTTGTTACCACTGTGCAGGCTGGTGGTGGTGGTGTAATGGTGTGGGGGATGTTTTCTTGGCACACTTTAGGCCCCTTAGTGCCAATTGGGCATCGTTTAAATGCCACGGCCTACCTGAGCATTGTTTCTGACCATGTCCATCCCTTTATGACCACCATGTACCCATCCTCTGATGGCTACTTCCAGCAGGATAATGCACCATGTCACAAAGCTCGAATCATTTCAAATTGGTTTCTTGAACATGACAATGAGTTCACTGTACTAAAATGGCCCCCACAGTCACCAGATCTCAACCCAATAGAGCATCTTTGGGATGTGGTGGAACGGGAGCTTCGTGCCCTGGATGTGCATCCCACAAATCTCCATCAACTGCAAGATGCTATCCTATCAATATGGGCCAACATTTCTAAAGAATGCTTTCAGCACCTTGTTGAATCAATGCCACGTAGAATTAAGGCAGTTTTGAAGGCGAAAGGGGGTCAAACACAGTATTAGTATGGTGTTCCTAATAATCCTTTAGGTGAGTGTATATTCTAAACATATCCCACATTGCAAATCTATACGTTTATTTATCATATGCAAATCTATATATATTTTTAAATATAGATTTGAATAGAATAATTGATACTTTTTACTTAAAACCAAAATAAATAAAAGCTAAATTAATAATTAGTAAAATAATAGTTTTTTGCTCTCTCAGATTCCAGATTTTCAAATAGTTGTATCTCGGCCAAATATTGTGCTATCCTAACAAACCATACATCAATGGAAAGTTTATTTATTCACCCTTATGACTTGTGGTCCAGGGTCACATATATGCACACACATTTATGCATTTTAAATTCTTTTTTCATAAAATTTACAAACAAGCATTTAGATTCATACCACTAGCAATAGCAGGGCTGCTAACACCCCCTGTAGTAACTGCAGCTTTAATTTTCTCGTCATGCTATGTATTTTTCCCACATGTGGTGTGAGAAAGAAACCTCAGCAAAGGAACGGTTTGCTCAGCCTAATCTGTAATCATCTGTGTATTTACTCAGCTATATTAATATAGTTGTGTGTTTATTAAAATAACACTGTTATACAGTATGTTGTGGGAGGCAGTGAAGTTTCTCTGTTCAGGGAGTATTGTGAAAGGACCAGTGTTTGTGAGTGTGTGAGATGGAGAGTTTGTGTGTGTGTTTGTGTGTGTCCTTGAAGGACAAGGATCAGCCATAATTAGTGCAGCTACACACTGTCCTACAGCTGAGAACATGAGGGTCAGCACAGAGCGCAGTCACATAAAAACTATCTGTCTGTGATAAAAATGCATCCCAAAGGACCCAGTCAGTGCCACCTATGCCTCTGATTTATCTGTACATAGTTATCCTTTATCCCTGCGTTGTCTGTTTGTGGTTATACATTCACAGATTTGAGCTGTTGGAAGTATTGAACTTTGATTCAGTGAGGAGGAGAATGAGCGTAATTGTAAGATCAAGCTCAGGTATGATGAAAACACACACACACACGTACAATCACATTACATAAATGTATTTTTTATTTATAACTACTCTTTTATACCACTTTTTACATATGTGGATGCTCACAAAAGGGTGTTTTTGTCAGATTTAGCTCACTTCTGGGTACAAATTTGTCCCCAAAATTAAGTAGGTACACACACACACACACACACACACACACACACAGACACACACACATTTACTTACAATGTTTATATAGCTAATTATAATTATTATATATTGTTATATATGCCTTTTTCTAATATAAAAAAATATGTCAGTTTAAAATGTTAATGTTAGTGTGATTTAAATAATGCAGTTAATCATGCCTCCTGACTAGTAATCTAATGGCTAACATACTTTTATATTGCATTTTTAGAGATTGGCAGCCCTAATTATTCACTTTATGAATGATTTTCCCATCTGAGTACATCCCCAAAGGGATTTAGCTAATGTAATTTTGTCCTCAAATCATTGCTGAGTAAACACACACGCACGCACACTCATTCTGGAACTGCAAGTGACTGTTACACATTCCAGTGAAAGTGTCTGAGTCACCATGTGTGCCCAAATTAAGGGGCCAGTTAATGCAAGTGGGTCAATGTGCTACTAGCATACAAACGAGAGCTGTATGATTCCTGAATACATTCAGTCACAAACAATTGACCTGATAACTACTCTTCTAATTAAAAAAAATATATATAAATATATATAAAAAATGATATATATTCTTGAATACATTGAGAACCTGACAGCATAACTAATATGCTAATTCAAAAAAATTAAATGTTCGTGACCAATTTTACTATCATATTGTGATGTATGATAGTGTTTCAGAGAGAAAATTATTTCATGTTGACCTTAAGCATGAATTACATCTTTTTTTTTGTTGATAAAATTATGAATTAAAGGGATAGTTCACTCAAAAATGAAAATTCTCTTATCATTTACTTTTCTTCATGCCATCCCCGATGTAAATGACTTTCTTTCTTCAGATAAACACAAACAAAGATTTTTGGAAAATAATCCATCTCTGTGAGTCCATATAATGCCATTGAATGGGTGTCGCTCGGCTGACGCTTGAAAAACCACATAAAGTACATGAATCAATGTCTTCTGAAGCTAAACATGGAAACGTGGCAGTGGCTCAGTGGTTCATGTGGGTTGTCTACAAACCGGAAGGTTGGTGGTTCTTTCCCCGGTTCCACCTGACCAAGTGTCGAGGTGTCCGTGAGCAAGACACCTAACCCCAGCTGCTCCCGACGAGCTGGATGGCGCCTTGCATGGCTGACACCGCCGTCGGTGTATGAATGAATGGGTGAATGTGAGGCAATATGTAAAGCGCTTTGGTGGCCATGGGTCTGTTGAAAGTTCATTTATCATTTACCATTAAATGATAGGTTTAAGAAAAATACTAATATATTACACTCTTTTAACTATAAACTATCGCTTCCAGCCAACTGTCCTATGTGCGTTCACAAGTTCAACTTGACATAAATGTAAGTTAGTTGTGACGTTCATGCAAGAAGTAACGTGGAAGCACAGAGGACCGTCACTTCTCGCGCTAACTTCACAACGCACTTATGTCACGTGTCACAACATGCCTCTCATGATCGCTCGTATCACAGTAGAGCTGAAGCAATGATTTTATAGATTAAAAAGTTTTATTTTATTAGTATTAGTATTTAAAAGTATTAGTATTTTTCCCCACTCACCTATCATTTAGCTTTAGAAGACATTGATCCATCCACTGGGGTCGATCACGGACGCTTTTGTGTGGTTTTTCAAGCGTCAACCGAGCGGCACCTTTTCTATGGCATTTTATGGATTCACAGAAATTGATTATTTTCCTAAAAATCTTTGTTTGTGTTTTTCTGAAGAAAAAGAACAAAAAGAAAGTCATATACATCAGGGATGGCATGAGGGTGAGTAAATGATGAGATGAGATGAGAGAATATTCATTTTGGGGGGAACTATCCCTTTAAATACCTATTATGGATTTATTGAAAGCATGCAATACTGGTGGTTATACAGTTTCTTCTTTATAGTTGTTATAGTTGTATGTGTTCATAATTGTTTGTTTGTTCTAGGAGAGTACTACTTGTTCTGTAAAGGTGCAGATTCCGCTATTTTCCCACGGGTGGTTTCTGGGAAGGTGGAGCAGGTCAGAGCGCGAGTGGAGCACAACGCTGTGGTGAGCAGAAATCGGAAACATCTTTATCTTCTTTCTTATTTTAGCAGAGCTATTAATAGGCCACAAAAGCTCCTTTCTAGATCTTGATGTAAAAAAAGCTTCTCTCAGATGTGTTGGCTTGTGAAACTTGTGTTGTTAAAGAGAGCTGAAAGAGAAAAGTACCTATAAGCATCACTGAAAATGAGAAAGAATCTTTCTATTTATGTATTTTCACACTGCAGCCCTGTTCTCATTAGCTTTCCTAATAGGGATGAGTGTTATAAACAACTGATATTAGTTTAATATCTCTATGTACCGGTAGCATCCGAAGTCAATTGCACTTTTTGCTGTTTATAATCTTTATAATATAATTATCTTAAACATGTCAAATATATGAAATTGTTTAAAGACAAATGATATAATTATGGTCCCAGACATAAGGAATGGATCTAATGTCATAGACTGACACAGCTCTATGTTATTTCATTGTTTTACTCACAGATCTGTGTCGGGAATTACATCACTTTAGAAAGGGTTTGGTTGTACTGGCATCCATGCTGATTCATGACTTTGGTAGCCGTAGTGAAAAGGTTTCTGTAGAGGCAGACAAATCAGAATCTTTGTTCTAATGGCAGTGTGAAGGAGCTCAAAAGGACAGTTCTATCAATAGTTTTATTAACAGTCATAATGGGAACCTTTCAACTAGAGCATTTTATCATTCCATAATCTATATTTTAAAGGGTTTGTTCACCAACAAATGAAAATAGTCATCATCATCATGTAGTTTTAAACCTGTATAGGGCTTTTCACACTTGAAATAGTCAATCCTGGGTTATTCTAAACCCTGGGTAAACAGAATCCTGAGTTATCCTGAGTTATCTTCACGTTTCACACTGCTCATACTTTACCAGGGGTTAACAATTAATCCTGGCTATTCATAAAATGACGTTTCACATTGTACAGTCCTAAACCGTGGGTTAACGTCCTTATTTGCGGTGTCAGTGTCATTGATTGGACCAACGCAGTGCGCAACCTGTTTATATAAAAGCTCTAGCATTGCGCATCCTCATATTATACATTGCCGATCTTACTATCAAGTTTGTCATGAATGGAATTTTTGGACTATAAAGGTAAGAATTAAACATCTTCACTTCAGTTGATGCGCTTTTCTTCGTCATTTGACATTTTTCCTCATGAAATGCTGAAACAACTGTTTATACAACATGCACATTCTAACACCGCATAGTTTCACAATGTACATGTTTGGCACCGCAATGCAGGGTTAACGCCGCAAAAGTGCTCCAGAGCAGTGTTTGATAACCCCGGGTTAAAAGCGTTGCTAACCCCACTTCTAAATTACAAGTGTGAAATGTTTAAACTGGGTTTAGAACGACAATAACCCGGGGTTAAGTCCAGTGTGAAAAGCTCTTATGACTTTCTTTCTTACATGGAACACAAAATTAGTTATTTTTCAGAATGTTCACGCTGCTCTTTTGCATACAACAAAAGCAAGTCAAGTTTAAAAAAAGACACAAAAAAACCCCCATAAAAAGTCATATTTGACTTTGACTATTGCACATATGTCATATGAGCTATTTTTGTTTGGCTTTTTTGGCCTTTTTGGAGCTCTACAGCTTGTGGTCAACACATGATTGATTCTATGGAAAAGACCAGCGTGATCACTCTGCAAAATATCTGTTGTTGTACCACAGAAGAAAGAAAGTCACAGGTTTGGAAAAATACAAGGGTGAATACAATAAATAATGTCAACGTTTAATTTCTCTTAGCATTGGTATTGTTCTTTCCTTTTATATTATGTTTATTCTGAGCTAAACCTATATTTAGTTATATCTGAGATTAATGCTGTTTTAGGACAAAGAATGAATTCTGGTGTTGAATTTTGGCTCTTTTTGTAAATGAATGGACCTGGCAGGCTAAGCTGACAACTTGTTTCAAATCTTTCCCTTGTAGGAGGGTTTACGGACTCTTTGTGTGGCTTATAAGAAGCTGACTCATGAGGAGTATGAGAAAACGTGCCGTCTCCTCAACAGCGCTAAACTAGCTCTGCAGGAGCGTGACAGGAAACTGGCTGAAGCTTATGATGTCATCGAAAAGGATTTCATCCTGCTGGGAGCCACGGCTGTGGAAGATAGGTGAATCACTGCCTCCTAAGTTTGATTGACTTGTTTAAAAATTCTTGTACTGAAGTGAATCAAACTTTCAATTTCAAAGTTCACAAATTAACAGAAGCTGACTGACTGGAATCCAAACCATTTCATATTCAGTATTACCTTGACAAATCCAGCAAATACAAATAACCCCTCTACTAAGATACAGTGGGATCCAAAAGTCCACCAGTGGAACTGGTTTTATTTTGCATTTTTGTAATTTAAAAGATGAACATGTTTTTAACAAATTATCACATGTACATAATAATTTGACTTTATTGTTCTCCAGCATAATTTGAGAAAAATCAAAAGAGCATTGTCTGCTTTAGTGCTTTTATTTAAAATAAGGATGTACTAAAAATAAACAAACAACGTACATAATATTCAAAATGCTCTCATTATGAGCAGAAAACAAAGTTAACTAATATTAATTGTCTTTCCTTGCCATCTAAAAATATTAAGATTTTTTTTAATTAAAATATCTAAAAACCACTAGAACAATGTTACAATGTTTTGTTGACTTGTGTACTTACATTATCCCAAACATTTCCAACAGTTTTTAAATACAGAGAAATCAGCAATTTTCACCAGGACACGGACCATGTCCGTGCGTCGCCTGTCAGTGACGTCATATCCGCGTTTCCCTCAATTTTCAGTTTTACTTTCATAGAAACCATGGAAACACCAAAGACACTTTAATGAGTGAGCAACTGTTTGGATACATTTATCAACAATTGTTGTATATCTCAATCATTGTTATATAGCTCAACACAGTTAGTCTTATTGTTTGAATCACTTGTTTTCTTGATTTACCATGAGTACCATGTTTTTACCATGCCTCAGAGACAATTTTGTCAAGTGGCTAACGTAGCATAATCAGCCTTTTTCCATCATAAAATATATTTTAAAATGAATTGCATGTCATTTAGCAACACAAGTCATCCAGTTTTTATGAAAATAATATTCTAATATAGATCTAGATTACTGCAAAGTCTCTCATACCAGCCACCGAGCGAACGCAAAGAGTAACGTTATAACAACTTTCAACACACTCAAATGTATTTAGTATGATTCTTTTCATTTTAACCATGTAAAACAGCGCTGCATTACCCTACATATGCAACTAAAAGCATACGCACATACACGTACGCTTGTTCAAATTTAATACATTAGCTCTTCCATGAACATGATTTCTGACCGAGTCCATTGGATTCCTTTCCATCACCTGTGGAGGTGAAGACGACAACTCCCATGAATCCACGCTCATCAAGCTACGCCTTTGTTTTGAATAAGCGACCTCTAGCGGCGAAAAATACATAGTGTGCCTTTAATGTGGCGCGTTACGTCTTTAGCAGGATATTAGAAGATATAGCGCTGAACGATCATTACCATAAACGACCCTGAGCGCTTGTGGTGTGTACAGCTCCGTTGTTTTGATGCACTGCTCACTTTAAACTGTAGAAACTGTAAAATGGTGCTACAGTTGTCATTTTGTCTCGTGGTCCGGTTGAAACCAAGCCGGGGTTCGGAACCAGACTGCAGTCCACTATTTGAGGATGCCTGCACTACACCATCAAAAAATCTATAGTGTCAGGATATATGGAGCCATGACGTCCGATGCATTTCTGAGCAAGTCCGATATTGATTTCCAATGTACATGTTGCCAAGTAAAAACATCAGCATTTTAATAATAGTCTCATGTTATGTTTTCAATAAAGTGCGTCATGCATTTGCCTAAGTAAACAAGGTACGTTGTACTTTTTCCTGAAATGAAATTGAGCATAGATGTGCATTAGCAGTATTAGATTTTTACTGGCTGAATGCCAAGGTTCCGATTGGCCCAACAACTGGATGGAAGAGTTACAGGTCCAGCGTCCAATTGAAAAGCACGTGAGCACCCGCGGCCCTGACAGAACCAGTGCGAGTTAACGTTAATTGCACAGGCAATCAATAGAGTCCATCCATTAGGCTCCAGTGTCCTGATAATGAGCAGCTAACGTAATTAGACCCCCTCTTGAATCAATCGGGGGCCGGCAGACGCGGTTCTGATGAACCACTGTTTTGGCTTATGCACTTATGGAGGCCGTCCAACCCAACGTTATAAATAAACACATCAATCCATGTCGACCCCCTTAATGAATATGACAGAGCAAACAAATAGTGATTACTGGACGGGAAATTATTTTGTCAGGCTGTGTTAATTAGATGCTATCAGTGCCCTGTAGGCACCAGCCTGTTTGTGTCTTCAAGAGGGCACTCAAGATCATGTGTTATAGTCAAAAAAATAGGGAGTTAATCTGATAAATCATCGTTTGACTGTTTGTAACAGGTTTGAGGGAAAAAAGCTAGAAACATTCTTACTCAACATTAAACGGCAAATCATTTTTCTTCCATAAAGGTGTGGTCACAGTAGTGAAATTTCTTTTGGCGAAATTTCACAGGCAAAAAAATTCCATTGTGTAGCGATGTATGAAGCGCAACACAGAAGTCACCTTCAAGTCGCTTTCTGTTGTTCAATGCAATGGATTAATGTGATCAACTTGAAGGAAATCTTTCGCCCTCATGCGAAATTCGCATTTGCGGGATGTATTTGAGATTGAAACAGGATATTCAACAAGAAAAAAAAAAGAAGGACAGGACTTTTTATCTATTGGGAATTGGATTCCATAGAGAAAAGTGGGTGTTCTATACCAGAATAGAGCCTGACTTGAATGTAAGACTGCAGTGGATTGTAGAAGGGATATAATTAATGTCACATAAGTGTTAACCAGCATTAAATTACTGTTAAATTAGTGTTAAACCATTGCCAAGATTTTAGAAAGGCTGCATTAGCTAACAGTAGCCTAAAACAATGCCTTAAATGGCTATTTGGCCATTGGTTTACATTATTTTCCATGCCCACTTGACCTAGGTGACATAATTTTAAAAAAAGGAGGTGGAGCATGTTATTATGAAGACAAATGTTTGTTTGTTTTTCACTATAAAGTATCATGCTCAATAATTCTGCTTTCACACTTCCAGCGACTTTGGTATTGTAATGTTTATGAGTGACATTTACAGATGTTATTCCATGTTGTAGACACCGAATTATTTTGGGACATTTCATTCAACATTTTGGAGGGAAATTACTAAATATAAATGGAATCAGTATGCAAAATGCTTAATATTAAAGATGAACAAGAAACAGCCAGTGCTTTTAGCCATCGTGGCTATTTATCTGCAGCGAAAGCGCAAGTGCCAATCTATCTACTGTAGGTTCACCATTCAGGCTCAGAATCAGATCAACATTTCTGTCTGGAAATTTATTCCTAACAATATCCCTAGCCCTAAACCTAACCCTACCGATAACTTCTCCCTAAAATCAGAGGGCAATGATAGGTGAATAACACTGATGTAGAAGCACCTAACCCTGGTTGTAAACTAAACTTGATATAAACTGTATACTTGTCCCTCGGATCTGTTTGGTTGATTGGAATGTAAGGATGTTGATCCAGGAACACTTGGTGAAATCACGTTCACCATATGTACACAAAGACATATCACAAATTATTGGAAAGTTGCTGACCGCTAAAATAACTTATCCTCCATTACTCATATTGGTTGTCGGCACAGAAAGTTGCTCTTCATTTGCATAAAGTTAAATATATCTCAACTTTGTCGCGTTGCTGGACATGCCTACATCCTGTCGCCAACGGTCACTATTGATTGTGTGGCCGGAAATTGCCAGCTCTCTATTGAAATGAATGGGATCATGTCGTAGTGTGAACGCAGCATTTTTAAAAAAAGAAATTAATACTTTTATTCAGCAAGGACCCATTTAATTGATCAAAAATGACAAAATTAAAAATGCTATTAGTTTGAACTTTCTGTTCATCAAAGAATCCTGAAAAATGTATCATGGTTTCCACAAAAATATTAAGCAGCACAACTGATGCGGTCTAGGTGAGCATAAGAGACTTCTTTCAGAAACATTTATGTTAACTTTAAGCCAAGGTTTTATAATCTTAGAATGTTATGAAGTCAAATAGAATGTTGGGGAAGTAAGAAGGAATGTTATGACTTAATTAGAATGTTGGAATTTGTTTAACTTCAATAGAATGTTGTTGAGGGAAATGCAATTCGTGTTATTAGAATGTTTAATAAGGAGTGTAATAGAATGTCTTGTCGTTTCTTCCCGGGAGTCTTTGTGAGAATGTCACTTCCTGCATGGCTGGGCTGTGAGTGAGGTGCAGTGGGGGGTGGAGTCTTAATTATCTGGCAGCAGTGTGGCACTGTGAATCCTGACTGCTGGGCTGCTTAATTACTGAGTGAAGTGGGCTGAGACATCACACTGCCGTATAAGACCTCCCCGCCACCGAGCCATGCAGGGCACTGTCCATTAACTTTCACTCCAGCACTGCGCAAAGAATAAAGCACATAGGATTGCTACATACTGTGCCAAATTTTGCTGCTACTATACAGTTGAGACAATTGCATAATTGTCACTTCGGATATTTTATGTAGTACTTTGGATGCTATTTACGTCAAAAGGTGACAGGTTCACTAGATTTGTTTTTAAAGAGTGAACTTATTTGAAATTGACCCTTTATTAAGCTTTTAAGTTTTTACATTAAGTTTACAGAATTTGGGGCCTATTTTAACGATCTGAGCGCATGGTGCAGGTGCACTTAGGGCATGTCCGAAACCAAGGGCGGAAAAAACGGTCGGCGTGCCAGGCGCATGGTCCAAAAGGGTTGTACCTAGTCTCTTAATGAGTCATGGGTGTGTTTTGGCCCATACCCTTTAAAAGCCAGTTGCGCTTGCACCATGGCGGAATTTGAGAGCGAAAAAACGGAATGCTTCTCCAGAGAGGAATCCTTTTATTTTTAATATTTAAAAATGTTTGTGTGCTGCTGCGCATCCCTGTGTGTGTGATAAGGAGAGTGTACCTGCGTTGTGCACCTGCCTATAGGCACATATTACTAACGCACCCTTTAAATAACACAAAAAATACTGACTTTAGACCAGGTTTTTGTTGGTCAGTGGCGCAGTCGTTTTCAGTTACCTCAAAATAGCAACGCACCAACAATGCGCCCGTACACACCTCGTTTTCAGACCAGCGCACTCATGGGCGATCAGATGGGTGCGAGTGCATTTGCTATTTAAACAACGTGGTTCTGGATGTGAAAATGATAACTGCTTCGGGCTGAAACTAGCAAAAAACACTTGCGTCGCGCCTGGCGTCGCATTGTGCCGGGTGTATGATAGGACCCTTTGTCTGATTAAACTAAATTGAAGATTTTATTCTAGAGTGGATTTTATGAGTATTATTCTAATGTGAGCTTGACTTAATAGTGACATTGAACGATTTTATCTGCTGGTTGTTTTCACACTACATTTCAAACGTTTAGGATCAGTAATATTTTATTCATGTTTTTGAAAGAAGTCTCTTCGAGTTTATTTACATGACGCCGTTTTCAACTGAAAACTGAAAACTTTTTATATGTTTTGGCCATTCATTTACAATTTAAAATGTTTAAGGGGCCTGAAAATGCAAGGTTTTGAAAACGATGCCTTTACTGTCTTCATGTAAACAACAAAAACTTGAATTTGTGAAAACGATGACGTCATGCACATGTGTATTACATGTTCACGCGTGCATATTATGATGGGGTATTTCTTGACAAAGTGACCACCAAATACTGGCCTGGCATGCATAATACAGCCTGATTTTAGTACAACGTTGTCGTGTAAACATACCCTTATGCTCACCAAGGCTGCATTTACTTAACCAAAAATACAGTAAAAACTGTAAATATTGTGAAGTAATATTGTTAAAATGACTGTTTTCTATTTTAAAATGTAATTTATTCCTCTGATGTCAAAGCTGAATTTTCAGAATCATCACTTCAGTCTTCAGTGTCACATGATCCTCCAGAAATCATTCTAATATGGTGATTTGCAGCTCAAGAATCATTTCTTATTTTTATCAATGTTAAAAATGGTTGTGATGGTTAATATTTTTGTGGAAACATTGATGCATTCATTCTAGGATTCTTTGAAGAATAGAAAGAACAAAAGAACAGTGTTTATTTGAAATATTGTTTGTAACCATTTAAAAGTATATTTGTGTAATATTTTGTTTTAATCAATTTAATGCATCCTTGTTAAATAAAAGTATTAATTTCTTTCAAAAACAAAACAGTACAAACTTTTGAACGGTAGTGTAAATCATTAAATTACACAGGAGCCTGATTAAAAACTGATTGCAAACTGTAGAATTCTGTCTGTAAAATTCATGACTTCGATAGCCTTACATTAGAAAGGAAACACGGTGGATGTCAACAGTTGCTAGGGTCAGATCGGTCATTAGCATGTTTAAGGCAGAGCTAGGGAAGGTTTGTTTAAATACTTGCAACTTACTCATTATACCTGCATTGTGTTAATCATGTACATGAAATGCTTAATTTCTTGGATGTAATTTTATGTTTCAGGCTGCAGGATAAAGCGGCTGACACCATCGAGTCCCTGCACAAGGCTGGCATGAAGGTTTGGGTCCTTACAGGGGACAAAATGGAAACGGCAGCAGCCACATGCTATGCTAGCAAGTTGTTCCATCGCAATACACAGATCCTGGAATTGACAACCAAGCGGACAGAAGAGCAGAGTCTCCATGACGTTCTGTTCGATCTGAGCAGGACTGTCCTGAGACAGCATGGCAGCATGACAAGGGACACTTTTTCAGGGTGGGTACAGTGGAATATGTGTACATGCGCTCACATACACACGGGCGCTCACACACACAGACACATTCACACATATGTGTCCGTCCCCACAGGCTCTCAGGTGATTACCAAGACTATGGTCTGATAATCGATGGTGCAACACTGTCAGCTGTACTGAAGCCAACACAGGAAGGAAACAGCAGTGGAGGGAACTACAAGGAAATTTTCCTGGAAATCTGCAGGAACTGCAGTGCTGTTCTCTGCTGCCGCATGGCACCCTTACAGAAAGCACAGGTAATGCAGCACTTCAGTCACTAAGAGTATACACTACTGTTCAAATGTTTTAGGCAAGTCTCAAAGCTGCATTTAATTGATCAAAAATACAGCAAAAACACTAATATTGTGAAATATAATTAATATTTAAAATAACTATATTTTCAATTTTAATACATTTTAAAATTTAATTTATTCCTGTGATGCAAAGCTGAATTTTTAGCATCATTACTCCAGTTTTCAGTGTCCCATGATCCTTCAGAAATCATCCTTCAGAAATCTAATATGATGATCAGTCTGCTCAAGAAACACTTCTTCGTCTTATCAATTTTGAAAACAGTTGATTATATTTTAGTGGAAACTGGGATATGGGATTCTTTGATGAATAGAAAGTTCAGCATGTATTTGAAATGGAAATCTTTTGTAACATTATAAATGTCTTTACTGCCACTTTTGATCAATTTAATGCGTGCTTGCTGAAAAAAAGTATTCATTTCTTTAAAAGAAAGCAAAATCTTACTGACCCTATGTTTAAATGGTAGTGTAGATATCAGATCATTTTATAACAATTTCCTGTCACACAGTATCATTTTGGTAAAGGATCACAGGAAACTCTTTATGACTTTTTTAATGTTTGTCATTGTTTTTCTATCTCAAAACGTACTAATATTAATGTAATCGTTGTAATACATATTTTTATGTCTTTCTGTTGTAAGAGTATATTCATGAGCAGTACAACAGTTCAATAAAAGTTAATATTAAATAACTTACATTTTAGACACAATACATATTGGCAGTTACTTTATCTATTTTTGGTTTGCTGACGAAAACAGCTCCATGCAAAGAATTAACGTTTCCAAGCAACAAACAGTAGTGCTGTTCCTTAAAAGGATAGTTCACCCAAAAATGAAAATTCTGTCATCATTTACTCACCCTCAAGTTGTTCCAAACCTGTATGAATTTCTTTCTTCTGCTGAACACAAAGGAAGATATTTGGAAGAATGTTTGTAACCAAGCAGATCTCGGCAGCCATTGACTATCATAATATTTTTTTCCCCACTATGAAAATCAATGGCTGCCGAGATCTGCTTGTTACAAACATTCTTCCAAATATCTTCCTTTGTGTTCAGCAGAAGAAAGAAATGTATACAGGTTTGGAACAACTTGAGGATGAGTAAATGATGATTTTCATTTTTGGGTGAACTATCCCTTTAATGAATCCGTGTTTTTGAATGAATCGGTTTAGCGAATTATTCAGTGACTCTTTCAGGAGTTATAAACTCTGGCCCTTGAGATCCACTTTCCAGAGTTTCCTTCAACCCTGATTAAACTCACCTACCTGCAACTTTCTAGTAACCCTGAAGACCTTGATTAGCTTGTTCAGGTGTGTTTGATTAGGGTTGGAGCTGAACTCAAGGGCCAGAGTTGAGGACCCTTGACTTATTTAATCCTGAATGAATCATTGATTTTGAATAAATCGATTGAGTGAATAACTCAGTGACTAACTCATAAAGACAGTTTCATTAAAACATTATTTAGTTTGTTTAATAAGCCATTTTCCTTATGGGTTCTAGTGACTGGGTGATTTTAAGGTCTTAGTATCTATTTGGGGACATTTGGTTCTCACAATGATGATAAAACCTGACCCACACGCACACGCACACGCACACACACACACACACACAGCCACCTGCCAGAGAAAGGTTGTCCTTGTTCCCTTATTGTAATCTCTCAGTCTGTGAGTTACACGATGCAATCAAAAGAGACTCGGGTCTATTTCTCTTTCTAATTTATTGCACGCTAAACCTGTCAGTCACTCTCTGGGGCTGCTGGGAAAACCAGAGACTGTAAAGTCAAGAAGTGAGAGAACTCACAGTATTACAAGACAATGACTGACCTCAAGCACACAATAAAATCCTGTGTAATTCATGTGTACTAAAAGCCAAACTGATATTTTATTCGCTTCATATGAGTGAATATGTCATTATCATGTAGCCTCAGCCAAAAACCCTGAATAATCTAACCTCTCATTTGACCTGTGGAAATAAAACTGTTCTTTCAGATTGTTAAAATGATAAAATCATCAAAAGAACACCCCATTACGCTGGCCATCGGGGACGGAGCCAATGATGTCAGCATGATTCTGGAAGCTCACGTGGGCATAGGTGATTTCATGCTTTCATACAAAATCAAATTGTTTTTAGATATTATTATATTATTATATTATTATTATTCTCCAGTCTTCTCTGATAGACTTCTGTTCAACAGCTATGTCAACAGTATGTTACATGCCTATTGACTGGTTATTCTGCCTCTAGGGATCATGGGTAAAGAGGGGCGTCAGGCGGCCCGTAACAGCGACTATGCAATTACCAAGTTCAAACACCTGAAGAAGATGCTGCTGGTTCACGGGCACTACTACTACATCAGAATCGCTGAGCTGGTCCAGTACTTCTTCTACAAGGTGAACCCAAACAAACAAAATGTGTAGATGCACAAAATAAAAAAGCAAGATGATCCCAAGCAAAATAGCTGATCACTAGCTGTCACAACGCAACACAAACCACGTTGCCTGCAGTTGAAAGCACAGAAAAAAAGTTGCTTAATGTGTGTGGATGCTACTTTTTTCCCAGGAGTTCTGAATAACCCACTAAACAATTTTGTGTAAAATGCAACTCATTGCAGCACTATTTATAGCAAACAGAATTCACACACACAAACACCCTAAAGTGTTTAGTTCATCAGGTACTAAGGGTTTGTTTTCTCTCCACAGAATGTGTGCTTCATCTTCCCTCAGTTTCTCTATCAGTTCTTCTGTGGCTTCTCTCAGCAGGTAAACACATATCTCAAAAGTCTATCACTGTTAGAATACATTTAAAATAGAACATTCTGTCTCTATATATATAGTTTCTTTAAATATGCACCTTTAGAAAATTAACTTTTCGTTCTGTAATGGAAATGGTGGTGGGAATGACATTTTAAACATTTATGGAAATAAAATTTCAGAATCTTTAGTTATGCTTAGGGTTTTTGCTTCTTAGAATTAAATAATATTTTCACACTTTTTTATAATTTGACAACATATTTACTGCTATTTTTTTAATTCTTCAAATTATTAATTAGTACTTTTATTCAGCAAGGATACAATAATTTGATCAAAAGTTACAGTTAAGACTTTTATAACGTTATAAAAGATTACGATTTTCAAATAAATGCTGTTCTCTTTAACTTGAGCACCAAATCATCATATTATTTCTGAAAGATCATGTGACACTGAAGACTGGAGTAATGATGCTGAAAATTCAGTTACCATTACAGGAATAAATTACATTTTAAAATATATTCAAATAGAAAACCGTTAATTGTTGCAATATTTTACAATATTACTGTTTTTACTGTGTTTTAGGTCAAATACATAGAGCCTTGGTAAACATAAACATAAGAGACTTTTAAAAACATTACAAAATCTTACTGACCCCAAACTTATGAATAGAAGTGTAATTACAAGAGTAAAAAAATAGAATCATAAAATAATGTAGCAAAAATAAATGATGGAAGCATGGAAAAAAATTAATGACCCTGATATAACAAAAAGAGAAAAGTATCAATCTGTTAGTAAATCAACATCTGCAACATGAAAGTGCACATAGTTAAAAGAAAAACAAATTTGTCTTTTGCACTTACACTGTTGATTTACAGTAACATTTTTTTTTGCATCTGCAGCCACTGTATGACACGGCATATCTGACCCTGTACAATATCAGCTTCACCTCGTTACCCATCCTCCTCTACAGTCTGATGGAGCAGCACATCAACATGGACATCCTCAAACGGGACCCCTCTCTATACAGGTGAGGACTGTTCTGGTTGCACCAACAACCCCCATTACCCACTCCTGTGGTCAGAATGTCAGGCAGTAATTATAATTTAAACTTTAAAGCTTAGGCCTAAACAATAAGAAGAATCATAAAATAATAGTTCACCCAAAAACAAGAAGTATGTGGTTAATTTTTAGGTTTTTTTTAGTCTGATATATGGATGATACAGTATGTGACGTGATACATCTCATCACGTGTACGGGAAGGTATTTTGGAGCAGCACATTCACTATCTTCTATTTCTGGTTCCCTCTTTGAGCCCTACTGATAAATCCCTGTCTACATGCAAGCTATTTATTACCAACCTTGGCCTCCTTTTTGCATGAGTGTTGGCTTGCTGAGACTCATAACACACATTGTTTCTTATCCTGACATTTGCTGTCACACCTTTTTTTCCCAGAGACAAACTTGCACTATTGAAATAGTTATGTGATGGAGTGTGTTTACCGGATTAACTTTTATCATTTTATTATTATTATTGTTATTATTATTATTGCTATATGATTTTAAGTTATTTGAAAGCCTGGGTCTGGGACAAGAGTAAAAAATACAGTACAAATAAAATATATACATGGTAAAAAGCATTTGAAATATTATGAAAAATTAATGATGGTAGTATGGGACTTTTTTATTATTATTTATATTTATTATTATTATTATTATTATTATCATTATTATGACGGCTGACCTAATTGGACCAGTAGTTCATAATGTATTTTTAGAAATATATTTAATATGGCAAAATATATTTAGAATCATAAACATCTAGTTTTGTTAATGTTACCATAGATATTTAATCAGCATAAAAAAACGTGTACATGATTAAATAATGCAAGTTATAGTGACGGCACAGCACTGGTCCATTCAGATGGTTTAACTATTAAATATACTGATGCAATTTAAATTAAAATAATCAATCTTTTTGAAAACGTTTATTTTCCTTGCATCATTTTTGTATCTAATGAACCACCTGGTGTAGCCCAATCTCACTCTCTATATCTTCCTCTTTGATCAAATGTTTTTCCTGATTGTAAGCCTCCAGGTATTCTCACTTAATCACATGAACACACTGCCACCAAATACAAGTCTGCAATAATTGGACAGTTCAATCAGCCTTTGGCAAACATTTTTGCATAGACGCTTGCACTGAACTCAATTTACACACAGCACTGGGCAAAAATACTGTTAGAAATGCTCTACTATCAACGAATGTCCTGACACTGCAATATTTTTCCTCTTATTCCTCTGCATTGCTTATTCAGTATATACATTATACACAGTGCAGCACTTGTAGCTATCAAGGACATTTTCATTGGAAAAAGCGGATCTAATAGTTATATATATTTTTTTTTAAATAAGAATGAACACACGCAGCAGAGGTCATTTTTGTTTTTTCTGACCACAATTGCACTTTCATTTGAAATGTTCCATCCAATCTCAAGTATGGTTGGAGACTAAATTAATGTTTCATTGAGTGCTCACAAATAACCATAATTATGATCTTGCAATGAAATGTTAGATTGCTCAATTGCTCTTCATTTTGGTATCAATTGCTCTTCATTTAGTATAAATTTCTTATATATACAAATGAGACTATTGTGGACATACAGTATAAAATGAACAGATAGCGTTGTTCAGATCATTTGATCTTGGAGTTGGGGGTTCAGATATTTGACTTTAATATCTTAGAAGAGTTTGAGACATTAGCTATGTTTCCATCCACCTATTTTTATGTGCATTTTGGGACATTGCATAAAAAAAAACGCTGGATGAAAACGCTAAGATGTCCATAAATTCTAAAAATGCACATAAAACTTCTGCGCTCAATTGAGGTGGATACATTTTATCCGATAAGAAGACAGGCAGGTAAACTACGATGGAAACACATTTACTGAATAAATCCCTCAATGCGCAACAAAAAAACTCACATGACTTTGACTCAACAGTGGATGTGATTGGATAACTGGACTAACCAGCGGATCAGTTTTATTGTATTTCAAATGTTGGTTTGATCCTTCTGAAATGCCTGAGCCAAAGTCTGTCATCAGAATGATTTAGTATAATGACCTCCCAGAAGTGTCTCACATGATTGTTTTCCCAAACGCCAGGCATCTGAACGCAAAATAACATGACAGCGTTTATTGCGTTTTGTCTGCGCGCTCTGAGACGCATGTTATTTATGATGTAGAAAAAAAGAGCCACAGTGCAGCAACTTCTATTTTTATTACTGATGTTTTGCTGCAATTTCCCAGGAAGAACGCATGGAGTGGAAACACTGCTTTATTCGCAAATGTTTTATGCGATATTCCAATTTTGCGCACAAGTTAAATTCGCAACTTTGAATAGAAATGTAGCTATTGTTGAGTTCTCTTCTGATACTCTAAAGGAGACACATGTGAGATGATCAGAAGCAGAGACTTCAGCAAAATGTTAAATGAATAAATGTAAATGTAAAATCTCAGTTTGTTTATTTCAGCTTTAGTGTTAGTTCAGTTTTAGTTTTTTTTTTCAGTTAGTAATTTTAATGCTTCAACTTAAATTTCATTTAGTTTAGTCATTAGTTTCATCTAATATTTATATTTTATTTTATTTGTAGCTTTATTTCAATTAACAGTTTTTAATAGTTTTAGTTTTAGGTAACGATAACAACCCTGTACATGAGCTGCACGATTCTGGATAAATTGAGAACCACGATTTTTTTGTTTCAAACAGAGATCACGATTCTCCCACGATTCTGAACAACTAAACAAAATAGCATGTCATTTACTAGAGGTTCTGACAAATGTTAATTGATGCAGTCTAATGAATCTGAATGAATTATTTAAAAAAAATCATTTGGATGAATTATTCAATTTCATTAGGTGTATTCAACTTGAAGCGGCGGTGCGCGGACCAATCGGTGTATGAAATCAAAATATCTTGAGAGCGATTCGAAAGCATATGGAGCTGTTTGCTCTCCAATCGCTCTTGCGGTATACCACGGTATATGTCATACACCGATCGGTCTGCACAGCATCCCTTCAAGTTGAGCATACCTTTCACTGGATGAATCAGTGTTTTTTGAACGAATCTCTTGAATGAATGGTTCAATGACAAGTACATTTTTTAACAGTCACTTGTCGCCACCTACTGGTGTAACGATGTAATTGATACAATCGTTATTTGAAGCGCAAGTTACTTTCAAAAGGTGATTTACTCTAAAAGTTGATTTACGCTTTGTTATCGTAATGATGAACGAGATGCACTTATTACAATTAAGTTGATGTACATTGGTAAAGTTCTGTAAAATTTACAGTGCAGTGTGGTTACGAGAGTAAATATGCATATATATATATATATATATATATATATATATAAAATATACACTACCAGTCAAAAGTTTGGACAAACTTTCCCATTCTCTTTGATGATATATATATACAGTCAAGCCCGAAATTATTCATACCCCTGGCAAATTCTGACTTAAAGTTACTTTTATTCAACCAGCAAGTTTTTTCTTGATTAGAAATGACACAGGCGTCTCCCAGAAGATAATAAGACGATGTACAAGAGGCATCATTGTGGAAAAAATTATTACTCATCTTTTAACAAAAAGTGGCATGTCCAAAATTATTCATACCCTTTGCAAACTGTCACAGTCTATGGGAAAATCCAAAGATCTATACCATTCCAAATAGTCCAATACCATCCTAATTACCCTGATTCATTGGGAACAGCTGTTTTAATCAACTCAGCAGGTGAAAAACAGAAGCTCTCTGCTGTTGGTTTGTGGACAGTCATGCCTAAGACAAAGGAGCTCACTGAGGACCTGCGGCTGCGCATTGTGGCTGCGCATTGTGGCTGCTCACAAGTCAGGAAAGGGCTATAAGACCATATCTAAATGTTTTGAAGTTCCAGTGGCTACAGTGCAAAGTATTATTAAAAAATATAAGACGTTCCGCACTATGAAAAATCTCAGAGGACGTGGTCGGAAGCCAAAAGTGACACCTGTGCTGGCCAGGAGGATAGTGAGAGAGGTAAAAAAGAATCCAAGGCCATCCTGATGAATCTGGGCTCTGCTGGTGGCAACATCTCAAGGCAGACAGTCCAACGAACACTGCACACCGCTGGGTTCAATGGACACAGACCAAGGAGACACCACTTCTCCAGATAAGGCACACAAAAGCCCGCTTAGCCTTTGCAAATGATCATCTGGATAAAGAAGAAGACTTCTGGTTTTCTGTTTTATGGTCAGATGAAACAAAAATTGAATTGTTTGGC
Source organism: Coreius guichenoti (assembly GCA_039654105.1). Classification (NCBI taxonomy): domain Eukaryota; kingdom Metazoa; phylum Chordata; class Actinopteri; order Cypriniformes; family Gobionidae; genus Coreius; species Coreius guichenoti. Next base: position 38,604,187 of record CM077170.1, on the reverse strand, counting down.
CAAAATGATGTAGCCTTCATTTGGCGTAAAAAAGGAGAAGCCTTCAACCCGAACACCATCCCCTCTGTCAAACATGGTGGTGGGACCCTAATGTTTTGGGGGTGTTTTTCAGCCGGTGGACCAGGGAACCTAATCACAGTAAACGGCACCATGAAAAAGGAGCAATACATCAAAATTCTCAACAACAACATCAGGCAGTCTGCAGAGAAACTTGGCCTTGGGCACCAGTGGACATTTCAGCACGGCAACGACCCAAAACACACAGCAAAAGTGGTGAAGAAATGGTTAGCAGACAAAAACATTAACGTTTTGCAGTGACCCAGCCAGAATCCTTACTTAAATCCCATTGAGAATCTGTGGAGGGAGCTAAAGATCAGGGTGATGGCAAGGAGACCCTCCAACCTGAAAGAGTTGGAGCTCATCACTAAAGATGAATGGGCAAAAATACCAGTGGAGACATGCAAAAAGCTGGTCAGCAATTATAGCAAGCGTTTGATTGCTGTAATAGCCAATAAAGGCTTTTCTATTGATTATTGAGAAGGGTATGAATAATTTTGGACATGCCACTTTTTGTTCAAATGTAAATAAAAGATGAGTAATAATTTTTTGAATATTTTTATTTTTTAATGTATTTCTTTTTTTCTTTTTACAGAGATATTGCCAAGAACTCCCTCCTGAGATGGTCCACCTTCATCTACTGGACATTTCTGGGGGTTTTTGATGCCGTGGTCTTCTTCTTTGGTGCTTTCTTCCTTTTCGACAACACAACCTTCACCAGCAACGGACAGGTAATGCAGTCACCGTCTAAACCATGATTTCGTTTCAATGTTTTTCTGTTTGTGTTTTGTTTAATCGACTTAACCAGCTGTTTTTTCCTTTAGTTTGTTTTTTTTTTCAGTCAAATAAAAGTCGCATACAGATTGAATGGGTGACCGATGCTTGTTGTGTGAGTTATTTTGTGGTTAAAGTGGACTTGTAATGTACATATTTGTGGTTTAACTGACGTCTTGATCCAGCTCGCAGACTTTTTTCTGTCCTCCTTGGCGTATGTTTGAAGTCATTACAGGTGCTTCTCCATTCATTTATGCGACACAAAGCATGCTGGTAAATCAGTCAGATCAGACATCTTTCTCTGTGCCATTAAGTTAAATCATAGTAACCTTTTTGGATTGCTTTTTTTACCTGTTTGATTTACTTTAAGTTATAACATCCTAATTTTTTCTTTACTTTCTTGCTCCCTGTCCCCTCCCTCTCCTACTTTTCTTTCATTTTCTTCTTTATCTCTCTTTCTATATATCTCCCTCTCTCTTTCCTCCTTTTACCTACCCCCTTTTTGCCTTTCTTTTCTTTTCTGCTTCTCTTCCTTTCCTCAGCTAATGGCCACCAACACACAGATGGTAAGCCTGTCCCTATCTGTTTCTCATCCTATTTTTAGTTTTAGTTTTACTGTTTCCCTCCTCAGCCCCTCCCCTCATCCTAAAGCCACGCCCACTCACATAGTGTCTACTAACACTAACCGTTCACTGCCATCGTAGCTTTCAAACAGTACCGTACGACATCCCAGTGTCCCCTGTACCGAGGACCAGCCACTGTAGATATAGAGTAGTGAGCCCCCCACCCCTGTCCATCTTCCTCTGTCTATCATCTTGTGATCGAGTAGGAGTTTGTGTCCGTCCCGTGTGTCACGTCGCGACTGTGTTTTTTTGCAAACACCCGGGTTGGAGGGGTGTTATCATCCTCATCCTCATCGGCCCGTAGGATACACGTCCATCCTCTCATGCCTCACTGCAAGGGCAAATGAATGAACTAGAGGAAAAGTGGATTTTGCTTCATTTGGTACATGTTAAATGGAAGCTATTCAGTAACTTTTAATTTAAGAATTCTGGAGGCTTTTTCCACAAATAGGGTACACTTTGGTGTCTCATTAGCTTTTTTTTAAACCATTGGAGGTTCAAATATATTTTAAGATATTTTCTTATTAGATTTAAAGCATTTAACATTTAATAATGTCTTCATTGTAAGTTATTGTAAGAAATGTTTTTAATACTTTACAAGGTTCCAATTGTTAATATTACATAACTATATTAATTAACAAACTAATGATAAAAAAATTGACTATTTACTGTTAATTTCAACATTTACTAATACATTTTTAAATCAAAAGTTGTATCTGTTAATATTATTTAATTGACCTGAGCAAACATAAACTAACACTGAAGTTATATTTTTATTAACAAACGTTAACAGAGATTAATACATTCTGACGTGTTTTGCACGTTAGCATTAACCAATGTTTTTATATTTAATATAGATTATTATTATTATAATCTATATAGTTTTAATATTGCTAGAAAATTGCAAAATTGCACCAATCATGGTTTTAAATGTCACTTAATTAAAATTTGTCTCATATTTTAGTTACATGGTTCTAAAAAATTGCAAACCTTGAATAAAATGAACAGAAAATAAAATCATATAGCATTTAGTTCGACCTCCTGATGTTGATGCACTTCTTTTCACTGACCATTTGTTGAATAATATGAAAGAAGAACTATTTTTACCCTATTCGTGGAAGATACTCTAACATTATTAGATTATTATCAGATTAAACAGAAAACTGAAATATCAAATTAATCATTTTGAAAAACCTCACAACATCCTTAAATATCATTTGCCCTTGACAAGTTTTTTTAACACTAAATTTCATTTTGATTGCTCATCAAGGTAAGTTAATACATTTTCTTCAAACTTGTTGACATCTTTTGTGTGTCCTTGTACTTATTTTTTTTTTAACTGGTTACTCATCAACATTGTATTGTTCACTAAAACCATTTGGTGCCGTTGACCTGCTCGTGTTTTGCTATGGCTTGTTGACTTTGATTGTGATTAGTTATTTTTAAAAGGTAAACATCGAGTGATTTTATAAAGAGCTCTCATTATAGTGTCGATGTTGTTTTGCATAGTGTCATCAACAGCATGGCCGGTCCGCAGGCAGGGGAAGGTTCTAGAAGAGATATCCATTGTGTCTAAATTCAACCGTTTGCCAAGAGTGTAAACAATGAGGGAACAAATCCCCCAAAAAGAGAAAAAACAATCACACAGAAAGGCTTACCGCACCCCAAGCAGGTTTATTGAGCCTAAACGCCAATGTTGAATCCATTATAATGTTTTAAGGGACTATCTAAGCTCACTATTTATTTATGGTGCTTTTATAGATAAAATATAAAATTCATTTGACATCAGCGAGCTCCAGACATCATTAATAATCTCTGTAAAACAATACTGGATGACACTGAAATGCTTCATTTACAGTGCCATTAAAATATAATGATATAATGCTACTATTTCTTGCAAATTATTTACAGAAGATTTTTAAAGGAACATTTGATGAGTGTCCTATGTATATATGTCATTCTTCTGTGAATGCAGTATTGCAGTGCAGTGAATGCAGAAATTTAGTTGAGTGCAACTGATACTAGATACCTAGATACCTGATAACTAGAGATCAAATTAAAATTGGCAGTCAACCATTAGCATAATAATGACAGACACTAAAAACTGATGCTTTGTGTATTTATTTTATATCATATTTTATTTATATATATATATATATTTAAACGGTGTATATATATATACACACACCAATCAGGCATAACATTATGACAGGTGAAGTGAATAACACTGATTATCTCTCCATCACGGCCCGTGTGGTCCGATCAAACAGACGAGCTACTGTAGCTCAAATTGCTCAAGAAGTTAATGCTGGTTCTGATAGAAAGGTGTCAGAATACAAAGTGCATCTCAGTTTGTTGCGTATGGGGCTGCATAGCCACAGACCAGTCAGGGTGCCCATGCTGACCCCTGTCCAACACCGAAAGCACCAACAGTGGGCACGTGAGCATCAGAACTGGACCACGGAGCAATGGAAGAAAGTCGCCTGGTCTGATGAATCACGTTTTCTTTTACATCACATGGATGGCCGGGTGCGTGTGCGTTGCTTACCTGGGGAACATATGGCACCAGGATGATCTGCTGCTAACATCTTGGTGCCAGATACCACAGCACACCTGCCAGGGTCTATTGGAGTCCATGCCTCGATGGGTCAGGGCTGTTTTGGCAGCAAAAGGGGGACCAACACAATATTAGGAAGGTGGTCATTATGTTATGTCTGATCGGTGTGTATATATATATATATATATATATATATAATTTCTTATGTACACTTATTGCATTCTATAGGGTTTACAGGTTTTCTACTCCTAATATATTATATAGTATATACAAATAATAATATAAATTCCTACATAAAAGAATTAGATCTGCATCAAAAATGTTATTTGTTTTTGTATATTTTTTATACAGCTATTCCTATATAAATATTCTTGGATAGTTTTTTGCTAAATTCAGTATTGTTCCAAAATTTCCATATCATGAAGAAACTGACAAACATTATTATTAATATATTTATACTAGATAATTCAAGCAAGTCTAAATTGTTCAAATAAAGGCACACAAGCTTTTAACATGCATAACCGCAATGTATCCTGTTTGTTTGGCGATGAGAGGGTGAGCTGTATTAACACCCATTCAAGCGGCTGTTTATACATCAGTGTCAATCTCTTTTTGCCTTTTTCAATATTTCTCTGTTCCAGATGTTTGGAAACTGGACCTTTGGAACACTTGTATTCACTATCCTGGTGTTCACGGTCACGCTAAAGGTAATACGTCTGATGCATGTGTTATGATCTTGGATATAATTGGCGTCAACTTAACCATCTAAATCTTCCCATTTCTCACTGTGTCTGCATACTTTAGCTTGCCCTGGACACACATTACTGGACGTGGATCAACCACTTTGTCATATGGGGGTCACTGCTTTTCTATGTCATCTTCTCCCTCCTGTGGGGAGGCATCATTTGGTACGGCCCGCCACAATACACTGCACTTAATATCACAAAATCAAATATATTATCTAATGTGATTCATCTGCTGTCCTTCTGTTCTGTATAGGCCTTTCCTGAACTATCAGAGGATGTACTATGTGTTCATGCAGATGTTGTCCAGCGGTCCCGCATGGCTCAGTATAATTCTGCTGATTATAGTCTGTTTGCTGCCCGATGTGGTGAAGAAAGTGCTGTGTAGAGCTCTATGGCCCACCACCACAGAGAGAATACAGGTACGACACCAGTATCTACATGTGTGTAGAGATGGAAGGATACAGTTAGTTCGCATGTCAAACGTATATAAATGTGTCTATATTTCCTTGCAGTAATACACAGCTGTTTAAAAAAGAAATAATGTTATATACCATGATTATTAGTTTGGGTAGATGCCATGTTTAATTTGATGCAAATGAAAACAAAGGTGTTAGGGATGGAAATACATTTTTTATTATTGTTTAAAGCCCTAAGTCGTATCATTTTCTGCACAGTTTGTCAAGTCACCTTTATTTATATAGCGCTACAATACAGATTGTTTCAAAGCAGCTTTACAGTGATAACCGGAAAATTATTCAATGATGCAAACAGAGTTCATTTCAGTTGTACAGGAGCTCTAAAAGAAAATAGTGCCATTGTTCAGCTGAAGACTCAAGTTGTTGATTTAGTTCTGTTGTAAAGATCATCAGTTATTAAATTTTGTAGTTTGTAGCTGAATTCTTTTTTTTTTTTTAGATGAAGTGTATTGAACTAATTGCACTATTCATAACAGCTTTGTTTTAATTCACATCAACTTCAAAATCTACCAAAAATAGTGTCTACTCCAACTAAAACCCATTTCTTCTGCAATATCCAAATAGGCCGTTCACACCTGGTATTAAGATGTGTTTTGGTCAATCGGATCACAAGTGTAGACGAGGGAGACACATTCCCGTTTACACCAGGTGTTTTAATCTGTCTCTTTTGTCCACTTTCAACCACTTCTGTCCTGATTTCTTCGAGGGGAGGGTCTATGGGCGGGTAGATGTTTGGGTTTTTTCAGATCTTTCGATCTAATGGATGAAATAAGCTCACGCAATTTACATATAAACATGACCGGAGAAAACAGAAAAACATACAGATAGCAGCAGCTTTCGTTTCTGCTCTGACAGCCGCAAGAACACGCCGAACGCTGTGAGTGCGTGTTAGAAATCAGGAATGATGAGAGAACATTGCACTTTGGTATGTTTTTCGCCTTCAAACCAAACTTGGGTCTTCAGCTGACAAAGTTTAAATCCCGTCTGGCTAGCGCGCTTCCCATAATGCTTATGCACTAGGTCAGTAGGCGGACTTTTGTGGCTGTTCGAACACAATCGACCACATGAGCATCTACACTGTGAAAGCAATCTGGTCGAAAGTGTTTTCGACTACCTGGAAGTGATTGAAAGTGGACAAGCTCAAAGCGTTTTAGACCCCGTTTACACTTGTATTTAATGCCGTCTACTTGTGATCCGATTGACCAAAACGCATCTTAATACCAGGTGTAAACAGGGCCATAATTGTTGATCTGAACCAGCTCAATAGTGCTATAGTTTGTGATAATGGCTACTAACTGGTCTTCAGATTTACACTTGCGTCGGACTGGTTCCCAGTGTGCTTGATGTAAGTAAATTCTGGATGCAGTTCATGATTCTCTTCAGCTGTAGATGCTTCTTTACGTTGGATGACTCTTCGAGCCATTCAATGGTGTTATTGGATCTGTCGACTCTTTGTGAAACAATATTTGACAATGTGTATTTTACTTTGTTGGCACACATAGTATGTCACCATACTATGTTGAGAAATTTCAGAAGGAAATTTAATTTGTGTGTGTGTGTGTGTGTGATAAACTGCCTTACCACTGGTTTAACCCATGTGATGTTTTTCATCTTACTCACCTTCCCCTATTCAACTCTAGAATTTTCCAGTGCGCTAATGTTACTGCCACATTAACGTCAACATGAAACGTCACATTTCTGAGTTCAACAGGATATTCAACAAAAAATTAATATGTAATATAATACATAGACAAGATTTATCCTTCAGGAAATGATCAGGAGAGGTATGTGTTACAAACCAGGATGGAGGCAGTTGGATGGAGGGGAAGGGTGGAAAAATAAGAGGTGTTTCATCAGCTGAAAACAAGCACTGATTAGAATGTGTATTAAGAAAGTAAATAGAGTCAGTTTGGATTTCATGTTGGCTTTAGGATCTAACTGTACAATATGATACTTCAGGAACACTTTACATAAGGTTCAATTTGTTTACATTAGTTAAAGGGATAGTTCACCCAAAAATGAAAATTGTTTCATAATTTACTCTCCCTCAAGTTGTTCCATGAGTTTCTTTCTTCTGCTGAACACAAAAGAAGATATCGTGAAGAATGTCGGTAATCAAACAGTTGACGAGCCCCATTGACTTCCATATGGTAAAAAAAAACTACGGAAGTCAATGGGGCTCGTCAACTGTCTGGTTACCGACATTCTTCAAAATATCTTATTTTGTGTTCAGCAGAAGAAAGAAACTCATACAGGTTTAGAACACCTTGAGGGTGAGTAAATGATGACTGGATTTTCATTTTTGGGTAAACTATCCCTTTAATGCCTTATGTCATTATCATGGACTAACAATGAACACGTTTATCAATCTTGGTTAATGTAAATCTATTGTTTTAATTATATTCTTTTACATTTTATAAATGATGAAATGAAAATTAGTGTATTATGAATGAACATGAATAAATAATACATTTTAGATAAATAAAAGCTGTAAAAAAAATGAATGAATGTAATTGACAGAGTGTTATTTTAGTATTATTTAGATATTATTAAAGTATTTATTCATATTTTGAATGAGCTTTTATTTTTATATTTTAATTTTAGTTTTAGTAATTTTGTTTTGTGCATTTGCCATTTTTATTAGTTTTATATTTAACTTTATTTTTAGTTTGAGTTTTAATAATTTCAGTACTTCAATTTAAAGTTTTGTATAAGTTTTTCATCTAATATTTATTTTTTAATTTCAGCAAAAATGATTTTTAATAGTTTTAGTTAATAACAAAACTGGTTAATAAGTTGAACCTTATTGTAAAGTTTTACTAATAATTCTGCAAGGAAAAAAAGTTAAATATGCACTTGCACTCCATGAGATGTTGCTGAAGTTCCTTTATTAATCTCTGAGGATTGGTCAGGTTCTTAACCTCTCTAAACCCTTTCTTTTTTTCCTCTTCCATCTCTCTTTTTCTCTCTGATGCTTGACCTTCCCCCTCCCCTGTGTGTTTAACCCTTGGCCTGTGACCTGTGGTAACGGCAGACAAAGCGGCAGTGTCTCACTGCTGAGCAGTCCACCATCTTTATGCTCTCCCAGACCTCCAGCAGTGTCAGTTTCTGAACTGAGGCGGAGGTGAACCTACACACTCTCTCTGCATGTGCGTGTGTGTATCAGTAAGTGAAGACACAACAGGGTCATCATGAGTATGACAGGACCTACTGAACACCACTGAGGATCACAAGCTACCCAGCATGCCAATAGCATCCGTTGCAGTACCCTGTGGTGTCTGTTTATGTTCTAAGCCTTATATTCCGTCACTTTACGTGTTTGCATGCATGAAACGTGCATGTTTATGTTTGTATATGTGTATTTTATGTTGCAGATCTAAAGGAAATGCATTTTTTGCTGCTGTACTTTCAGTTCCAGCAAGATACTTCAGTGTCAAAACAAATTGTAGAAAATATTCTGCACATGGGTCTGTTATGCCACATTTGAGTCTGTTTGTGTGTGTGATGTTTCACAGAGAATGAGGGCTGACAGGATCTTTGAAAGGGTTGAGACAAACATTCATGATTCGCTGCTAGATGGGGTTCAGAACACCACTGAGGCCTAGCAACTCTATGGTAAAGAGAATGTGAAGTTGAAGACTTAAGCCAGAAAGAACTAATCCACCCTCAACTCGAGTGGAGCTCTAGAGTTCTCAGATGAAGTGTGCCGTCCTAGAATCAATCTGAGAATTCTAGAATCCTGCTGATTGGCGCCCTCCAGTGAAAGCACACTGGATTAAAAAGACTTTGCTGCACCTGTGTGGGACTGTTATTTGGTGTGAAACTTACAGACTGGTTTGGTTTGGTTTTAAAGCTTCAGAATGAAGGTACTGGGTTGTGGTTTGGGTGTGCAGTACTGTATATGCTGCTAACAGGACATGGGGACACGTACACAAATACACACAGCAGACTTGACAGTTTAACATCTAACACTCTGGCATGCATGAGTATTTTTACTTGTCTTGAATCTTTCTGTCATCAGTGAAAATATTATTTTCATATATTTCTAAATGTCCATTCCTAGAACATGCTTATGATCATTTCATTTACTGGGTGAATCTCATTTTTTCGTTTTTTTTGGTAGAACCACAAACTCAAAACAAAGAAACAAGAAATTATATTTTGCTTAAAGAACATGAAGCCTGTTTTAGGACCATTTTTTTGCATTCATAAATAAATAAATACTGTAATGCAAAAGTTTGTAAGTAAAAAACTTACAGTAATTTTTACAGTACATTTTCCCAGTATTACAGTTAAGAGCATTTTAATAAATCACTTTGGTAAAAATTCAAAAGGGAACTGTTGTGATGCATTACGGTAATTAATAATTCTGGGGGTGGAATATGCTTTTTCGTTAGGAAAATAATGCAAAATTCAGCTTTACAATTGTATGTTAAAATATATTAAAATAGAATATAATTATTTTAAATTTTAATAATATTTCACAATATTACTGTTTTTACAGTATTTTTTGATCGAATAAATGCCATGGTGAGCAAAAGAGACTTCTTTCAAAAACAATTTACCGAACCCCGCCTTTTGAACGTTACTGTAAATATATTTCATTTTCAAAATATAACTTATTTTTTCTTTTGATTTTGGGGTGAATTGTAACCGTTCACCTTCCATTAAAGGGAAAACCTCCCAAAATTTGACCCCCCGTCAATCGATCAGTTTGCATCTTCTGGGACTGGGCTTGTGCATGTGGTAAACATCCGATATGTGATTTTGTGAAGTGAAATATTTTGTTATTTTTTTGCACTGCTTCTTGCTGGGGCTTTGGATTTGTGTTGTTTCAGCTTGTGATGTGACCAGTGCCTGCATTTACATGCCTGTTTATGATACAGTCCGCTAATTCACTCTGTTTCTCTCTGTTCTCTCATTCTTTTCTCCAGAATGCTGATAAGTTGTATAAGGGCCACCTGTCCGAGTTCACCCCCCTGTCCTCCCTCCATGCCCCACCTGCGCGGAAACATGACAGACGTGGCAACGAAAGCCAGAACCACACCCACCGCAGGTCTGACTCCTCCCCTCCCAAAAAACTGATGTGCACCTACTGGGGCGGCAGGCCTGACTACTGCACCTTCAGCTCCTTTCTCCGAATAGGAGACAACCCAAGATTCTCTGGGGCAGCTTACGCCTACAGCACACCGGGTCCCGAGACGTCTGTATGATAGTCTCCCTAAAAAGAAATAGTCTAGTTATCGAATCGAATCCGGCCTTGATTATCCCAGGGTCAAGATTGGGACACTATTGGGAGACCAGTCTTGACTTGTCAGCCTTTATCTGAAACAAAAGCACTGAAATTCGTTCTTGTGGTGTAAGCTAATGGGCGGTAGTGATGCTGTGTGTTAATTTTGGAGCTGAAGGAAGGCCAAACAGAATTGGTTGCACCATCTGCAAGTGTTGCGTACTGCGCTAAGTGGCCTTGGGACCTATTTACCTTGTTTTGTGTGTGTGTGTACGTGAGAGCGTGTTCCCATTACACTGTGGGTTTACGTGTTCGCTCACCTACCCTTTTGATCCTTCATGTGAAAAATTACTTGAAAAAAACATTGGGCAGTAGTAGCACAAATCTTTCCATCTCAAACGCAACCTCTACCACTGAATATTAGTGTGGATGACAGTTAAAATGGCCTTGGATGCTCTTTAAACTGACTGTCCTGTTTTTTCTTCTTCTTTTCTTTGTTCTCTGTCGTCTCCCCTTCCTGTTTTTATCCTGTGCTCCTTCTCTTTTCTTGTCCTACTTTTTTATAGAACAAACTGGTGTTGCTTTTGTGCAAACCTGTTATCGAGGAACACTCCATAGGCTGCGATTGTCTTTGTCCGATTGCATTGTAAGTGGCTAAATTTGGCCATTTCTGTTGCTGCACTGTACTAGAGTGAACTAGGTGTGTGTGTGTGTGTGTGTGTGTGTGTGTGTGTGTGTGTGTGTGTGTGTGTAGGCCTTTGTTAGAACAACTATGAGAAGACAAATTGTAACTGGACTGTCATTGTTTCACCCTTTAACTTTCAAAAAGGTGGAAATCCACTCACATTCTACTGTTCCAAAGTTTTTAAAACCATTGACGTTGTGTCATCATGACAGCCAGTTACTCTGTCCTAGCTGCTTGATGATTTGCTTTAAAATTCTCTAGCACCCTATTATCAATCCTTTAGTTTTCTTTAGAGTAGAACCAGATACAGGATGCTAAAGGCTACGCTAGCCATCTTAGCTTAACTGTTCTGCCTTAATGCTAATGTTTCCCATCTTTTACACTGCAGTTTGGAACCAAAGGTTATAAAACCAAGTGAAATACGGAGTATATAAATGTGTGTTAGTTGCCTTATGCTTAAAGAGAAAAGGAGGGAAGGTGTTTGATGGCATTCCCAAGAATCCCACCACACTGCCTTAAGTTGACATTGCACCAGCTGAGGATGGAGAACAATAAAAGTAGTATTCGACATCTTCCAGTGCCACCAACACAGCCCAGGGCTCCTGAGGAAAAACGAATGAAATGTAACAGACATCTTTGTGCATTCACAAAAAGTACATTTTTTTATGATTGTAACATCCATTTTGACTGTTCCCAAAGCCTTTTGTCTGTATTAATGGAAGTGTTGGAGCCCTGTGCTGGGTTGCTATCATTTCTTTGTTGCACATTACTGATTTATGATTCTCTGATATAAATAAGTCAGATGTAATTAGCATGTGCTACTGTTCACAAACAACTCATTACACTAACAGCCCAATCAAGGTCAGCGTGACAGATGGCCTATCTTGGGCACTATATTCAGAGAAATGGCTCCTTAGTGTGCAGGACAGAAGATGAGCCGTTTAAAATGAATCCCAGGAAATGTGCCTCACACATTTAATATATTAGATTTAATATAACATTCTCATAAAAATATTGTGAAGTGCGTTCAGTTCCATCTCAGTCGAGTCGGTGAATTCAGATTCACATTGATTTGAGTTGAATTTGAATTGGAATCCAGTGTGAATGCAATTCAGGCCCCGTTTACACTAGTGTGTTTCCGTTTTAAAACGCATAACTTTTGGTTAAGCCTGTCGTCTACACTACTCCGGCGTTTTCGAACCTCAGAAACGCTGCAGACCCAGTTTTAGTTTAAAAACTCTTGGGGTTGCGTTTCAGTGTAAACGGATCAAATGAAGACTTTTAAAAACGATGGCATGGCTGCCCATATTACGTTACCGGAACACGACAATAACAGACCAGGGAAGTGTTTCCCAAAAGCACTGTATGCCTAAGTTGATCGTAGAGACCATTGGGGGCTGTTGTATTACAATGCTTTTGGGAAACGCAGCCCAGAGCCGTCTCTCTCAACGGCTCTGTAACATACTAGCCTCACAACCGTGTAAATAACACAGAGATGGAACTGCAAACTTTGCTGACTTTGTGGTCCTTTTTAGCAGCCGTTGTGCAGTTAAACGCTGTATTTTATAATACTGCAGCTGTCTACATGTGCAAGAGGCAACTGTTTACACTTGTACGTACATGCCTAGTGTGCATGAACGGTCATGTGACATGCGCTTTCGGTCGTGCAGTGTAGACAGAGATCTTCTGAAACACAATGGAAACGCCAGTGTACATGAGGATCGTTTTCATTTTAAAACGCTGTTTTAAAACAAAACGCACTAGTGTGAACGGGGCCTCAGATTAAATTCCAGTTACATTGTAACACAAATGAAATGGATATGGAACTGAACCGAACTAAAAATCAGCATATTTGATCATCAAAACCACAGACGTTTGTCTGCAAGCCTCTTTCCCTGCTGTCCTTCACATTCCATGCTTGTTTTTCTTGTTTTGTTTTTTTTCATACATTGATTCTTGAATGTAGTTTTGCTTTCCTGGAGCATCATCTCTTCATCTCGACTTCTTTCCTGGCACGAGTTTCCTTGTCTCGCCCTGTCATTCGGTTCTCATGATGAGGCCATTCGCCCATTTCACCATTTTAACCATCATCCATTAAAGAGAGAAAAAGTAGGTGATGTCAAAGACCATCAAGATCACTGTTTTGATGGTTAGTCCAAGCTTCTTGTCAGTAGGTGCCTTCTGGTGCTTTTTAACCTCAATGTATGTTCATGCGTTCAATTCAGTGAAGCGTTGAATTCTGGGAAACTCCAGCGTGCACATACATGTGTTTTCATTGCCCGTCAGTCAGCCTGCAACAGAGAATGTCAGATTAAAGAATTGCATTATTGGTATAGTTAGTTTGTTAAAGGGTGTAAGGGTCATTTTTAAACAATATCTTTGGGTTAATGTTGATGGAAAGTTACAGAATTGTTAGAATAGAATGTCCTTATTCATGCACACATATCTAAATATAGACTATATATTGATGAGTATATTGATGTCAAGGTTTACAAAGGCTGAGTGGATGAATGAATGAATAACAATGATCTAACATGTCAACTGAGTAACTGGTCTAAAAGTGTATTATTTCATTTGTATGAATGTAAAATCTGTCTAAAGTCAAACACTGTCTATTTTATTGATTATCGAAGTCTGAACTTTGCATGCCATGATGGACCAACCACTGAGCTTTATCAAGCATTCATATTCTTATTTATATAAACCACTTTTATAACTTCTGTTCAAACTTCCAGTCCAAGTGATGCACATCGTGCTAATCAATGCTGGCGAATCTGGAACAAAACAAGAATGTGCTTATTCACAGATTCTCAAGTTATGATTTTAAGTAGCCAAGCCTAATATAATAGGAGTAGACTAATTCATTTCATGTTTTTTTACTGTCATTTTTATTTTTGTTTTGCATTTCACTGTATTTCATATTTTGTTCACTATTACACTATCTCTGGCTTCCTGAATGTAACAAAAAAGAAAAAAGCCACTATTGTGCACTAAACAAAAATCGCATAGTGTTAATTGGATAGCCGCGAATGACAAACTACCACAGCTAAAAGAAGGTGGTTCCAGAACAAATGTCCCTTCACAAATGTGTTTTCTTCTTGTTTCTGACAAACTATTGTTTTGAATCAGAACTATTTCTTGTAATATAAGAATAATTTGATCACTGAACGCTGTCTGCCTCAGGGGTGCGTTCAGGCACTGGCGAACACTGTATTCTGGCTGTCTAAAAAAGGCTATATGAAATAGGTATTTTGTATATCTTGTGAAAAAATGTCTTTTTGCTACTTTTGTATCTAGAGATGAAGAGAACTCCTTAGAATGTTACTGTTGTTAAAAACAAACAAACAAACAAACAAAAAAACAACCAAATGTAAGGTCATGGGAGAAGTCAACTTCAGTAAAGATGAACGTTTGAAAAAAAATAGCTTTAACAGTCTGTTGTTTTTTTCTAGATGATTTTAAATATGTTTGAGGTAGTTTTTAAGATGATGTGCATGGTCATTGCTCACACTGACTGTAGGAAGATGAAATACACTCACTGTTTTTAAAGCAGGTGTGACCAAATATTTGATTAGATGTCTACTACTATAACTGAAGGCTTTATTGCCTGTAGTGGGGCTTAATCTGTGCCAGCCTATTCGGATTAACTAAATATCTATTGCTTTTTTTGTTTTATCTGCACAATGCGTGATGTTGCTCATAAATTTATTATATATATATGTATACTACTGTACACTTTACAGCATATATGCAGTAATATTCATGTACAGTTTGGGCTCATAAAGTTTATAAAGTTTTTAAAAGATTGATATCTGTAGATATGTGGATTTTTGCTGTAGTTTTTTTCTGTAGCTATTAACAGCAAGAAAATGTACATTTGCTTGTAATAAAGAAAGAGATTTAAATGTTTGAATGACTTGTGCCTTGTATCTTTCCTGAAGACAGAAGGGATTGTTAGCTAATAAAATACCGAAACTAGTTTTGTACCTCGCATTAAGAAGACATTTCCCCATGACACAACAGTTGTAGTTATATATTGTGACCCCAAGGTGGCAGCAAATTGTAACATATTGAGGCTGCTTCAACAATTCACCTCTACTACTCCAAATACAATCAGAACCTATACTTATCATTATTATTAAATATCACTGATTCTTGAGATAAGGGACAAAACATGTATTAGATGTTAAAAAATAGAAATTAACACTACATTATTAAAAATTGGTATTTTTGTAGACAAAAGTCTCAGATAATGAACCATGTAAGGGAACAGGCTTATTTCTAAAAAAAAAATTCAAAAAATGTTCTGGTTATTTTTTGTTTGTTTTCACACTATTATGAACAACCCAGTTTCTAAATTCCTTAATTCTCCTCCCTCCTTTTAATATTAAACATTTATCACCAATGTTCTTAGGTAATTAAGACATA
Organism: Coreius guichenoti; assembly: GCA_039654105.1. Classification (NCBI taxonomy): domain Eukaryota; kingdom Metazoa; phylum Chordata; class Actinopteri; order Cypriniformes; family Gobionidae; genus Coreius; species Coreius guichenoti. Next base: position 38,588,611 of record CM077170.1, on the reverse strand, counting down.
ATATCATGTAGTTCCATTGATGTTTTAACATTTTTATGCAATAAATTGAAAAAAGAATAAGACATTTCTTTCAAAATTAACAAAAACCTTAACCTGACGGTGTCAAATACTGATGGAGTTGACAAATACCGACGGTGTTGACAAAGGTCGAGCTGAGGCCAAATATACAGTATATGTAAATAGAATCATGAAACAGCATTAGAAGAATTCCCCATATGCAAAAAACATATTAAATCACATTATAAAGACTTTTTGAGAGCACTTGTCAACCATCAGACATAAAACCTGACGGAGTTGACGTCTGATGGAGTTGACAAAATTTAATTTTTTTCCACCTTAACCACGTGTTGTACAGTGGAGCAATTTAGTTTTTTTCCTCAGTTGTAGCTGCCTTAATAAACTTATCAAAATGGCAAGATTTATCCCACAACTATTTACAGAAACTATTACACTGCAATGACGGAGTTGACATGTTAAGGTTGTGACAGCTTCCAGGACTTTGTGTCCTACTGTGAGATCCACAATGAGCAGGAAATAGTAAGTGCTCTTCAGAGTTAAAGCTGCCCATGACACTGCCTGATTTATTTATTTATTAGAGTTGACGCAAAGTGAGGACACAACTTTTATAGCTATTTTTTAATAGAAAATATAATTCAATATTTACTTTTTGTCTTGTTTGATATCTTAAAGATCTCTGCCTTTTAATGTAACTGTGTATTTTTTAATTTGTTGCATTTTTAAACACTTTGTTTGGCACTTTTACATTGTGACCTAATGCTGAGGACAGGTTAGTTTACATGCGTTTCCAAGTATAGAGTGTGCTTTTAAAATAATACTAAAGAAATTATTTAAAAGTATAAGCAATAAATGTCCTGAGTATACAAATTTCCCTTAGATGTAACTTTTTAAGTATTTTTATTGTGTTGATATTCTTACTTTTTAACATAAATAGGGCTTTTGTGTTTGGGACATGTTTTGTCCCTTATCTCAAGAATCAGTGATATAAGAGTTCAAAAATAAAATAAAAGCTACAATAATCTATTTTTACAAAGCAAATTTATTTATTTATTTCAGCTTCCACCTCCAAACATTTAATCTTTTAAATAAAAATAAAAAAAGATCATTTAATTTGTAAGATTAAATCCAAGAGAATTAATTAAAATCTATTAGGTCTATAATATTATAGAGAGACCCTTCATTCATCATTTGACATAACTTTGACATAAAGAGGTTAGCCTATATTCCAAAATTGGTATGACCTCACAAAGTTTGCGACAAACTTTTTAGACATGGATAAATATTTATCTTCACAGGATTTGTTAGAGAATGTCACCTTGTTAGTGAAGATAGCTAGACATTTTGCATTAAGCACATTTCACTAAGAGCTTTGTAAAATCATATATATGCCTTCTGTTGTGTCAGAATTCATAATGATATTAAAACGTAAAGTCTAAATGAGGCCATAACAATCATGCGTTAATGTAAATGATCTGATGAAATCATGGTGATATTAGAATGTATAGTCTTTAACTGTTTGATAAATAATTTCAGACGCTATACCTCCTTGAAGTCATAATGATGTTGACTGATGAGAGTAAAACAGTACCAGGACGTTTTGTATCATTAGTCAGTTTGTTTTGCGTGTGGTGAAGAGTGGAAGCAGAGCAGAAAGCACTATTTCCCAATATAGACATTTTTTTAAAGGAGCTATAGAATTCAAAACGTATAATTTAAAGAGCCCCTATTATGCTATTTTATAGCCTCCTAATTTTGTTTTGGAGGTCTCCTACAACAGGTTTACATGCATTTAAGGTCAAAAAACACTTTCATTTTCTCATAATATACATTGCACATCACCACATTTTTCAATGATTCTCAAACGACTCTCCAATGATTCAGTCTCTCTAAATCCCTCCTTTCCACGAGCTACTAGGAGGCCAGATGGTCCAGTGAGTCTGTTGTGATTGGTCTACCAACCCCCATTACCATAACTGAACTTCAGCTCTTGAGGCTTCCTCAGTCCTCAGCGATTGTACACACTGTAAAGACAGTAACGACGACGTCGATTTTACCACATCAATCTGAGCGAGTGTCCGATGATGAAACATTGGAAGAACTAGTTTTTCAACCCGAACCTCAATCGCAAGTACAACTTGAGCACAACATTTCTCAGTGATACGCTACTCAGTTTGATGTACATTATGAGATGTTGAAACTGTAATTCCTCCATTAGCAAGTGTATGTCCATCAACAAACCCATGTATATATTTCATCAATAACGGTGCATATGTTAGCACCAAAACAAACCTTGCTCCATCCTTTATCTTTACTCAAAGTAGTAAGAACGACAGACAATCTGCATTAATAGCACAGTTTTAGGTAATAGTGGCCCACAGCTGATCCCACTTACTATTTCAGTAAGACACTAATAACGTGAGTTAGCCGGAAACTTACACAATATAAAACACAATACTACGTATTTTGAACACCCGGTAGAAAATATATACATCAATAATTAATCATACTTACAGGTTGTGATTCTGAAGAGCATTATGCAAATGTCTTTCCTAGTGACGTAGAACCGTAACGCAGTGGGATTCGAAATACAAATGACTCGTATAGGCGGTTCAGAGTCGATTCTTTCTTTTGGGGGACAATAACTTTATTTATAGTGCACTTTTCACTTTACAACTTCGCAGAACCTTTACAATCACAAACTGCTATATTACACACCGTATGAAAGGGAATAATAGGGGCACTTTAAAATGTAGAATTCAAACCCTTGTTCTTAGCGACACTGGTTAAGTGAACTGCAGCCAGCAACTTATTGCTTGCGCTCGCACTCGTGCACTGCATACGTAGCCTACAAGAACCTGAATGACCGTGATTCAAGGCACCAAGATATTTTTTGTTCTTTGCTTAGAAGTAAAAAAAAATAATAATAGCTGGAAATAGCTTCCCAGTGATTTACTGTTATTAACGAACATCCAGATGCCATCCACGCTGCTGAGAGCAACGTTTAGATGAATATGTAATGTGCTGCACGATTTCCTCTCAATAAAAAAAATAAACAGAATAAAAATGGTGAAAAAGCAGCAGTTCAGAAAGCATCTGATCATAGCGATGTGGATATGTTTGCACAAGCTCTGCAATTCATCGACATCATCTCTCAAGTTCTCAACAGATGAGGTAGGCTAATTAAAATTACACTGTTATTACACCGTGCTTTGAATGAATCCCTTTTCTTTGCATGCCACATCGACATTACAGTACAGAATAGCTCTTTCGGCATTATGCTGAACATTGCATTCGTTTCATGTGTTATAGAAAGAAAGAGAGGTTCTCGGGAGCATGCATAAACGTCACATCCTTTTGATTTTCCCAGCAAAAACGTCCCGAGTCCTTCACATAAAAATAAGTCTACAGGCTTTCATAGAGAACCTAGGAAGTCAGGGAAGGTCTCGTTTTTATGTTTCGTTACAAGCTTTACTTTATTTTATTGTCACATTCACACAAGTGTACAAGGAGTGAAAATCTTTTGAGCATAGATCCTAGCAATACAGAACAAAGAATGACATAATTAACTACAATAAATACACAATACAAAAATACACTATACATACAAACTCCACTCAATGTGTTTCCAGACCAGTTTTTACACTGAGCCTTATATGTCTAAATGAGCCGGCCAATGCTTGTCATAAACGCAAGTCACTTTATATGAATTACTTTTATGGAAGTTATAGTAGTATTAACTATTGTGTAAAAGCAATATCACACTTGAAATCATGCTACAGTAGGCTACTGAATATTAGAAGTGAAAAATATAAAAAGGTTACCTGCAGCCTTGTGTCTACGGCCAAAAAGTCATATGATATTGCTTAAATACAGACGCACATAGGGATATCATTATTTTGAAAAGCTTTGCTGAAGACCAGGTTATGATAATACGATTGTTATTAACTGTTGTATATCATACTGATGTGTCCAGTCAACACACTCAACAGGTCAGTGTTCAAATATCATAATTGACCATTTCATTAAATTAAAATGAATCAGGATAAATAAGGGCTGTGGCACACATGCACTGCTGGAGGTGTCTTGAAGTTGTAATCCTCTGACTAAGTCTTCATTTAAAATGTTTAATGGAGTGTACGTTTATGTATTCTTAGATGTGTGTGTGTGTGTGTGGCCATGCTCACTGACTTGTGAAATCGCTCTATTAGATCTGAAATTGCTGTTATTTGCTAAGATTATTTATGAGTCATTTAACTTTTTGGCTCTCTCTGGCAGTGGTTTGGTTCATTATTGATTTAAAATGTCTTTCAATGGCCCAGAACACATTGAGGCGCTGCTGAAGACCTCTTACTTGATTTGAGTTGGATGTCTATGATGTGATGACAGACACTTGTGTTTGATTTGTGTGGGTATTACTGTGGCTCCTGGAAGGGAATTATGGTACATGTTTACAAACTTTCATCCATTTTATTGGTGAATGGATTTTAAACAAAGCTCCTTCTCAGTTGATTTACAATCCCCATTCTGTGGACAAAACCACCCTCATATGGATACTGTATTTATGCAACATATGGTACGGAATAAGGCCATGATAGTTTACGCACTAAGAATGCTTTAAATGCAAAGGAAGCCAAGAACTGTGAAAGTATTCTTCATACCTATTAAAAAATGTCAGGTTACATGCATACAGGCCCATTCCTCTCACCCCATTTTCACCTCTACACCTCTACACTGTCAAACGACGGTGAAGATTCTGACCTTGCCGTCACAGTCGTAACCTCACGGTTGCCTCCAGCACTGACCTTGAGCAAAGAATGCAGCAGAGAGCAAAGTGAAAAGCGAGAAAAAATAAGAGAAAGGACGAGTGAGTCGTCAAACTGTCCCCTCTTAACCTCTTATTAAGAACAAATTGCACTGAAATTTCATTTGATAGTGGTTCAGACTTCTCTTTGAAGTGCGCTGATGGAGATGCTGAACAAGCTCACTCTTAAAGCAGACAAGATAAACCATGGCATGAACCACAACTCTGCAATCTACAGAAACGGCTGATAACATTGAAGGTTCTTTAAGTGATTTTTTTTTTTGTTGTTGTTGTTATTATTGCACAGAATTTGTTTTTAGCCAATATAAAATCTAGCCAATCAGAAATATTCTTTGCTATTCATTTTGCATGCTTGGTTTATTTGATGTTGGTTGATATATTTTTGGAGGGACCAAAAACATAAATCACACTGAGAAAACTGAGAAAAAACAAATCCACTGTGTGACAACTGACAAGTAACGCAAGTTACGTAAACAGATTACTTTTTTCAAGTAACTAGTAAAAAAATGCATTACTTTTACCTTTACAATAAAATATCAGAGTTAATTATTCAAATACATAACGCAAGTTACTTCTCATTTACAGCTTTTCTGACCCCATGTTGAGAGAAATCAGGAGTAAGTGCAGAGGCATTGTGTGTAAACGGGTTTTTGTAGTTCTAGACTAAATGTGAGCAGGCATTTACACATCTCACTTGCACAAAAACAGATTCAGTATTCCTCATAATGAATTTAAAAAAAACAATGACATGCAAAAACTTAGAATATTACACAAACCTGCAATAATTAAATATGTTAAATAACACAAATATACTTTATGTATTTAATCTCACTTTAACCATTGTGTTTGCTGATGACATTGGATGATCCAATTCAACCATACAAGTATGATTTTAATGACTTTAGAATAGATAAACGTCACGTTTGTTTGTGTTTTTTGTTTTTCCTATTCTTTGAGGTGCACCCTCTACTGTACAGGCGTGAATTTGCAATTCCTTCAGCCTGAGGCTTATTCGTTTCACATTGGGCCCTGTTTACACCTGGTATTAAGATGCGTTTTGGTCAATCGGATCACAAGTATAGACGAGGGAGACACATACCCGTTTACACCTGGTGTTTTAATCCGTCTCCTTTGTCCACTTTCAACCACTTCTGTCCTGATTTCTTCGAGGGGAGGGTCTATGGGTGGGTAAATGTTTGGGTTTTTTCAGATCTTTCGAACTAATGGACGAAATAAATGCGATCGGAGTCGACGAAAAAACATACAAAGAGCATCAGCTTTTGTTTCTGCTCTGACAACCGCAAGACCACGCCGAACGCTGTGAGTGTGTGTTAGAAATCAGGAATGATGAGAGAACATTGTGCTCGTTTTCGTCTTTAAACCAAACTTGTGTCTCGAGCCGACAAAGTTTAAATCCCGTCTGGCTAGCGCGCTTCCTGTAATGTTTACGCATTAGGTCAGTTGGCGGAGAGAAGGCCTTTTGTGGCTGTTTGAACGCATTCGACTAGATGAGCGTTTACACTACGAAAGCACTACAAAATGTGTTTTTGACTACCTCTGGAAGTGGCTAAAATTGGACAAGCTCAAAACGTTTTAGACCCCGTTTACACCTGTATTTAATGTCGTCCACTTGTGATCCAATCGACTTAAATGCATCTTTATACCAGGTGTATACAGGGCCTTGGTGTGAAAGGGTCTTTATATTTGCTAAAAATAGAACTTTTTTGCTGTTGTTGTTATTAAAAAACAATTAATCAAACAGCCCAGGAGAAAAAAAAGCAACGCAAAAGTACTTTCCATAAAAAGTAACTAAGTAATGGAATTAGTTACTTTTTAGGGAGTAACGCAATATTGTAACGCATTACTTTTAAAAGTAACTTTCCCCAACACTATACATACCTATACATCTAAATTTCATATACATGTAAATATTTATGCTTTTGAGTTTTAAACAAATATATTAGGTGCTGTATTAATGCTCAGTAAAATGGCCATTTTGTATTTTCTCAATCTTGAGTGTACAAACATGGTGATTTATAAACGTTATAAAAAAAGATATACTGGAAAAATTTCACAAATGTTCACATATTTTTTTTATGTTGATCATTCATGATTAAATCCAGCCTATGTCATTCTAGAGACAATCATAGAATGCAGCAGTTAGAACTGCAACTTGTTCATCTAAAGACATGAAAAATTCACAAGCAATATTTATTTATGCGCATTGCTTTATCTAAGACCTTATTTAGTCTAAGTTGAATACAGCATCATTTGTTGTGTCTTGGCCTCTATAGTGCCCTGGTCTAAAGAGTGTCTGTGAGGTTCTCCTCTGATGAAGAGAGACATGCAGGTTTTGCACTAAATTATATCAGAGGATTACAGACATCACTTTCAAAAGCAAGGATGGATCAAGTAGAAAGCCATCTTGATTTGAAAGCCACTATTTGCCTAAGCAGACTTTAGAAGATTGAATATCAAAAGAACGTGCTTTATTATATTGATCATATTAAAGGGCCAAAACACTTAAGTGTTTTTAAAGACCAATATAGAAAATGAAATCCAGCAGATGATATTACGAATAAAAGAACAGGTCTCTGTGCTAAAACAGGTTGTTCTGGCTCTTTTAATTGGCACAGACACACTGTATGACATTTTCAAACTATGATCGAATTTTTATTCTTTCAAAGTCCTAATAAAATAGATTTATTTTTGACAGGTGGTATTATTTAAAGCTGCTGGTTTTGTCAATAACAATCTGTGTTGACAGTCTCTATATGCACCCGTGAGAGACTACATGAGCTACAGTGTGCATTATATAACACATAATTACCTATTATTGATCTTACAAATGATTGAACTAACAGGCGGTTTCTCTTTCAGTCAAAACATTTCTTTTCAAGCATTGCCAGTGGAGGACGCTCTGCTACTGACAACCAGCGTGAGAGACATGTAATGTGTTAGATATGAACAGAAAAATGAGAAACCTTTGTTTGTTGTGATTTTAAAATGATTATTTTACAATGAAAATAAATGCTGATAGCTCACAATATTGCTTGCCACTTTTATAATACAAGCACACAGTTGTTAAAACTAATATTAGGCCTATAGTTTTTTCTCTTTTATTTAACAGTCATCACGTCTGAATACTATAGTGTGTTCTTTAATTGATGACCATGATAGAAGATGGTGGTGGACACATTTCTCTTGCATAGAGGATATTCCTTCTGATAAAGTAAATAAATACAAAAAAATCGTCATAATCTGCCTGCATGTAATTTTATCCAGCGAGTCATGGTTTATCAAAATATACATGTAAATGTATATTTATTATTTTGATAAACCATCCTGGATATGTTTGTTGTGTGTATAAACCAGTCCTCTAATTACTGACAGAACTAAAGGGCTTCCGGAATGTTGCACCTTCGATTTTACGCATTTAAGCCTAATATGAGTGAAACAACGTCCAATTGAAATTCATTAATAACGATCATCCGTCGAAGTAATTAACATCCCCGATGATAAACACAGGAACAATACCCTAATCAGCGACCGGTCTGAATTTGACTACCCACGGTGCTCCGCATGGTCCGCGCGCAGCAGGCCTGCTGGGCCTTGTGTGGCTATGGAAACAGGGCGCGCCTAATTACACGGAGAAATCCTTCACCCGGCCGACCGAGCGGAGCGAGGCATTGTACGGCGTCGCTTTTCTTCCCGTCAGTCTTTCAGCAAGGGGCTGGATTGGCGCTGGCCCCGGGGTTTGTGGGAACCGGGACAGCCCTTTCACGCAAGCCCTCCTCAGGTCGACATTATTACACGGCCAATTAAGTCAGTTCAACGGGCTCGAACTTGAGCAAACAGCAGGGGCGATTGTTTTCCGCAGCCCTCCCCAACTAGCCATGCTAATTACTCCATGGACTGCACCTAACCAGGATGCAGGAGGGGTCTGACCCCCTAATTAAAGCTTGAACCTCCCTAAAAGAAGTTAAAACGAAAGGTTGGCGGGGTCTTAAAACTATATATTTGTTTTTACGTTACAATTAGGCCTATACATAGATGTAGGCTATACATCTTTTGTGTGTGTGTGGGTGTGTGTGTGTGTGTGGTCCTGGTAAACCCCACGCTATGGGGACCGAATGGCCCCACAAATATAGTAATACCATTAATTTTTTGACCTTGTGGGTATATTGGGTATAGGGGTACTAACCTTAGCAAAAGTAAATTTCTTACTTAAGTTTATTTTTCATCTCTGTTTTCTGTGTTTATTTAAAATTAGACAAATCTAATATTATTTTAATCTTCTATCTGTTGTTTAACAGTTGAGATAGTTCTTTAATCTATTAATAATCTTTAAATCCTAATTGCGCACGTGGGGCATGTTGTAATGTTACAATGTGCCCCTATTAGAACTATATGCTATTACATTCTATACTTTTATGAATTCTATTGAGAAACCATGAGAAAGAAGTGAATAAAGACTGAGAGTGAATGTTCAGAAATGATTAATTATTATGTTTTGAACTATGCAGTATAGCTGTGTTTTGTGGTGTTTGTTGTCAAACTCAAAAATTAGTATATTTTTAATTATAAAAAAGCCATTAATAATTGTTTTTTATTGACAAAATATTTTAGTTTGTCTTGGATATTTTTTGGATTAGATCAGATAACATTTTAAGCTGTCATATGGTCATGTTGTCACATTTCACTTCCATTCTTTCACGAAAAAAGTATACACTGTATTAATGAAACACAACCACATAATTGTACTAGACGTGTGAAAGTAATGTGGGAAAAAATAAATACTCTGAACCCCAAGTGTATTTAGACAAACTGAGAAAGTCAAAAAGTGTTAGTTTGTGCCTGCTCTCCCCTATTATATAATGAGGAAAACAGCTTATATATCATACAGAATGATGTTTTTTAAAAATTTAAAAATGCAGAAAGTTTTCTGTGATGGGTAGGTTTAGTGTAAGGGGATAGAATATACAGTTTGTACAGTATAAAAATCATTATGTCTGTTATGTCTATGGTGTGTGTGGTCCTGGTATTCCCTATGTTATGGGGCCCAAATGTCCCCACAAGTAAAGCTAATAATACCAGTGAATTTTGATGTTGTGGGGGCATTTTTTTGGTCCCCATGAGGAAACAAGCTTATAAATCATACAGAATGAATTTTTTTGAAAATGTAAAAATGCAGAACGTTTTCTGTGATGGGTTTAGGGGTAGGGTTAGTGTAGGGGGATATAATGGTTTTTTGTACTGTACAAACTGTATATTCTGTCTATGGAGAGTCCCCATAAAACATGGAAACCCAACGCGTGTGTGTACCTTATTTTTGGGGACAAATTTGTACCTAGAAGTGAGCTAAACCTGACAGAATCTCACAAAACCTCCTTTATTTCACATATGTAAATTCATAAAAAACATAAAATTCAGATGTACAATGATAAAACATAAGCACTGTCATTATTTGTCTCTTATCAAATCATTAGTTAATTTTATTTGTTGTTTCTTCCCCAATTAAAATGTATTGACTGATTTTATCAACTAAAATATGATGAGCAGAAGTGATGTTTACTTATGTTTTCTGATCAAATAATGGTTTCCATTACAAACAGGCCCTGAGGTGACCAACTTAAAACAGGTGACTCGTTTTGGAAGGAAAACAAACACAAGAGGGGGATTTGGGTTCGAGGCAGCTGTGGATCCTGCACGCTCAGCTGGTGCCGCACAAAGAAACAGGTGACGGCGAAGGGATGTTTGCCCTGCGAGGGTGCCGCCGCGTGCTGCTTTCCCCAGGAACGAGCTTTCTCAGTAAAATCCGCACCTGGCCTGGTGGTCTTGGCAACATCGGACCACCTCTAGCAGATGTTCGTCTCTCTTTTGTAGCCGACTTCGTGGTGCCTGCTCCGCAAGACAAAACTGCGGTGAGAGGTGCTCCTGCCACAGAACGCTAATCAAAAGATGACTAACATTCTTCCCCCTTTACCCCACACTTCCAGAGAGTGTGAGAGGCCACTTTCAGAGTGGGGAGCTTGGATGGGTAATTGTGCATGATTAGCAATTTTAATTAGCAGGTGCTTGGGGTCCCATCTGAGAGAGTGTAAACAGGATAGCACTTACAGCTCCTTGAACATCCCACATGACAGTCTGTTGCTGTGTGTGTGTGTGTGTGTATGTTGACTCGAGAGACCTATTCCTGTATATAGGGACTGTAAAGTTACATTTCCTCAGGCCGTGACCCTTTTGATTAATTCCATTTTTGTTTACTGTCCTAGCGCTTATTGTTAGTGAAAGCAAACTGGTGCTTGCACACTTTTCAGAAAAAGAGCCAGCCATGAGCACAATCCAAGGAAATTAGGATTTCACTTTAAAGCGTCTCTCTTCTTTCCCAGGTGTGTTAACCTTGCAAATTGTGCCGTTTGTTTTTTGTTTGAATGACAGAAGGATGTCTTCTCAGTAAAAGACTGGTTTTCATAGCAAGTTTCTAATAGAGAAAATGGGTGACAGTTCTTTGTTCAGGAATATCTTGCTTTTGAATCAAAAGAGCGAAGAGTGCACAAGGCTGAGGTGCCTCTTTAAGTGAAAAGAAGTACCGTCTCACACTGACACACGCATATCTAATACGACATATATAAAGAAATGTGTGTGTGTGTGTGTGTGTATTGACCATATTAACTTCTTGTTCTCATTTAGAGCGGGAACGTAGCCTTGAGCGGCATTCAGACCATGGTACGGTACACTATCGACCGGGTTTGCTCATCAAAGACAAACTCAATTCATCAACACAATATGTATTTGAGATCTGCTGCCAGAGATCACCCATTGGGCAAAGTCATTAGGCCACAAACCTACTGAGAACTGTTCTGAAGGACCTGAGAGAGTCTTTTGTATCACAGTCCAGTGAATACAGGTGTTTAAAGGTGAAGAGAAGAATGTAAGAGGAACATTGGATGATTTTCGTGGAAACCAGTGTCCTTGCATTATAATGTGATTGTAGCATACTTTTTTTTTCTTAAATAGTCTTTTTCTCAGTATGTGCAAGGGGGAAAAATAGCTCATTGTGTTATTGAGTTTAGCTGTGTGTTTGTGTGTGCAGGATCATCTCATGGCGATCATACGTGATGAAGCTTTACTCAGTCACCTGATCCAGGATGAAAGTTGCCCTTTGGCTGTGTGACAAACAGGTAGAAAGGGACACTCACGCTAGTCTGATGGTATAGTGAATTAACCGAACAATACAGGTCAAATTAAAGGCTTTTACTTAGTCACACTGATACACACACACAAACACAAACCTGGTTAGGGATATCTGGAGTGTGTAGATTCATGGGCAGTGCATCAGTTTACATACAGGGAAAGGCATGCATGCATTTCTTCTACATATACAGTAGAGTACTAATGATGGACTGATATATTGGAAAGACCGATTAATAAGACATTATTTGGCTATTTTGAGATTATCGCCCCCTTGATTAACAGATTTGGTAGAAATCATTAAAATAAATTTAAATCATTGTAATTTATTGACAGTCTTGTCAATGCATAATTGTCTTTTGTAGGGAATTTTGAGTTAATATTGTTTCAAATAAGGAATAATTTAAATTTAAAAATATTTTTGAGACCCATTTGCTGTGATTAAATTGTATTGTGTACACTACCATATAAAAGTTTGGGGCCAGTGAGATTTAAAAAAAAAAGAAATGTTTTATTCAGCAAGGATGCATTAAATAGATCAAAAGTGACTTTAAAGACATTTATAATGTTACAAAAGGTTTCTATTTCAAATAAAAACTGTACTTTTGAACTTTCTGTTCATCAAAGAATTCTTGAAAAAAATGACAGAAATCTTAATATTTTTGCAGAAATCACAGTTTCATACACATTCACTATTAACTACAACTTTGCCTCAGTAAACTCCTAATTTACTGCTTATTAATAGTTAGTAAGGTAGTTGTTGAGTTGTTAAGTTTATTATGGGGTAGGATTAAGGGATGTAGGATATGTTCATGCAGAATAAGGCATTAATATGTGCTTTATAAGTACTAATAAACAGCTTATCAAGCTAACAAGCAACTAGTTAATTGTTAGAATTGGTTCCCAAACTAAAGTATTATCAAAATGTTTCTTGAGCAGCAAATCAGCATATTAGAATGATTTCTGAAGGATCATGGGACATTGAAGACTGGAGTAATGACACAGGAGTAATTTTAAAATATATTAAAATAGAAAACAGTTGTACACATATTTCACAATATTACTGTTTGTGATCAAATAAATGCAGCTTTGGTGGCAGTAACAAGTGATCAGAATATTGGCCTCTAGTGTTGATCACTAGTTTATATAGTTTATACACTAGTAATATTTTTGTTTGCTTAATTTGTATTGGAGAATTGTAGCATGTTAACCTAGATGAGCGTTTGAGAAAGGTGGTTTGACTGGGCCCAGTTTTGTGTCAATGGCTCAATTCCTGGCTGTTTGGGTTGTGTTAGTGCCTATGGCGCATCAGTCTAGGGCCCATGCTGATTGCTAATGGCCTAATCCATATCACATTACAAACAGGATGATTAAGTGCTGTCTCACAGTAGGATTATCATGGGATTATTATGGGATCAGTGATATCTCTGATCTGTGAGACACTCTCTCTCGTCAAGTACCCTCCCTGAGGTACATCATATCGCATCAGATACACATCGACACACACTTCAATCAGGTAACCTGCAGACAGAACATTCCCATTGCTGTCGTAATTGAAACTGATGATTATGATTTATGGAGTATTACAGGATGTCGGTGACATTGTAAGATGTTCGAAATCATTACATTTTTAGTGATTTCGAGGATTTATAAAAGCAAACACACATATAGAGACTCCATAAAGATAATTAAGTGTCAACCCGTCATCTCAGTAGAATTGTAAAACAGTGGCTCTCTTGGTTGCATTTTCTCATTATTGCCTCCCTGAAAGGTTTTATCGGTTTCATCAGAAGGAAGGTTAACGTGAGACGGTTGATGTTTGACTTCAGTAAATGCTGATGGCCGCTTGGTGCCGTGCAGATCCATAGATCCTAAACCAACCAGAACATGATCCCTGGAACCCTCCTGTTCTCATGTTGGATTGGTTTACAGATGATTGACATCTTTTGGCAAGGCTCCCAAGATCTTAGGAATTTTGGGATGCTTTGGCTAGTGACTTCCGCACATCCCAGGTATATGTGATGACTTTATTTGTTAGTACCAACAGTTAGTATCACCTGTCATGGTGGAGTCTCTGTCCGCTCAGCTGCTTCGCTGAACACAATAGATTATAAGGAAGTAGACTGACAGGTTTTGCGAAGTAGCTTTTGATGTGCACTGTACTACAGTACAGATGCGTTATAGGATTTGAATCTGTAGATGAAGACTTTTATTAACTTGAAAACTGACAAACCCTGTTGTGATACACTACTACTTTTGAATGATTTTGAATTTATTCATATTTATGGAAGCCCATTTCTTCCACATAAGAAAAAAATCACACTCTAGTAAGTCATAATTATGACATAAAAAGTCAAAATTATGAGATTAAAAAAAGTCAAAATTATGACAAAAAGTCATAATTATGAGATAAAAAAAAGTCAAAGTTATGATTAAAAGACATAATTTTCTACTTTTTATGTCATAATTATTTTACTTTTTAAACTCATAATTTCGACGTTTTATCTCATATTTTTTGACTTACCAGAGCATGGCAGAAGTTTCAGAATTAGAAAGTTTCAGAAAAGAAAAATAAATTAATTTATCAAATTTAAAGGGGGTGGTCTAATGCTATTTCATGCATTCTGACTTATTTACACTGTTAAAGAGTTGGATTCTCATGCTAAACATGGCCAAAATTTCAAAAAACGAATTAGACGTATGACGGAGTATTTCTGTGCCAAATACACTCCTTCAGGATTTGAACAAGTTTCGGAAAGTTTTTTTGAGTATGGCCCTGTATGACGTCATAAAGGGTGGAATTCCTTGTATGGGCACTTCTCCCAGAAGAGCGCGTGCGCACATCAACCGGAGCAAGAGCGTCAACAACGAGCTTCGTTTGGGTTACGGGAGCCGTCGACAGCGCTGTCATTTTGTTTTTAGATCACAAAATCAACAATGTCACTAAAGAAGTGTGTTTCTGGTTGTGAGGGAAAGATAACCTTGTTCAGCTTCCCAAATAACCCAGCGTTAAGGAAACAGTGGATGCAGTTTGTTTTTCTGCAAGTGTGTTTGTTTGTTCCCGGTCATGAGTCGAAACTGCAGGCAGTGAGTGAAACTGCATCAATGAAACTGAAACTGTGTTTTGTTGGCAATCGGTGAGTAAGTGCATATAATGTAAACAACACGAACGTATAGTGAATCCAAAGTTATCCAGGGAGTCTGTGTGTGCTCGAGATTCTTTAGCTCTGCCCAATGCACGCCTTCACGAGTTCGGCTATTTTCGGAAAGAATTGGTACAGTGTATCTTTCTTTTATAAATATGATAAAACTAAAGACTCTTCAGAGATATGAAGGATTTAATACTACTCTATTCACCTTATTTTCCACAACAACAAGGGTGACGCCATTGCGTTCGTTTTGTCATCTTACTTCCGGCTGAGAGGGACTTCTACTTCCGTCTGAGAGAGACCTAAGCTAGTTGCTTGTCGTAACGGTAAATGATTACAGAAAGCAAATATGTCAAGAATTATATGCTCAGTTAGGGGCTGCCATAACAATTGCACCAACTATCACAATGTGAAGTGGTCGAAGTGTTGTGGTGCACTTTAATTTACACCCACCACCTAAAGGTGAGGAGCACCTGAGGAAATGGCGGAAGGCGCTAAACTTAAAGTGCCCACCCAAGCGCCCTTATGTGTGTTCGTACCATTTCATGGACGGGAACCCAACTGACGAACACCCTTACCCCGAGAAATGGCTCGGCTACGATGTTCCAGTAAAGAAGTCAGATTCAGGTAAGTCAGGTAGTCAGATTCAGGTAGTCAGATTCAGGTAAGCTAACTTAACTAGCTATGTGCTTCTTAGCCTAACGTTAGATTTGTGAAGTCCGTTCTATGAATACATTTAACCCTTGTGCGTCAATTAAAAAAAGTAGGTACACATAGGTCCATAGTGTCAAAAAAGTCATAAAAACTTGGGAGCACAGATTTAAGAAGTTATTTCTAAAGAAGACCCATGGCAGATTATTGTTGAAGTAAAAAAAATTTAAAAAGTGAAAAAAAAAGTTATAGAGGTTTAAATTTATGAAAACGATTTATGAACATAACTTCATATAAAATATATATTTTATGAAACACTTTGAACTCTAAAACTGCTTGAAAATCAAAGTCATAAATCTAAACAAGTTGTGTTCCAAATTTGAGGTTGAGATCTCAAAAAAAATAGCTTTCAGTAATAGTATACATATATACACTTTATTAGTTTTAAAGGGGTCATGATTGTTTTATGATGTTTCCTGGGGTGCACTTATAATGTTAGAATGTTTTTTAAATAAAAAAAATCATAATTTATAAATAGAAGGCATTTTTCCTACCCTGATTTTAGCCCTCTGGTTTGAACGCTCTGTTTTAAGGGGCGTGTCCGCTGGGAGACTTCAGTGTAAACGCCCACTGCTGTGATTGGCTAACGTCTTTCCGTTTGAAATAGCTAAGTATTACTCTCTCTTTTAGCGCGTTTTTACTATTACAGCTCTCATGGTTAACTAATCGTGAAAAGTGTTGCATTACGTTTAGTTCTATGGCATTATATTTAGATCTATGGCATTATATTAAGATCTATGGCATTATATTTAGATCAATGGCAATATATTTAGATCGTGGCATGAAAGGTTGCAGTGATGATCATTGTAGCCGATCACACACATGCTGAGCGCATGAATGCAGTGATCTCATCATTGCAACTCAGTTTCTGTACACTAACGAATGCTTTCATCTTCACTAACAGTGCAAACGTGATATAGTTAAGAGATTCGTTGAATAAAACGGGAGTCACTGATAAACGCGTCACTGATAAACTATCGTTGTTTGATTGACAGCTTCAGCGCGCGCTGCTCCAACGATTGCAATGGGAGCTTTCTTTGATCGCTTTCTTTATAGAATTTAATCACCGTTAAATAACAGATTTTTTTCATCCTACTAAGAGAAACAACGCAAGTTGACGTTTAGTCACTGGTTTGATTTATTGACACACAGACAATGAACATCTGACTGTACATGAATCATTACATTTCAGATCAGGCATTAAAATGAACACAGTTACTTACATGTTGCGTTACTGTCGAGCCCAGGCACTGCACAATATTTTGTAATCCTCAACGGCATGATTATTGCTTGGTAGCTCGATCTGGTTTAACACTACCTAGGCCTATGTTACTTAGGGCTACCTATTCTATTGCATGTCATGCGTGAATCGGTGGGCGGGGCTAAACAGGCAGTGATGAAGTAGGCCTTGATCTTCTTCTGCAGAGGCGGTGCTTGCCTCCCTTTGACGTCATAGATTCCCACTTTGAAAAACCTGTCCTTTGCTGGGCCTGGTGTCAATAAAAGCTTTTATTGGACTAACAAGGAAGTTTTCAGTTCTGAAACTTACAGGATATTCTTATAGTATGATGACCTCTTATACACTCACCTAAAGGATTATTAGGAACACCTGTTCAATTTCTCATTAATGCATTATCTAATCAACCAATCACATGGCAGTTGCTTCAATGCATTTAGGGGTGTGGTCCTGGTCAAGACAATCTCCTGAACTCCAAACTGAATGTCAGAATGGGAAAGAAAGGTGATTTAAGCAATTTTGAGCGTGGCATGGTTGTTGGTGCCAGACGGGCCGGTCTGAGTATTTCACAATCTGCTCAGTTACTGGGATTTTCACGCACAACCATTTCTAGAGTTTACAAAGAATGGTGTGAAAAGGGAAAAACATCCAGCATGCGGCAGTCCTGTGGGCGAAAATGCCTTGTTGATGCTAGAGGTCAGAGGAGAATGGGCCGACTGATTCAAGCTGATAGAAGAGCAACTTTGACTGAAATAACCACTCGTTACAACCGAGGTATGCAGCAAAGCATTTGTGAAGCCACAACACGCACAACCTTGAGGCGGATGGGCTACAACAGCAGAAGACCCCACCGGGTACCACTCATCTCCACTACAAATAGGAAAAAGAGGCTACAATTTGCACGAGCTCACCAAAATTGGACAGTTGAAGACTGGAAAAATGTTGCCTGGTCTGATGAGTCTCGATTTCTGTTGAGACATTCAGATGGTAGAGTCAGAATTTGGCGTAAACAGAATGAGAACATGGATCCATCATGCCTTGTTACCACTGTGCAGGCTGGTGGTGGTGGTGTAATGGTGTGGGGGATGTTTTCTTGGCACACTTTAGGCCCCTTAGTGCCAATTGGGCATCGTTTAAATGCCACGGCCTACCTGAGCATTGTTTCTGACCATGTCCATCCCTTTATGACCACCATGTACCCATCCTCTGATGGGTACTTCCAGCAGGATAATGCACCATGTCACAAAGCTCCAATCATTTCAAATTGGTTTCTTGAACATGACAATGAGTTCACTGTACTAAAATGGCCACCACAGTCACCAGATCTCAGCCCAATAGAGCATCTTTGGGATGTGGTGGAATGGGAGCTTCGTGCCCTGGATGTGCATCCCACAAATCTCCATCAACTGCAAGATGCTATCCTATCAATATGGGCCAACATTTCTAAAGAATGCTTTCAGCACCTTGTTGAATCAATGCCACGTAGAATTAAGGCAGTTCTGAAGGCGAAAGGGGGTCAAACACAGTATTAGTATGGTGTTCCTAATAATCCTTTAGGTGAGTGTATGTCAAAAGCTCAAAGAAAATTTGATTTCTCAGTTCATGACCCCTTTAATATAACTTTATACTTACTTTCAGGAAGAGTTAGTTTGAGCGCAGCACCAGATTTTCTCCATTAGATGCCAGCAAAGCTCCACTGGTACACACAGTGGTTGGATTTGTGATTTGCAGTAGAGTTTTTCCCTCTCAAATATTACAAGCACACACACAAACATTGTTTATTACACACATGCAAAACTTTTGTATGAAAATTGTGTCTACTGTCTTGTTTTTAATGCATCTCTCTCACACACTGTTCTGCTTAAGTATGGGTGCCATCATATATTAATTCTCATGATGTATTTTAAGTACTAATGTAAAAATATGTTTATGGTTATATTATTTCCACAGATGCATCGATGAGCGTCAGTGATGCAAGTGAACAACTGTGAGGATGATCACATCCACATGCCCCTGAACTGTGATGCAGAAACACAATGGGAAACCATCTGTCTCTGACCACAACTACGCTTCAAAATCACAACTCAACCTCAAGCCACCTATATCTGATATAGGAACACAATGCGTTGAGCCGGCACCATTGTACATAAGTCTGCACGATGTCTCTGACCAGGTGTTACCTGTTGTGGATAGTTATTTTTATAAACCTTTACAATGTGACAAGATGTTACCTGTTGTGAATAGTTTTTTTTTTTATCTTTACAATGTGACCAGATGTTACCTGTTGTGAATAGTTTTTTTTTTTATCTTTACAATGTGGCCAGATGTTAGCTGTCAGCAGTGTTGGGAAGGTTACTTTGGAAATGTAATAGGTTACAGATTACAAGTTACCCTATTTAAAATGTAATAAGTAGTGTAACTTTCCAGTTACTTTATTAAAGTAATGTAACTGATTACTTTTGTATTTTCCAGCACTGAAACACATTTTTATCACTCGCCATGGTGGCAACTCTCAGACAGGTTGTAGCCTAAAGCTTTCAGTGGCAATGTGGATTGATGTAACTGGCAGATGTGGTGTGCTGCAAATTCAAACAAGAGGCAATCAAAAGCATCAGAATAGCATCGCTTTACTAAATATATAAATGCCTTATTCATTCATTATTCAACATATCCTAGCTTTTTACAGAAAACAGATGTAACGCCCTTTGTAATCATTAATATTTTCATAAGTAACTAATTTAATTACACTTTTTTTTCAGTAACTGTAACTGATTACAGTTACATTTATTTTGTAATTAAATTACGTAATCTAATTACATGTAACTAGTTACTCCCTAACACCGGCTGTCAGTAATTTCCAGAGTGGCTGTACAGCCGAATCAAATTCTGTTGCATTATTTTCCTGTTTAACACTGTGAAGCTGCTTTGAAACAATCGGCATTGTAAAAAGCGCTATATAAATAAAGGTGACTTGACTTGACTAATTTCTTATAAAACCATATAATGTGAGCTCTGTAGATTCCCCTTAAAACTTAAAGGAATTAAGTCATCTGATTTGAAGGAATAAGTCATGTCAAGTTTGCAAATTAATTCCATCTTGGTTTATTACATATGAAAATTAAATGGTGAAATATCTCTAAATGAAGGTCAGCAGAAGGTGGCTCTAGCTTCCTGAAAGCAACAAACACTTTTTACAACTGATTTCATATTTTCTTATTTTATATACTTATTTCATTGCTGCTCCATCAACTCCTTCTGACAGGACGAAGTAGTTAAATATGTCCCCATAGGTTACCTCTGGCCACTTCTTCATATCGTCTACCCACATTAACAATGACAATGGATGGGACAATGAGACCATCTGATCGTCGTATGACGTTTTTGCCGTGCTCCCAATTAAAAACATTTACGGCATTAACGTTATTTGTCATTTCGCTAAAAGTTATGGCTAGCTATAAACAATCTTCTAGATACGATCTGTGGTAAAGCTTGTTTTTCGGCAAGCAAAAATAACAAGGCTATACGTTCCCTTTTTCAAAAAGAAGTAGTGAGTAAACCACATGTCATTTCCTATTGGTCAAGGTTTATTGGAACTATTAATTGGAGTAAGGTTTGGCTGTTACCTAATTAATGTATTATTACAAATAAGGTCAAGGAAATTTCATTTAAGATATTGCACAAATTTTACCCCGCTAAACATTTTCTATCCAAGTTTAACAAAGACATTGATGTAAATTGTTCATTTTGTTCTTTGCAACCAGAAACTGTACCTCATATTTTTTGGCACTGTCAATTTACAAAGAGGTTATGGTGGGAAGTTTCTAAATGTATTAATGACAAATTGGATTGCAATTTTCTTTTGTTATACGAACATGTAATATTTGTTTTTTTCAAATATGAAAAGAGTCTGGAAAATGAAGCTTATATTATTAATCTTGTGATTATATTTGTTAAGTTTCACATTCATCTGTGTAAATTTAGTAATCAGAAACCTCTTTTTTCTGTGGTATTGAAAGAATTAGAAAATTATATGGTTTCTCTTAAGGACAGTACAAACAAAAAAGCTGTTAAAACCATTTATTTATTGAATACATCTAAGATTTGTTTGTTTGGTCTATTATGTTTTTATTCACTTTCGTGTATTTTATATTTTTGTATCCTTAAACCTGGCATTTTTTTTTTTTTTTTTGGTCTTGTTTTATTTGTTCATGTTCTGTAACTGTTGTTCAAGCAATTAATAATAAATAAAAATAAAATAAAATAATAATAAACAATCTTCTAACTACCGAATTAGCTACCGGATGTGCCGCGTCAGTTTAGCGGAAGTTGGATGACAAAATGAGGAAGAGCGAAGTAATAAAAGTAGGCGGAGCGGAATAAGGTGAATAGGTACTCAAGATCAACATGAGATTGGCAGAAACTGTGTGTGTTATGCCCTCTTTAATATTATATATAAAACAAATCATGTTACTAGAAATAAACAAGAAAATACGTATTTCTGAGCTGGTTGATATTCATAAAAAGCCTTCCAGAAAATATAAGAGCACACACAGACTCATGGTGTATTTTTAGGTTCCAGATCAAGGGCCTCTCCACTCAAAAGGGGGCACTGTTACTGCATTACAGATTACACAGTTTTATCAGGGAGCATTCTGAATTAATTACAAATTAACAGCACTACTATACACTTTAATGTAATAAAATGTTTTTTAATACCAGGCCAATCACTTTAGCAATTGAAATATGATTCCACAATAGCCATTAGGGCTGCTCGTCCCATCCTCCTACTGTTATTATTTCAGCCATGCTGAAAAGTAAAAAGTGAAGAGAGTAATATTTAGCATTTAGCACTTCTCAGGTAACGGCTGTGCACTATGCTAGTCTACAAAAAATACAAAAAACATTTGAATACTTTAGTTCAATGATCAGCTCCATTTTCAGCATGAAAGTTCAGATAGTCCTGAAAACATGAATGAAAAGTGCAAAATGAAAGTTGGTTTTAAAATATACAGTGCTTAAGGACACATTAAATGTATTAAAAGTGACAGTAAAGAAGACATTTATGTTACAGAAGGTTTATATTTCAAATCAAATTTTGTTTTTGGTAACTCTATTCATTAAACAATCCTGAAAAATGTATCATGTTTCCATAAAAATATTAAGTAGCACAACTGTTTTCAACATAAAATGTTTCTTTAGCAGCAAATCACCATATTAGAATGATTTCTGAAGGATCATGTGACACTGAAGACTGGAGTAATGATGCTGAAAATTCAGCTTTGCCATCACATAAAATATATTACAATAGGAAACAGTAATTGTAAGTTTTTTTATTTTTTTATATTAGTTAAGTATTTCACAATAATACTGTTTTTACTGTATTTCTAATCAAGTAAATGTAGCCTCAGTGAGTATTAGAGACTTCTTTCTAAAACATAAAAAAAAATCATACAGACCCCATAGTATATATATATATATATATATATATATATATATACAGAGAGAGAGAGACAGAGAGCAGAAAGAATAAATGAATGAAGATGCATAAAATCAGGAAAAAAGGGGTAAGAAAGAGAAAAAAAGCTGCCAAGAAACCGGCAATTTTTTTGTCTCCTCCTGATGTTTCTTCCCCACTACAGTATAGCAGTATAAACTGGGTCGCTGCACCCTGCATATCAGCACCTTCCCTACCTTACTGCATATTCCTGTTCACCTGACATTAGGCCCCGCCTCAGTCCCAAAATCTGCCTGCACCCTGCTGGGTTCACTCCATTAGATACTCCCTACACACTTTGTCTGTCATACTAAAAGCCAAGCCTGGGGAGCAAGGAGAGGTTAAAAGGTACGAAATGAGCCTCAGCCGAAAAGAGCAGGTGATTTAGGAAGCTGATTGCTCTGATCTGATTGGGCGAGTGGTTGAATTGAGGTATCTCTCATCTCACTGTACCAGTATATGGTTGGACTGGATGATGAGGTTCAGGTCATTGTCTTTACGTTGAATGTGAGTCATTAATGAGTCCATTTAGATGTTTCATATTGTTATGGAGGTAATTAGCTTCCTACACTGTACCCGACTGCTTGCAAGTAAAAAAATAAAGCCCATCAATGTCTAAAACCTGGGTGTGTGTATGTGGTTCAAGTATACCCTACGCTGTGCGGACATTTTTTGGTCCCCATGAGGAAAACAGCTTAGAAATCATACTAAGGGATGTTTTTTTGAAAATGTAAAACTGCAGAAAGTTTTCTGTGAGGGGTAGGTTTAGGGGTTGAGGTAGGGGATAGAATATACAGTTTGTACAGTGCATGTAAAATCTTGGAAAGTCCCCATAAAACATGAAAACCCAACGTGTGTTTGTGTCCTGGTAAGCCCTACATTATGGGGACAAAATGTCCCCATAAGGATGACAATATCCAAAATCATTGTCCTTGTAGGGACATTTTTTGGTCCCTATGAGGAAAACATCTTATAAATCAGACTGTGATGGGTAGATTTAAGGGATAGAATATACAGTTTGTACAGTATAAAATCTATGGAAAGTCCCCATAAAACATGAAAACCCAACATGTATTGTGTGTGTGTGTGTATGTGTGTGTGTGTGAAAGAGAGAGAGAAATAAATGTAGAGAAATGTTAAGTCCTGCTTTCTTTATTAGACTAAAGGACATCACACCTAATAAAAAGACTTTTAAGAAATCAAACATTTTAAACTGACATAAATCCTGATTTTGTGATGACAATGCAGGAGATAAATTTGTGTTTGTAGTTATGATTAAAAACCATCCCACAGATTCTTTTAGTGCAGAGTTAAAGGACGACCCTTCACATTTTCAACAAACAATTGCAATTTCATTTAATATAAATGAAGACCAAAAATGTTTTTAGGTGAGCATTATATACTGTGTATATATGCTCATCAAGGCTAATGAGGGGGCGTTTACATGACACAGTTTTCAACTAAAAACGGAAAACTTTTAATGCGTTTTGGCCGGTCATTTACACAACAATGGCGTTTTGGGGGCCTGAAAATGCAAACTTTTGAAAACGGGATTCAAAGTGAAGTTTTTGAAAACAATACCATTGTTGTCTCCATCTAAACTACACATACAAGAATTTGTGAAAGCGGTGATGTCACGCTCGTGTGTATTACATGTTCAGTCTATAGGCGTGTAGTGTTTCTTTACATTTAGAAAGTGACATCGCCAACTATCATTGTTGTGTAAACATACCCTCATTTATGGAATTTATACCTGTGATGTCAAAGTTTAATTTTCAGCATCATTACTCCAGTCTTCAGTGTCACATGATCCTTCAGTAATCATTCTAATATGATGATTTGCTGCTCAAGAAACATTTCTCATTATTATGAATGTTGAAAACAACTGTGCTGCTAAATATTTTTGTGAAACTATTTTTCTGGATTTTTTGATGAAATTTTCAAAAGAACAGCATTTATTTGAAATAGAAATCTTTTGTAACATTATAAATATCTTTACTTTTGATCAATTTAATGTTTCCTTGCTGAATAATAGTATTAGTTGTTTTGTTTTTTAATTACCTCTTTTGAATGGTATGTCATTCATGATTTTAAAAGTAAAATTGAACTCAACTTTGTAAACATTCAGTTATAATTATCACTGAAACATAAATTAAAGCCTTATGTTTCCATCTTTATTGGAGAAGATTGTAGGTTTTTACATTTATGCATTTTGTAGACGCTTTTATCCCAAGTGATTTACATTGTGTATACATTTAATCAGTTGGCGCATGCCTTGCTAATGATGTATTATTTGAGCTATAGGAACTGTGAAGTGTAAGTGGTTCTGTTTCTATGGAGTTGCTATGGTATCTGTTTTTGTGTTTCTATGTGGTTGTTTGGGACTGGAGCCCTCTTTGATACTCTGGTCCCTAGAAATAGCATGGATTCTTCCTTCATAGCAAATCTATGGACGGTTTTTCACTCGTTTCAGGCATTGCCGGGTGAAAATTGTCCAGTCACTTTAAATTGTCAACAGTAATAGCACACCTCTCCTCAAGAAGCCACACAATGTGAGGTGTCATTCATTTTCAAGTTACAGGACGAGTTACATGGTGAAGTTGTTAAACATAGTTGAGCAATAGAAGTGTTGATGATTGCCTCACTACAACATTAGATTTCTCCAGCTCATGCAGTACAGCACCTGGTGATGGTGAATCATATGGGTGACAGAGAGGTCAGGGGCGGCTGGAGATAGAGGAATGTGTGTGGAGGAGACAACTACTGCTTTCCCTGTAAAACAGGCATGTGAAATGGTTTCACAGCCAGCCAAACTCCCTGAATCCTCTTCTGTGGAGAGACGCCAACCCACAGAAGAGAGAATAAGGGAAGCCAAAAAGAGTGAGAGAGCTGAAAGAGAGCGACAGAGACGGGTGATGAGTGAAGAGAGAGATAGAGACTGTGTGTGTGTGTGGCCCAGGTAAACCCCTTCGTAATGGGGACAAAATGTCCCCACAAATACGGCAATATCCAAAGTTCTTGTCCTTGTGGGGACATTTTTTGGTCCCCTTGAGGAAAACAGCTTGTAAATCATACTAAGTGATGAGCACCGATGGTGTGAGGACCCTATTGGAATTGCTCAGCCTATTATTATTCTTCTCCCAAATGAATCGCACTTTTGATGGTCTAAACATGCTCGAAAACTCATGAAACTTTGCACACACGTCAAAAGTGGTGAAAATTTACGTCTGATATGGGTTTCAGAATTAGGCGTGGCAAAATGGCTCGATAGCGCCACCTACAACATTTCAACGAAGTGCCCCTCCCGCTATGTTTCACGTACAGGTATGAAATTCGGGAGACACATGTAACAGCCCAATACCTACAAAAAAGTCTCCTGGTACAAAATCTGAAAACCAACAGGAAGTGAGATATTTTTAATTTTCTTTGCAAAATTGTTGCAAATTTTGCCATTTCCAGACGTTGTACTTCAACGAACTCCTCCTAGAGATTTAATCAGATCAACATCATATTTGAACAGTCTAATCTAAAGGCCTTTGTGAAGTTAAATTGTGAAGATCTTGAGTTTTCGCTGAAGGGCGTGTCCGTGGCGGCCTGACAAAATCTGATGTTTCGCCATGACACAGGAAGTTGTTGTAACTCAGGCATACAATGTCCGATCTGCCCCAAACTTCACATGTTTTATCAGAGTCCTGGCCTGAAGACATCTACATGCCAATATTAGTTAGTCATAGCGCCACCTGCTGGCAAAAGGAAATGGCATGCTTTACACTGTAATTCATTCCGAGAAACACATTTACAGTTTTTCTCAGTCACTTTGGTGCATTTCTCACATCACTATTTACATTTGCACAACAGTTAGTTCAACCTCCACAACATTTAGTCATTTGTGCACATCATAGTAGCAGTTTCTCATTCCGTCCAACAAATTGCAAATGCTTTTGGACATGCATCAGTTGCTTTCATACAACTCTCTGCTGTTTTATAACATTATCATTTACTTATGTCAATCAAAATTAACTATACTTGTGAATGCTGAATAATCATTCCATATAAAACTAATAGTCCTAATTTCATTGCTTGAGTCATTACATACAAAAATGTTGAACTAGTTGTCAAAATCTGTCAAATTTTACATATTTTACACAAGGGGGGGAAGGGGAAGGGGAGGAAGGGGAAGGGGAAGGGGAAGGGGAAGGGGAAGGGGAAGGGGAAGGGGAGGAAGGGGAAGGGGAAGGGGGGGAAGGGGAAGGGGAGGAAGGGGAAGGGGAGGAAGGGGAAGGGGAGGAAGGGGAAGAGGAAGGGGAAGGGGAGGAAGGGGAAGGGGAAGGGGAAGGGGAAGGGGAAGGGGAGGAAGGGGAAGGGGAAGGGGCCAAAACAGGGGAAGAGGCCAAAACAGGGGAAGAGGAAGAGGCCAAAACAGGGGAAGAGGAAGAAGAGGCCAAGTACACAGGCGGATCCCTGATGAAATCAGGGCTACAATTGTGGATCATGTTGTCAATCACGGCCTCACAATGGCTGAGGCTGGTCGAAGGGTGCAGCCAAATGTTGGGAGAACCACTGTAAATTCAATTATTCAAACATTTCGTCAGGAGAACAGGTGTGTATAAATGGACAGTAATTCAGCACTAAACAATCTGCACTGCACTACTGTCATTGTGTCATACATGAAGCTTGCAGTGGGACAAGAACTTGTCACTGTACATTTTACATTTAGACGTACAGCTTTACTGCATCACACATTTAATGTATTGTAGTGTACAGTAGTGTTACAGTAAAGATTTGCCAGATTTACTGTAATTTTACTCTGCACCACACAGGATTGCAAGACAACCTTGCAGAGGTGGAAGAGGGCCCCTTTTTACTCCGCAACAAGAGGAAGCCATTTGTGCAATGGTGATTGCAAACAATGCCATAAGGTTGAGAGAGATACAAAGTGCTGTTATAGAGGATGACAACATCTTTGGGAATATTGAATCTGTTTCAGTCGCTACAATTGACAGAGTGCTCAGGAGGAATGAAATGCGCATGAAACAATTGTACAATGTGCCATTTGAACGAAACAGCGACAGAGTGAAGGAGATCCGTCACCAGTATGTACAGGTAAAACATGTATGTGTTCTATGCATATTCTAATGTTCAGTGCTGTAAACTGTTTACTTTGTGTAGTGTCATGCACTACACTTACATGACAGTTCTGTGTATGTGTATTCACAGTGCATACTGTACAATATGTTGTCCAAAATGCATTATGTTACACAGGAAAAGTTTTTATAGTTTTTCTCACTCCCTCTTCTGTAATAAAGCATGTACTGGAGCTGGAGGCCAGGGAACCGCTGCACACATTCATATACCTTGATGAGGCGGGTTTCAATCTGGCAAAAGGTAGAAGACGTGGAAGGAATCGCATTGGACAGAGAGCAACCATTGATGTCCCAGGCCAACGAGGAGGGAATATTACTATGTGTGCAGCCATCTCAGAAAACGGCGTCCTCACCCATATCCCCCGTCTTGGTCCATACAACACACAACATCTGCTGACTTTTTTAGACACTCTTTACAGGGACATAATCCCTGAGAATGAGAGGGGTCTAACTGGAGACCATCTGAGCAAGCATGTTGTTGTTTTGGATAATGTGCGTTTTCACCACTCAGATGTCGTCAGACAGTGGTTTGCAGCACATGATAGGATGCTGGTGGAATATCTCCCTCCCTACTCACCATTCCTAAATCCAATAGAGGAGTTTTTCTCTTCCTGGAGGTGGAAGGTATATGACCGGCATCCACATACCCAAATGGCCCTGCTAGCGGCCATGGATGCAGCATGTGATGACATCACAGCAGAGTCCTGCAGAGGGTGGATTCGCCACTCGAGGAGATACTTTCCTCGCTGCATTGCAAGAGATGATATTCGCTGTGATGTAGATGAAATTATGTGGCCAGACAGAGAGGAACGTCTGGATGTGCATGAATGATTACGGTACTATGTATGTTGTATGTTCAGTTCCAATATGTACTGCAATATTTTTTTACAGTTGTGCACAGCTCTACCCAAAGGGAGTTTATGTTTGTTGTAAATAAGGGTGTATTTTTTCTTTTGCACAATGCTGTGAACAAATTAGAATTGCAAAGAGCATATGCAGTAAAAATGTGAAACATACATATTCAGTGTCTTGTACTCAGTTACCTCACTAAATACAGTAATGTGTAACTTTACTGTATTTTCCAAATGGCTGTGCAAATAGTATATAGTGCTGTCTTGAGCATTTTCAGGTAGTGTCACCAAGATCTGACTTTTTTGCATTGGAAAATATTTACAGAGTAAACTGTCATAATGAAAACATGACAAAGCCATTTGACTATCTTGTTCATAAACAGTGGTGTCAGGACTTTTCATCTTGATGACACTGACACTTTCATTGACATGAATACTTGCTTTTGAGGAATGAGCTATCCATTTTGAGCAAGTGACACGCTTTTGCAGGTTATCAACTAGGTTTTGCAGTTTGTACTAATTGTTCTGAGAACTGCATTAACTGTTGTGCAAATGTAAATAGTGATGTGAGAAATGCACCAAAGCGATTGAGAAAAACTGTAAATATGCCATCAAGTCCCAAACATGCTAGAAACACATTAAATCATACAACACTTGGCTAAGTGCTAATGTATGCGATTTAAGCCACGAAACAGGAAGTTGTTTTAACTCAGGCATACAATGTCCGATCTGCCCCAAACTTCACGTTTGATAATAGTCCTGGCCTGAAGACCTCTACATGGCAATATTTAGTTATAGTCAAAGCGCCACCTGCTGGCAGCAGGAAGTGTGGCACATATAAGTGACTTTGCCATATTTCATATTTTCATATATTTACCCACTTAAATGCTTGTCACCCACTATTCGCTGTTTTCCTGAGGCCACCGGGTGGCGGTGCTCCCGGGTGTGAGGGCCCTTTCATCGCTGCTTGCAGCTTTAATTTTTTGTTTGTTTTTTGAAAATGTAAAAATGCAGAAAATTTTCTGTGATAGGTAGGTTTAGGGGTAGGGTTAGTGTAGGGCAGGGGTCTCCAAACTCGGTCCTGGAGGGCCACTGTCCTGCAGAGTTTAGCTCCAATCCCAAATAAACACACCTGAACCAGCTAATCAGTGTCTAGGGCCTAGACATAAAAGAACAGACATATCAGCTCTTACAAAAAAAATCATAGGCTTAATGTTTTTGTCTGGTCACCTGAGTTTCTCCAGGGGTTCTGTGAAGAAGATTATCAATAAATCATGATGAATTTTGTTAATGGTCAACTCTTATTCATTTTTTTAACTTTCTTTATAATGAAAGTTGTAATAAGAATGTTACTGAGAAAATCTTTTTTTATTCCTGTGTTGGCTGGGAGACTGCTGGGGGGTCCTGGGCCATAAAGGTTAAAACTGATGGTGTAGATGGATTTGCAGTAGTTGATAAGATTTGTTTTGATGTAGGTTGCCATTAGAGCTGGCCAGTAAATAACTAAGCAAGGGAAGAACACACAACAAGCTGTCAATTTCATTGACATTTTTATAGCGCTCGAGCCATATAGGCATATTAATAGTTTTTTAGTCGTAGAGAGGAAGGGGTAGAATATGAAATAGCCATATAAAAATAATAGGTAATGTTTCAGAACTCTTCCACCGGTTGAAACACATGTTGATTACTGAGAACGGAGGGCAGCCGCACGCAGAGTTCAATTAGTCAATCAATTAGCGCTGGTCCGAGCGCGGCGGGTGCGCGCCTCTGTGTAACCGACAGGTCTCGCTGAGCAGCCGTTACAGCCCTATAGCGTCCGTAGCCAGCTTGATTTCTGGGGCTTCCGTGGGCAGTCAAGATGTTATTATCAAGGTCTGGAGTCAGCGGCTTAAAGTGGCGGCTGTGGTTTAGATTCGAGACGCTCGCAGCGCAGTGGTGCAGTGCGGTGCGGTGCGCGCGAGATCAACGCCATTATCCACCTTTTTCCTACGCCCCATGACGCTTTTCGCGAATCATGAGAGTAACTTATGTTAAACTATAAACAAAAAGCATTTTCAAAAACTGGGTACAATAAGATGACATTATTCTACTCACCTTCAACCAACATTAAAAGGACATTTAAAAGTGTAAAAGCATTAACAAATTACTACCACATTCCACAGACCTAACTCCCGATTATTTCCGCAGCAATATTAAGGACGTGTTAAATATCATTGCTATGTAATGCCGCCTTCATGTGCTATCGGAAGTGTCCTACTTCCCACTTCTGAAGTCGTGATTACGAGCTCATCGCTTTCAAATTTTGCCTTAAGAGGACGTTCATGTCCAGTGTTTTAACTAGGAAACTATAGTTTTTATATATGAAAGAGATCTTGCTATAGATATTCTTGTCATACAACATCATATTAAAATACCAAGCATAAGCGTTACGTTATTTTCCCGACATCTGAACATCCCCAAACCGGAAGTCCCACCCTTTATTTAAAACGCAGTAGGCTATTTTGGAAGGCATTTTCTGCCAATTTTAAATAAATCAATTAAATGATAAAATGATTTCGCCATCGTGACTCGTTTCGAATACAATATGATCACGACATTATAGTTTCAATAACTTACGCACTACGCGCTCCGCACTCACTCATTCACTTTGACACTCTCTGACTTGAATAAGCCCCACCCACTCATTAACATAGAATTTGCATACAAGTTGACTTTGAAAATGAAAATGAAAAAGAAAACTGAAATAAAAGGAAATAAAATGAAAACTGTAACTTTACATTTTAATTGTGTCACTATTATTGCGTGAGCATTAATAAAAAGCTTTGTAAAAACTGTATTTGCAGTTTCTTGTTCACGTTTGCCTTTTCATTTTAATATCGGCAGTCTTGCCTCGAGATTGTAGTGAAAATGAAATGGCAAATCACCAATTGCATTTTATTTTTCAATTTGACAGGGATGACGCATTGTCACTGGGAAAATAAAAAATGAAAATTAAATAATTAAAATTTCAATTTTGTCATATTTTGCAAACAGTTTTCTATAATGAAATGGTTAATCTGGTTTTCATTTTTATCATTTAATTGATTTATTTAAAATTGGCAGAAAATGCCTTCCATAGGCTATAGGCTGGTTAGGAAAAAGGTGGATAACGGACGACAAATCTGGATTCGAGCAACCCAGGTGGGGGTTCACTTCTAATAAAGACCCGTTCACACCCAGAACGATAACTATAAAGATAACGATAAAAATCTAAATATAAAAGAATAGCAGAATCCACAACTATAACGAAAAGGGCACAGAGGAACAATATGGTTGGAATACTTGCAGAACGATTTTTTTTTTTTTTTTTTTTTTTACAGCTGGGCTGTGTTCAGCCCCGACAAAACGTTGCAAAACGTTTTTTAAACGGAAACGGTGGTGCGTTGAACACCCTGTTTTGATGACGAAAGAGTTACAACTATGGCAGCTGAGAAGGACATTCTTTGTGTACTTTTTGAATAATTTTTGGAGCCTTTTGAAATCGGTATAAATTTTTAATAATTTATATAAATAAATAAAGTTTAATACTGCAAAACATGCTCGATGTTACTGTCACTGCCCTTGCCGTCCAGAATAAAAGAGTGAAGGGATTTGTGGAAACTGTGGTTCCTAATTATTGTGATCCAACATTTGCCTCGCATTTCAGGATGAAAATACAAACATGTCTTCTAATATCTTCAACTGTTGCGTATACCGAGCAGCAGCGGACACATTTGTAAACGACTTTACTTGGACCCATTGTGCGAGCTGTGTCTTTAATACCGCGCGGTTTATATACATGTTGCTGCTGATTGGGCTGACATTTTTGACACACCCACCAAGCGAGAAATCTCAAACGCCGTTGCACACCGTTTCCAGGAAACATGTCGTTCAACCCGGAAACCGTAGCAAAACTTTGCGCACCGGTTTGAGCTTGAACTTGCCCCCGATGAACGATAAAAACATTGACAGCCAATCAGAATCCATCCTGCTGTAACGCGCTCGAGCATTTAAAGAGACAGAAATTAATTGTTTTCTGTAGGCCTAAGTGAATAAAATCTTAGGGTGGACCTTACAGAAACACATCCAGGTCACATCACATTTCATTTAGTGAACACTCTTAAAAATAACGTTTCCAAAGGTGTGTTTTTGCAGTGAAGAACCATTTTGGTTCCCCAAAGAATGTAATTAGTTCTTAAAAGAACCATTTTTTTCTAAGTGTGAAGAACATTTTAACCTGAGCTGTAAAGAACCTTTGGTGTAATGGAATTTAAATTCCATGGATGTTAAAGGTTCTTCATGGAGCCATAAATGCCAATAAATAACCTTTATTTTAAGTGTATATTAAATATTCCATTTTAAATATTGAAAATGTGCTATTGTGCAAAATGTGCAATGTGCTATTAAGATTGTGATATTTTCATGACAGTTAATTACATTTAAAACATTATATTGAAAATATCAGTACAAAACATCGTACAACCTATATAAGTATTTCACATTCACACATTAGGCTACAGAAAAAAACATTCAAAAAGTTTTTTAATGACTGTTAATTTCTTAAAGAATCTATATTATTATATTTTATTTCTTTTATGATTATATATATATATATATATATATATATATATATATATATTGACAGGTTTTGTGAGATCCATCCCTTTATTATAAACACTGTTTTTAATTAGAAATAGTACCAAAATAAATTTAAAACGTGTTTACACACTACTTTCAGTGTGCACTACTTTTCCTCCAACATGGCAGCCGACTCAATGGGAAAACAAAGGTCAGAACTTTTAGGAAATGTCACTCATTTCGTCTCTCACCACTTAGTGGTCTGTTTGGCAGGAGGGGGCTTGGCCTGTTCCCGGTCACCGGGGGCAACGGAATAATGAATCACCACGGCAGCGACTCTGCTTTGCCTGAAAGCATGGAGGCAGCCAGAGCAGCACGGCGGGACACTATTGTGCCTTGGCCTGCACTATAGGCAAACCAAGCAGGCAGGAGGTCTGGAAATAGTTACAGTCAAATAGAGGCATATACTGATCAAGAATACAAGAGGTCTGCTATCCACATGGGCTAGAAGATGGTTTTCTTTTGCTTTCCTCATCCCTCTCTCTCTCTCTCTCTCTCTCTCTCTCCTGGCCCCCATATCAGATAAAACATACTGTAACAGCACTTAGTGCTTGGCAAATTGCCGATTGTCACAAATTTTAGAGATCGTATTGAGTCTGAAGCTTGCCGTTATACTGTGTAAGGGATAGTATAAATCCAGCCGGATGTTATTGAAAAATAAATCTCGACAGGATGATCAGGACAGAGAGCAATGCAGATGATCATGATCACAGATGATGATTACTTTCCATATAAATAGACAAAATATTGATTTGAGTTGAAATATTTTATTAGCTCATTAAAACACAAAGCTTCTGTTGAGAAAAACAGTTCCAACACTTTCAGACAAGAAAATGGTACAAAAGTTGTAACTGGGACGGTCCCCAGTGTTTCTCAGCTGGTGGGTTATTATATTACATTTTAAAATACTCGTAATTAGATTACAGTTACTTTTCTATTGATTACATGATTATATGTTATTCTTACAATGGCAGTAAATTATTCATAATTCACTGATTCTACTTTGTTATATTTTAAATTTTCTATAAAACCCTGCTGCTTAAATCCGTTTAGAAGGTCTTCCAGGTTTGTGGAATTGCACACACAGACCAGCCACTAGTCATGAGCCTATCACTGAAGACACACACAGCATTTGATCACTGGATTTACAGAAATCATTTCACTTTAACAAGTGTTTTCTCAACATTGAACATTGCATATCTAATCAGCTCCTGACGAACACTATTATTTGAATTATCACTCAGTGAGTGAGTCTTTGGAAGGCTTTTGTCTTTCAAACACATTTACAAGCAATGCAGGGATTCCCCAACTTTTTTTTGTCAGCTGAACCTCTTTGCTTTAATACCAATACATTAACTTGAAGTAAGCCCTTAGATTTTAAGTTAATAAATTAGGTCAGTAATAAAATTAAGTCAATAATAATAATAATTCTGACCCCCGCCAAATTATTACCCCCCTAGTATAGAGTAGTGCAGGTATGACATCACTTTGTAGGCCAAAACACGGAAATGAGTTAGCATTTTAGCACTTCCTGTTCCATTGTCCCGAAGTCAATAGGTTTTTTGAATGGGATTTTGGTTAAATCTGTGTAAGGTCTGTGATGAACACAAGCTCAAAATATTTTCACGTTTTATTCTGTGACATAAAATACATCAGTATTACCCCACTCGTGATGTTTTGAAGCTGTTACGTGTCTTGAAAAAGGCGGTTGCTAACAAGTGGCTAAATGGGACTACAGAGGCTGTCGAGGAGATTAAACGTCATCACGACGAATGGGTAAATTCAGTCCGCTTTCACAGTATTGTTATGCTTATAATTGTGCTCTTATAAACTATTCTAACAAACTTTCTGGGAAAATGTTTTTAGATAAAAACTGAAAGAGTTGTCGGAAGCTTAGTGGTGGTGACGTTGAAGTCGTGGGACCGTGGTGTAGTTCGTTTATATATATCTTTAGCTTTTTACTTCTGGTGACTGCATTTAGGCAACAAAATTCATAAAAATTGTGTTCATCTGTGATAATTATCTTGGTGGACAAAACGTGTAAGTATCATAAACTTTTGTTGATCACAGAGCTTGTTTTTGAAATAATCCAAAAGCCTATGGGAAAATCCTATTGGGTTTTTTTTCGAGGGAACCAGTGCGATGCTAACTGCCGGTTGGCCTACAAAATGACGTCATACCTGCACCACTCTATTGGTAGGTTTAGGATTAGTTGTGTGCCATGAAGTA
Source organism: Coreius guichenoti (assembly GCA_039654105.1). Lineage (NCBI taxonomy): Eukaryota > Metazoa > Chordata > Actinopteri > Cypriniformes > Gobionidae > Coreius > Coreius guichenoti. The sequence continues at coordinate 38,553,106 of CM077170.1, read as the reverse complement.
GTGACTTCAACGAGGTGGGTAATAATTTGGAAGGCATTCGAAATTTGGAAACACCAGCAACGTGAAAAGTGCCGATACACATGAAAAAGTGAGGGTACGCTACAGATTCAAATATAGAAGTGCCGGTATTGCACACTTCAAGCACTGTTTATATAATTCCTAAAAAAGTGGGTTGTGGCTTAATGACCATGGCAAAATGTGGGTCCCATCATGGCCAAACCAGTTGAGAACCACTGTAATACAGTATATACAATTTAGGCACTAATATGTACACTTTAGGTAATGTACCCTTTAGGGGTAAATAAGGTACAAAGGTGACCCTTTTGAAAAGGTACTGCCCCAGTGACAGCTTATGTACCTTTTTTCTGAGAGTGTAGCAAGCAGCTTTGAGCCTAGATGAACGAATGAAGAGGATAACAATGAACAATTTCAGCCATTTTAAAATCTTACCTGTTTATCACCTTCTAATCCATTACAGTGATACATTACAACCGTTCTAGCAACAAGACGGACACTTTAACAATAGGCCTACGATTAATACTGTAGTATGTTAGTATTGCAGTAGTTTTTGGTGTGGCAACTTTTGAGAAAACAGCAAGTCAGTGGAGTGGAGACAATGATAGGGGAGTTAGGTTGTGCCAGCTCAGTGCTCTTTTTTCTTTCTTTTTTTGCCCCAGGTGAGGGCAGACTGATCAGATGATTATTTCTGAAGGGGTAAACAGTGTCTGAAATAGAGCCGCGGCAATTACCTGAGTTTCAGGTAATCAAGGTAGAGCTGAATAAAGGGCGCAGTCTGCGTTCCTCCACCTCGCCTCAGACTCTATTACCTGTTCTCTTTCAGACAGCATAATAAGAGCAGAGTAACCCTAACCAGACTCTCAGCAGGAAAATCTGGTTGTCTGTCAAGTTCATTGTGTCAAGCAGCACAGATATGGTTCCACTACTCTGAAACAAGACCCTGGGTTTGGGGTTTAAAGAATCAAAGAGCTTCCAGATTGAGACTTGACCCCATGATCAGGGATAAACTGTGTGTGTGTGACCTGAACATCCTTTTAAAGCATCATGACTTCAAATCCCTGGGTTTGAGTATGAGAGTCAGACAGTCAGTGTCATGCAGAATGTATTTTGTGCATATAATATTTATGCCATTAGGATAGTTGACAGTGGCATTTTTATGACAGGCGATTGCATTTTTATGCATCAAACATTGCATTGAAATTCATCAAACTTATTAAAAAAAAGAGCATAAATGAAAGTATGTACAGTACCAACTAAGTATACATATTTCACATTCACACTGCAGTTGTCATCATGAAAACTAAAGAGTAAGGATGCCTCTCTCAAGGTTGGACACATCGAAGATGGACCTCAGGGATAACTGCTATTTATTATCCCTCAGGGATAACTTCCTATTATTCCTAGGTCATGCACACTTCCAACACTCTTCCCTTCTAGTTTCCTCCCTTTGCCTTTGTTGTCTGTTCTTTCCACTCTTTTTTTAACTCATATGAAAATCGTCAAGCTTCCCTCATCTGCTCCAGTTCTGCTTAATCCCCTCCCAAACCATTGAGCAATGCTTACAAACTGCACTCATGCACAAAAAATTTACTTCACCCAGAGGAAATGCTTTTAAACCCTAATCATTACATTTGTTTAAAAGTATTGTAGAATGTTTTGAAGTGAGAACGCTGTTGTATTTTAGAGGAACTATAGCAGCATTTAGATCTTAAATTTCATTTTTCCCTTAAATTATGCTTTAAGACCACGAATTTGTAGATTGAACCAGTTAACTAATTCAGTAAATATTGCTAATTTGATTCATAGCTATTTTTTTTTTTTATCACAGAACACTTAAAGACAGCATGAAACATAAGTTTTGATAGTCTTTTCTTCCCTATCGTGACGTATATTCGAGTGAAACGGCTTCTCGAATAAGAAAAAATGTAGGGCGGGACTTAATTTTGTCCATCAGGAATTGATTGGATGGTTGTGGTTTGCAATTGGTCGATCTCATGTGAGTGACAGGCTGTCCCGCTCTCTCACCAATAAACACGTCTTCAGAGAAGAGATGTCGCCGCAAGAGGGAGGGAAAGTTATTTTTTGACATTTTGAATGAATGAATGAACAAATGATTGAAAGACTTTATTTCAAACATGTAAAAATAATACAACAAAAGCTAATAAACAAAGACAAAAAAACCCCCAAAACAATATTAACTTATACATGTCCGAAAAGGAGTAAGACACATAAGCTTATTTAATCCTACCCTACTACCCCACTACCTCCACTACCCCCCACCTATCTCCACTACTCATTAATAATCACCAGATTGGCTTAATAATTATATCATCTTAATCCTATTTTAATACATTATTTACATGGTGATTTTTAATTAGTGCACAATGGTAAAAGTTCATTGCGGGTTTGAACCTATTTAGTTATCAGTTCAGAACTTTAACCATTAGGCCACATCATGCCATAGATTCATTTCACTTTGCTCAGTATGATGTGCGTTGTGTGTCTTATTGGGGAGAATCTCAATAACATGCATGTGGTTAAGTAAATCCAAGCTGAGGATTTACATATACAGCAGAACCCCATGAGAGATTCAAGAAACAAACTACACAACTACACCCACACAAATATTCACGGGCTTCATGCACATTGGCCACAGTTGTGCCACCCTAAACTCCATCCCAACCAAGAAAGCCCCAAATGGCGCTACACGAGAGGAAGACTTTGACTTCATCTCATGATTAAGTGGTTATTATGTGCTAATGAACTGCCCCACAGGGCAACAAAATGTTCCGTCTGTTTTTCTGTACCCTCACCCACTGGCACTTCATGGGAAGCATCAGTGAATTACACAGTAGGCATCATAAATTGGGCTAATTTACAGCCTTTTATTTTTGGCAGCTCTGACCAACCAAAGCCAAGAGCCAGAGGAGAGGTGAGGTTTTACCCACCAGCCACTTGCAAATTGCAGTAAATTGCAAATGGTAGAAGGGCGATAGAGAGAGAGAGAGAGAGAGAGAGAGAGAGAGAGAGAGAGAGAGAGAGAGAGAGAGAGAGAGAGATGGTGTGACCACTTCACAAAAAAAAGTAATCAGTTAACAGAAAATCTATAAATATAACTTAAGGTTGCCCTTTGATCAGCACTAAAGCTGACATTCTCTAATTGCATACAATGAAAGAACAGAATTACTTGATCTTGTGCCATAAGTTCACATTTGACTTTTTTAGACTATCCCCCTACAGCCATAAAAATGCAATGCTCACAGCTACAGAGTGCTGCAGTGATGACATATTTTTGGAGGCCAAGAGGGAAGTTAACATCACCCTGGTTCACTCCACAAAAAAACAATAGGATTTTTCCCTTTTGCTTTTGAATTGTTGCAGAAAATAACCTGTGTGACTCAACATATGATTATTAGGGCAGCAACAATTAATCGATAAAAATCGATTATTATGATGATGAAAATAATCGACAACGAATTTATTATCGATTAGTCGCGTCTGCGCACTGTGGCCGGAAAACAGTAGCCAGTCACGTAGCTTTACAGTAGCGAATAACTTATATTCATTTCTATGGACAAAACGGATATGAAAAATAGTGGAGGACACAGATTGAGCTGCTGCGGGAAAGGTAGGCTACACGATCAAAGTTGTCCGAAACATGAGAATGCTTATAGGCCTATTTATAAGCGCTTTAAACAAAAGCATAAGCATTTACCGTCTTGCCCTGTTGTTCTTTGACAGATACATGTGCTGTTTAATGCCTCTGACACGTGTTTTCCTCAGCGCATAACTTACATTTTATGGTTGTATCCTTATCTATAAATGTTAGAAAGTCCCGTGTGTATTTCCATTTTGCATATTCTGACAACAAGCGTCAATGAACGAGCGCCGATGGGCGCATGCGTGTCAAACAGACGGAGCGCAGTAGAATAGTAGCTGAATAATTCTGACAAAAGTACACGTTTTGCTAAAATATTTTTTGTTACCTCGTACAAGTCAACATTGTTTTTTGTGCTTTTGCTTTTGTTTATTATATATTTTTTTATTTAGTCGCTTTTATTTCTGCTTTAAAATAGTAAGCAATTGGTTGTTTTTAGGTTTAGGATGTAATGTTTGTATTTTAACCCTTTTGCTTGTAATGTACATAGCCCATATAGATATTAACTATATTTGTTTTCATAGGAACATTTTGGCCATTGGCATTTTTTATTTTATATTATACATTGTTTGGAGGACAGCATTGGGCAGGATGTGGAATAATATTGTTTAAAATAGTAGATTAAAATTAATTTTAATGTATAATATTTTTTTTAGATTTTTCATCCGATTAATTGATTAATAATCGGCAGATTAATTGATTATAAAAATAATCGTTAGTTGCCCTTCTGATTATTACACGTTTTGTTCATAATGATAATCTTCACAAATAAACACAGCTTTTATCAATTTTGAAGCCTATATAGGCTACACTTTCCATAAATAAAAAGATAGGCTGTAAACAAACTACATACGTCGCATGACTTCAAGGTCACCACCATTAAGTTTCCAACAACTCTTTCAGTCATTATTTCAAAAAAATTGTTCCTGAAAGTTTGAGTTACTTTAGCTTGCAAAAGCATGGTTATATAAACACAATGAGGCTGTAAAAGCGGACTAGTGAGTAGATGATTTTATCTGTTCTGCTTGATGATGTTTAATGTCCCCGTCAACCTCTTTATTGTCCCATATTTAGCAACCGCCCTTTTCAGGACAAGTAAAAGCTTTAAAAAACACACAAGGGAAGGGATATTACTGATGTGTGGTGTATTTTATTTAGTAGAATAAAACGTGAAAATATTGAGCTTGTGTTCAACACAGACCTTTTTTCAGGCATTTAACCAAAACTCCCATTGACCTCAGGACGATAGAACTGGGAGTGCTAAAATGCTAATTCGTTTCTGGGTTTTGTCCTACAAAAATAAGTCATTCCTGTAGCACTCTGTACTGATAGGTGGAAATGAGTTGAGACAAGGCTACTTATCCAGAATCACCACTTGAGCTGATATTTAAAATACGTTTGTTCTAGTTATACTGTGTATATTCTGCTACTGAAACATATTAGTAGCAGGCCAATGCTGTAGATAGGCTACCACCTGTAAAGTAAAAAATACCTAGTGTAAGGAATTGTTGGTTTGATGTCTGAAACATTTGTAAGCCACACCTTACAGCACGTTGGATTTCAGCACCTGGACAGCTCCGCGCGCTGACGGTCACTCTAAAGTTTCTCTTTCATTCTTCACATTTTAATAACAGTGATGTTTAGGTTAAATCTTTCCACTTGTTTAAGGACAACAGTTTCAGATGCCCGTTTAGTTGAGACCTTTTAGGCTTCTGCTCGCGAATGCAAAATAGTGTCCTGGTAACTACAGAGATGCAGCTGCGTACGGAAAGCTGTGGAATCCAAAGAACAATTGAGAGCACTGTTCGCCATCTTCTCGCCTTCTACGGGCTATTTGCATAGTCCGTTCTGGTTGACTGGCTGCCACAGACCGTCCGGGAGACCTCTTTTGTCCGTTAATCAGCAAGTGACAGTGGGGTGACAACTCTCAGGTGACGGATCTCGCTTTGAGGAACGTGAGGAAGAAGAGACATCGAAAGATTCCAATCATGAGATCGCTCTGGCGTTCCTGTTTGAATATATAATTCTTCTCTGAGAACGTTTTGAAATCAATCTGTTATTTAAACCCACACGCACATCATTCTGGACAGAAGTCACATTCTCAAGGATAGCAGCACAAGACTGCTGTCATCCCTTAGAAAAGTGGGTTATGCAAAATAATTAGCCTGCTATAAAAACTTTAGACGTGAGGCTGCTTAGACCTTGGCTTACGGTGTAAACAAAAGGTGTCACGTGGACTGAGTCTAAGGATGTCTGATGTAATAAAAAGATTTTAAAATCTGTAGCCTATAAAATACATGTAACAAGAAATGTAATCAAAACGAATCAATTTTTAACTATTTTTAATTCATATGTGTATTCAAATGATTTCCAAATCGAGGTTGAACAAAACATTCTTAAATGATTAAAAAATCCACATAATGTTAACATAAAGCTCCTCAAATGACTGTTAAATTATTGTTGGTTTAACTTTAAAAAAAAGTAAGTTATGGTTGCCTTAAAATTTTGAGTTCATTGAAATTAAAAATTTGAGTTAATACAACAAATGAGATTGGTTTAGTGAGTAGAAACTCAAAAAATATGTTATCTGAATCACATGAACTATCTTAAGTTGATTTGACAAAAGATAAAAAGTAAATCATGAAAATATATATTTTTTTCAAATCTGTCAATCAGAAACCAATCATTTATTTCAGAAATATTTTGCAAAGGTGGTTTCCATTTTCCAGTCTTGTTAAAGTTAGCAGTTCCGCGCCTCACTCAGGCAATATCTCAAAGTCTGATTGGGTGAGGCTGTTTCGGATGTTCACAACTTTCTGCTACATCCGCGCATGTTCCAACCGGGAACTTACCCTCTCGTGCACCTGCATCGCCTCTCATTGCCTTCAGGAATTCGCTGATGCTTGTAATCAGCTTTGTAAGGCCAATGAGTGCACGGATGAGCGACACTTCCCAACGGCACAGTGAGTCGCGCAGGCCCGCTGAATGACAGTCAGCGTGGGGCGCCGTTCCAAAGCCGCCACGCTGCCAAATTCCAACAGAGTCTCTCACAATCACTTCGCCGCAGGCCCCCGCACAGGCGGACAGTAACAGGGGAAAGTAACAGTGTGTGAATGCGGGAAAAAGAGACCGAGAGAAAGAGATAACTCGCTAACTACCAATGGCTGGGCTTCCCGAAGCGCTGAGCAGAACTTTAGTCGCATCATGTAGTTGTCTACTTAATCTCCGGCACGTTTCCTACGAGCTTTTTTGCCTAAGTAGCACGTAAAAACGTTCGTAAATTAACCAGAGCCTCGGACCATTCGTAAACCCATTGCATGCTTAAAGGGATCCTTTTCCTGGCTTTCAGTTTGTCATAAACAAAGGGACACTTAATAAATTATGCAGTTAGCACATTTAAGTCATTGCAAACTGCAAAGACAATTTACACTATGAGTACTGTAAAAAATTATGGTTACACTTTATTTTAAGGTGTTACAGTGCAATTATATATTTAGGCTAAGTACTGAGTAATAATAATTAACTACATGTACTTACTATAGGGTTAGGGTAGGATTCGGGTTCGGTTGAAGGTTAGTTGCATGTAATTATACATAATTTACTGTTATTACTATGGGAAGTACATGTGACATATGTAACAAAGACACTGTTAAATAAAGTGTTACTAAAATTATTGTTGGTTTAACTTAAAAAAGTAAGTTACCTGGTTGCGTTCATTGAAGTAAAAAATTTGAGTTAATACAACAAAGGAGATTGGTTTAGTTGTGAAGTTGTGATAACAAATCATGAAAATAATTTTTCAAGTCTGTCAATCAGAAATCGATCATTTATTTCAGAAATCTGATTTGACAAAAAAATGTGTGATAAATCATGGAAATAATTCTTTATAGGCCATTTCAAAAGTCTTGGCAAAAACAGCATTTACATAATTGATTTTATATGACAAACGAAGGCATTACTTTATGTAGAACGGCTTTATATTATATAATAGGCCTATATGAAATTGAGATATATTAGATAACAAATGAGTGTTAAATAACTACATCTTTCTCCCCATGGCGGGTTTAGATCTGCTCCAGTATAGTCTGCATAGCAGTCACATATAGGCTATAGTATGTTTTTTAAGTGCACTGCTTATAGATCTCAAGCAGGGTGATTTGTGAAATGCATGTGGAAGACAATCTTTAAACGTTACCGCGATTCAGATTCAATAAATAGTAGACAAATGCAAAGGTGATAGATGAAAAACAGTAGGCTACATTTTTTTAATTTCTGGTCATTTAAACAAAAGAGAAAGAAAGTTAAAAAGACAATTGCCCCCTAATATTTTGTGGAACACGTCAGCACATAGTTTTTAGGTTTTCGCCTATTCGGTAAACATTTAACCACGTCTGAAGCGATTGTAGCACATAACGTCTCGTGCCTCTTGGAGGGTTTGTGGATTAGGAAAAAAAAGACCGCGAGATTGTTAAACATGTCAACGTGTAATTAAACGATAAGGCCCGCGCAAGGAATTTATTGGCCCAGTTGCTGTTTCTATTCCCCGCTAATCTGGCGCCGCACATTAGTCCTCTGCAATCTGTCTCCGTAATCTTCCGTAGCAGAACGGCAACCGGCTTTTTTTCTGAGGAGGCAAGAAAATATGCAGGGGTATGATAAACCCGATGCTAATTGGGAACATTTAGGACAGCAAGTGCAAAGGATCGCCGGTTTTTACAAATGACAAAATACAAGCCCATTTTTGACTATTTCACTTTAGAACATGCTGGTGTAAAGGTGATAAAGGTCTGTCTGGCTGTTATAGATTTATTGGTGATATTTGCTGTTGTATTCCTTTACTTCTGCCAGGAAACGGTGAAGGTGAATTGGGTGAGGTTTGCCAGTCTGCTGGACTGGTGCCCATGTTGGGCTGACTCTTTTTGTTTCTGGATGCAAATCCGCGTTGCTAAAAACAATAATGTTGTGTATTGCCCTATAACGCTTGTGCATGGGAGGACAGAGTTTATTAGCCTATTTTTTTTTTTTTTAAATAATAGTAATCTTTAAATAAGGTAAATGTAGGCTATATAAAATTATACACTTAAACGGCTAAAAAAAAAAAAACTAGAAAAAGTTGTCCATGTCGATCTTTAAAATAAATAAGTTTCGTTATTTGTTTGCAAACTAATTTGCTTTAGGCCTATATACATTTTTCACAAAAAGATTCAAGTGAAACTTCTTCGTCGAGATTCTCACGGTCGTCTGCGGAGTGTAAAAAAAGAAAGAAAAGAAATGGGGTTCAAAAAGCTCCCTGGATCCTGCTACTTGTTGCGGGAAAGCTCCCGCGTCACGTCACTCTTCCGGTGGGTGTCATTGTAATAAGAATGTGATTTGTCGCTGACCCGGGGGTTTAGCTTTTAGGGCTGTCTAATCCTCCTCTTTCCCTGACACAAAACACTCTCTGCCACGCACTCTGCATTCATCTTAATCCCACTGACACCCCATGGAGGATACGAGCAACATTTGCTTGACGGCCCACCAGTGATTCAATTATAAGAAAATTAGGTTGTCAATTTTAGTCAAAGAAAAAAAGCCACAAGGCGAACAAAAATAGAATTCTTCTTAAAATGCATGTCAAAAGTGGAAATAAACAGTAACATTTTTAATTCCATTAGGAGGTTTAGAACGCAATTATTCCACATCCGGTAAATATAGTCTTGAGTGGCTCGCGGATACCCAGGCGAATTTAATTGAAGTGGAGCGGATTTAAAGCATATGTCTGCACAATCCGGGGCTCACCGGAAAAAAAACCAAAAAAAAAAACAGGGGTTGGTCCTTTGAACAATGAATAATGTGGTTCGCTCTCTATTTGCTGTTCTTCGTTTTTCATTGGACACTCTTTATTTTGAGAGGTCTTGAACTTTGACCTCCATCATATGCATCAAGACACAGCAACAACGTCACGGAAGGCTTATTGAAAGAAACAAAAAACAGAAGGTTTCATTACTGTAAAATAGCTTTGTCAGCTTGGTGCAATTAAAGCAGCTGATCACGCTCAACAAAAAATAGTGGCATCAAATAAATAGTAATTATCGAGGGATCTGAAGAGGTTCCATTTAGATAGACACAACACAAGCTTCAAATCTAAGTGGAGCGTTTTAGTGTAAAAAACGTTCAATATTGAGTAACATTTTTAGGCTTTAAGTTTTCCCTTCATTCTACACGCATACTGAAATTTCCTAAGAAATATTAAATGCCTTTTTCTAATTTGCTCGAGTAAATGTAATAGCAATAGATAATTATTTGGAAATGAAAACGTTATTTATAATACAAATAATAAACAATTGCACGTGGTCCTATTTTACGCGTAAAGTGTCCCATACGAATTTCATTTGTTTTTTTAACCTCAGTTAATAGATACAAATATATTTGTTTCATTTTTAGATTTTAGATTTATATTTACACCTATATAATTAGCTTAAAATAGCCTAACACTGTGCTCAAAATATTTCCAGTTGAATAATTAGTTCTTACACATTTTGTCCCAATATTTTCAAACAAAAAAGGTTCAAAATAGATCAAAAAGACCGTGTGACTAAATTTCGTGGTTTATACAGACAAATAAACGTTATCACATTGAAATATTAACTCTATTTCCAGCTGCTTAATCGCGAGTGTCATGGGATAAAAAAGCAAAACAACACAGCAAACTAACTTTCCAGAATCAGAGCAAAAGCAAATTTATTCTCACATCAACGCAAAACGTTTCCTCTTTTTCCTGGCAAATCCGAATTATATTTACAGATGTGTATCAATCTTCTCTGTAATATATTTACAATGTACAAGGAAATAATACAACAAACAAATAAGGAATAGAGCAAATACAGTAACTCACGTGTTGACAAATCAAAGTGGGATAGAGAAAAATCTTAGAAAACTTTAAAAACATTGTATTTTGACTATACACTCTAGCACCCACTCTTTTTCATGTCTTAAACATAGTACCATCTCTCTCATACACACACACGCACACGCACACAAAAGAAGAATTAATCCCTCGCAAATGTGTAAAGCTCACGCATATGGTGTCATTTAGGACAAATTATTCAGACAACATCCTAAGGACACCCTTCAGTTTATGTTTTATATTTAAATAATATCACCTTCAAATTTACAAGAACAGACATTCTGTACAAAAAAAAGGTAGTTATGCTCTAAAAGAGGTACATATTTGGTTATTTGAGTCTGAATGCGTAGTTGCAAATCTTTTCATATGTGTGTCAGTGGAACGGTTCCGTTTACGCTCGTCGCTGAACTTTGATAGTGCTGCGGCACAGCGTGAAGTCTGCTCTGAACGGACGGGTCCCCTGCCTCCGCCGTCGGTAAATACATGCTTATCATCTCTCGCAAGTCTCCGGAACAAGGGGCTCGAGAATGAGCGGTTACGGGAGGGCTTACGCTCGGCTCCGATTTCACCAGCGAGCCCAGTGCGCCGATGGCCCCAGACGAAGCCACGCTGGAGTTTTGATGTTGCGTGTAGGATATTCCCCCATAGCCTGACGACGAGGCGCTCATGTAGCTCTGAGAGTTTGAGATGGGACTGTACTGGAGAGCCGTCATTTCGTAGCGGTGCATAGGCTGGGGATTGTGTGGATGGTGGTGCCCGTGGTGATGATGCGCTCCGCTGCCTGGGTGCTGACTGTAGGCGAGCTGAGCCTCCTGCATCATTGCGGCTGCAGCCGCGGCAGCCGCCACCTGGCCCGAGTACGCGCCGTTGGTCCAGCCGTTCATGTGCGCGTAGCTCGCCGCGGCGCTGCCACCGTGACCCACCGGACTCTCCAACCTCTGCCCGACCCCCGCTGCACCCATTCCCAGCCCCACGCCGCCTCCGCCCCCTGATCCGGCGAGCAGGCCACCCGCCAAAGAGTACTTGTCCTTCTTGAGCAGCGTCTTGGTCTTCCTCCGGGGTCGGTACTTGTAATCCGGATGCTCCTTCATGTGCATGGCGCGCAGTCTTTTCGCCTCGTCAATGAAGGGTCGCTTTTCCGCCTCTGACATGACTTTCCATTCCGCTCCGAGGCGCTTGCTGATCTCCGAGTTGTGCATCTTTGGATTCTCCTGAGCCATTTTTCTGCGCTGACCCCGAGACCACACCATAAACGCGTTCATGGGTCTCTTGACGCGGTCTTGGTTAACTTTGCTGTTGGGTCCCGTGTGGCCCGTGTTTGTGTTAGTCTGGGCTCCTGGAGAATGCAAGTCCGTTTCCATCATCATGCTATACATTCACCCGGCTTTAACTTACTCAGCTCACACACACAAACATTCACACGTCCCCGTTCGCTGGCAGGCACACGCGTAGAACCTCCTAATAACAAAAGAGGCCACTCGAACAGGAGATGGGTACAATCCAAACAGATGATGGATGGGAACTTTGCGGCAGCTCGTCTCCCTTTGTTTTATTCTAACTTCCTCTCGGGGTGATTTTCACATCCAGTGCACTGCAGAATTGTCTTTGAGCTACTTTCAGCGGTGGGCTAGAAAAGTTAGTGGAAGAGCGGCCATATGATGCGCTTTGACAGGGAATAAATGAGTGAGAGAGAGCCAATGGCGTTTGAGGACGGGGCTGATTTGCATATGGCTCACGGTCAGGTGACGAGCAAGGGAGAGATCGCGCGCGCCACAGGCGCAGCTGAAGGATTTTTCTGCGGCACGCGGAAGGTAAACAGTTGGCTACAAACCACTGTTGACAAACGTTATTTGGGGTAAATTTTGCACTGGAATAAACCATACATCAGTCAATTTTTGGCTCTAATGTTTACTCAACATATCCCCTTTTTGAAACACCGGAGCCCGAACTTCAAACATGTAAGCAATGGTTTTTATTCTCAAGTAGTTTATGGTTTTCCATCAGAACAATTCCTGTTATGTAAACTGCAATAATTATATTGGTAAACTGTTTTAACCATTTAACCATTTAACCACAACAATACGTAGTAAAACCATTTTATTCACCAAAAAAGTCCCAAATAAGGATTAAATAAACTTTTTAGCAAACAGACGTTTGTGTAAAATACTTTTTATATAGATTTGCCCTCACAAAGGTTCCCAGTATATTTTCCATTATTTACCATAGTTTCCCAGTATTTATCACAATCCTTAAAAGTCCCTTTGAATAAATTGATGCCACAGGTGTTTTCATGTTGTGACGGTTGCTAAGAAACAGGTGGCTCACGCCCAGCGCATGTGCCATGTGAGCCCTTTTGTCATCAAGCGCAGAGTGGGGAACAGCTCAAAAATGGTTAGTGTGCAAAAAAAAAAAAAAAAAAATTAATTGGTGTAACCTGCCATGTTATTTTTTCCCCAACGCTGCAGTACTATCTCAATGATTTCCTATAGGGATTTTTTCATTGGTATCAGAAACGTTGACTTAAATAATAGGCTACAATATCACAAGAAGTAGCTATAAATCCTTCCAAATTAATTAGAAAATAATTACTCCGCAATTCCAAAATATGTAAAATAATCGATTCGATTTGACGTCAACAAGATCAAACACATAGCCCATTTTATAAACCTAATACACACACGTTCCCTTGTCTGAATTATAAAAATATTGGTCAACAAAAGGTGCAAATAAATAGAAAAGCAAAATTTGTCATCTCGTGCTCTGTATTAATTTGGAGTGTGATCGCCGTCTACTGGACGTGAACATACGAGGACCCGCGCAGTAACATCTGAAGAAAATCTTTATGTATAGGCGACATTTACTCGAACCACCGCAACAAGTTCCTTTTTCCATATAGTAACGTTATATTTTCACTGTTTAATCACACATTTGTATATGTTAAATAATTATGGAAAAATGAAAGCAACCCTTGCAATATGTTGTGAGTTTCTAATCGTGAAAATGTAAGGTGCATGATATTGAAGGGAGGCGCATCGCTCAGATTTCACAGAAGACTTGTTTAAAATATCTCCATTAATTGTGAACTGAGGCGAACAATAAATATCGTCAGTTAATGTGTTAATCATCACACCCAGGCGTTGCCATTAGGCAGTTATGCGTTATTTGTTGGATTACACAACTGGTTTAACAATAGTGTCAAGATACAGATATTTAAATGAATAAATGAAAGAAACAATTGAAAGTGTCCATCGAATAAAACTCCAGATACAATTACTAAAATAAATACATAGGCCTAAACTGAGATTTAGAAAATACCCTTTTTTTTCTCAAAACCGGTGGTTGTCTTTTTTGTCACCCATATACAATAGGCTATAGATTCAATATAGGCTTATATTTTTTTAATATGATAAAATGTTCTAGTGTGACCATCTGAAAACGTAAAATTGAACAATATTTTATTTTGATTTAATAATGATAGTGCACATCAGAGGTCCTGTTGGGATCATGAATGAGAACCACTGATATAGGAAGAACACAATAAAGTGCAAGGAAACAGAAAAGCAGTGAAGAATAAAGAATATAATGGAAATCACACTATAAGCTTGGTGAACTGCAAGTTGCCTCTACCCTGATCTGAGCTTCATAGCATTAAAATCCTTGTGTGTTGGTCTGTTTTCCAAAAGCTCAGTAAGTGGCGTCGCTCCGTTATGTCCCGACTGCAAAGTGAATTAGAGAGTCTCTTGAACTTGTGAGAGCGAGCAGGGTTTAAAAATGGTCAACATCTGTCAGGTGCGCCTGTTCTCGCTCTCCACCGTGTTTTAAACATAATTGGACAGGGAGGGAGGGGAAACTCGAGCAAGGGCTGCATGCGTGGGGGGAGAAGGGGCTGTCTCACACACATATTCTCAGCTTCATTTTCAATTTTCAGACTTATTTACGTATGATTTACACGTTGACACTGACACTCTGAGAGGACTATCAAGGGATGGAGGATTATAGGGTTGTGCTCAGGGAAAAAGGGAGTTTGTGCACCTATGACCCTCACAGAATCAACAATCATACAAAGTGTGTGACATCCATTTTACACAATATTTCAATATAATCTCTATATTATACAGGTTGTCTACAAGATCTCCTAAATGCATGGGGTATCCTACAAAGCCACTTAAATCCATAATAAAGCATATTGTTTATTAATCTCTTGTATCTCTCAAAATATGTCAAATAGTTGGGGTCACTCCATATTTATCAGATTCTTTCACAAAGTCACCTAATATGACTGGATATAGTTGTATTACTTTATATGACTTTCAATGATACAAGTAAAAGAAGGAGAATGTGTAGGAAAGAATAAAAATAAGATGTAAAAATAAATGTTGATATGCCAGGTATAAGGATCAGGAGGTTGGACATGCTTAGAATTTAGGTTCAGTTGATCATCCATATCATTTTTCTTTTTAGATTATGAATGTGAGTGTCAAATATGATATTCATCGATATTCTTTTGAGGAATATTTATTTGTACGTATCTTAATCATCATTGTATTGCATTGCATTATATGTTTTGCCCCCCACAAACTAGAATGATCAATGAATTTGATCATAAAACTAAGCATTTATCACCTCACCAAGTCATATTATTGGGATGTATAGAGTGCAAGTGAGTATATTTATATGCATTTCATACTATACTGCTAAAAGATATATACTGTTTTTTTCATTCTCATTTTTGAGCTCCTTATTCTATCAAATTTCATATAGCTTTTATGGCTCATATAGTATGATATATTACTCAACAAAAACATATATGAAAACTTTTTTGTCTTCGATTTAAAAAAAAAAAAAAGATTTTGTCTCAAAGTTCAAGTTAAAACTGTTTCATTTCAAATTAGATTTTTCTGACTATTATTTCATATTTCAGGGTTAATTCACTAAATTATTTCATAATTTACTCACCTTCATGTCCTATGACTCTGGGAACAAAAAAGATGACATTTTGAAGAATGTTTTAACCATTATTTGTTGATAAATAAAAATCAGTGGGTTCCAAAACAACACTGGACTCATGCATTAACTGTCATTGTATGGACCAAAAAACATTTTTCAAAAAATGTTCTTTTGTGTTCCTCAGAATAAAGAATGCATAGAGGTTTGGACTGACATGAGGATGAGTAAATGATGTCTCTTTAAGATTAGTCTCTTTAATTAATTAGTTGCCATAAGTGACATATGTGCTAAATGTGTTTCAGAACATGCCTCTCAGGGGGCTCCAAAAGGATAAACAAATGAAGGGAAATGATGGAAACATGTTTACACACCGTGTTGCTTACTGACTGGCCTTGAGACCAAATTAACAGCTCATCAGAAGATCAAAGGTTGTACAGATGAACACACACACACACACACACAGGCTATGATCATTGTATGGTTTTCCGCCTGCATGCGCACATCTCCCTGCTGTTAGCACAGGAATCTCTAAGCCCACAGTCATCTCCCACCACAGCCAGCTTCACAGGATCAACTGAAGCTTCTAGAAACAACATGTTAGCGCACCACGGGGGCTAATGGTATCAAAGGCATTCCTTATACAGCAGATGGCTTGCTTAAGCTACCCATCACAGCTTCAGTCAGCGCTACTGTATGGGCGGAAGGTAAAAATCCCAACGCCTCAACTACAGTTAATAGTTCACCGCATGGTGTCGAATACACACTATGGTATAGCTGCATGAAGGCTTTAAGGATCTTTGAAAACCATAAAAGAAAAAACATAAGATGATGTTCAGTGGCCTCTGTGAGAAAGTGTACATGCAAGAATGGGTTAATATTCAGTAGCAGCACTTCTTTGAATCCTTGTCAAATATATGGATATGTTGAGGAAAATCAATGTTTTAGAGTTTTTAGACTGATCAGGGCTTCATATTGAGGATGCTGAATGTGATAAATGGAGCATTAAATGATAAATGGTTAACTTTCACTGACAAAACGTTTTGCTAACATGGAGATTGAGTACACACTGTTGATTTACATATACTACTGTCATGGTAACAATACAAATCAGCAAACTTGTCCTTTAATATTAACCATATTAGGAAGTCTTATTCATATTAGGGTTTAATATGGAGTTGGCCCACCCTTTGCAGCTATAACAGCTTCAGCTCTTCTGGGAAGGCTTTTCACAAGGTTTAGGAGTGTGTTTATGGGAATTGTTTACCATTCTTCTAGAAGCGCATTTGTGAGGTCAGGCACTGACGTTGGACAAGAAGTTCTGGCTCGCAGTCTCCGCTCTAATTCATCCCAAAGGTGTTCTATCGGGTTGAGGTCAGGTGCAGGGCAGTCAAATTCCTCCACACTAAACTCGCTTATCCATGTCTTTATGGACCTTGCTTTGTGCACTGGTGCGCAGTCATGTTGGAACAGGAAGGGGCCATCCCCAAACTGTTCCCACAATGTTGGGAGCATGAAATTGTCCAAAATGTCTTGGTATGCTGAAGCATTAAGAGTTCCTTTCACTGGAACTAAGGGGCCAAGCCCAACCCCTGAAAAACAACCCCACACCATAATCCCCCCTCCACCAAACTTTACACTTGGCACAATGCAGTCAGGCATGTACTGTTCTCCTGGCAACCGCCAAACCCAGAATCATCCATCGTATTGCCAGACAGAGAAGTGTGATTTGTTACTCCAGAGAAAATGTCTCCACTGCTCTAGAGTCCAGTGGCGGCGTGCTTACCACCACTGCATCTGACGCTTTGCATTGCACTTGGTGATGTAAGGCTTGGATGCAGCTGCTCGGCCATGGAAACCCATTCCATGAAGCTCTCTACGCACTGTTCTTGAGCTAATCTGAAGGCCACACAAAGTTTGGAGGTCTGTAGCTACTGACTCTGTAGAAAGTTGCCGACTTCTGCGCACTGTGCGCCTCAGCATGCGCTGACCCCGCTCCGTGATTTTACGTGGCCTACCACTTCGTGGCTGAGTTGCTGTTGTTCCCAATTGCTTCCACTTTGTTATAACACCACTAACAGTTGACTGTAGAATATTTAGTAGTGAGGAAATTTCACGAATGGACTTATTGCACAGGTGGCAACCTATCACGGTACCGCGCTTGAATTCACTGAGCTCCTGAGAGCGACCCATTCTTTCACAAATGTTTGTAGAAGCAGTCTGCATGCCTAGGTGCTTGATTTTATTCACCTGTGGCCATGGAAGTGATTGGAACAACTGAATTAAATGATTTGGAGGGGTGTCCCAATACTTTTGGCACTATAGTGTATATACACTCACCTAAAGGATTATTAGGAACACCTGTTCAATTTCTCATTAATGCAATTATCTAATCAACCAATCACATGGCAGTTGCTTCAATGCATTTAGGGGTGTGGTCCTGGTCAAGACAATCTCCTGAACTCCAAACTGAATGTCAGAATGGGAAAGAAAGGTGATTTAAGCAATTTTGAGCGTGGCATGGTTGTTGGTGCCAGACGGGCCGGTCTGAGTATTTCACAATCTGCTCAGTTACTGGGATTTTCACGCACAACCATTTCTAGAGTTTACAAAGAATGGTGTGAAAAGGGAAAAACATCCAGTATGCGGCAGTCCTGTGGGCGAAAATGCCTTGTTGATGCTAGAGGTCAGAGGAGAATGGGCCGACTGATTCAAGCTGATAGAAGAGCAACTTTGACTGAAATAACCACTCGTTACAACCGAGGTATGCAGCAAAGCATTTGTGAAGCCACAACACGCACAACCTTGAGGCGGATGGGCTACAACAGCAGAAGACCCCACCGGGTACCACTCATCTCCACTACAAATAGGAAAAAGAGGCTACAATTTGCACAAGCTCACCAAAATTGGACAGTTGAAGACTGGAAAAATGTTGCCTGGTCTGATGAGTCTCGATTTCTGTTGAGACATTCAGATGGTAGAGTCAGAATTTGGCGTAAACAGAATGAGAACATGGATCCATCATGCCTTGTTTCCACTGTGCAGGCTGGTGGTGGTGGTGTAATGGTGTGGGGGATGTTTTCTTGGCACACTTTAGGCCCCTTAGTGCCATTTGGGCATCGTTTAAATGCCACGGCCTACCTGAGCATTGTTTCTGACCATGTCCATCCCTTTATGACCACCATGTACCCATCCTCTGATGGCTACTTCCAGCAGGATAATGCACCATGTCACAAAGCTCGAATCATTTCAAATTGGTTTCTTGAACATGACAATGAGTTCACTGTACTAAAATGGCCCCCACAGTCACCAGATCTCAACCCAATAGAGCATCTTTGGGATGTGGTGGAACGGGAGCTTCGTGCCCTGGATGTGCATCCCACAAATCTCCATCAACTGCAAGATGCTATCCTATCAATATGGGCCAACATTTCTAAAGAATGCTTTCAGCACCTTGTTGAATCAATGCCACGTAGAATTAAGGCAGTTCTTAAGGCGAAAGGGGGTCAAACACAGTATTAGTATGGTGTTCCTAATAATCCTTTAGGTGAGTGTATATATTAATATTACCAAATAATGAAAATCAAAATTCTGTCATTATTTACTTATGTCATTCCAAACCCATATGATGGACAAAAGTATACTTTTTGACAAAAATGGGACCAAAAACACCATAAAAGCAACAGACAAGAAATTCATGGCTTATGCATTATATTCTTCTGAAGCCATTTATTTATAGGTTAAGAACAAAAATCTGAAAATCTTGCTTAACAGCCAAAGTCACCATTTACTTCTGTGCTCTACCAAAGAGGGTTTGAAAGATATAAGTGTGGAAAGAAATACCTATTTCTAAAGCCAACTTTGTAAATACTCACTTGGTGTGGATGGTGAAAGGTAATAAAAATGATGATTGACAGCTAATTTTAACCCAGACAAATATAAGATATGTAAAATATGTAAGAAGGAATGAATACAAGAAATACAATGAATACAAGAACACTACACAGATACAATTACAACTGGTACAATTTAAAATAACTTCTCCTACTAGCTATATAACTGTAAAACTTACAATAAAAAAATATATAAAATTAAATAAAAATTTTAAAATGCATGTGCTCTCATAATATTTAATCAAAGTAACTTCCCCTGTCACTCACATGACATTACATTACGACAAACCACAATGATCTAATTAATTCCCCATGCATGGACCCCTACATTTTTTCTTGTTCGAGAAGCCATTTCACTCAGATATGCGTCACAATATAGAAAAAGACACTGTCGCAACTTCCATTTCATGCCGACTTTAAGGTTCTCTGCCATAATCTAAAAATAATACCAAAATAAAGAGTGAAATGATGCTTACAAAATATCCACAATAATCCAGTACAGCAAGCCATTCAACAATTCACCAAGAAATCCCTTTAAATCTTTATATCCTTTTGAACAAATTTACGTTCTTCTTCATTCACCACTTTTATTGATACCCAGTAAGCATAATGAGCAGTCAGCAGATTTCACTCAGGTTACTGTGTTAATGTCTGTGCTTACTGTATTCAACAATGTCAGCTTGCACCCAATTATTCTCAGGCCTTGTGTGGTTCATTAGAGGGTTATGATGGTGTCATTCTGATGGGGGTTTGACAAAGCACAAGTGTCTTCATACAGGACTTTCCTGGCTCACGTAGTGAAATAAAGAAAAGAAAAGGCTTTTTGCTCTACACAGTGGTTGCTATGCACCAGTAGAAAAAGAAAGGTATCTCTGGTTAACAATTTTGCAGCTGGGCCTTGTTAGCTGATGTACTTTTGTATGTTGTTACTCTGGATGGGGCTCCAAATGTGGATTACAAATGAAATAAGGACTTGAAGGGGAGTGAGAAAAGGTCTAGCCTGGATTTAAATTATTCACATGTCGCATGTCATCAGAAGTGAAAACAGCTACTCTCTAAGAAAAGTCTGTAAAAAAAGGGCCCAATGTACTATGAAGGAATTTTCCTCACACTCTTAAAATGAAAAACCTTTAACATCCATGGAATGTTTCCATTGCACAAAAGGTTCTTTGTAGTGAAAAAGAATCTTCAGATTATTAAAATGTTCTTCACATTAAGAAAAAAATATGGTTCTTTTAAGATCTGGTCACTGAAAGGTTCTTTGAGGAAAACAAATTGGTTCTTCTATCGCTATGAAAACCAGAGTGTATTGATATTTCACAGATGTTTTACCTAGTATTTTGAATTATGCATTGCATTGGGTTTTTCAAATTAGATGAAAATTACTGGTACCTTTTCTGTTTTTCAACTGATTTTTCTGAGGCTACGTCTACATGAATCTGAATACATTTGAAAACGGTGTTTTCGTTTCAAAACACTCTCCGTCCACACTAGCGTTTCCAAGCAAAAGTTTCTCGTCCACACCTGAAACGCTGGAAAATGCTAAATTCACCCTACTGCGCATGTGTAAACCCTCATAAAAGCTCACTGAGTTGATACAGATGGAACAAGGCATAAACAAGCTCTCATGCTATTCTTCTGGCAGGATTATTTTATTTAGCAAAATATCTCACCATTCATTTATGCGTCCAGGTCGCACTCAGTCACCATTATATGTTTGGTCTAAAATGCAACTGCTCTCATGTTTTGCCGCAGGACAGCAAATGCAAGTAAATTTTCTGTCATTTTTGCAGGACTGTGATATGAAGAGTGTGCAAAGTAACATTTTAGCAACTGTATGAAAGTGAATAGCACATAACAGGCACAATAGCGGTATAAACATACATATCTATCGGTTCAATATGCGTCACATGACTAAACATGCGTCATCATTTTGTGGATGGAAGGCCAAAATGGAGAGAAAAATATGTTTTCAAACGAAAAAGTATTAGTGTGGACAAGGCCTGAGAGTGCATTCGGGATATACTCACGTATGAATTGAAATGTATCTGAGGTGAGAAGTGGCAGTGTTTCTTCAGTAGCAAACATCAAAGACGCCTCAGATCAATACCTCACTTCTTGCAGCCATAGCGTGTTATTACCCATAATCCCTCTGTAATCCATGTACAAGGG
Organism: Coreius guichenoti; assembly: GCA_039654105.1. Classification (NCBI taxonomy): domain Eukaryota; kingdom Metazoa; phylum Chordata; class Actinopteri; order Cypriniformes; family Gobionidae; genus Coreius; species Coreius guichenoti. Next base: position 38,531,535 of record CM077170.1, on the reverse strand, counting down.
TCACCCATCCTTGTCCAAATAGCTACAATCTCATTACGCCTCAAGTAAAACTTTCCTATTTATCTACAGATTTCAAATGAAACTAATAAGGCTCTAATATACCCCTCACACCCCCTCCTTCGCTCTGTGCTATTCCAAAACCCTAATTATATTTCTCCCTATCTGAAAGCAATCAGTGATTGTGTGTGCCATGGTACGAAACGTGCTGACAATACCAGCCAATGGCGCAAGTGCCAGTGCAGCTGGACTAATTAAATTAAATGTGATGCTGCCCTGCCACTGCGCTGCTCAGTGAGAGAGAAATGAGCCAGAGCAATAATGAGTACTGTAGCCAAGCAGGGAGGAGGGAGATATTGTACTGGAGATTGGACACTTGCAGTGATTTCCACATCTGATACTTACAGTACTCAAGTGCTGAGGCACAGATAGGTGTTTTCACATATAAAGCACATCATCCCAACATATTCTCAGTAGGGATAATGTCTCTGTTAAGAGTACAAATTAATGTGTAAATTAATGGCAGTTTAACAAATACTACCATGATATATTGTTACTTTACAATTTAATCAAAATTAAACTATACGGGGCTGTTGAATGCTTGAATCTGATTGGTTTATGAACATTCTAAGGTGTGCAATTATTTTCAGGGAAACGCACGGCTAAAGTAGTTCCAGGCAGGTCTTGACCGCATTACAGTTCCATATCACTTCGCCAAATTATTTCAGTAATTTCAAAGGTCCTTACAGCCAACAACAGCAACAAAAAAAAACCCCGCAACGATACTGACCAAGCAAACAAATATAGCAAACAATAGGATAAAAACGACAAATTATGACCATGTTTTTGCTGCAAAATTACCACCTCGGGTGTGCATTATTTTTCTAATAATTCTAATAATAATTTTTTTAAATTAAATTAATTATTTTATTCAGCAAGGGTGTATTAAGTGGTGACAGTAAAGTGACAGTAAAGACATTTCTAATGTTACAAAAGATTTTTATTTCAAATAAATGTGTTATTTTTTAACTTTCTATTCAACAAAAAAGGTATCCCAGTTTCCACAATAATATTAAGCGGCACAATTGTTATCAACATTGATAATAACAAGAAATGTTTCTTGAGCAGCAAATCAGCATATTAGAATGATTTCTGAAGGATTATGTGATGATTCTGAAAATTCAGCTTTGATCACAGGAATAAATTACATCTTAAAATATATTCAAATAGAAAACTGTTATTTTAAATTGCAATAATATTTCACAATATTCTTGTTTTTACCACATTTCTGATCAAATATATGCAGTTTTGGTGAGCATTAGAGACTTCTGTCAAAAACATTACAAAAATCTGATTGACCCCAAACTTTAGAACAATAGTGTATTTCAATTTTTTTTTCTTCATTTTACAGTATTATTATTATGGAATTTAGCAGGCTAATTATTTGTCATGTGCTTAATTGTAAAAAAAAAAGAAAAAAAAAGTCTCTATATTTATATATTCTTATTTATTTAGATTTTGTGCTGAAATATGACCCAGACAGGTTTTGTGAGATTTGCATCATCCAAAGTACACTAAATAAATAAAACAACACTGCCCTATAAGTTCAAAGCTATTTAAAGATAAGCATAAGACATTTAAAAGTCATTAGAAAACAATCCAAGTAAAAATCAAAGCTAAGCTAGTTTTTTGAGAGACCTCCTGCTGAGAAGAAAAACAGCTGACTATTAAACTATGGTGAAACGCGGGCAGCAGCGGAATCTGGTGAACGTGTGTAAAGCTGCTAATCTTATTTAACCCTGCCTTGTAAGCCCTGCAAATTGGACCTGACACGCTAACAACACTCATAAAACAGTCCTTAGCCTCAAATGTCAGACCTCGGAGGAGCCCCTGACCTCTTGTCTCTCTCTCTCTCTCTCTCTCACACTCTTTTTCTCTCCAGCTCATTCTTTGAATCTTTCAAGCATTTTGTACATTTGCCACAGTCTCCATCACTGGAAATCTCGCCCCTACCTGCCACCTCTCCCTACATTTCAAGCACTTCACCCACAGTCCTCCCATGGGCCACATTAGTTGGCCTCCCTCCCTCTCTTTTCTTCCCCACCATTTGGAGTGGAACTTTCAGTGGACCTCTTTCTTTTCTCTTTTGGTAGAAAGGGCAGGGATGAGACGACCAGACCCCCGTCTGAGGCTAGTTTGGGCCCTGATCAGATCCGAGCGGGGCTAAGTGTGAGCTTCTCAGCGGGACGGCCCCTCTTCAAACTCCCCTCCTCTTCCTCTTCCTCTTTTAGTCATTGTAAATGAGGTCCTCTCTTCTGCTCCATCCAGGCTGATGCCCAACGGTGCTCAAAGCCAACCTCTCACAACCTGGCCTTTCCTTCCCTTTGTTTTGTCTCTCTCAGAGGTTGTCCATTAGTCCCTTTATCTCTCTCTCTCTCTCTCTTTATCTCTCTACCTCTTCATAAATGATTTCCTATGCTGGTTTCTCGAAATAAAGAAAATCAGATGTAAAAACGATCAGCCGACTTTAATAGCCCACTTGCATTTGAATAATAAGAGATTGTATGTATAAAAACTGACATGCAAGCATTAAAAAAAGAAAAATATCATATTTAAACTGACTACAAATCCAATTTAATCACAGAAAATAATCAGTATAAAAGCGAACATGAGCGCTGCACCTTCTGAATACGTCCACAACTAAAACCACATGAAACCTCAGTACAGATCAAATTATATGACACCATTATTCATATTTCTAAAAATGAAGGTCAGGTGTAAAGGGTCACTTTTAAGCTCCACATGCACCTGTTGCTTCTACATCTGTATTCAAAATATGAAAACATTAACATACAAAGAAAAAAATGTGGTGTAAGATTTACTTCGAAACCATTTTCGCTCAGAAATGGCTTTCTGGTAAAACATACACCAATAATCTACAAAAAAATCAATTTTAAAGTTTGAGCCTACAATTAACCGATTAATTGACTTTCAAATGAGACTGTATGATTACAGCTCCTATAAACAAGACTGAAATCTCAACAAAAAGCAAAGAAATTTTCAGCACATCTCTCACTAAAGATGCCCTCATAGCATAAACACTTCCTGTATTTTGTAGCATTTGCATAAAACTGAGTCTAGCTCTGAGTAACTCTTCCTCTGTCATGGCTGCCGTACACTTTTCTCCTGACATTTCTCCTTCCTTCTGAGAAGCCGGTTCACAATTAACCTTTCCCCAGAAGAGGTCTTCAGATAAACCCCTTTTGTCCCCCCTACAACTGCCCCAGCATCCCACAACCCACCTCGGGGTAAAAAAAATCCATGCCCCGTACCTGCTGCCCTTTTGAGGAGGGGGGCTGGAGAAAGGAGAGAGCTCCTTTGTCCACTGGGGACAGAGAGGTGGGTGGGGACCCTCTCTTCACTCCCCCCCCCCCCCCCCCCCCCATCCACTCCTCATCCTCCGCTTCGTCTCAAAGCGTTTCGTTCGTTCAGCCTGAAGAACCACGAGCGAGGTGGAGTAAGCCCAGCGAGGGACGCTCTCTCCCAGCGTGCTCGCCTGCCCCGCTCCCCTGGTCCTCGCAAACTAGGCTGGTTCAGTCCGGCCCGCAGCCTCTTTAGGCAATGGAGTGGTTTATTTAATTTGCCGCTATAATGGAGAACTCTGAATGAGGCGCTGGGGAAAAACCCGCGAGAGAGAAGAGAGAATGCGGGGCGGGCGCGAAGCAAAAGAAAAAAAGAAAGAAAGAGAGCTAGAGGAGTGAAAGAAAAGAGAGAGAGAGAGAGAGAGAGAGAAAACAAAAGCTAAAAGCTACCACTATTTTGATTCACCCGTCCCTTCTTTTAAAAATTACTTCCAAAGTGTGATATCTATTGTACGGGGAATAATGCAGAACAATGCAAGCGGGGGTCTTGGCAATATTCAAAGGGGCTTATTCAGAGCAGGGCCGGTGGCTGGCTGTACATTCAGGCCCAGAACACTCCCATACAAGCTCGTTTGGCGGCCACTATAGCGCTCATTGTGAGGGCAGTGTAAACAAAAAGGCGCCCCAGAGCACGGTGGGATGTGGGAAAAAGAGAGCAGCTTTATTCCCCAGAGGTCCTGCATTATTATGGGGTTATAGTGTGTTGGTTTTGTCTGGTGTAGGTCCGACCCCTTGCAGTCACGCTGGCATCAGACTGCAGGAGTATTTAAACGGAGGCGAGTTACAGATGGGAAACGTTTCAGGTTTGTGGTTGCTTTGGGCGACAAACTCCACATCCTGTAATTCTAAGGCAAAATGTGAACGGATATATGGGTTTATACAAAACTGGGAAAATTCCTGTTCACACATTGAAATTCGGTTCCATTAGTTCATCTTAGTTAATATTAATTTCAACATTTACTAATACATAATTCAAATCAAAAGTTATTGTTTAGCCTAATGGACCTGAGCAAACATGAACTATCAATTGTATTTTTATCACGGCAAGACACTATAGGCAAAACCATTGTTTTTTCATTCACTGGTCAATTTTGTGATTTTGGCTATTGTGCTTCAATTGTCCCTTCTTTCAGATTAGTGGAAAGAAAACATCCAAAATACACATTCATGTGTTTATTATATTATACTTTTGTGTGTCTTGTAATTTTAATGACAATACTTGAAATCCAGAAATCCCCACTTTAGTAGCACGTACACCACATTAAAAATATACTCAGAAAGAGTACTTTGCACTTTGCACACGTCCTTTTCCCCATGTACATACTATGTACTTTTTATATTTATTACAATAACTGGGTAATAACTAGGTACTAACACTGAACCTACCCCTAAACCTAACCTTAACCCATGTAGTTACCTTAAATTAACCAGTGCTTTCTTAGGTAAGTACACTGCAAGTACACGTAAGTGGACGTACTGTAAAATAAAGTGCAACCAAATTTTTTTCACCTTTGTACCTTATTTTCCCCTAAAAGGTAAATATTAGTACCTTAAAGGTACATATTGGTAGCTAAAGTGTAGAATTAGAACCACATTAGAACCACCCCAGTGACAACTTTTGCTTTTTTTTTCTGATAGTGTATATTTTTAAGGTTTTTACACATTTTTTTTTTTTCATATAGGACTATGATATTGATGATATGTGTGTTCATAGATGATATTTGTTCATATTTCATTCACTGGATTTAAGATTTTTACAGATGATATTTGTTCATATATCATTTGCTGGATTTATATTTTTTTTCCTAAAAACGTGGTACTTTTTTCCTGCCTGTTGTACTAATGATTGAGTATTTTCTGATTTATGAGTGATGAAAAGAGTGTAAAGAGATATCCAAAATCCCCTCTGTAATAACCTCAACTTTTAATATGACAACAAAGTGAAACAATAATTTTGAACCTGGCTTTACCCAATGTTCAGATTTCTGTGCTGGAAATGTACTTAAGTGAGTGCATGCATAATACCTCAACTGCATATTTAAACATAAGTTTTCAAGTTTTTTGTCTTAATGTACTATGATTAATCAAATGGGGAAGTATAGTGACATCTATTAGTTAGCAACATCTCTTCTCTTCTCTGATGACATATTTACTGGCGTGAGGGCGGGAAACTTGTCACTCACATGAGATCACAGCAATAGCAAACCACAACCATCCAACAACCCAATCAATTCACAATGGACAAAATGAAGTCCCGCCCTACATTTTTTCCTCATTCGAGAAGCCGTTTCATTCAGATATACGCAGTGTTGGGGAAAGTTACTTTGAATAGTAATGCATTACAACATTGCGTTACTCCCTTAAAAAAGTAACTAATTGCATTACTTTTTAAGAAAAGTAATGCGTTACGTTACATTTGTGTTACTTCTTCTAACCTGGCTGGGCAGTGTTTTTTATATAACAAAAAAGTTCTATTTTTGCTAAATGTAAAGGCCCTTTCACACCAAAAGTGAAATAATAAGGCTGAAGGAAACACAGATTCACACCTGTAGAGGATGCCGCTAAAACAAACCTTTCAGCTGTTCTGCCATTCTGGATCACAGAAGAATAATGTTCAACATCAACACTCTTACTTCAGTAATAAAAACAAAAAATCTAAAGTAATTTTTGCTTATGGCTTAACTGAATCATCGAAGGTTAGCAGCAAAGACATTGCTTAACAAAGTGAGATTAAATACATAAAGTATATTTGTGTTATTTGACATATTTAATTATTGCAGGTTTGCATAATATTCTGAGTTTGTACTTCACAGTTTTTGTTTTTTTTCTTTTTGAGGAATACTGAATCTGTTTTTGTGCAAGTGAGACAAGTAAATGCATGCTCACATTTAGTCTAGACTACAATAATCATCATGTTCACACAGTGCACATAAAGCCTCTGATTCTCTCAATATGAGGACAGGAGACCTGTCAGTCAATACATGGGAAAACAAAGTAACTTGCATTACTTATTTGAAAAAGTAACTCAGATATTCTGTTGTCAATTTAAATGTAATGCATTAATTTACTAGTTACTTGAAAAAAGTAATCTGATAACGTAACTCAAGTTACTTGTAATACGTTACCCCAACACTGAATATACATCACAATAGGGAACAAAAACTATCAAAACTTCTGTTTCATGTCAACTTTAATGTTAGTTAGCACATGGATTATCATAAACTAATAAGACCTAATTGAAAAGCGTTACCAAAAACCTAAATCAAATGCAGAGGAATGACTAAAGTCCAAAGGAAGTCAAAGAAACATACATAATTGTAATAGTCAGACTGTTGCTTTTTTGTGAAGCCTGAAAGGCTGGAGCTCCTGATTGCAGCCTGTTTCCACAGATAGACTCCTCTCCCATTCACATGGACCGGCACACACAGCTCTCTGAGACCTCACTGAGACTGCGTCTCATTCATACGACTCCACCTGAGAGACGAGCTCGGTGTTTACACAAGATTATATTCCCCATGCTCAACACATATACAAACAGACGCGCACGGCAGCCAATGCGAGCACTAAACAAACAGGCCCTATGCACATAGAGAAGCAGACATATCATTATGCCACATAATAGAGCCGGGCCTTGAATATCAGAAGTCTGTCTGTCTGGGATGTCAATCAAAACACATTACACAAGAGCCGAATGTTTATATACACTCTATAGCATTCTGCTAAAAAGGAGAGATCTGAGATAATTTTATTAAATAAATAAAAAAAGATTCAAGTGCTGATTTTATGTGGAATGAACATCTGACAAGGGATATCTGATGTATTTTAGCCACATTGGGCGCAAGAACATGAAATATTTCAAAACATAAAGTTCATATAGTGATTCAAAAACAAGTGAATCTTGCTCTGTGGCCTTTAGACAGGGCCTGTTCCTTAAGTTGCATTTTTTTTAATGTTCATCTATGAAATGTTTATATGTACAGTATAAACTGTTCAAACTGTTCAACTGTTCTATTTTTTAAGAAGTAATTTATTAGGCTAACATTACAAAGAGATTTAAAATCCTTAACGACCAAATCATGACACCACCTCTGACAACATTAATCATAATCATTAATAATAATAATAATAATATACAGTGGGGTGAATGATTTTGCAGGTTTTCCTACTTACAAAGCATGTAGAGGTCTGTAATTTTTATCATAGGTACACTTCAACTGTGAGAGACGGAATCTAAAACAAAAATCCAGAAAATCACATTGTATGATTTTTAAATAATGAATTTGCATTTTATTGCATGACATAAGTATTTGATCACCTACCAACCAGTAAGAATTCCGGCTCTCACAGACCTGTTAGTTTTTCTTTAAGAAGCCCTCCTGTTCTCCACTCATTACCTGTATTAACTGCACCTGTTTGAATTTGTTACCTGTATAAAAGAAACCTGTCCACACACTCAATCAAACAGACTCCAACCTCTCCACAATGGCCAAGACCAGAGAGCTGTGTAAGGACATCAGGGATAAAATTGTAGACCTGCACAAGGCTGGGATGGGCTACAGGACAATAGGCAAGCAGCTTGGTGAGAAGGCAACAACTGTTGGCGCAATTATTAGAAAATGGAAGAAGTTCAAGATGACGGTCAGTCTACCTCGGTCTGGTGCACCATGCAAGATCTTACCTCGTGGGGCATCAGTGATCATGAGGAAGGTGAGGGATCAGTCCAGAACTACACGGCAGGACCTGGTCAATGACCTGAAGAGAGCTGGGACCACAGTCTCAAAGAAAACCATTAGTAATACACTACGCGGTCATGGATTAAAATCCTGCAGCGCAAGCAAGGTCCCCCTGCTCAAGCCAGCGCATGTCCAGGCCCGTCTGAAGTTTGCCAGTGACCATCTGGATGATCCAGAGGAGGAATGGGAGAAGATCATGTGGTCTGATGAGACAAAAATAGAGCTTTTTGGTCTAAACTCCTCTCGCCGTGTTTGGAGGAAGAAGAAGGATGAGTACAACCCCAAGAACACCATCCCAATCATGAAGCATGGAGGTGGAAACATCATTCTTTGGGGATGCTTTTCTGCAAAGGGGACAGGACGACTGCACCGTATTGAGGGGAGGATGGATGGGGCCATGTATCGCGAGATCTTGGCCAACAACCTCCTTCCCTCAGTAAGAGCATTGAAGATGGGTCGTGGCTGGGTCTTCCAGCATGACAACGACCCGAAACACACAGCCAGGGCAACTAAGGAGTGGCTCCGTAAGAAGCATCTCAAGGTCCTGGAGTGGCCTAGCCAGTCTCTAGACCTGAACCCAATAGAAAATCTTTGGAGGGAGCTGAAAGTCCGTATTGCCCAGCGACAGCCCCGAAACCTGAAGGATGTGGAAAAGGTCTGCATGGAGGAGTGGGCCAAAATCCCTGCTGCAGTGTGTGCAAACCTGGTCAAGAACTACAGGAAATGTATGTTCCCTTTCAGTCAGTACACTACGAGTTACGTCAGTTACTGACGAAATGGGGGTTTCGCTTAGAAGCCAATCGCCTTTGAGCTCTACAAAACGAGCCAATGGCATGAAGATGCCATGGGTCTGCGGAATTTGCATAACGCAACCCCGCCCCACCGCGTGGGTATAAAGGGCGTTGCGTGGCAATCTCGCATTATGTTTCTGCTTCAGAGCCGAGTGTTACTGCCTGAGCGTTTTCTCTCTTCAAGACGAGTGTCTCTCCAGAGTGTTGGTGTTATGGCGCGTTCTAGCGAGTTCCGCATTCCTGTCTGATCTGTGCAGTGATCTAGCACAACGTGTGTGTTCTCCCTAGGCGCTTCAGCATTTCTGCAGAGCAAAGACTCCTCTCTAAAAGAGCTGCACGCGGCACGTCTTTTTCAAGATGTCTCGCCCGTGCTCAGTTTCTGGGTGCGGTCGGCTGGTTCCTCCGTTTGACGGGCATGATCGCTGTTTGGCGTGCTTGGGCCTCGTGCACGCCGAGCGCGCGTTCATGGATGAGTCATGTTCCCACTGCGGGAACATGGCCATCGCAGTGCTGCGGTCAAGACTCCATGATCTCCGTACTGGAGGGAGGGTCCCCTCTACCACACCCCAATCTATTCCCTCCACGAGAGGGAATACTTTGGCTGGTGGTCAGGATGACTTGAGGGTGACGGTGTGGGCCAACCCGACGAATCCTCCTCGGGCCACACCCCCTTCTAGCACACAGCAACCTGTGGTGTTGCCAGATGAGGGCGGAGGTGTTTCCCGTCCTGGGCCCTGCGTTTCATTTGGCGCACCAACGGAGGATACTATGTCGAACGCCGCATCACAAGGTGGGCTGGATTCCTCCGGAGATGACGATTTGGCTGTGTTGCCTCCTTCGGGAGTTCCAGCATTGCCCGAGTCTGATCCAGAGCTCACAGCCATGCTTTCCCGGGCGGCCGAGGCTCTTGGGCTTGTGTGGAACCCTCCGCCATGTCCCGAGCGCTCTCGGCTAGATGATTGGTATCTGGGGGTGGCCCGTGCCGAAGGCGCCCGTCAGCCCCCAGTGCCCTTCTTCCAGGAAGTGCATGAAGAGGTGTCGAAGTCGTGGAAGTCTCCCTTGACTTTTCGCGATCGTTCGGCAGCCACTTCCGCCTTCACTGCCCTCGACGGCGGTGAAAGGGTACACTGGGGTTCCCCCTGTTGAGCGCTCTGTTGCGATGCAACTGTGTCCGCAGAGCGCTGCGACATGACGTGGTGGCCCAAAGCACCCGTCCAAGGCCTGTAGGTTTACGTCTACTTTGGTGGCGAAGACCTACAGAGCTGCGGGCCAGGCCGCGTCCGCCCTGCATGCGATGGCCACCCTTCAGGTCTACCAGGCCAAGGTGATCAGAGACATGCACGAGGGCAATGCTGACCCCGCATTAATGCAGGAGCTGCGGGCGGCCACCGACCTCGCTCTACGAGCGACGAAGGTGACCGCTCGCTCTCTCAGTCAGGTGATGTCCACTTCTGTGGTCCAGGAGCGCCACTTATGGCTCAACCTGGTTGATGTGGGTGAATCTGAGCGAACCCGTTTCCTCAATTCTCCCATTTCCCAGGATGGGACATTCGGCGGGGCGGTCCAGGACTTCCCCCAACAGTTCTCGACCGCTCAGAAACAGACTGAGGCGATCAAACATATTCTGCCCCGGCGGCCTGCTGCTGCCTCCACCCAGCCGCCAGCTCAGAAGCCTCAGTCTGCTCCCCGCCGAGGCCGCCCTCCTGCGGCTCCCGCCCCTCCCGCTCAGCCCCAGCAGCAGCCTTCACCCGGGCCAAGGCGTGGAGGGCGCCGCAGGAAGGCAGCCCCGCCCGTCCCAGCCCCCAGCCTGCTAAACGGCAGTCTAAGCGGCGGTTCTGAGACGGGCGGCTCGGAGGTGAACTCGGTTCTTTCCCAGGAGATGGTAGCAGGGCCACTCCTTCCCCCGGTGGAGGGCCGGGGGAGAATCCTTGTAAAGACATTTTCACCTCCGAGCCTCAAGAGGGCGCGGCTGGCAGTGTGCGACGCCAAGCAGCCTCGCCACTCTTGGCCCCCTCTGTTGCCAGCCCCCTTCAGGGTGCGGAATTTGACCCCGCCCACACCTCGGGACGCTCCCACGCCTCCCATGTCTGGGCCGGTCATTCCGCCTCGCTGCCCCATCGGGGGTACGCCTGTGGTTCGCATGACCCCGCTGGTACAGTTTCTGGGAGCCTGGCTAGCACTTCCCAATCTGTCCAGCTGGCTCGCTCACACCATCAGGTTCGGCTATGCGATTCAGTTCGCACGGTCTCCTCCCCGCTTTCGGGGAGTCCGCTATACCATGGTGGGTGGCAATGCCCCTGTCATGCATGCGGAGGTCGCCACCCTACTGGCGAAGGGTGCGGTCGAGATCGTCCCTCCAGCCGAGATGGAGTCCGGCTTCTACAGCCCTTACTTCATTGTACCCAAGAAAACCGGTGGGTTACGGCCAATCCTGGACCTGCGCATCTTGAACCGAACCCTTCACAGGCTTCCATTCAGGATGTTGACAGCCAAACGCATTTTCGAATGCGTTCGTCCATTGGATTGGTTTGCAGCGATCGACCTGAAGGACGTGTACTTTCATGTCTCCATTCTTCCTCGACACAGACCGTTTCTACGGTTTGCCTTCGAGGGGCAGGCATATCAGTACACAGTTCTCCCATTCGGGCTAGCCCTGTCCCCTCGCGTCTTTACGAAGGTCGTCGAGGCAGCCCTTGTGACGCTCAGGCAACACGGGGTTCGCATCCTGAACTATCTCGACGACTGGCTGATTCTAGGCCACTCTCGGGATCAGGTTTGCGAACACAGGGACCTGGTGCTTCAGCACCTCGCCCGTCTGGGCCTTCGGGTCAACTGGGAAAAGAGCAAACTCTCCCCAGTGCAGAGGATCTCTTTTCTCGGTATGGAAATTGACTCGGTCGCCATGTACGCGCAGCTTACGAGCGAGCGCGCGCAGTCACTGCTGACTTGTCTTCGCCAGTTCGAGGGCAAGAGTGCGGTTCCACTGAAATATTTTCAGAGGCTCCTGGGGCATATGGCATCCGCAGCCACGGTAACAGCGCTCGGTTTGCTTCATATGAGACCGCTTCAGCACTGGCTTCGCGATCGAGTCCCGAGATGGGCATGGCAACACGGCACGCTCCGGGCCCCAGTGACTCGGGCCTGCCGTCAGACCTTCACCCCCATGGGGGAACCTCAGTTTTCTACGGGCAGGTGTTCCCCTAGAATGAGTTTCCAGGCATGTTGTTGTATCAACAGATGCCTCTGCCACGGGCTGGGGTGCCATGTGCAATGGACATGCTGCCGCGGGCTCCTGGAGAGGACCCCAGCGCATATGGCATGTCAGTTGCCTCGAGTTGCAGGCCGTATGTCTTGCCCTGCACCGCTTCCGAGCCCTGCTCAAGGACAAGCACATACTGGTCCGTTCAGACAGCACGGCGACAGTAGCGTACATCAACCGACAAGGTGGTCTACGCTCCCGCCGGATGTCGCAACTCGCCCGCCATCTCCTCCTATGGAGTCAGAAGCATCTGAGGTCACTTCGTGCCGTTCACATCCCGGGAGAACTGAATCGTGCAGCCACTTCCGGGGGAATGGAGACTCCATCCCCAGACGGTTCAGCTGATTTGGGAACAGTTCGGCGACGCACAGATAGATCTGTTTGCCTCCCACGACTCTTCCCATTGCCGCTGGTATTACTCTCTGACCGAGGGGACCCTCGGCTCGGATGCACTAGCGCACAGCTGGCTGCGGGGCCCACGCAAGTATGCGTTTCCCCCAGTGAGCCTTCTCGCACAGGTTCTGTGCAAGATCAGGGAGGACAGGGAGCAGGTCCTTTTGGTCGCCCCATATTGGCCCGGCCGGACCTGGTTCTCAGAACTCGTACTCCTTGCGACAGCCCCTCCCTGGTCGATCCCTTTGAGGAAGGACCTCCTTACTCAGAGACGGGGCACCGTATGGCACCCACGTCCCGACCTTTGGAACCTACACGTGTGGGACCTGGATGGGACGCGGTAGGTTTGAGTACCCTGCCACCTCAGGTGGCGGCTACCATCACTTCCGCTAGGGCCTTGTCCACGAGACAGGCCTATGCGTTGAAGTGGAACCTCTTCGTCACCTGGTGCTCTTCTCGCCAAGAAGACCCCACGAAATGCTCAGTCGGGTCCGTGCTTTCCTTCCTCCAAGAAGGATTGGAGCAAAGGCTGTCTCCCTCCACCCTGAAGGTCTATGTGGCCGCGATTTCGGCTCACCATGACCTGGTGGACTTAAAAACGGTAGGTCAGCACGACCTGGTCAGCAGGTTCCTTAGAGGGGCGATTAAATCCTCCTCGCCCTCCTCAAATACCCTCTTGGGATCTTGCAGTGGTTTTATCTGCCCTGCAGAAAGCTCCCTTTGAGCCTCTGCAGTCTGTGGAGCTGAAGTTCCATTCAATGAAAGTGGCGCTCTTGATTGCTCTGGCTTCCATCAAGAGGGTAGGGGACCTGCAGGCATTTTCGGTTGATGAAGCATGCCTGGAATTCTCACGTGAACCTGAGACCTCGGCCTGGATACGTGCCCAAGGTTCCCACCACTCCCTTCAGGGATCAGGTGGTGAACCTGCAAGCGCTGCCTGTGGAGGAGGCAGACCCAGCCTTGGCACTGCTCTGTCCAGTACGCGCCCTTCGCGCTTACGTATACCGGACGCTGTGTTTCAGGACCTCAGACCAGCTCTTTGTCTGTTACGGAGGGCAGCAGAAAGGGAAGGCTCTCTCCAAGCAGAGGTTGTCTCACTGGATAGTGGACGCCATTGTCCTGGCATATCAGGTTCAGGGCATGCCATGCCCCCTTAGGGTTAGAGCACACTCTACTAGGAGTGTTTCTTCCTCTTGGGCTTTAGCGCATGGCGCCTTGCTGACAGACATTTGTAGAGCTGCAGGCTGGGCGACACCCAACACATTCGCAAGATTTTATAATCTCCGAGTGGAGCCTGTGTCCGCTCGTGTACTCGCCCCAAGTGGCCAGTAACTGGACAGGCTCAGGTGTCTTCGCTTGCTGCGCCATTCCACTCCACGGACTGGATGCGTGCGCATTTTCTCTCAGGTGAGCTTCCCAGTAAGCCCTGAGCTCCTCCAGCAGTGCTGATGTTGACACCAGAGTGCATGCCTGCTTGGTCAGCCCTCGTGTTCGGCTAGGTGCCTCCGTGTGCATGGTTCCCCCGTTGGGCAACCCCTACATGTGTATTTCCACGGTAAGTCTCTCTGAGCACGTGTCTTCCCTTGCCAAGACACCTTGCCACACCTGGGGTTGAAAAATTTTCCACCTGTGGCTGGATACCCCAGAGTGCTCCATATGCAGTCCCTACGGGGGTCATATGTGTATTCTTAAGTCCTCCCTTCGGGCAGGCGTTGTGTTGCATTTCTCCATGTGGGATATGCTTCCCAGTGTACCTTGGTATCGGCGTTGAGCCTAGCCCCTCGTTCGTGCTAAGACTCACGGCAGGGAGCTCTGGTCAGCGCAGGACGCTGGAAGACAGCCGTCGTGGCAAGATTGTATTGGGACCCCCATTTCGTCAGTAACTGACGTAACTCGTAGTGTACTGACTGAAAGGGAACGTCTCGGTTACGTATGTAACCCTCGTTCCCTGTAGGAAGGGAACGGAGACGTTACGTCCCCATGCCACTTCCGCTGTACCGCTGGAATGGCCGGACGCTCATGCCTCGGCTCTTCAGCAGGTAACATAATGCGAGATTGCCACGCAACGCCCTTTATACCCACGCGGTGGGGCGGGGTTGCGTTATGCAAATTCCGCAGATCCATGGCATCTTCATGCCATTGGCTCGTTTTGTAGAGCTCAAAGGCTATTGGCTTCTAAGCGAAACCCCCATTTCGTCAGTAACTGACGTAACGTCTCCGTTCCCTTCCTTCAGGGAACGAGGGTTACATACGTAACCAAGACGATCTCTGTAATTGCAAACAAAGGTTTCTGTATCAAATATTAAGTTCTGCTTTTCTGATGTATCAAATACTTATGTCATGCAATAAAATGCAAATTAATTATTTAAAAATCATACAATGTGATTTTCTGGATTTTTGTTTTAGATTCCGTCACTCACAGTTGAAGAGTACCTATGATAAAAATTACAGACTTCTATATGCTTTTTAAGTGGGCAAACCTGCAAAATCGGCAGTGTATCAAATACTTGTTCTCCCCACTGCAGAATTATTAAGCACATTTATTTTCTGATAATTTTTTTTTCCAGGCACATTTTACCAATTCCAAACCACATTGATCTTAATAACTACTATTAATTTTGTATTTAATCATTTATAAGTGAAATATAATTGTCAAGTCACCTTTATTTACATAGTGCTTTTTACAATGCAGATTGTTTCAAAGCAGCTTCACAGTGTTAACAGGAAAATAATGCAACAGAATTTGATTCGGCTGTACAGCCGCTCTGGAGAAAACAGTGATGTCATCCAGCTCAGTTCAATTATCATATAGTGTCAATGCGGGCAGATCAGTAATATAGTTGAATATTTAGTGTCCCCAACTAAGCAAGCCAAAAGCCAAGGCAAAAGAGGTGACGGTGGCAAGGAACCAAAACTCTATCAGGTGACAGAATGGAGAAAAAAAACCTTGGGAGAAACCAGGCTCAGTCGGGGTGCCAGTTCTCCTCTGGCCAACGAACAAACAGTGTATGATTATGATTTAGGCAAACATTACAAGTCAGAAGTCAGATTAGATCGGAACATTCAGAGTATTTGTCCAGTTCCATCTGGTTGAAGATCAGAGTCATCACGCAGGAGACGGGTTTGTTGAGGATCAGTGCCACTGGATGACGTGACGATGAGGCCTTCACAGGGAAAAGTCTAGTTGACACGGTCTCTGCAGACACTTCAGGGATGCGTCGGTCGTGGCTAGGCGCCGGTCCACCATCTGATCTGGATACGGCCCGGATCCGGCTCACTACAGTAAACATCAGTAAACAGAGAGACTAATATTATAGCGTAGATGCCATTCTTCTTATGATGTAACGAGTACATCAGGTGTTATAGGAAGTGTTCCCAGTTCTGGCTGACCTAGTTAATGCAGCCTAAAACAATCATTTAACTGATTTGAATAATAGAAATTGATAATGTTCTATGTGTATGCCATAGTAAAGAGATGTGTTTTTAGTCTAGATTTAAACTGACAGAGTGTGTCTGCTTTCCGAACAATGCTAGGAAGACTGTTCCAGAGTTTAGTTGCTAAATAGGAAAAGGATTCATGAAGGCTGGAAATGAAAAATGCCTTATATTCAGGTGTGCAGAATTATTAGGCACGTTTACTTGTACAGATAAAATGAGCTAAAAAAGAGATTTAACTTAGACTGAAAAGTCAAAAAATATTAAATGCCCATGAGAAGGATACAATACTAATGCAATACTAGAAATTGCAGTTAAGGTATGACCATTGGACAGTGAAATGCTCATTGGGTCAGCAGGGTCAGACAAAAACAGGTGGCGAAGAAAAGACACATGTTAACTGCAAAAGAATTAAGAATTAAGGTGAAGAATTAAGTGTGAAACCATCAGGAACCCTTTAGTCTCCAGCGCCACCATTTTCCAGAACTGCAACCTACCTGGAGTCTCCAGAAGTGCAAGGTGTCAGGATCTCAGAGACTTAAGTTAGATAAAGAATCCTAAAAAATGACCCCCACTTAATAAGAATCACAAGCTGACGTGTTGTAAAATACATGAAGACATACATTTATAGACAGATAGGTTCAGAGTGACTCTTGAAGGACTCTATTTCAAAAATATATCCACAAAAATATTAAGCAGCAAAAACAGATTTCAACATTTATAATAATAAGAAATGTTTCTTGAGCAGCAAATCACCAAAACAGAATCTTAAAGATTCCAAAATTTTAACTGGAAGTGTATATATTTATAGAAAATACACCAAAATAATAAGAACAACATATTTGAACAGACAGCTTGTTAACAAATATCTTGTTTCTATGCATTGCCTTAACACAAAAGGTTGATCGTTCTGCTGAAAAAGGACTAAACAGAGCCAAAGAATAGCCAGAATGTTTTCCTCCTACAGAATGGATTAGGCAGGCAGTTCTATACAGGTTTCCAGCAGGCATTAGAACCAGAGCCTGCTCTCCAATAAAGAGAACAAAACATAGCGTGTGTCAGAGTGCTGTCACAGCAGACAAACAGACAGAGACAGAGAAAGTTAATTGTCATTCATCAGAATAGAGAGTAAGCATTGGAAAAAAAAAAAAAAGTGGGATACTGGTATAGGTACCTGAGAGTTGAAAATAATAAAACCTTTCCATGTGTCAAGCTGACATGCTCTCTCTCTCTATTTCATACATACAAACACACACTGGACTATACTGCCAAAGAAGCTTTGTTACGTTTTACAGATTCTTCTAAGCCAACAAAACATGTCATGGACATTACGCTAACATTGCCAAGGACGTCTTATTTATTTATTTATTTTGTGGTGCCAAATTGTTAAACTGCTGCGAAAAGTTCAATTAAAATTCTCACAAAACACATTCAACTGTCAAACATTTATTTGTATTGTCCAACAGAATCCCATATCTGGTGACTACCACAAATATTGTCTGAGCCGGCATTGAAATTCTAGGATTCTCAGTGTCTCGTGCCTCGTCTACGACAAAACAATTTCAGCTCGTTTTTATTTTATTTTTAAAGTCGGGTCAGAATAATGCTGTTTCATCCTGTGATTTTTAAGCACTGCTTAATTAGTCCTCCCTCCCTGCTGCTCCTTGCTCGCAGTTAATTAACTTCAAGGCGCGAGTAATTAGCTGGAGACGCTGAGTGATTCACGCGCTGTCCCTCCTATTAAACACCTCGCGAGAGCAGCACGACAAATGAGATATGTGACGTGACATACCCATAGCATCAGACCCATCTAATAGAGGAGAATTTGCGACAATACACTGACAATAATGTTGCATGATCATCAACGTGTTTAGCTCCAACTTTGCCCAACACACCTGTCTGGACAACGCACTCATGTCAATTCGTAACTATTTTACATTGTGACAAATTTGTGGACAATTGTGGATCTTCTTATTCCCCATTGACGGTTATGTTTAGGGTTCGACCTTCTTTTTTTTCTAAAAATCATATGTTTGGAAACTTGGAAGTTTTAGCTCAAAATACCCCACAGATCATTTTTTATAGCATTTTAAAATTGCCACTCTTTGGGGGTGAGCAAAAAGACATAGTTTTTGTGTGTGTCCCTTTAAATGCAAATGAGCTGGTGCTCCCGGCCTCTTTCAAGAAGAGGGCTGAGCTTCAATAGCTCATGCAACAACAAAACAGGACAATCTCACGCACTGAAAATGTCAGAAACTGTCAGAAGAGTCGGACAATGATGCCTACAGAGACAGAGAATGTATACTGTATGGAGATAGAACAGGTATAGTTTAATTTAAAGTTATAACTTATGTTGTCATCTTGCTTTTATCCACTATTAGTACAAGCCTGTTGTAGCAGACCCTGCCCGAATGATGGCCAAAACTTTACTGATGAGTTTTATGAAGTTGATTGTTCATCACACAAAAGATGAAGCATCCGTTTTCACTCCAGAAAATCACTGTAAGAGCTGAATAAAACAGTACAAGAAGTGTGCATTAAAGTCTTATCCATAAACTCTCTCTCTCCCTTGCATTATCAGCAACATACACAGCGATTTACACAGAAACACAACAAATATATACAGACCTTATGCCTTTTGGGAGGTGCTTAATAAACTGGTAAACTTTATATCCGTAAAAAAAAACTCAGATGAACTGTAATAAAGTGCGTGCTCTCCCTTTCATTACTGCCATGACCAGTATCGCTCCGGAGACTATAAGCTGGATCGCGAACAGTTGGTACTTGAGTAACAACTTTTTGTATTGACCCCCGTTCACAAAGCAGTCTGGTGTAAAATGACATAAACTAATTTAGGTGGGGGCGCATTCCCTTCAAAAATAGAACTAATCCACTTCGTCTTCAGCGACTCTGATGTCGGGAGTACATGAAGACTGTTATGTTCACTCTTACATCCAACAACAAAACACCTGAGTTGCTTACAAGACATTCTTGTCACTCCGGCCTGGAGAAAATGACGGACATTGTACAATTGTCCGACAGTGTCCGTCGGAGGTGGTCTTATTCAAATAGCTAGCTATCTACATAGAAACTGGCTGCAAATTGAAACAGCTCGCTGGGTGACACAGTTTCAGACTCAGACAGCCAATAACAAACTGGCTGCGTGTTTTCTTTTCAGCTTTTCCGAGCTGGCAGACATGGCAGAAACCAAACTAAATGCAAAAAAAGTGAAATTTCATTCACTGTCCCCTTTAAAAACATACGTTTCCATACAAATCACATTGTACGAAATCATCACCTCGTAAAATAGTTGCGTTTTCTTATGAGATCGGGTTGGTCTGGAAGTTTCTAGGGCTGCATCTGAATAGGCACACTTCACATACGAAAAAGCAGTATGTGAAGTATGACTGAATTCACAGTATTCATAAAACTGGGGGCAAAACTAAAGATTCTGAAGTGCACATCCGATGGACACTTTACTATCCCATAATGCCACGGAAGAGGAGTTGTGAATGACAGTGGAAGGACGCAACTTGCACTTTAGGTCACATGACAATGACATGACAAATGCAGTTCATAAAGTAATTACTTACTTAAGTACTTATTCAGAAGAAGTACCTACTTAAGAGCATGTCATTTCAGATGCAGCCTAGTAATCCTTGATTAGATGGTTCAGGTGTGTTTAACAGCTAAAATCTGCTGGACAGTGGGGTGTATTGGAAAACCTTGCCCAAACCTTTTTGGACCACCATTTCTCTGTCTAATAAATTGCAAGTAGTTGTATTAGATGATATGCATGTTCTTACACAACATGCCGAGCAGGGCTATAGAGTATGTGTGAGACAGAGACTGTTTGTGTGTAAGAGAGATAATGTTGAGAGAATAGGGTCGTAATGGGGTCTCTATTCTCAGTCTTTGAAAGTAACGCTATGCTGTTACAGCATCAGAGGGTGAAGAGGAAGCAAAGGCTATAATCACTACAATTACCAACCGCTCTCACCTAGACCAGCACTCCTCAGCTCTCACTTAAATACAGTCACTCACTCTCTCTCTCTCTCTCTGTCTTGTCATTCTGAAACACTCTTTACAGACAAATTGAAACTAAAGGTGCCCGTTTCAAGAGTTCAAATCTTAAATAGAGGTTGAAAAAAATAGAGGTTGTCTTACTTAAAATGACCCGCAGAAATTGATAATGGGGAATTGATATAAGAAACAAAGATAAAAAAAAAAAGAGTTGCCGCACCATAACATCTCTCTAATCACCTAAAAAAATACAATATGTACATACATAGTGTTAGATGTTAGATATTTAACTCCAAATTAACAGCATGACCAAAACTAAATTATGACCAAAAAGGCCTTTTAGTATAAAAATGTGAGTATCAAATATGATACATCAGGCTTTTGAGGAATGCTTATTTGTACATCTCTCAATCATCAATTTCAATTATATGCCAATTAAATATCTGCCACTTTTCATGTATGTTCTTCATTTATATATATGGCAAATGATGGGATTGGGATGGAAGCGCTCTATAATTTGCACAGTTGAATTATTGTTACAAAATACACAGACAGTGGTGACTTGAGCGCACAGTTGCATCGATCTTCAGTCTGTTGGTATTTCTGGAAGATTTCATCAGATCTGAAGGGAAAGCACAGTTTGATGGGTGAATGACAGATGATGTTTGAATTGGATTGAGTTTGACATGCTTTCATGGAGATCGCATGAGCTCTGCTGAAGGTGTTCCATAAATTCAAACCAAGTAAACTAAGTAATAAAGTAAGCAAATCCAGTACAAAAAATCCAGAATACAGTATCATATGCTGTTCTTCTAACCACTTGGATCCAGTTTCAGACATATTTTTTTTCCATTTACAGTACTGTCAAGGAAAACCTGCAACACAGGAAAAGGCATAGTATCCCTCACAATATAATATTTCACAAACCCGTTATCATCTTTTGAACGAAAGAGAGAACACTGGAAACAAAGCATTCTTTCCATGACATTGGAAGGAGATGTATTCTATTGTCCAGTGCTTTATCACGTACACTGTTCTGAACTCAGAAGTTTAACACAAAGAACGAGGAACTCTGAAGGAAAGCTCAGGAAAGGCTTTGAGTGTTCTGTCAGATTTTGAGTGCTTTTTTATGTTTTTTTTTTAATTCTGGAAAAATCTGATCTATAATGATCTTGATGTTTCTTAAAAGAATAGTTCCCACAACAATAAAAATTCACTCACCTTTGTGTTGTTTCATATTGGTTACATTTTCCATGAAACATAAAAGTATAACTTTTTGAAGAATTGCTATGCAACTCATCTTTTAATAACAGTTAATACTGACCAGTCAAGCTCAAAATGCAGGAAAAAACATTCAACAACACCAGAAACATGGTCCATACATTTTATGTGTGCCATAGGATACATTAATTTAATTTACAGTTATTTACATATATTTATTTGATTTTTTTATATATATATTTATTTTTTTGTGCATGTTTGTGTTCATATTGGAGTTTGCAAGACATGGTCGCTTCAAACAATCTTCTTGGAACAGCTATATGGAACAGGAACAGGCCTAAATTTGTCATTATTCAATGATAATCATCCAAATTCAAAAAATGTTGTGTCAATGTGACTGTTTTTGAATTCTGGATGTGAACATAGGCCACATGTAAGATTATGCGTAAATAATAAAAATCTGTTCAGTAACACCATCGTTCAGCTTCAGAAGACTTGAAATATAGAGCATATATGTACATACTTTTAAAGTCTTTTTTTTTTTCTTTTTCTTTTGGTGCTTGACAGGTGTGGTCACCAAAAAACCTTGTTGTTTGAAAAGAGCTGTGTGACAATTTCTGGAAGAAAAAGCACTTTTTGTATTCCAAAATATGAATAATAATAACAGCATGCAGGTGAGTAAATAAAGACAGAATTTTCATTTTCCTTCCAATGTTCCTTCCAGTGAGCTCAATCGAGCTTTCCTGGAAATTTTTCCTTAACATTTCATTCTCTGTATTCTTTTGTTATCCTAAACTTCACCATCTCTTCTCTCATCCTCCCTTTAATCGGCCACGCTCACCTTCTCCTCCGCTGTGTCTTGCTCAATTCACGCTTTGTCTCTCCATTATTCTTTCTCCCTTAGCTCCTCTGCCTCTCCAGGTTCACTCTCATATCTTCCAAGGTCTGCAAGCACAATAGCCAAACAACAGATTAGCATTTTCTCCACGATGTGCGTGACATTGTGCAAGACAAAGCGCGCCGTTTCTCTAGGCCACTAACCTTGCTATATAAGGCTAATTACAGTCTTCACAATTAGCACGCTAATGCTAGTCGCAGCATGAATGTCATTCACCTTTAATAAAGTCCCGGCCTTGTGGCAAACTGCCTGTGAGCCAGTGTATTATCATATACAATCCATTCAAGCCATTTGAAGCTAATAAGCTTTGGTTTGTGTGAGATTCGATGTAAAAGGGATTTGGTAACCTGGTCAAGCAGGCTTGCCAAGTATACCAGCGTAGACCCTCATTACTGGAGGCCCACCAGTCAGTCTCCAAATTCTGAAAAAGCCATGAAAAAGCACTCCACATATCAAAATTACAATCAAATGAAATTTCTGGGACCATCAGATAAGCAACACAGAAGGAAAAATTGGACTTCCTTTTGTGAGGAGAGATACCGCACGGCACATCACACTCCTAAATGGGACCAGCTTTGACAATGGCATTACAAACTAGATGACAGTTGTGACCTAAACTATGACAGATGGAGGATTGATGGGCAAACCAAGTTATGTCTTGGTCCCTCTGTGTCTTAAACTGATTCAGTTAACCCTCCGTCAGCTGGACATTAGCTCAAAATCAACACATCAGGCAACAGACTAGTGTTTCTCTCATACATCACACTTATCTTGAGATTAAATTAGTCGGGTGCTTCATATTTGTGGCAATGTATTTGGATTAAGGCACTTTAAAATGATTTATTTTGGGGTATCTGGTAAATTATTATTTATCAGAATTCAATGGCTCTTCGCCAGAGTTTTGGTTCAAGCAATGCTTTTCTTTTCAGAATTCAGATAATCATGATTTTTCAGTTTCAGTTTTTTAAAAGGCTGTTAACAATATTTTCTTCAGCTGCTGTGGCAACAAAGCCTTTTTATATAAGAGCTCTCAGCACGATCAATAACATAAACCAATTAACATTCACACAAATTCTACAGAGCTGTTCCAATAACAGCTGCTCCTTAAAATTCAGCTGGACACTTTTTTTAGATCAATTCTATGTTCAAGTCATGATAGACAAGAGGCAACAATGAACTAACATTGCCAGTGTTTTGTATTATAATTGTAATTTTTTTTTATATTATACTTTTAATATTATATATTACTTTAATAATGCTGTTTTGCATACTTTATTTTATACTTTTATTCAGCAAGGATGCATTAAATTGACAGTAAAGATAATTGTTACAAAAGATAATTTCAAATTAATGCTGTTCTTGTGAACTTTCTATTTCTATTCTATCAAACAATCCTGAAAAATAAATGTTTCTTGAGCAGCAAATAAGCATATTAGAATGGTTTATAATTTCATGTGACACTGAAAACTGGAGCAATGATGCTGAAAATTCAAATTCAAATTACATTTTGAAATATATTTAAACAGTTATTTTAAATTGTAATAATATTTCACAATATTACAGTTTTAAAAATAAATGCAGCCTTGGTGAGCATAAGAGACTTTTTTCAAAAACATAAAATAAAAATAAAAATTCTTAATGACCCTAAACCTGAACTATTGACCACTTGTCAAAAAGGCACCTCACAAAAAATTTCAAACAGACTTCTGAGTAACAGTGTAATGATCTACAGCAAAATAGAGCGAGCTTTGGTGAGAACTAAACAAATATTTAATTACTACAGTAGTAATTTCTCGCTAGAAATGACGTTGGTCAAAAACGTACATTTACACACAAACTGACCAGCAACCACAACTTTCAGACGCCATCTTTTTTTTCTAGCTCAACTGTCACAGAATTTAAAGCACAGGATTGTGGGTTATCAAAGGCAGCGAAGGATACATCTATGCTGCCTTCAAATATCGATCAGTTGAAGGTATCTCAGGAGACAGGAAGTGAAGCTAACATTGGATTCAGACGTGCCTTGATGCCTCCCTACCTTGGAATGCATCCTCCGAAGGTGGCATTTTTTAAGTTTTCGGATGCAGCCCTTGTGATTGGTTCTCATTTTCAAGGACTTTTAGTTTATCCTGTTTCCTTTGTACCTTAGTAGTTGTTCCTTAGTTTCTTGCCATCATTAGTTTCCATGTTTATTTATTAATTAGTTCACCTGTTTGTATTCAGATTGTTATCATGTTTTATCAGTGTTTTAGTACTCACTATTATGTTGCTTTATCGTGCCGGGATATCTGCTTTTGTTTATTTTGATAACAAAATAAGTATTACTTATTTGTACTTTCATCATTTCCTCATCTTCCTCTTTGGATTCTACACGTTATACCAACTAGTGTACATATGTAGTTATGCAGCAAATTTTTTTTTTTTTTTAACAAATAATATCATTGTATATTATATATTGATATGGCCATCTAGCAGTTTAAAAAACAAAACTGCATACATTTTGGGGATGAACATTGTTTTGGTTGTGCTTCGGCTCTGTGTGACTGTGCGGATGAATATGGTTCTTTCTCATAACTAAAAAAAGAGAGAGATTATCCTACTGCTCATAAAACATTCACTGCTAGACTTATAACCAGAGGAAAGGATCTCAAACGGACTAACTGAAGACGTAACTGTAGCTATACCCATAAATAGACACGCTACTTCCTTAAAAATAAATTCCAGCACATCGCTACCACAACCATAATGAAATGACCCTTCACAATAGATAATGCTTTACAAAGAAGAGAGCTACATATGGCAATTTATCTGTTCAATAAAATACCTTACTCACCCGCCGAGTAATAAAAACGCCATCTCCGCATCGCTTTTACAATAATTCAAATCCTTCAGTTCTAGCTGTCTCTGAAAAGCCAAGCCAATGTTGATTCTTGTTTTATTACGAGCTCTGTTGGGTTCTCTTTTTGCCTGCAGACTCTCCTCTGTTCGATATTTGTTAAAAATGGTTGATTCCCTGGAGGTTCAAGATTTAGATGCTCCATGTCAACCTTTCTTTCAACTAACCTATGCCACTCCCACACCATACACACTTCAAAGTAGCCGGAGCAACTTATCTCTATTTAAGCATATGACGAGACATGCATGGACGAGTGATGCATGTGCGCAAATTCCTGCAAAAACCATCCTGTCAGGTCTAAAATATAAGCACTCATTTTGAACAAAAAACAAAGTTACTTAGTGTACTGTTAAGTTATATTATATTTAAAAGTTTTTAGTTACAACATACAACTACAGTGGGGAGAACAAGTATTTGATACACTGCCGATTTTGCAGGTTTGCCCACTTACAAAGCATGTAGAAGTCTGTAATTTTTATCATAGGTACTCTTCAACTGTAAGTGACGGAATCTCAAACAAAAATCCAGAAAATCACATTGTATGATTTTTAAGTAATTAATTTGCATTTTATTGCATGACATAAGTATTTGATACATCAGAAAAGCAGAACTTAATATTTGGTACAGAAACCTTTGTTTGCAATTACAGAGATCATACATTTCCTGTAGTTCTTGACCAGGTTTGCACACACTGCAGCAGGGATTTTGCCCACTCCTCCATACAGACCTTCTCCAGATCCTTCAGGTTTCAGGGCTGTCGCTGGGCAATACGGACTTTCAGCTCCCTCCAAAGATTTTCTATTGGGTTCAGGTCTGGAGACTGGCTAGGCCACTCCAGGACCTTGAGATACTTCTTACGGAGCCACTCCTCAGTTGCCCTGGCTGTGTGTTTCGGGTCGTTGTCATGCTGGAAGACCCAGCCACGACCCATCTTCAATGCTCTTACTGAGGGAAGGAGGTTGTTGGCCAAGATCTCGCGATACATGGCCCCATCCATCCTCCCCTCAATACGGTGCAGTCGTCCTGTCCCCTTTGCAGAAAAGCATCCCCAAAGAATGATGTTTCCACCTCCATGCTTCACGGTTGGGATGGTGTTCTTGGGGTTGTACTCATCCTTCTTCTTCCTCCATACACGGCGAGTGGAGTTTAGACCAAAAAGCTCTATTTTTGTCTCATCAGACCACATGACCTTCTCCCATTCCTCCTCTGGATCATCCAGATGGTCACTGGCAAACTTCAGACGGGCCTGGACATGCGCTGGCTTGAGCAGGGGGACCTTGCATGAGCTGCAGGATTTTAATCCATGACGGCGTAGTGTGTTACTAATGGTTTTCTTTGGAGACTGTAGTCCCAGCTCTCTTCAGGTCATTGACCAGGTCCTGCCGTGTAGTTCTGGGCTGATCCCTCACCTTCCTCATGATCATTGATGCCCCACGAGGTGAGATCTTGCATGGTGCCCCAGACCGAGGGAGATTGACCGTCATCTTGAACTTCTTCCATTTTCTAATAATTGCGCCAACAGTTGTTGCCTTCTCACCAAGCTGCTTGCCTATTGTCCTGTAGCCCATCCCAGCCTTGTGCAGGTCTACAATTTTATCCCTGATGTCCTTACACAGCTCTCTGGTCTTGGCCATTGTGGAGAGGTTGGAGTCTGTTTGATTGAGTGTGTGGACAGGTGTCTTTTATACAGGTAACGAGTTCAAACAGGTGCAGTTAATACAGGTAATGAGTGGAGAACAGGAGGGCTTCTTAAAGAAAAACTAACAGGTCTGTGAAAGCCGGAATTCTTACTGGTTGGTAGGTGATCAAATACTTATGGCATGCAATAAAATGCAAATTAATTATTTAAAAATCATACAATGTGATTTTCTGGATTTTTTTTTTTAGATTCCGTCTCTCACAGTTGAAGTGTACCTATGATAAAAATTACAGACCTCTACATGCTTTGTAAGTAGGAAAACCTGCAAAATCGGCAGTGTATCAAATACTTGTTCTCCCCACTGTACATGTATATCACTTTCGAATTTTATATGGGCTTTTAAATGCTGTAGGCTATATAAGCTTGCACCTAACCCAGGTTTCTCACTTTCACCTACAGTCCTAAAAGACAAGCTCCACCCCTGATGTGACCTTTATAAAATGCTGGTACATTAGATGCTGGAAAAAAAACAGGGAAACAAATATTTTGACTGCCCGAGAAACATCACAACTTTGCCTCCCCAGAGTGCAATCTGCTGACAAACAACTGTCAACAACTCTCTCATTTTGCATAACATTTTAATTAGTCAAGGGCTCTCTGGATGTAAGGAGAAAGTTATGTAAATCTAGCACGACTACAATGCTGTTAAATCAATTTAATTTTGTCAAACAGTGGCACAGCAGCCGTTCCTCTGAGGTCTTGCATGATCTACCACTGTGTAGGACTCAAAAAACAGCAAGGCCTCTGAGGGACAAATGCAATCACATGCAATCCTAAAGCATCTGAACTTGAATTGCAAAAATTAATTGCTCTCCTCACAGATTGTATACGAGTGTAACTTTATAATATTGAATTTATAAGTATATTTTACTTGGAATTGTTTATGTTAATAATTATTATTTGAGTAAGTAGCAAAGTTAAGTTTAACCTAACCTAAAAATTAAAAATTAAACCTACTCAACTTTCTGGTACTGGAGTTCCCATCATGCACTGGGGCATGAGTAATTAATAAGGTTGCATTTTTCACTGTTTTGTAGTTGTATTTACACTGTTTTATCATTGCTTTTGTTGTTAGGTTTAGTAACCTGCTGTTTTGTGACATCTGGAGTTAATTTTCAACTCGAAATTAACCATTCATACTCAAAAACTATCCATTGATTGTTACCGTTATTGTGTACCAAGTACTGAGGTCTCTGTTCGATTGAGCACCTCATTATACTGTATATTGTGTAGATATACATTGTCTAACAAAATGTAACAATAAATCTATACTGTGTTGTTTACTTAAATGTTTCGGTCACACTTTATATTAGGTGTCTTTAACTAGTATGTACTTACATCAAAAAATAAGTACATTGTACTTATTGTGTTCATGTTGTAGTGCAAAACACTTTTGCTGCTATGAGGTGTGATAGGGGTATGGTTAGGGACAGGTTTGGTGCTATGGGTAGGTTTAAGGGTGGATTAAGAGGTAGATGAAGGGTCAATAGTGTAATTATAGATGTAATTACTGAAAATAATTACAGATGTAATTAAAAGGTATTTTTTTAAAATATAAGTACAATGTAAAAACATGTATGTACACAATAAGTGTTACACAAGCATTGTATTAAATTATTAATTTAAATGTTAGTACATAGTAGTTAAAGACACCTTATATAAAGTGAGACCAATGTTTCTAACTAAACTATATACTTTAAAAGCATGTCTTAATTATGTTTGAGTAAAATTTACAAACAAAGAATGAGTAAAATGTACTTGAAACAGAGTATTGCAAAGTAAACTTTATTGAGTACAATGTAAAATATTGGTTGGTTTAACTTAAAAAAGTTACCTGGTTGCCTTACAAGTTAATACAATGAAGGAGATTGGTTTAATCAACAGAAACTTAAAATATGTCATCTGAACCACATTAATTATCTAAGTTGATTTGACAAAAGAAAAAGTTCTAATATATGATGAAAATATTTTTTTACAGTGTATGCAGAAATTACTCAACAAACTGTAATTAGCCATGTTAAATTTACTTATTCTCTCTGTTAATTTTACATAATTTAGTTAAATAGATTTTACTTAATTCCATTCAAGTGAAAACAAAAGAAAAATTAAGTAAATTTTAAGGTTCTTCAGATTAATAAAATCTTCACACAAAGAAAAAAAAGTGTTCATTTAAGGACTGTTCACTGAAAGGTTCTTTGGGAACCAAAAATGGTTCTTCTATGGCATCACTGCGAAAAAACCCTTTTGAAAGTGTGTAGCGTGAAGAACATTTTAGTAATCTAAAGAACCTTCTTCCACTATAACCTTTTGTGCAACGGAAAGTTCCATGAATGTTAAAGGTTCTTTGTGAAATCATAGACGTCAATAAAGAACCTTTGTTTTTAAGAGTGTATGTCATGCTAACCTTACAACGCAAATAAACTGAAATCTTTATTGCCGGTTTCTTTGTTTCAGAAGAGACGGGCCAGGCAAAACTCTTTTGCTGCCAGCTCTAACACACCGAGGGTTAATCAATGAGACAGTCACCTCATGTTTGATGTAAAAAACCTAATTACAAATGACTCGTATTAGTGTCTGACAGGGTCAGCAGGTCTCTCCTCACTTTCCCCCTGTTGCTCACTCTCCAGCTCCACAGATGTTTTCAGACATATTAAAACAGCATCAGTAAATCTGCCGAATGGCCACCCTCGATCCTGCCGACACCAAGAGTCGTTTCATCACTTCGCCTGTAATGAAACGACGGGCCGGCGGAATCCGCTCAGCACGGCATTAATCAGAGCTTTCCTACTCCATGTGAAATATCAGACCTCTCCTGACAAAGGCCCCCCTCTGCATGAACAAGCCGATCATTATCTGCTCCTGTAGGAAATTAAATACGGGGCCCTCCGTCTGTAATATGCGGATATGCAGATTGGCAGACAGAATGGAGGGACGAAACTGGCCAGCGCCAGGGCGACTTGATTAATATGCGCGGTATGAATACGAAATCAGACAGCATGTCTCATGTTGTTGGGGGGTGGTGAGGGTGGCAAGACGACGACACCCACATTAAAATGTCACCACTGTGGCCGCACTCACATGCTGATTCGGATGGAGAAGCTAAAAGATTGCCTTTAAAAGGGCACACAGAAGGTGATTAAAAGAGCCTTGTTTGCTTGTTTTAAGATGATGGCCAGTATTTGGGGTCATGGTGAGATTATTTAACCCCTTTATTGTCTTCAGGTCAGTTTTGACCTGTCCTTAAGTACCACTTTTTTGGTGTTTGGAACCAGGCTCTGTGACACTGTAAAAATCGAAGCAACACATTACAATAAGATCCAATTAGTTGATGTAAGTAAATGCATTTACTAACTAAATGAGAAATACATTTGTAATCTTTGTTAACAATAGTTAACACAATTAGTTTTTTGTTAGTTCATGTTTGATCAAGTACATTAAATAATATTAATAGCTACAGTTTATGGTTTTAATAAAGTATTAGTAAATGTTAAAATTAACTACACTGATAAAAATGAATCGAGGCTGTAAGTGTAACATGAAAAAATCATTATTTTTTACAAATAAATCTTTGTTTGTTACTTGGATAATTTGAGTAGCTCACTTAATTTGTATTTGTAGCAAAAACATATTTTGTATAATTATTTATCGCACTTCTTATCCTGAGTAATCTAGACAAGGCTTTGTAGACATGTGCATTTCCAACATACTATTTAAGTTACATTTACTTAAAATATTTACTGCTGGATTTGGCTGATGCAATGAACCCTTTTCACATGGTGACGACGTATTTTTCCATATTGCAACATAAATCTACCAATTTTTCTCATATTTCATATTTTAGGGTAATTTTATAACAGCGTTGTCCGTTGTTGTTTCAAGGATATTTGCTGCTTGATCAATATTATATATTCAAATTAACATTTTGTCACAACTTAATTTTATTGTGTACAACCTACTTACTGGGGGTAAGGAGATTTCTAGTTCCCAGAATGCTTTGCGTGAGATTTAATTGGAAGAGAAATTGTTGAATTTATTTATCTTAATGTGTTTTTAAGCAAGATAAATGAAGTAGACGGCTTGTTATTATTGTTTAATGTTCTATTAAGTTGGGATTTAGAAATGTTTTTGTCATGTTGGAGTTTTGGGGGTTACCGTGGTGGTGACGAGTGGAGCCTGACGTTAAGCTGACAACAGGTAGGCAACAGTGCATATGAATTGCTTTGCTCAATGAGCAACTGTTTATAGCAGTATTGTGGTTCGTCTCTTCTGCATACTGCTTATTACATATAGCGAAATAGAACTAATGCATGTCATATAAATGTATTCACTTGAGTTATTTTTTACATCTAATTTTATTGGCGCTTACTCAGTTGAATTATGTTTCTGCTACACAAAGTATTTGAGTGGTGTTTGAGTGGTAATTTAGTTGAAATTACTTAAGGGTGCATGTTGAAGACATGTAAAGTCTGTTTGGCCAAACACAAATTAGATGAGTTCAAAATACTTAGAAGTCTGATGCAAATAGTTGCCTCAATTTTTTTGAGTAAAACCAAGGTGATATTTTTTACAGTGTAAGATTAATAAATGCTTTAGAAGTATTTTGTCATTGTTAGTTTATGTAGTTAACTAATGTTAACAAATGAAACCTCACTGTAAACTGTTGCCAAAATGTTTAATAAAAATAACATTTAAGAAAAAAGTTTCCATTTTTGGTCTCAAATTTGACCCATGTTTGAGGAACCAGTAATGGTCTTTCACCTTTGACCTTTCAGCATGTTAAAGCACTTTCCTAAACACCTATTAGTACCACAACAAATAGTTTTGCATAAGTATGGAGGAAAAGATTTATTTTGATGTGCAAAGTGGGTCCATATTGACTGCTGCAGCCATAATGGGGAAATACACATGAACTAAAATTGCAGCTCTAATGTGTCGACCATTTATTTACTATTAGAATAATACATAATAATAAGTTGTTGTAAAATATGTGAGATATTACGAAATGCCAAAAGTGACCGAAATTAACAAAACGGCACACCTTTTTTATTTGTTACACAACACAAATTGTGCACCAGTGTTCAATTTAAGTAATATTAAAGTAAAATTAAATTTGAAAATGTAATGTTTAATGATTTTATTTTGTAATAAACCATTTAGAACCCACTCAAAAAAAGTTCTTTAGGGAAAATTGTACCCTAACCATGAATTTATTTGGTTTTCCATGTGGGTCAAATTTGACACAAGCATCACACTATAAAATCCAACAGTGATTCTAACTAACACTTTTGAGTTAACTTTACTTAATGTCTTAACTTAATTGTAAAAATCTAGTAATTTGTACTATTTACATACTATGCCTTGTCAAGCCAAAAAAAAAACAAAACAAAAAAAACAATATGGTGATTAGTGTCCCCTTTTGGTTGGGACACTTGGAACATTCATATTATTGTAATTATCTTCCTATTGATACAGCGATGCAAGAAGAAATCACAGTTATTTGGTTTCAAAGGAAGATAAGTAATAAATAGGTTGCTTTTAAAAGCTGACCTAGCTTCTGACTGAATAATTAACTATAGTTAATGATTTAGTCAGAAATTAGGTCACCTTTTAAAAGCAACCTATGTAATACTTCCCTTAATATCGTATAATGATCGTTTACAATTTTATTGCTAACACTTACGTCATAAACACCTTGTGAAACATTTATTTGGGTTGATATAATCCCTCTATATTTGTAACAATATCTTGCAGTTGATCACACACAGACATCAACATTCAGCATGCAAAACACAACCATGGTAACAACAATGGTAGCTATCCTAAGTCAAGAGTAAATCTAAAGTAAATTATCAAGTACTCTCTACATTCTTTTTAGTTACTAGAACTCGTGTACGTGAACTATACTAACTAAGCATTTGTTAGCACAACATACTATTCCTATTTCACTTTACTTGTTTTTTTAAGGCAATCGGTTTGCATGTTTATTTTTAAGTAAGTCTAACTAATTCGATTTTACAGTGTAGGTGCCGTTAAAACAATATGCAAGAGCTTGACGAGTGAACAGTGTCCATCAGGAAAAGACAGGCAGAAACAAACCAGAAATTAATTCGGCAAAGCAAAAGAATCATCATATAGTGATGGATGTGCAGATCTGAAATATAAAATTTAAAAAAAAGATAAAGATAAAAAAAAAAGATACATTCATGAGACACTTCTCTTGTTTTTCTCTTCTGCACTCTCACATTGGGAGAGGGGAGCCACAGTGATTTTGTATGAGAGGCCATTTCTCTTGTATTGTTATTAATAAGGACCTGCACTGACACCTTCGCC
Source organism: Coreius guichenoti (assembly GCA_039654105.1). Classification (NCBI taxonomy): domain Eukaryota; kingdom Metazoa; phylum Chordata; class Actinopteri; order Cypriniformes; family Gobionidae; genus Coreius; species Coreius guichenoti. Next base: position 38,498,438 of record CM077170.1, on the reverse strand, counting down.
AGACCTGATTGTGGGGCTCATCTGCATTGTATAGAGAAATAGGGGGGATTCTGCAATATTACCAAAGCTGTAATTTCCTGCAATATCATTTTGCATTTGCCCTTTTTTCTAGTCTTTTTCCACCGCTTCCCTTCTGGCCATTTCTACCCTGTTGGAGTGTAATTAAGAGTCCTGACCCCGTGACCTCCTGGTTTTAACAAGCCATTTGGAAAATGCTCTGAAAAAGCAGATCTTTAACAAAATACCCCCCCCCCCCATCTCTCCTGCTCTCTCGGGGGGTTCAGCAATAGAATAACATGATTAATCCAGTAATTGTATGGCAGGCAGTAGTGTATTTCTCTTTCTGAATGCTGGTTTTTCTCTTTCTGAGAGGGTGATTACCTGAGGAAGGGATGTCCCATGTTATGAGCTCTTCTGAACAAACTATCCGCAGGGGGCACGATTATATTAAGTCACAAAACTCACAAATGGAGAAAAGCATAAAAAAGCATAGAGGAAAGTAAACACGGTATCACTTTATTTTACAGTCCTGTTTCGCATGTACATACTATATACTTATTGTAGTAATTACAATAACTGGGTAATAAAGGTACTAGTCCTAACCCTACCCCTAAGCCTAATCTTAACCCATGTAATTACCTTATATTATTCAGTACTTTCTTGGTAAGTACACTGAAAGTACATTGAAAGTACACATTCTGTAAAATAAAGTGCACCCGTAAATACATATGGAGAACAAATTTATATAGGCCTATTAAAACCCAATTGTATAACATAAATGAAAATTCTATTATCATAATCACCCTCATTGTTGATCAACAAAAAGACACATTTTGAAGACTCTTCCATGCATTTATAAAGAATGGAGAATCAAACCTACCATAAAAGTATCATTGTAACACTTTACAATAAGGTCTCATTAGTTAACAATATATTTTTTAAAGCTTTTGATTTTAATAATGTATTATTAAATTAACTAAAATTAATAAATGCTGTAGAAGTATTGTTCATTGTTAGTTCATGTTAACTAAAGGCACGTTCACACCAAAGACTATAACAATAACGATATAGTTCTGAAAATCTTTCTAAATATAAAGAAATAGCAGAATCCACACCATAACGATAACGACAGAGAGGAACGATATCGCTGGAATCACTTTCAGAACGATTTTTTTTCTAGCTGATAAACGATAAAAACAATGACAGCCAATCAGAATCCATCCTGCTTTAAAGCGCTCAAGCATTTAAAGCGACAGACGACAAAACTGCAGCGCACTCTTAGAATAAACAGAACAATATCGTCCGCTGGTGTGGACGCAAATATAGTTGTTGTTATAGTTCCCTTTCGATACAGTTCACTCGCATTGCGTCAGTGTTTTCTGATGCTTATGGGGAAAATATTTTCTCAGAATACTGAAGCCTGATTGGTTCACGTCTGTGCACCTGCACAGACAAATGGCTTTTCAGCCCGCCAAAACAGGCGGGGCCGACTGCCTATTTAAGTTGCGCTAAAAGCCATTTTAGTCAAAATTTTCTCTGAATGTTTGGCTCCAAAGAGAAGAAAGAAGCCTTTTGCTTGCCGTAGAACAAGCCTCAAGCAGTGGATTAACGCTGCTTCACAGCTGCAGCTGATTCAGCACTTCTCCTCTGCAGCCATCCGGCGAACTCTCAAAAGAGCAAATTTAAGCAGCGTTTTTTGCAAAATGCTCCCCTGCACCCCTCGGAAGAGCACACAGAGTGCATCGTCAGCCCCCCGTCACAGTGCGGCGTGCTGCCACCTGCGGTTCTTTAACCCCTCGCCGCCCGGAGCCAGGCTTGGGAAGCCATTGCCGGCGTGTCGGATTGGGTTTTAGAAATAATCAAAAGGGGCTACTCGCTCCAGTTCACTCGCAGACCCCCCACCCCCCCGCTTCAGGGGTGTGATTCACACGCCGGTCTCGGACGACAACGCTCACGCCCTTCGAAACGGTGCATCTGTATCAGATGGGGGTAGAATTAGGCTTGGTTTCCAGAAGGATAGTAGTTGTGACAGACGCCTCCAAGACGCCTTGGGGCGCCTTATGCAATGGCAGGCCGACCTATGGGTAATGGACGGAGCCAATGACGAACTGGCACATCAACTGCCTAGAGATGATGGCAGTGCTTCTGGCCTTCAGAGAGTTCCGTTCAGAGCTCAGGGGACACCATGTCCTAGTACGATCGGACAACATGACAGTGGTAGCCTATATAAATTACCAAGGGGGTCTCAGGTCTCGTCCACTGAGATCGCTCATGTTCTCGCATTCCTACAGGAACTGTAGGACGGCGGACGCACCCCTTCCACGCTTAAGGTATACATGGAATCTATCACAGCGTACCATGCTCCTATTGCTGGCTAGTCAGTTGGGAAATACGAACTGGTGGTCAGATTTCTCAGAGGGGCCAGGGTTGAACCCACTTTGCCCCAACACGGTCCCATCCTGGGACCTATCCATTGTCCTGAGGGCACTTCGTGGCCCTCTGTTGGGCCGCTCACGATAGTCAACCTTTGGCCTCTCTCACTAAAGACCGCCCTTCAGCTGGCTCTAGCATCGGTCAAGCGAATTGGTGATCTGCAGGCTCTTTGAGTGGACGCTTCCTGCCTCGAGTTTGGACCAAACGACAGCAAAGTTGTCCTTATGCCACAGAGGCTATGTGCCTAAAGTGCTTTCCACACCCTTTAGGGCACAAGTCATTTCACTTCCGGCTCTCCCCTCTACTGACAGTAAACAGATGCCACACCCACTTTGCCCGGTTCGGGCCCTTAGGGTGTATGTCGAGCTCTCCAGCCAGTTCAGGCAGCCAGAGCAGCTGTTTGTATGCTTTGGAGGCCACTTTAAGGGGCTGCCATACGAAGCAGAGACTATGCCGCTGGATAGTGGACGCAATAGTGCTAGCTTACAACTCCTTGGACTTGCAGTGCCCTATTGCCACTCTTCTAGAGGTATGGCCTCCTTGTGGGTCTGGACTAGCGGAGTGTCCATTGCCGACATCTGTGCGGCGGCGGCTGGTCCTCGCCATTCACCTTTGCCAGATTCTACAACCTAGACGTCCCTACTCTTCAAGCACAGATTTTGTCTGCTTAGTCAGTCCCCAATCTCTAGGGTATTTCCTAATGGCTTCCCCCACGGGCTCTGGTTCCGGGCCCGGGCCATCTTATCGGATGCTCCAGTTACTAACATAACCTCAGTTTCCTGAGATAGGATGAACGAGCATTGCATAGCTTGACGTGCTACTGCTCCTCAGTCGAAAAATTCTGACTAAAATGGCTTTTAGAATGACTTAAATAGGCAGTCGCCCCCGCCCGCCCTGAAAAGCCATTTGTCTGTGCAGGTGCACAGACGTGAACCAATCAGGCTTCAGTATTTGGAGAAAAACAGTTTTCCCCATAAGCATCAGAAAACACTGACGCAATGCTCGTTCCTATTATCTCAGGGAACCGAGGTTACGTTAGTAACCGGAGCATTATCTTTACAGTTATCGTTCTTGGTGTGAATGGTACTTAAATGGGAATAGTTAACCAATGTTAACAAATGAAACCTTAAGGTAAAGTGATACCAGGAACATATACTTCTGAAACCACTTGGTAGTTTTATATGAATCTACTGAGTAAATGATGACTGAATTTTCATTTTTGGGTGAACTAAACTTTTACTTCTAAGATTGTAATTCATCTGAACTAAAAACATATTATAATAAATATGGAATTTGTTTTTCTAGTTTTTTTTAAAAACAACCTTTTACATTTCAACATTTAATACATAAGTGCAAATAAATATTTCTTGAAAAAAATCTTCCTACACTATCAACTAATTTTGCATGAAATCCCCACTTTTAAAGAATAACGAGTACTGCCCGTCTTCTGACAGTGCTGTGTTAGGACACCGGAGGCTGGCGTCAGGCAGAGTAAGCTGAGCAAGCAGCAGTGCGGAAGAAATCCTCTCTGGCATTCTGTGTTTTTTAAAAAGGGATCGAGGCAGAGACAACACACTGACACCTCACACGTCAATGCCAAGAACACGCACAAACTCTCTGTTCCTTTGCCCGTCTCTTGCAAAACTAGCTATTGTTTAGATGAAGCACAGTAGCGTCACTGATGTTACCCACATTTTTGACTAAAGAATATTCAGACTTGTGAAAAACCCTTGAGAATATCACTTTTTAAAAACATTTCTAAAACTGGTTACACTTATCTACACTACTGCTTAAAACTTTTTGAAAGAAGTTATTACTTTTATTCAGCAAGGATGCATGAAATTGATCAAAAGAGACATTAAAGACATTTATAATGTTACAAAATATTTTTATTTCAAATAAATGCTGTTTGTTTGAACTTACTAATAATCAAAGAATCCTAAAAAATTGTATCATGATTCCCACAACAATATTAAGCAGGACAACTGTTTTCAACAATGATAAAAATAATAAATGTTTCTTGAGCAGTAAATAATAATATTAGAATGATTTCTGAAGGATTATGTGACACTGAAGACTGGAGTAATGATGCTGAAAATCCAGCTTTGCATACATTTTTTTCAGTATATTTGCTCACATAAATGCAGCCTTGGAGCATAAGAGACTTTTTCAAAAACAACAATAATAATAATAATTAAAAAACCCTTTTAAATAGTGAAAAAAAATAAATGAGTGCTGACTCCAGGTATTTTTTAAGACCCCAATTTCAGGTCTTCAGGAGTTCTGGGTAAATATAGATTGCATCTAAACTGTACAGTCAAAAGATCTTAATTAAAAGATCACGCATTACCACTTACAGAATATTTTGTTGTTCATTACAGCACATTTTAGCAGTTAACAGCCAAATTCAAAAATTAATATTATGAATTATAGGAATATTAATTTTGGCTCTCAAGATGTAGCCCATATGAAATAACCAGTTATTGAGAAGATTTCTCCATCACACCAGTCACCAATCCATCTTCATCTACATTTATAGCAGAGTCATCGTTATGGCAACTGTCAACAGCATTTAACCCCATCCGTTATCTCGTAACTCTTTGATGTGTGAATCCTGCTTTGTCTTTCACAGTCCTCGAGTGATCAGCCTTCCTCCCATCCAACACAATGTGCTATAGACGCTTACAGTCAGGACTCCCTATAATGAGCATGCTTGCTTGCCTGTGATAAGGGCCAGGCAGTGATCTAGTGGGAACAGTTGTGGATGTGTGTATGTCTGTGTGTGTGGGTTAGGGGTAGCACTGTCACTTAACAGCGAGAAGGTCCCCAGTTTGAGTGTGTGTGTTCATGTTTTTCTATCCCGGTGGGGACTTCAACCTGAATGCACACTGACTCATGGGGACTCGTGTCACCATGGGGACCTAAATTGAGGTCCCCATGAGGAAACAAGCTTATAAATAATACAGAATGTTTTTTTTTTGAAAATGTAAAAATGCAGAAAGTTTTGTGTAATGGGTAGGTTTAGGTGTAGGGTTAGTGTAGGGGGATAGAATATACAGTTTGTACAGTATAAAAACCATTACGTCTATAGAGAGTCCCCACAAAGATAGCAAACCAGATGCGTGTTTTTTTTTGTGTGTGTGTGTGTGTGTGTGTGTGAGTGTTAGAGAGAGAGAGAGAGAGAGAGAGAGAGAGAGAGAGATATAGAGAGAGAGAGAGTCCTGTGCCATGTATGGGGAGGGTTGGGGAAAGACCTGGCGACCTACCCCAGAAAAATCATCACCAAGAAAATTGATGGACAGTCTCTTGCGTATGGCAACAAATGGCCATAGAATCACCAAGAGTCAGAAATGACTGAAATGGTTAATGAATGATGATATTTATACATACACTGATCAGACATAACGTTATGACCACTGACAGGTGAAGTGAATAACACTGATTGTCTCTTCATCACGGCACCTATTAGTGGGTGGGATATATTAGGCAGCAAGTGAACATTCTGTCCTCAAAGTTGATGTGTTAGAACATCAGTTACATCAGGAAAAATGGGCAAGCGTAAGGATTTGAGCGAGTTTGACAAGAGCCAAATTGTGATGGCTAGGCGACTGGGTCAGAGCATCTCCAAAATTGCAGCTCTTGTGGGGTGTTCCCAGTCTGCAGTGGTCAGTATCTATCAAAAGTGATCCAAGGAAGGAACAGTGGTGAACCGGCGACAAGGTCATGTGCGGCCAAGGCTCATTGATGCACGTGGGGAGCGAAGGCTGGCCTGTGTGTTCCGATCAAACAGACGAGCTACTGTAGCTCAGATTGCTCAAGAAGTTAATGCTGGTTCTGATAGAAAGGTGTCAGAATACACAGTGCATCGCAGTTTGTTGCGTATGGAGCTGCATAGCCACAGACCAGTCAGGGTGCCCATGCTGACCCCTGTCCACTGCCGAAAGCGCCAATAGTGGGCACGTGAGCATCAGAACTGGACCACGGACCAATGGAAGATGGTGGCCTGGTCTGATGAATCACTTTTTCTTTTACATCACACGTTGCTTACCTGGGGAACACATGGCACAAGGATGCACTATGGGAAGAAGGCAAGCCGGCGGAGGCAGTGTGATGCTTTGGGCAATGTTCTGCTGGGAAACCTTGGGTCCTGCCATCCATGTGGATGTTACTTTGACACGTCCCACCTACCTAAGTATTGTTGCAGACCATGTACACCCTTTCATTGAAACGGTATTCCCTGGTGGCTGTGGCCTCTTTCAGCAGGATAATGCGCCCTGCCACAAATCAAAAATGGTTCAGGAATGGTTTGAGGAGCACAACAACGAGTTTGAGGTGTTGACTTGGCCTCCAAATTCCCCAGATCTCAATCCAATCGAGCATCTGTGGGATGTGCTGAACAAACAAGTCTGATCCATGGAAGCCCCACCTTGCAACTTACAGGACTTAAAGGATCTGCTGCTAACATCTTGGTGCCAGATACCACAACACACCTTCAGGGGTCTAGTGGAGTCCATGCTTTGATGGGTCTGGGCTGTTTTGGCAGCAAAAGGGGGACTAACACAATATTAGGAATGGTCATAATGTTATGCCTGATTGGTGTATATATAACCACCTGTACCTGTAGCTCCTAACAAAAAACTTATGGAAAACATGTTGCCTGTTATTCCCATACAGATACATTTATTTACAGACAAAAATAGTGAATAAATGAATGATGAATTCAGGCATCTATCCATCCAATACATATCCATAATTATCCATAATTCAAAAAAAAAAAAAAAGAATAATACAAAAGAATAATAATATTAATAAGAAAATGAATAATAATTTATTTTTTTTGTATAGGAATAACAGGCAACATGTTTTCCATAAGTTGTCTGTTTTGAGCTACAGGTACAGGTCGTTAATGTGCAATTACTGAGAAAATATTCATTCATCTTAAGCAAACTATGACGGTCCTCTCAACTCCCTAGTTCTCCAGAAAATAAAACAAATAAAAAAAAAACATGCATTTGCCATTTTTCCTTTTCTGTCATGTGAGGTACTCTTTCTCTCTCCTTCGGCATCAGACACAACAGCCCTCTTTTCTGAAGGCTACTTGAGTCTGAATGCACTGTTATTATAGGCATTATATGAAATTGGGTGTTTTATGTGAAGGCGGATTATGGATCAAAAACGGTGTTGGATGTGGTTGGGATAACTGGCCACTGTCACTTCTGCTCTATTGCTGCTGTCAGGGCTGATTTATAAAGTATGTGTGTTTGTGTGTGTCCTGCTTCTTTCATTTATTCCACATCACTCACTTGAATAGTTGTTGCAGTGTGTCTCAATTTGCTCTGGAAAAAAACCTGATTTGCGCGACGTAAATGCACCTACATGAGAGGGGACAATCTACATGTGCTTATAGAGGTAAGGAGAGTGATGGCCCGTGTGTGAGTTTATACCCAGAATTTCTACAGTCCTACAGGAGACCTCTCACATTACAAAACACATTTGGAAACTAAAAATAAATTATGTCATGGAAATATAGTTTTATGATTGAATGCCATAGAATTTCAGCATAATTAAAATCCTAGAATACATACATATTTTTTTCCGCAATGGTCTTTTCATCTGACATTCCTGAAATACTTAAATGAAGGTGTCTCTGATAATGTGTGAATTGTATTCACAATTAGTTTTATACTTAAAGAGAGTTTAATACCCCAGTATTCATGTTTTAATATATTTCCTGTGGAATTACATTGGTATTTGCCATTAGTTATCTATAACTATTATCTATATAATATGATGAAATGTATTAAACATAATGAAATATGTTTAGATTTATATTCAGCAAGTGAGCAACTTGTAATAGTACAGATTCTTCTATCCAAAGCATTTTACGGTATATGATACAATACTTATATCGCATCATAGGGTTAAAAGGATATTATAGTGTCATTGGTTTCTTAATAATATTATTATGATTTGATCATATTTTTACAACAAAATGTCATGGTACTGTGGTATAACATTAGTACGGTCATCCTATGTTCAAATTACAGTGGAGTTCATTGAAAATTATCAGTAAAATTTTAATTTACAAAACAAGTAGTTTTATATTATCCTATATGTTTAATAGATGTAAATTAATAAACTGTAGAATTAATTTGTGCAGTATTTCTTTTGACCGAAAAACCTGCTAAAAAGTCCAAATATCTCAGTAAAATGTTACGATGACCTGTGTATTTAGTCAAATAGTTTCTGTGAACGTGGATCTGTGTCTGTGTAAATGAATTACAGGTAGACTGTGTAAGAGAGATGATGCTAAACTACTGTTAAAAAGTGTCAATACATTAAATACATTTAAATAAGACTTGAAATAGTGTGAAATGAAAGCCTGTTTCCTTCCAGGAGGAGCTCTGCCCCCCAGTGGCACAAACAGACAAAGCTAAGCTCCGGGTCTATGAGGAGTTCAGCCTACCAGTTTAGAGAGGGAAAAAATAAGAGAGGACATTTTCATAAGCATCTACAATTTTGTCTATTATGATGGCAAAGTTCCTTGCCACTTCACACAAGGAAAATATTCCTTGATATTAACAGATTTAAACAATTATGTTAGAAGGCGTCTTGTTTTGGTTAGAGACCACAAACACAAGCTTTATTCACCATGGTGAATAGGGAAGATATCTGCAGCCCCTTTACACCGTTACAGACTTTAACAGATTCAGCAAACAGGTTTATGTTCTATTATTATCCCTACAGCAAATCAATGAATGCTTCTGTTTTCAGAGGTTTTTATAATATAAATGTTGTGTTACAATGTAAGACATTATGAAATCATGGATCATTCATTCATTTAAATGTGTTACTAACAACAGCAACAATGACACCACTTAAAAAGCATGATTGCTTAAATAATGACATTTTTATTTTTATCTTGTTTTTTCAGCATTTATATTAAAAAATCCCCCTAAATACAGCCTGAATTTATCAATTAAAATGCAAGAATGAACGAAAAGCAAAGTTGTTGTGGCTTCTGGAAAGAGCAGTGCATAAATTGCATCTGAAATAAAGGGGAAGGCTCCTCTCTCTGGCTATGTCACTTTTACATAAGACCAAAATATAGGGGAACAATAGCAGCAATTCTCCTCTGAGTATATCGAGCCTGGATGCCGCTTCCCTTTCGTTTCAGTCACACAAGTAGGAAACAACTAAATTATATGGCACACAAGGACAGTAGCGCCCATAATTTCAGGATCGACAAACCCTGCAATAGAATTACCCAAATTACCAGCACATGAACAGTGTGAAGTGGCATAATCCTTTGATGTTACTGACACTGCTGACTGCACAAACGTCCAACTGCCCTGCTCTCGCTCTCTTTCTCTCCCCTTCCTCTCTCGCTCACTCTCTCTGTGCTGAACTGGTATCATCACTTCACTCTCTCATTTTACATCCTTCTGCATCCATATCTTAATAACAGAGGGCGAATACCAAATGATGCAGCTGTTTTATGATGACATTAAGAAGTCATTTATATTATTAGAAGTCAGTCAAGATTGTAGATAGTCTAGATTGAAGTAAGATTAGACCTTGGCAGTGCTGGGCAGATTACTTGCAAATTGTAGTCCGTAACTGATTACAAATTAAATGACGGAAATTGTAGTTAGTAATGTAATCTAGATTACTCATTTTAGGTAATGTATTCTGACTACTTTTTGAATACTTTTAGATTACTTTTGACCTAACTCGTTTATCACTTAGATTTGAATGGGATTATTGTGTACCATATTGATAGTGTGTATATATATATATATATATAAAATCACAAAAATGTAAAATTAAAATAAATAAACATTTGATTTTATTTGTTTACCTGCATGTCAATGTGACCACACCAGAGAACTACGAACATGCAAGTGTGTTGCTAAATTATTGAAAAATTAACTTAAAAACTCAGGGGGCCAAAGGGGTTTGTCTGACAAAAATGCTTGGGAATCCCTGCATTACATGAACAAACAATAATAAACATGAAAACAGCGATGTCATTGCAGGTTTCCAGGTTTGAAATATTGTTGTCCATATCAATAATTAGTTCACTGGATATGAAGAAGACACATCAGCAGTGTTTAGTAACTTGCATATTCATTCATCTCATACATTGAAAGGTGCTTTTGTCCCCAAATTAAGAAGTATCACAGATTTATTTACATGACATTTACATGGTCATTCTGTGTACTGTGAATATATTCAAAACTAAACGGTATGACATGCAATAGAATTTTTTAGAAAGTAAAAAGAGTAAAAAGAATTAGGGAGAGTCAATAAATTATGAGTCATTTACTGCCATTGTTTGAATAATGTGTAATAATCATGTAATCTAATTGCGAGTACAATATTTTTGAAATCTGATTACGTAATCCAAATTACATGTATTCAGTTACTACCCAGTTTTTTTTTTTTGCTTAATTAAAATAGAAATGAAGATTTTAATTAAACTAAATGCTCATACAAATGTCACATAGAAAGTGATTAAATAGACAAATGAATTAAAAAAAAATGTTTTATTTATATTTTAAAAAATATATTTTTTTTACTTTAATTTCTCTTTTAAAACAGAGTACTTATGGTGATGAATACTCTAATAAAAGAAAGCTAGATTTAGCATTATATAAATACAAAAAATATATATATAAATGAAAAATGGAACAGGTAACACCAGCAGACCTAATGCATTTTGTGCATTTTCTGTATAATAATTAGCCAAATCTTGTTACAGTACATTCAAAAACATGAATACAGTTATATCACAAATATTTTACTCTTCTATCCCCTGCATTGCATCATATCATATCTTTGTCATTGTCTCACATGGTGTTCAATCCAGATCTGGCCACTGGCTTTTAAGTGGTTTTGAGACTAACGCACTAGCAATTTTACATGTATTCCATATTGAAGTAATTTCGGAGTGTATATGATTTAAATAAAGTAAGCCTGACTAAGCTGAAAGTAGCAGACATGTGATACTAATACATTTGGGATGTATTTCTAAATGCACTACGATTAATCATAATGGGCCTTATAAGAAATACATTTTCCCGCTCAAATCACCTTGTAGACAAAATTGAATAGGCTATTTTAGAATTTAGAGAGACGCTTACATGCATAAATGCATTTTCATTACATTGGTTCAGGAACATTTTAATTTGGGAAAACTTAAATAATTAATGGGGTTTAGATAACATAATATTTAGAGTTTCTATTAATTAAACCAATCTCCTTTGTTGTATTAACTCAAATTTTCAATTTCAACAAACTCAAAATTTTAAGGCAACCAGGTAACTTACTTTTTTAAAGGGGTCATGAACTGGCTTTTTAAATTTTTTTATACTGTTGTCTGAGGTCAACTTATGACGTTCGCGTGGTTTTTACATTCAAAAACATCATAATGAATAAGTAATAGGCTATTTTCTACCCTGGTTTTGAGCCTCTCTCATGGAACGCTCGGTTTTTATGGGCGTGCCGCACTGAAGACTTGGAAGTAAACGCCCACTGCTACGATTGGATAAGCCTTGCATATTATAATGAGTTTCGGCTCCCCCGTGAGTACACGTGAGGAATTGTTTTGCCCGGAACCGGAAAGATTCGCCCAGCTCGCAAAATGTCTTTATCAAACAAACACAATGATTTATCTCTCATCCACCCGCAATTAATTGGAATGTTATTTTTTATTACTTGGCCCACCCGATCGGTGGTTATAACCGCGAACCGTGCATCACTAACACACACACACACACACACACACACACACACACACGCACGCACACACAAGCCTCACTGCAGAGTCAGACAAATCAGCATGATCAAAACTTCCGCTATTGTATTTTTCCTTCAAATATCAAGTCAAGAGAGTGAACAACGCACATCAAGAAAGGAATGTTATTTCACTATTTAAGATAGCCCGTCGCCAGGCCGGTGATACATTTTGGTAGCCCGTCTGGAAAATACATAGCCCCGGGAAGTTGGGCTTTGCAAGCCCTGGCCCATACATGTCCGAGTCTGATACCGAATCGCAGCACAATGAACCAACAACACCTCAAATAAAGGATTCTCCAGCCTGTGACAGCGTGCTAAGTTATGTTCAGTTAGACACGTACACATAATCAATAGATATCAAACGATCTGTAACAATGCAATACTATCACATATAAAAAACATTTTTTACTCACATAAGTGTGTTGCTTCTCATCCTGTCTGCAAATCCAGTCTCTTGTTTACAAATGAATCCGTGGTGAAATGAAGGAACAAACGCACAATGTCTTACCCATGTGAGCCGGATATTCATTAAAAATAAAGTTCATCCATGCATTCATAATACTGGAATCTGAATGAAGCTTATGCAGCATGTTTATTGCTTGGAAGTTCGATCCGGTTTAGCTCCATGTAGGCCTATGTTATTTATCTATAACATGCCATGCACAAATCGGTGGGCGGGGCTACAGAATCAGGCGTTCTTCTTCTGTTAAGGTGGTGTTTCACCACACTTTGACTTCACATCTTGGCACATTCTGAGATCGAGCGTTTTCTGGGCCTGGTGTCAATAAAAGCTTTTCTTTGACTAACAAGGAAGTTTTCAGCTCCGAAACTTACAGGATATTCTTATATCACGATGAACTTTTATATATCAAAGGCTGAATGAAAAGTTGATTTCTCAATTCATGACCCCTTTAAGTTAAACCAACAATAATTTTTTACAGTGCAGAATCCCAAAAAAATCTTGGCCTATACCTGAAAACTACCTCCGTACACACAAATCAAGCTCAACAGACAACAATGATGAGAGCACAGATCTTTTTATGAGACGGAGTATCTCCTAGAGCAGCGACGCCTGCTTTCTTTTGAGGAAACGCCGCTGTGTAAACAATAACAGCTTGAAACTGTCAGGATTTCTGTTTAGCGCTTGCGGCTACTGCATATATGCTCTTGCATCCTCCTACGGCAAGAGGGAGGGAAGTTTTAAATGACAAACATAGACAAAAGCATGAGCATGAGCATGAGAAAACAAATGAACCTGTCAGCCCCTAAACAACACGTCAGCACACCACACTTGACATGTGATACTAATCTTTTCTGTTTTATATTTCTGTTATACTGTTTTTTTTTTTTTGTGAAAACTGTGTCATATGCATAGAAGAGGATTGTGCGTTTCTGATGAGGATGTTCAGTTCTGTGGGTGCTGCTGAGGACAGTTCTTACAGCTGAACATTCATTTCAAGAGAGTCTACTGATCAACATTATAAAACCTTAAATGTGTTCAAATGTGCAGGTAAGATAATCACATAATTATTTTCTTGTCATTTATAAACACTGCTTTTTATGCTTCAGGTTTAGAAAACAAACCACAGCAAATTGCTTCGACAAAATGCAAATCTCAGCCAAAAATGCTATACACATGCTGTTACACTGCTGTGTTTTATTTAGGATGTTGGTGTTGAGTTAGAACCTGAATTCCATTTCTCATGTTTTCAAAGGCTTAAGCGAATCTTCCCATTACACTTCTCCGTCTCAAGACAAATGAAACATTTAAAGACTTCCCTTCTTAGAAAAGCAGACGCTGTAAGATTCTGATCAGAGGAAGCGAGAGCGCATAACGATAACACTGCTATATTTTAGTCATATCCTGTCACGTAACCCTGCCCCCATCTCACAATAAATATAAAGGGTAGCTTCAAGACAGCTGAAATTTAAGTAATTAGCCACGTGTTAGATTAAGGGTCAACCCTCTCCTCTTAATTTTGCCTTGTCTCAGAGCACTTTCATTCACAGGTCACTTTTAATCTGTTCAGCTACATATAAAGCAGAAATTTACTTTAGTTTAGCTTTTTATAGGGGAGACCGGGGCTAGTTGTCACACGGGAAATTTGTCAACAAGGGCTATATCTCAGTCACTGAAAGGTTTTGCCTCAAAAGTCAGATTACTTATTCTCTAACAGTGGTTTTTATGTTCAAGCATTTAGTTATTTAAATTATTAAATTACAAATTTAAAAAAATGTTGAATAGGAATCCTTTTCAAGAATTCTATCCTTCAAACTAAAATATCATCATATTTTTTTTAGTTATAGCTGTTAGATATAAAACCACCCTGGCATAAATTCTAACAGACAAGCATATTTTTCATAATTATCATGTTCGGGAAAGTTTTATTTTATCTATTATTTAAAATTTTTGTTGGGCTTAACAATTTGGTCTTTACGGAGCCCCCAAAAGGTACATGGTGATGGAAAAAATATGAGATGCATGGGAGGAAAAATATATTTCAATGTTTTCGCGTTTGTTTGCAAAAGTTTTGCGTTCCCCCGTGAAACTTTGCGTTCCTTCGCAAAGATTTTGTATGGAGCCCCTAAAGGAACATGGTGATATGAGATGGAGGAAAAAATATTTGTCAATGCTTTTGTGTTCTCTCGCTAATGTTGCGTTCCCCCTAGAAACTTTGCATTCCCTCGCAAAGAGCTCAGGGAAGCTGAGAAAAGAGCGCAAAACATTTTGCGAGCAAACAAAAAGTTTCTCGGGGGAACGCAAAACGTTTTGCGAGCGAACAAAAAGTTTCTCGGGGGAACGCAAAGCGGTTTGCGAGCGAATGCAATATTTCTCGGGGGAACGCAAAACATTTTGCAAGCAAACACAAAGTATCTCGGGGGAATGCAAAACATTTTTGCGAGCAAACGCAAAACGCTTCGCAAACGAACGCAAAGGTTCTCGGGGGGACGCAAAACATTTGCGAGAGAATGCAAAAGCATTGACTTGTTATTTTTCCTCCCATCTCATATTTTTTTCCACCACCATGTCCCTTCAGGGGCTCCATACTTTCGTGTTCTTTGTGAGTGAACGCAAAGTTTCTCGGGGGAATGCAAAACATTTGCGACACTTCATGGGGCCCTGTAGCTCTTTTTCTGTTAGATTTTTAATGAATTGTTTTGTGTTTCATAATTGTTTTACTGTTTAAATTTAGCTGAAAAGCCATAACAGGCTGTTTAATGGCAGGTTCTCTTGCATGTGAGAAATTACACAGGGTATGTTGTCACAAACACAAGTGATCAATGAACTATATATTCAATAGCTTTTTTTTGTAACCATGAATGCTGTTTTTCTATAAAGAAATTGATTAAATAACATGAGAAATTCACTGGAATAAAAAGTGTGACAACTAGCCCTGGTCTCCCCTATTACTTTCTTTTCTATATTTCTATTAGGGACTTTTCCATTATTTTCTTTCCATCTTTGCACTCAAGAAGCATTTTTTGCTACCTAATTAACCCAGATGCGCCACATTAATGAGTTCTCTCTGGTGGCCTACCTTCTTTAAAAGGAGAAGCCTTGCCTACGATCTCCACAGGGCCAAACCATCAGGACATTGTCAGGGCAAACAATAGCCTTATCTGGCTCCTATTCAAGCCACCTGATTAGCTGAGAAAAAGGGGAAAAGAAAGAAAAGGCCATGTCCTTGCCCAGTAGCTGTAAATGTCAGCGAAAGGCCAGGGGACCCATCGCTTCTTTATATACGTTAGCATATTTTACAGACGGCCAGTGGCAGGACGGCCACCTCACAGGGAGCCCTACCGCTACACGGATGACATGCGGATCTCCATACAGCAGTTCTCAGTTGGTTTCTCTTCAAACCCAGATTTTACACGGGACATCAAGTGGCAGACCGAAACTGTTTATCATGCAAAAGTAATTAAAAATGTACTTAGAATCAAACATTAGAATTATTAATATTACAATGAACAGCAAAGGCCCACAAATATGCATTAGAAATGGGAAGTCCAATTCATTTCAGTGAATCAATTCTTTCAAACATTCATTCATTTCAAAGAACCGGTTCAAAAACGATTCAGTGCCTGGAACAGACACACACTGCATATTACGTTTTTAACTCATAAAAACACAAAGTAATTTAGAACCTAAACATACCTTGTTTTTACACTGAACAAATGTGGGTTCATCACAAATCAGCTTCATGTTTTTTTACTTTGCAGTTTTGCTCATAGCTTTAAATCATAAGACAATTCAAGCAACCTGTCCATGCTGGCGCCTGTCTATTTTAGCTAACTACTAACAAGTAACAGTTGAATTTGCATTAAATCATTTGCATTTGCATCATATCTCCTTCCTTTGAAAAGTTGATAGGTCTATTAATAATGCACAACTATATGGCTTTTTATTGTTTGCATTAGCAGACCCCCATTTTTAGGTCACAAACCACCAGTTACTCTTCAACTACTGCCACACTATTGCACAGTATATCAAACTTGGAAAAGCCTGACTTGCATACATAAATCAGTGATTGAGAGGGAAGAACAAATTGAACGCAGAACAATTAGAACACATTACATTGAAAATGAATTTCAAATGAATGTGCATTGATACTTTAAGTGGTTTAACAATCTGAAATTTGTTTTAAAAGGTTTTATGTGATTTCCGACCATTAACAGGTTACGATAAAGTGTACACTGGTAAGTACTTTATCAGAGAGAGTAGGTGTAACAGCTGAAGACAATTGAAATGGTATACTTTATTAACAGAATTAACAGTAGAAAAAAAAGAGTGAGAGAGAGACCTGCATTAACCCATGACAGAGTGATCATCCGTTCCTATGATGGAACCTCAATTAACATAACAATTTAGGATAACAGGCCATTAGTAGGACACGAATTAGGGGATTATTAGCAGCTAATTTTCCACCAATTTAGCACATTAGAGTGTAATTAGAGGGCACTGGAGTTGTTCTGACTCGTCTGGAGGGAATTTCTGTACTTCAGTTATGGGAGCATTAGGTCAGCACTCAAAGTCTCCAAGAGATGAAGTAGGGTCAGTGCAGGTATGACCCTAATGAAGTGGACTTAACAGTCAGCAGCTTACTATTCCTACTTCCTCAGAGTAATGAGCAAAAAATGCAGAAAATCCATCGCAAACTCCTTATAATCAAACCAGGCTACTAAAATTTCACAGCTACACATTTAGACTCAGAACGTGTCGGTTGCATTTAGCTACAGCTGCGTTAACTCCAGGTTTCCACTGCCAAGCTCAAAGCTTCAATTCTCTGCACACTACATCCATTCACCGCCTAGTTAGCAGCTCAATTACTAGCGCTAGACCAAATTCCCAGGCTAAAGATGAGGCCACCCACAAACCACCATCTAACAAAGACATCTCTGTCTGCCTCGTCCTCTCGGCATGAACCCCCTCGAGTGGACAGTCAACATTGGACGCCCCGCAGAGATCATTTAAGCGCGGAGGATTCGCTACACGCTATACCACTAATTATTCCACTAGATTAGCGAGACAATTATTATTGCACTTGTGGTAATTAGAAATTATTTGAAGCATTTGTAAATTAGTCCTTACAACCTCTGACGGATAGGAGAAACTCATTAAAAAGACTAGTGTAAAACAGGAGCCCAGGAGGAGGGCTACCGGTTAACCACTGCTGGGAGAGCTGCTCACAGCTGTACAGCAAATAGATATTCTTTAGAAAATGTAATTAAAATGTGACAAATGTTATTATAGCGAATATACTCACTTGGACACAGTCACCTCTGATAACAGATCACTCTAAATTGTAATGTAGGCACATGCATTTTCTGTAAAGCTGCTTTGAAACGATATGTAGCCTATTGAGAAAATGGCTATACAAATAAATGTGAATTGAACTGAATTGAATATATACAGTACCTACCTGAGGAAGGTTTGGAAGTTTGCGAACAAGTTACATATAATTTAAAGTAGTAAACTTTCATAATGCAGTAACTGCTAGTGAGAAAAATGCTTTCAAGATATTCCGAATGCATTTTGATTGATTTTTTTTCTGAGCTTAGTCCATCCGTTCTGTCATAGGAATCGATTTCAGTTACTCAACTTGACAATGCATAACTAGCATTTTGTCTTTGCAAAACAGTACAGTCTTCAAAATAAAGGTTCTTTATTGGCATTCACTGTTCCATGAAGAACCTTCAGCATCAATGGAACATTTCCATTGCACAAAAGGTTCTTTTAGTGGAAAAAGGTTCTTTGGATTATTAAAATGTTCTTCACAATGAGAAAAACATGCTTCTTTTAAAAACTTTTAATTAAAAGGCTCATTGGGGAACTCTAGGGCTGTAAATCTCTTAAAAAATTCTGATTGGTCGATTTTTTGCCGCGTTCATTTAATTAGTTTTGCCGCGTTCATTTCATCAGTTTTGCCGCGTTCATTTCATCAGTTTTGCCACGTTCATTTCATCAGGTGGAAAGTACTAATTGCTAATGGGGGTGTTTTCAGAGCACCCCTGTTTCACAGGTAACAGTCTGTCTTCAGAACACCCCCCTTGTTTTCACTTCTTTTGGATTAGCCCAACCCACTGGAGAAGAGAGACAGATTGAAGTAGGCTACTTTGCTGTATATTATTTACTTAATTGTGAGAGCGTTTTCCTAGTCAGTCCTCTTCTACCATGTCAACAAAGACATCGGCAGTGTGGCAGCATTTTTTTTAAATAGAAAATGGGAAAAAAGTCGAATGCAAATTTTGCAAGCAACAGTTTGCATATCACAGCTCGACGACAAACATGTCATATCATCTAAAAACGGTAAGCTAACTTGTCTGCGTTAGGTTGCCCCGTCTGTTTTGAGTAGGCTATATGACCATATCAGAATTGCCATATTTCAATGTTTTAGTGTAATAATCGTTTTATAACTGCAGGCGCACCCATCCACAATTAAGGCATCCCCCAGACACACCCAGACCACTCTGGATTTTAAGCCTCCTTTATCATCGGAAAAATAATATCACGGAAGGAATTATTAACTTTATTGCTCAGGATATGAGGCCCATTGCTGTTGTGGAGGGCCAAGGTTTTAAGAGCTTGTTAAAAGTTTTGGAACCTGGATATACAGTTAAGGTATATACATAAAGCTTTAAGTTAATAGTCTATTCGTGTCTCAGCCGCGAAGCTGAGCTGAGCTCCTATGTTCGAGCTGCACAGAGCGGCTGAAATGATAGTGTCTGTCAGTTATTATAATACATATGACAAAAACAATTGTCTAAATTATGTTGCATATTCCTCAAAAGTTCTTGTGATGATATCACTAGTTGACAACATAGTACTATATTTTCGGAAATCATAGGCTATGATATTGCGCAGGTGCACGTGATGCAACGCTGTCAGAGCCGACAGACTTGTGTGTCTGACTCATTTCAGTGCAAAATAATCAGGTCAAAAACGATTTAATATACTGCAAATAGCCTACTAGTTTTTTATGTTTATTTATAATTCATTTAGGCAGACAACAAGGCTACCAAGTACTGCGCACAGTGCGCAGCTAATTAATGTAACGTTTTTTTTCCTAACGTCATTTTTAGTCGATTTTTAGTCGAAAATTTCAGGACTTCAGTCGACCAAGATTTTCTTTGGTTGATTACAGCCCTAGGGAACTCAAAATATTCTATGGCATCACTGTGAAAACCCCCTTTTGGAACCTTTATTTTTAAGTGTGTAAACTACAAGCAACCAGGGTTACCACGTCTGCACAACAAAACCCACCCAATTGCTAATCAAAACTAGCTCAATCACAGCCAAAACTGTTGGTGCTTCAACTCACAGCAACCAAAGTAGCCCAATTCCACGGGAAAACCACAGACTTGGCAACCTAGCTAACAACATTGCTACTTAAGGGGGCAGTACATTAAATAGGTAAGTATGCAATGATATAATTTAATAGAGCTGTATTTTCTGCTACAAAAGCAAAAACCACCTGATTAAATTTATACAAAATACAACAAGAAATACTAGAAATAAACTCTAATTTACATAAATGAGTTAAAAACAATGATAAATAGCAACAATTAACTATACATTTCACTATAAAGAGTCTTCTGCAAGGGTCTTGAATTGACAAATCATATTTTTAATCAGTTCATTTGAAACATCGGAACAGATTAAATTGAATGAATGATACTTTTCTGAAAACTTACTAAAAAATAATTGTTTTTGGAAAAAGTAGCTCATTATTAGAAAAGGCCAAAAGCCTAGTTAAAGTATAGTTCACCCAAAAATGAAAATTCGTTTTTCATTTACTCACACTCATGTAATTTCAAACCTCTATGACTTTATTTCTTCTGTGGAAGCTAAAAGAAGATATTCTGAGAAATGTTTTTTTGTCCTTACAATGGACGTCATTGGTCACCAAAACTGATCGGTTACCAACATTCTTCCAAATATATCTTTTTTTGTGTTCCACAAAATAAAGTCAAACAGGTTTGTAACATGAAGGTGAGTAAATGATGGCAGAAATTTCATTTTTGGGTTAACTGTCCCTTCAAGTTGGTAGCATCGCTACTTTTAGTTATTCACTCCCTGACACTGCTGATAGTTGTAAAGTATACATGCACAGGTGTTCGACCGCTACATTACAGAAACTAATGTCTGTAGAGATTTTAAAACACTAGACATCATACACTTGCTGACTTTGAAAATGATTAAAGAGTAAAACTGGGTATCAACTGAGGATCACACACTACCAGATTTTCAAGTCATTTCAAATACAATGAAAACATTAAAGCCCCGGGTATACTTCAATTTCCTTGTCCGGACGCGTCTCACGCTCAGTCGTGTCCACACAGCTTTCAAAGTATACTCAACCGCGGATGAGCACGGATGGCTGAGTTCGACACATGCGCAGAACAATTGTTGTGACTCTTCTGACTTTCTGGCGCATGCGCTGTTGTACATGCACCGTCTGCGCGGTCTCAAAAATTGGGCTGCCTTTCTTGCGCATGCTCTGCTGTACGCGGACCACCTGTGCTGGGCTGCACGCGGATGGGGTGTGCGGACGACTGCGAACCCTCCTGATGACGAAAATTACGTCATGCGGACGGTGCGCGGTCGCAGACGGCCGAAGTATACTTTGGGCTCAAAGCTGCAAGCAGCGATGAAAGGGGCCTTGCACCTGTGCCACCGCCACCCGGTGGCTTTAGGAAAACAGAGCACGGTGGGCAATATGCATTCAAGTATATAAAAACAGGAGAACTACGTCAGTCATTTGTATTTGCCCCACATCCTGCTACCAGCTGGGGGCGCTATGACTATAAACTAAATGTTGGTGTGTAGATGTCCTCAGGCCAGGCCACTTATCAAACATCTGACGTTTGAGGCAGATTGGACATTGTATGCTTGAGTTACAACAACTTCCTGTTTCATGATGATAATAGCATTCAGCTAAGTGTTGCTAGCATGTTTTAGAATGTTTCTAGCATGTTTAGTACTCAATTGCATATTTTATTTTGTTGCTAGTAGTGCATCACAGTGTTAAACACGTCACTTCCTGTTGCCAGTGGGTGGCGCTATTACTATAACTGAATATTGTCATGTAGATGTATTCAGGGAAGGACTCTTCTCAAACATGTGAAGTCTGGAGCAGATCGGTTATTGTATGCCTGAGTTACAGCAACTTCCTGTTTCATGGCGTTAATCGCATACATTAGCACTGCATGATTTAACGTGTTTCTATCATGTTTGGTACTTCATGCCATATTTAAATGTGTTTCAGGGAGTGAATTACAGTGTAAAGCATGCCATTTCCTGTTGTCCGCAGGTGGCGCTATGACTAACTGAATATTGGCATGTAGATGTCTTCAGGCCAGGACTCTTATCAAACATGAAAAGTTTGGGGCAGGTCAGACATTGTACGCCTGAGTTACAACAACTTCCTGTTTAAGGCAAAACATCAAACTTTCTCAGGCCGCCACGGACACAAAATCATAACAAAATCACACAAATCGCACAAAACCATGCTCAAAATCTTAGCAATTTAATGTCGCAACGGCCTTAAGATTAGACTAAGTTTATCTGATAAAATCTCTATGAGGAGTTTATTTTGTAGGTGGCGCTATCGAGCCATTTTGCCACACCTAATTCTGAAACCCATATCAGATGTACATTTTCACCACTTCTGATGCGTGTGTAAAGTTTCATGAGTTTTAGAGCATGTTTAGGCCCTCAAAAATGCGGAGAAGAAAAATAATAGACCGAGCAATTCCAATAGGGTCCTCACACCATCTGTGCTCGGGCCCTAAATATTCTAAAAGAGACGCAAAATGTCATATTTGATACAGTATCCTCTGGCTGGACGGATTCATAGAAGCTAAAAAAAATCATCTGCGCTAATCATACACCAACCGATTTTCTGTGAAATCTGTCAACTATGACAGGCCAAAATCTGCAGACGGGGCTCTCACTTTGTCCTCCTCCAGAATCAAATCGGAGAAAAAATCTGGGCAAATTTTTTTTTTGATTCCACCGCCTTCCCTCTGTATAGAAAGAGATGAGCAAAGGCAATTTATTTGGAGACAAGGAGCTTTGAGAAATGCATTATACTATAACGAGTGTGTCTATGAGAATGCAAAGATGCATATTTTGCTTCAGCAATAGATTCACTTCTGCGATTTAGAAATGGATTGATTTAATATTAACTGCAAAACTGTACTGGAGTTTACATGAACAAACTTGAATGCACACAAGCAAACTTTACCTAGGTTTAGGCAACCGCTTTCAATCAAACTTAATGAATCACAAAAATGAACGGCACCAAACGCTCTAGTGTGAAAGCAGCACAAGACACGGTCTTTGTTTTGCATGTTTTTGGCCCGGGCACTCTAGCTGTTCTCTGAATGAGGTAAGATTTCTCTTAAAGGACTCTTAAACCTTTTCCACTGTATTCAGAGCACAGCTGTCAATCACGGGAGCAGATTCTGGGTGCACAGTGGCTGCTGAAGGGGCTTGAAGAAAAATGGGAGGGGGAGGGGGGCATAGAGGAAAACCCTAGCAAGGCTGGAGATTTCTTTAGTAGCGTCCTTTATTACTACAAAAGGGCTATGATTAGCGTGGCTACAATAAGGGCGGTCAGGAGCAGCATACCAATTAGGTTACTGTGAGCACTTTGGGTCGCATTGCTATGGAAACCAGCCCCACTATCTCACAAACACACACGCACACACCGCCCAAACACATCTCACATACACTCTTTGTGTAATTATTCAAGAGGAGGGTAGAGTGGTAAAATCAGAAGCCTGCAGTGTTGCCAAGCTCATAAACATAAGGGATATCAGATAGAAAATATTCAGTCAGCTGCATCTGTAGTAAAACACAACCATGGAAACATTTACAAGGTCAAAGGTCATCTTAGAAGGGTCAAATGTGACAAAAGACATCTGACCTTCAATCAGTTAGAATGCACAGAATCTACGGTTACCTGATTTTGGAAAACAGTCACTTTGAATTTAAAAATGACCCCATTTACTCTCTTAATATCTGGTCTTGAATGAATGCATGATTCATATTGGTTAATGTTAACCAATAGCCAAATATCTAGCTCACATTCAATATGTCACCATGCTGTTATGTAACACCCACTTCCAATAATCTCACAGGATAAATTTAAAGAGATAGTTCACCCAAAAGTTGTTCCAAACCTGTATGAGTTTCTTTTATCTGTTGAACACAAAAGAAGATATTTTAAAGGATGTTAGTAACAAGACAGTTGACGGTAGCCATTGACTTCCATAGTATTTTTTAATGGAAGTCAATGGCTACCGTCAAATGTTTAATTACCAATATTCTTCAAAAATATTTTCTATTGTGTTCAACAGATAAAAGAAACTCACACAGGTTTGGAACAACTTGAGGGTGAGTAGATGATGACAAAATTGTAATTTTTGGATGAACTATCCCTTTAAGCCCCATCCAACATTTTTTCACTGAGTAAAATGGGTTGCGGTCAGCAAATTTACGTTGACTTTAAATGTCCCACATAAACTACTGAAAAGGTACACCACTGAACATAAAGTTTCAGCACAACCTCAGTTGAATGGTGTCAAGCCTTATAAGTATTGGTCAAGACTCCACTATTAGGAATATTTAAATCTCATGATTAGCATACAGGCAGGGCTTGACTGATTGATGCCGAGAATGTCATTTTGTGTGCTATAAACAAGCCCCCACTTCTCTCGCTCTCTTTCTCTACCTCTCTTTTTCCATTGCTCCATCACCCCTTTGTGTTCTCAAAAAGGTGAAAAACTGAGCCAACATTGGTACTCCGTCACCTCACCATTAGTATCCCGTTTAATCACTTTAATTAATTTTCAGCCTCATAGTGGTAAACTAATCAAGTAGATGCCAAAAACAATGACAAGCCTTTGAAGGATCACACTGAAGGAGCGGTATTCCATTATATCCACGCTGCAGACATCATGTGGAGGGCAGACGGGAAATATAGGGAATACAACAACATCAAAGTGAATATTCTCGAGATACATTTTTTTTTTTTTTGTGAAGAATATCAAAGTGTCAAAATGTTTCATAATCTATAGAGATGCACCGATCGACCAGCCATGGACCGGTATCAGCTGATTTTCCTCAGTCTCACATCTTTCCGATTCCGAGCCGGTCCATTTTGTTGCCAGCGGCACAGGCAATAACATCAGCTGTGCATTCTCGCTCTCCTCTCTCCGATGGCAAAGTGACACACACCCGCCTCCTCTCACTCACTCATCTCATTCGCTCTGGTTAAATAGTGCTTGTATCGCACATCATTTATAGTCATTCCCGCATGTTTCGCACTCACACCAAAAGTGTGCGCACCACTGATCTATATATGCAGAGCGCACAAACCGCCACTCAAACAGCTTGTGAGTCGCAAGCACCAAAATGAGTGGCTTACTGCACTTAAACAGTTAAATACATACAAAATTATGTCAAAATGCAAGTCTTGGTGAGTATTTAGCTAAACCCAGTCAGTTTTGGAAAAATAACGCATGTTGTGTAATAGTATATTGGATCCGTGCATAAACTCTTAAAGTGACAGCAGCCTAATATTCCTGCTGCTGTCATGTTCATCAAAGAACAAAAGACAAATAAAATCACTCTGCTCTTGACTGAATAAGTTTTATAACTTTAAGTATTAATCTGTATTTTTTTTTTACAATGAAGATTATCTAGTGTTATTTTACATCTGATTAATTTAATTTCTGTAGTATTTCTTACCTGAATGACAACCTACTGTTAGACCCACCTGAAAAACTTAAAGCCATGTTTATTTTGTATCTCTCTTTATTCTATTGCATTTATTTGTGCTGTTGTTTGCAATTAGTTTATTTGTTCTTATTTATTACTGACTTTTTACTTGTGTTTGTTTATGAAAATAAAATTTTGCATTAAAGAAAAATAGATTTTTGTTTGTATATGCTGTCGATTATAGTCCTTAGAAAGTAGGACTATAGATATAGTTCTTAGAAAGAAAATCGGAATCGGCAAAATATCAGTATTGGCAGGTCACACTTACAAAAAAAAATCAGAATCGGCCAAGAAATTTGCAATCGGTGCATCTCTAATAATCTAATATGTCCCAAATAAATTCTGTTATTAATGAATGTAATTATTATTATCAGGTTTAATCATTAACACAGTTTTGGTTAAAAGTTGATTAATTGTTTGTTGTGCACACTCACGAAAGAGATTTTGCTTTATAGTTTGAGAAGTTGTTCAAATTGAGTAACTTTGCTTGTCTCCAGGTCCACATCATTCTACAGAATATATAAAATAATATACGGTTACACTTTATTTCGCAAACCAAACCTAGGATAAACTACTGAAGTCATACTACAACAGGTCCTTAGCAAAATTACCGGGCACACTTTATATTAGGTGTCTTAAACTACTATGTACTTACATTAAAATTAATTGTTAGGTACAATGTGCTTATTACATTCATGTGGTATTGCAAAACACTTTCTTTGCAATTTGCCCTGGTAAAGTTATATTTTACTGTGATTAACATAAATTTTGATTGAAATATATTTTTCTGGAAAACAACCTTTTGGTTAACTGCATTTTGGGTTAATGTAAAACAACTTTTTTCCTTAACAGTGAAAATACAAAGACAAACATCATCACGATCACTTCAAAACACTCAATTCTAACTCCAGGATGCAGCTGGATTAAGGATTTTTGTCCATAATCTCTGGGCACTCTGGCTGTTAAACGGATGCATGCTTGGCTTTGTGTGGCGAATAAATTTAGCTCTCTGAATTTCATTCATTCACTGGTGCTCCAAAAGCATCGATTCCTCCCTCTTCACCACCCTCAGCTGGATGCATTAGTGCCAGCACGAATAATACACAGTTTTAGAGCTCTGAGACCCTCCTCAGGGCAAAAGATTAAACCCTTCCACTCCTCAGAGGATCAGAACCATACACACTTCACAACACACACACATAACAAATAAAAGACAAACACACATATTGCATCAGCAACATACTAGATATTTACACTCAAATATACATTGCCAGATACACACATACAAATCACAAACAATTACACTTGATTCAGAAACAATCAAATTCACAGGGAGAATTTTGTACAAACACTCAGAAAGCACTACTGTTAGAAACAGCAATTTACTCTAACTCATTAATCAGTTTAATTTAGCAAGCAATGGCGAGTTCAAGCTTTGGCAAAGTTTGGATTTGACCAAGATTTCACATAGGTTGTCTTCAGTAATGGGTTTACTTGAGCTATGCCATTGATGATCCTTGTTAAATAATTTTTTTTTAGTTTGATTCTAGGTTGCATAAAATCATGTGCCAGTGGAGACTAGAAGAGCAAAACTGTTGCCAACAAACCAGAGATTACATTCCAAAACTGTTGTATTTTGCAATATAAAGGCCCGTTCACACCAAGGACGATAACTATAAAGATAACGATAAAGATATAGTTCTAAAAATCGTTCTCAATGAATAGGAGAATTCGCACCACAGCTATAACGACAATGGCACAGAGAAACGATATCGTTGGAATCAGAACAATTTTTTCCAGGGGATGAATGATAAAAACATTGGCAGCCAATCAGAATCCATCCTGCTGTAACAAACCCGAGCATTTAAAGCGTCAGACAAGCACGCGCTTAGAATGAACAGGACGATATCGTCCACTAACGTGGACCCTAATATAGTTATCTTTATAGTTATCGTTCTTGCTGTGAACGGGCCTTAAGTCATCAAGATATAAGAGTTTGACATCATTGGAGCATCTAGATTTCCTTCCTGGTTTCCCAACTGATAAATACTGAACAGCAGAAAGCAAAGCAGAAATTTCTATACACTGAAAAAAAATAACTTGTAGGATTTACTTGATAAAATCCTCGTAACAATTTGCACTAACACATTTTAAGTGAAAAAATCAACTTTATTAATTATTCATGCCCCAGTGCACCAGTATCAGAAAAGTTGAGTAGGTTTTACTTTGTATTGTTTTTATATTGTTGATATTTACGCTTTAATTTCTACATGCTTGAACAGAGTACTAATATACAATTTACTTTGGGTTTTTTGCATTCTTGCCTGAACTAACTTTATCATGTAGAAATTACATTTGTTTTTCTGTAGTATTTACTTCACCACAATCATTTTGATCAGTGCGCGCGGATTCAAACGCGCTACACTTTTAGATAAAAAATGTATTTAATATTTCTAGGTGCAGTGTCATGTGCAGTGTCTATAAAAACATGTAAATATTACAAGCAAATATATAAGCGCTCCACCCAGTTAATTTATTACATGAATTAAATGTGTATACATTTAAAATTTTACTTAGGAAATTCTAGTTTTCATTGAATTTTAATTTTAAAAAAGTAAAAATTATGATGGTTACTTTAATACATATTACTATATACCAAAAGGTTCATTTTTTCAGTGTAATTAAGCACTTATGATTTGATTTCTCACAATGGCTTCATTTAGAAGACAGTTGTGAAGTCTATTGACTGGTCAGCTGGCTTGTTCTGATGGAGAGGGTTTAGCTTTGGAAATGGTGAACACTTGTACATATTTGCTTATAGTAAAATTCAAGTTGTATTAAAGGTTATGTGCAGAAACGCAATATGATATCTCACCAAGATTACAACAACACAACTAAGCAATGCATGCTGAACAAACCCATTTAACAAGCACACAACATTCCTTAAGGGAGATGTACTGAAGATGTATTTTTATTTACATTATTTTACAGTCATTTTAAAGCAAGTTCATTACCCATATGACTTTCTGCCTTTTGCAGCACAGTATAGAATATCAGAGATTCTCTTTTCCATACAGTAAAAATTAATGATGGCCACAAATGTACAGCAAGAAATTTCAGTCTGTTCCTCACACAAAGCTTTTGATGGATTCAGAAACCTTGGAATGTAATGCATGAGATGACTTTAAGGTGATTTTATGGTGCTTTTGGAGCTTGACAGACTTTGTACCCATTCAATTTCATTGTATGAAGAAGAGTAACTCTGGCATTCTGCTAAACCTCTTCGTTTGTGTATCACAGAAGAATTTAGACTTGAACCTAAGCGGAAGAGAACTTTGAAAGTTGAGCGGGTGACAAAACTGTTCCCAGTGCCTCAGAATCACACACAATTTCTTCTTCATCATTTCTGAGAGTAAAACTCCGTTCATTATTTAATAGCTTTGTGAATTTGGCCCTAATTGTGCTGATGAGGCGGGGAGGAGAGACATCTCTCAATTGATTGCTGAGGATCAAAACAATGCTAATTGGGTTTCTGTAGAGTCTTTGATCATAATTCAATTGAGTGGTCGTAATTAATTTAATGAGAATGAGTCTGACTGTGACGAATTGCAGCTGACAGTTTTACGAAGACAAGGATGAAGAAGGGAGCGACAAAAGATGAAGACGAGGTGTGCTGCAAGAGTGTCTGAATTTCAATGTTTTTCTCCTGCCTTTTGTCTGTGAACTATTCCTGTGCTTGTTGCTTTGCACAGCGAGCCCCATTTATACAGTTAGATGCTTTTAAGGATATACGTTATCTGTTCAAGAGTTTTTCTTACTTAAAAGTGAAGTGCGCAAGTCGCCACTTAAACAAAAAAGTCGTAAAGATAATATAATAAACATAAGAAATGACACATTGTGAGAAACAAAGTTGCATAGTGAGATATAAAGTCAAAATTATGAGAATTAAAGTTGCCGTTACAAGCTATAAAGTAAAATAAAATTAAAGTCACACTGTGAGATACAGGCCTGGTTTCACAAACAGGGTTTAGATTAAGCCAGGCTTAGGCCTTAGTTCAATTAGGACATTCAAGTAGCTTTTATAAAAGTGCTTTAGAAAATAACATTACTGGTGTGTATCTTGAGACAAAACTATGGCACTGACATATTTTAAAGGGGTGGTTGATCAGTTTTTTTCGAAGGCTTGATTGTGTTTATGGGGTGCACTGTAACATGGGTTCATGCTTCGTTTTAAAAAAAAAAAACGCATTATTTTTCACATATTTTACCTTTATGCTACACCGCTGTGTCCCTTCTAGTAAAAACGGTCTGTTGAGTTCCTGGTTCTATGAAGCCCCTCCCTCAGAAATACGCAATGGGCTTAGATTGGTTAGCTGGCCCAGTGAGTTGTGATTCACTAACCGCCTAGTGCACGTTGTCCGGAAATGTCATGCCCCTTACCATTACGGGTAGTTGCATATGCTCGGGTGTACTATAATAAACAATGGCGTCAATATTGCCTTATCAATTTGAGCCCGAATCAGACCCAGAGAATATTAGTGAAGAGGATCGATCAGAACCTGCGCAAGAACAGCTGTTACAGGACGTTTCAGAATGGTATGTTTTTTTATTTATAGTTGTCTCATACTTTGTAGATACGCTGTTATTTGTGAATGCTACTACTGTTTATGTTAGCTTTTGATATACGGTTTTAGCCTTATTAAAGCTTTAGTACAGCAGAATACATAATTGCCTTTTAGCCTTTTTTCATATAATCGTTCTAACAAATGATACTACAGTTCTCGAAGGGATTATTTGATTACAGACTGGATCTATAGTGATCGCTACTGACTGTATAGCACCGTTAGTTTTGTCTTTATACAACGAGTGTAGCCAAATATCTGTCGCCAGAGCGATGAGACCATTACGAAGACTAATCATGGATTTATTACAGTGGCCATATCAAACACAGAACCATGTTTAGCGTGCCTGTATTTACACTGATCACTTAAACGCCAACAAACACCAACATTCGAAGTTCACTAGTGGGATTAAAAATAACTTTGTAGGTGTTTGTTGGATAAATTTGAATTAGCAATTAGGTAACTGGCTAGCGGAGCCAAACAGTGTTTCCCTTTGTTTACGTCCTTGCTACAGCATAAAAATAACAATAGAAACTATTCATGGAAAACACATCAGCAAAGAATAAAACATACTTACAGGTTGTGGCCCATAAACAACAGCTTCTGCTTTTAAAGTCGGAACTGCTGTCCTCCGTAAAATGTGCAGCACAGAGAGCTATATTTGGATTATAATGTTCAGGAAGGTTCAGCGTTTCGACGGCATGGCAACAACACTACATAACTCTTCCTCTTCTCAACATGGCCTTTGTTGTGTGTTCCCGGGGGGCAGGGTTTATGTACATTTTAGGGTTAGTGATGTCACTAACCCGTGGAGAAGCTCGCTGTAGTCCCTAACGGCCGTTTGTTGTAGTCCTTAAAAATCAATTTCTTTAAAAGAACATATCTCCCTTTTCTTTGAACTTTGAGCGTCGTAACTTTGCAGATGTTGTTTATGCTGAAACAGCAACATTACACACTAACTGAAGTTAAAAAAGTCAAATCATAATCAACCACCCCTTTAAGATATGCCAGTGCAAGTTGCTTTCAGTTAAAACAGCTCAAACATGCATTTTAGTCTGGGACTAGCTTAAGCTTTGTCTGTGAAACCAGGGGACAAAGATGCATAGAGATCACATGTAGATACAAAGTTGCAACTTCCTTGATTAAGGCATAAGTTGCAATTATGAGATATGTCACATTGTGAGATTTAAAGTCGCATAGTGAGAAATAAAGTCAAAATCATGAGAAATAAAGTCATATTGAGAGAGGTGTCACATTGTGATATACAAAGTTGCAACTGTGAGTTGCAATTATGGAATATATAAATCACAGTTATGAGAAATAATGCCATATTGTGAGATTTAAAGTCGCATAGGGAGAAATAAAGTCAAAATGTGAGAAATAAAGATGCAATTACAAGTCATATGAAGTCACATTGTGAGACAAAATTGCAACTGTGAGATTTAAAGTCATAATTACGAGGTATAAAAGTCGCAATTGCAAGAAATAAACTCAGATGTTAAGAGTAAAGTGACAATTAAGTTTTTTTTAACACAATGTCTTAAATGTTTTAGTCTGAGGTGGAAACAGGCAGCTGTACAGCACTATGTTTAATTAAATTATCTGACCTTCTTTTAATTGAATGTTTAAATCTAGAACCACAGTAAAGAACAAAACAACAAGAAAGTGGTCTTGTTGTACAGGAAATCTGCAAATGACAAATCCCCAGACAGCACTACATCGAAACAACACTGAATCCAAGAGACAGTGATCCACACTGTGTTTACCTCCGATACTGTCTGTTTATCTCCCTCTCTTCATAATCTGGATATAAACAAGAGTCATGCAAAGTACTTAATAAAGGAGTTGGCTTGCTCCAATATGACAGGCCAAACTAATAGGATTTAATGACAGTCCATTTACATGTCAGTTTGTGATGTTGTGAAAGAATGAGAGGGATCGGGTTGGGGGGAGAAGGGAGGAGCGAACGGGGATATTCTGGGCCGCTTTTGACGCTGACGAACGTAATTACATTAGACGGGTTGCGTCTTGGCGGAGTGTTGCAGCATGTATCTGTTTTTAAAAGGAGGGAGCCTCTTTACTCTGGATCTTGTCAAGTCTCATCTCTTGCATCTATCCTCTTAGGTAGAGAGAGCTCATCCGCTTTTGTGCGCATCTCACTCGCCCGCCCGCTCGCGCACACACCGCTAAGGCCGAACGCCAATTGGCTTCCATTTTTCGATTAGCTTTGATGTCGAAGACGCAGCTCATCTCCAAATGCTTCCATTACTGGTATCACATTAAAGAGGGAGTTCAGCGACGGATCTGAGTGTGGTACACTTTCATGTGCATTCTCTTCATGTGGAATACTTCACCTCTCTCACCGCCATGTGTAATTTCACATCTCTTAGCGTACGCCGTCCCTGCTGCTCTGGAAACTCGGTTCAAATGGAGCAAGTATACTGTGCTTGAAAGGAGTGTGGAAGATTGTAAAAGCTGAGCTTCAAAGTCTAGCTGGAGAGCAGAGAAAGAGAAAGAAATGTGATGGGAAAAAAATCCCCAGAGCTTCAAAAAATCTAGAATCATCCCAACAGGGTTTCCAATGATTTAAAAATGCTGATTCCCAGAAAACTCTCATTTTAATCAATCTTGTTGTTCAGCTCATTGTTTCAAGAAGTTTATTGTGTATCCCTCCTGTTCCTCAACCTCACCATCTCTTCAGGTTGGAGAACTTTGATCTTGAGTTATTCAGCAGGTGTGCAAAACTCAGTTTAGCTTCAACCGTAATTAAACTAGGGGTGTAATGGTACAGTTCGGTACGTAGCTTGGTTTTAAAGTCATGGTTTGGTATGGGTTCGGTACAGCAGGGGGGAGAAAACTAAACATAAAATTGCTTCTTTTTTCCTCTTTTTTTATTAAACTGTTTTCAACTGTCTCTGTGTTTAAATAATTAAAATTTTCTCAAGGATAAAAAAAAAAGCTAATGCTGTAAACTATATTAAAGGATACAGTTTACAACTGTAACCGCCCAATCGGCCCAATGACAGTTTCCAAAAGAGCGAGTGAAGGTTTTCTGCGCGTTCGGTCTTTTCAGTTAAATTACTTAAAGTAATTTAATTCCAACTAAAATTTTATCTGACTCTATTTTATCCCAACCTCAAATTTAGGTTAGAATGCCAATTAGTTATTTATTATTGACCATTTATATAATAATTTATCTAGACACACTCAAGACCACACCGGACGCTGTGAGTGTTAGAAATCAGGAATGGTGAGAGAACATTGAGCGTGGTACGTTTTTCGTCTTCAAACCAAACTTGTGTCTCGAGCCGACAAAGTTTAAATCCTGTCTGGCGAGCTTCCCATAATTTTTATGTGTTAGGTCAGTAGGCGGAGACTGAGAGTAGGCGGTCTTTGGCAGCTGTTCGAAATGCGTTTTTCGACTACCTCTGGAAGTGGTCGAAAGTGGACAAGCTCAAAACGTTTTAGACCCCATTTACACCTGTATTTAGCATCGTCCACATGTGAACCAATCGACTAAACGCATCTTTATACCAGGTGTAAACGGCCTAAAAGAATCTTTTTGAATAGGCATTTTTGCAAGTAACAAAGGAATGCTACTATTTCCTGACTTTATAATAGACGTTTAACAAAAATGTTTTACTTAAACTCTAAATTCATGAAAAACAACATATTCATGCTATAGATTTCCTTAAGATACTGTGAGCCAGAGAGTGAGGATGTGTTCGGTACTTTTATCAGTTTTTGAAGCAGTGCAGAATAATAATTTTATTTCTCATTTCAAACCCATATGAATTTTTAAATCATTCACTGGTTAAACAATAGGAATAATTTGATCTTTACTTTAATTAAATCTTCAGATTCTATGCAAAGAAAAAGGCAAGAAATAATAATATTCATTCGGCAGGACACCGTTGCAGATTATCTTTGCCACTAAAATCATAATTAACGCATTAAATACATTATTTCAGAATCCAATTTCCATAACAAATGCTAAAATGTGTTGCTCTCCAGCACTTTAATTGACTTTTTAAACAGTAGTTGAATCAGCGAATAGCAAGATTGCAAAAGTTTGTCAACAAGACTAGTGAGAACAAGTCCTGGTCAAGACATCAAATCTGGTTCAAATACAACACAGTTAAACATGTAAGAAAAAGAAGGGTAACACTTTATTTTACAGTGTCCATGTTACATGTAATAACATGGTAATAACAGTAAATTATGCATAATTACATGCAACTAACCCTCAACCAAACCCTAATCCTACCCTAACCCTATAGTAAGTACATGTTGTTAGTTAATATTACTCAGTACTTAAATGTATAATTACACTGTAACAATGACACCTTAAAATAAAGTGTAACCAAAAGTAGGCGGTCTTATAATATAGGCGGTGTATAATAAAGACAGAGATGACTGATTCCTTCAGACAGGCAGCATATTTTGATTTGGAATATAAAGCCACATTCTCCAAACCTCATTAATGCTTCCAGACATCTGACATTGTCCAGAGAGTATAAGCAAATACTGTCTGAGATACTGCCATTAAACACACTATTTTGAGCTTACATATGTTTAGATCTGGGCATGAATAATGTACGCTAGCATTCAGTTCGTTTTTTTTTGTTTTTTTTTTAAGAAATTCATATTTTTATTCAACAAGGATGCATTGAAATAATCAGTAGAGTAAAGACAAGTAAAGACTTCTGCTTCATTACAAACTATTTATATTTCAAATAAATGCAGTTCCTCTGAACTTTCTATTTACCAAAGAATACTGCAAAAAAATTTATCACAAACATATTAAGCAGAACGACTGTTTTCAACAACAATAATAAGAAATGTTTCTTGAGCACCGAATCTGCATATAAGAATGACTTCTGAAGGATCATGTGACACTTAAGACTGGAGTAAATTACATTTTTAAGAATATTAGCATAACAAAATGTAATAATATTTCACAATATTTAAGTTTTTACAGTCTTGATGCGCATAAGAAACTTCTTTCATAAATTTTTAAATGGTAAATGTATATGTGTGTGCGTGTGTGCACACCATCGCCTACGTCCCAGAAATATTCCCCTCTCAGCATTAACATAAAATGTGTTGTTTTCCCCTCTTCCCTTCCCCCTTTTTAATTCCCATCACATGTTCTGTAATATAACTTTGATGAGTATACGTTAAAGGCCTTAAACTAATCGCGCTCCTCACTGGGAAACGGAATTAGACTTGATCGCTCTAATATCATGACGAACATTCCCCCCTCCACCGTCTGTCAATTTCCCTCTGTCCGCTGTGATCGCTAAATTGTCGTTTAGAAGACAAGAAGGGGCCCTAGGGACGGCACAAAAGGAGCGTGGAGCTGACCAGCGCTCAGGTGGAATTGAATTGGAAATCTTCCACAGGGTTGTTAGCATAACAAAAGGCCTTGTTGCTTTAGACAAAAGCAGGCGGTTTAATGTAAAAAAAAAAATCAATCTCTCAGAGGAGGGAGGTATTGTGCAGGCAGACGTACAGGTGTTCTTCTACCGCTCCTTAATCAAAAGTGTCAAAACAAAGTTGGAAAGTTATCTTTTCTCATGCCAGCAGAAGTGGCACGTGTGTGCATGCGCAAAAGTGTCCGTCTATTGTTATAAAGCGTAGAAAAGAAGTTGGGTATACAGTAGGTAACAATCTGAGCACCCATGGGAATGTATGAATATACATTATGAATATATGAATAGGAACTAAAAAGGAGCTTCAGCAAGGGTACAAACCTTATGGTTTTTAACCTTCCATAAAAAATTACACTATCAAATAAATTCTTAACACAGCTAAGCGCTTATAGCTGTAGTACATGAGCAATAGAGTGGCCTTGTGATAGGCGTCATAGTTTATCAATACATTTTAAAAAAACATTTAAAATCAAAGAGTTGAATGAAGACCTTCAACAAAACCAAAGAGCTCTAAGATAAACCACATTACAACATTTGCTACAAATCAAAAAGTATTTCAAAAAGGTACAAAAATAATATTGAGTTAATCCCATAAAGCATTAAGTTATGAAAATTAATAAATAACTATTAAAACATAATTTATATTATGATATTATATTTTGATAGTTACATTGGATGATTATTGTATTTATTGATGCATTGTCTAATATACACTACTGTTTAAAGGTTTGTGGTCAGTAATATATATATATTTTTTTTTTGAAAGAGATCATCTTATTCAGCAATGACACATTAAATCGATCAAAAGTGACCGTAAAGACATTTATAATGTTACAAAAGATTTATATTTCAAATAAATGCTGTTCTTTTGCACTTTCTATACATCAAAGAATCCTAAAAAAAATGTATCACAGTTTCCACAAAAAAATTAAGCACCACGACACTTTTCAACACTGATAGTATAAGAAATGTTTCTTGAGCAGCAAATCATCATATTTGAATGATTTCTGAAGGATCATGAGACACTGAAGACTGCAGTAATGATGCTGAAAATTTAGCTTTGATCACAGGAATAAACTACATTTTAAAGTATATAAAAATAAAAAAAAATGTGTTGAAAAGCTTGTTGAATTCAAAAAATTAAAAAAGAGGGTAATGTGAGCCTTGAATCTCCTGCTAACAATACAAATTTTTTAGAAAGAAAAAAGTTAGAGAAAAAAAATCACGTCAAGTGGAAATTCCAGTGAGAGATCTGCACTTAAAGGTGTCTGTGAAGATAAGGTGAGTCTTCATTTATCAGCTCACCCCCAGCCACGTATTATCATAAAAAATGATTTAAAGGCTCGCTAATCCCCTCAAGTTAATGAACATCTTCATTTTTTCCAAGCCAGGGAGAGAGGAAGTCGCGGGTGTTAATGCATGTGTCTATCCACCAGGTCTGGCAAGCCGTCCCGGTGGGATTGTGTTGTGTGTGTGTGATACCCAGAGAGTATGATGGGTAATTTTCCAAATACGCCCCTATCGTTCATCCCCATTCACGTTCCCACATTCAGTGCATCACCCTCTGCTTTTGTCCCCACAGCCACACATGGATAATTTACCAGTGTTTATGGGCATTAACCTGCACACAAAAAGCTGACTATTCACGGTTGCCAGCATCCATAATGCTTAACTGCACCATAAATAGTTTTCTGGAAATCATTGTTGCTCCCAACTTCTTGTAAAGTGTCTGAATGCGTTAAATGCTAATGCCTTTGTGTTGAATCAAGCTGGAAGGTGAAGTAAACCACCCTAGGTTCCCTCCTCCCATTTTGGCCACCCAGTCAGCTGTGTAGGAACCAATGCCCCCTTATCCTCTGGGGAAGTGACCCATGGGGACTCCATATGCAATCCAGTTGATTAAAAAACAGTTAGCGAGACACTCAGCCAGAACGGTATGCAGAAGGATGGAGAGGGGTTGACATGGAAACGGGTGTCAGATGACTCCACACCGCAAATGTTTCATATCTCCTTACAGCTTTAAAGAATTTCAACTGACTGATTAATGGGCCTGATGAAAAATTAATGATTTGGCATGATGACACTTTCTGAACAAGTTGCAGGTTCACTCAAGGCCTCCATAAAGTTTAAGTAAGTCTAAATCTGAGTTAAAGGGATCCTTCACTCGAAAATGAAAATTCTGTCATTACTTACTCGCTCTCATGTCATTTAAAACCTGTACGGCTTTCTTCTTTTTCACGGAACAACTGTTTTTGTCCAAAACAACACTGGACCCCACTGACTTTCATTGTATCAACAAAAAATGTAAATGTATGTACTTTTGTGTTAAATGTGTAAAGTTCTTTTAAAATGTTAAACTCTAAAACACTAAATTATAAACATTTATAATATTCAGCCATTAGCACTTCAGTTTACTTACTCTAACCAACTGACCCATCAAAATAACTGATTTATTTTCTTTAATTATATCAAAGTAGGTGCATAATACATATATCAGAGATATATAGCATAATAATTCCGCACTTGAAATTCCGGAGCCACAGTGTTTGGATGACCATACTGGTGTAGGGATTTGTAATTGGGTTGACTGGAACATTCAGTGGATTTTCTAGGTTTTAGCTTGGAATGCTGAATGGCATTCCAGAATTCGTTGGCAAGGGCCCTTTTGCCGTGTAAAAATAAACTTGGCTTGTGTGATGCAGGCTGGATTAAGGATTAGGTTTAATTGTTCATTTATGCCATGTAAAGTTGGAGAACCTTGAGCTTCGTTCAAACAGACAGCGACAAACACTTCACACGCCCAGGTTTATGGTTTCAGAGATGCTGATGTGAAAGATTCATATAAACCGAGATTATCTTGTCACTTTGATTTGGTAAACCAAGTGAGGTTTCAAGATAGCCCTGCCAATTTGGATCCACGGATTACGATTTGATTTAATTAGAAGTACAGCGAAAACTGCGATTTAAACATTTAGAAAATGATTTAAAGTGTTTGCCGTCGAGAACAATGTCACCTTGCGTGCGGTATTAGCGAAATCTGTCCTTCAAATCCAGCAAAGTCTGCTCTGCGTGGTAGGTTATCTTTTGCCAATGTGTAACTAGTGTCCTTGTCCAACTCAGACAAAGAGACAAACTGGCAGTACAGCCCTCCTTTGACATGATTCTTATGGAATCCATACTTCAAGGCCCGTCCTTCATCATTGTAAACATACACAAAAGAATCACATCATACACTAGAGCTGCAAAATATAGCAGGCTTTCAACCTCAATTACCTCCTCAGGGTTTTTGACAGGGCCAGAGAACGAGAATCAATCTCTAATAAATTAACCGTGTTGTCTCACAAAGACAGACCATTTTTGACATGACAGAGGCCTCATTGGCCTGGCAACAGCTGTGGATGACAAGGGTGACTTTGCATTGGTCCCCTTGCCTATCAAGAGCAGATGGCGAGCCGCTTCTTAATTCAGTTTCATCTAAACTCTAATGCTGTGCATATAAATCAGATTTATCCCATCATAATTTACTTGTAAACATTTGGTTTAACAATTAAAGATCTTTAGCTCATGTCATTCCTAGCCATATGACTTTCCTTTTTCCAAAGAACCCAAAACATTCTGTATCGCTACACTGTAAACTCAAATAAGTTGGCAAAACTCAACAAAATTTGGTTATCAGTCACATCAAATTTAAGTTAAAAAATTCAAAGTTTAAGTAAGCAGAACTTGCATATTTTTATTTTGTACTCAAATATTTTAATTGCTCTTAACTTGAAATATTTGAGTAAGCTCATTCATACATTTAACTTAAAATTATCAGTAATCTCAACTATTTTTAGTAGTGGAAACTTGGCTAGCTTTAAGTAGCTTAATAAATGTTAAATTGCTAAAGCAATGCTTTGATAGCATCAGCATAGCATAGCAATTGCTGAATGAGTATAAAATATTTAAAACATATCTCATGCTCCACTCGTCACCATGATGCTAACCTCCCCCTAAAAAAAACCCACACAACAGAAACTCTTCTAAATTAGCATAGCAAAACGTTGAAACACTACTAAAAACTGCTGTTTTTTTTTCTTTCTTCAAAAAACATTATATAACAAGTAATTTTAGCATTTACTCTCCCT
Source organism: Coreius guichenoti (assembly GCA_039654105.1). Classification (NCBI taxonomy): domain Eukaryota; kingdom Metazoa; phylum Chordata; class Actinopteri; order Cypriniformes; family Gobionidae; genus Coreius; species Coreius guichenoti. The sequence goes on along the minus strand of CM077170.1, from coordinate 38,458,732 downwards.
TTTGAGTGTCATGGCAAAGCATGCTGGGAAATAGAAATCCCAGCCCAGGTTCACTTAAAGTTAAGTTTGTCTAAATTAAAAGAAACAAGTTAAAAAAAACTCAAAACAATGAAACAATTCAGATTCTTAAAATGTTTCAGTTTTGTGAACTCAAAAGAAAAAGAAAGTTCTAAATACTCATAAAAGTTAATTTGATTGAAATAATTTGTTTAATTTAAGTTTAATTTAAATTATTTTGAGTGTTAGGGTTTACAGTGTACTTCACTCATGGATGGATTTTAAGTTCAGTTCTTAATTTCAGTTGGTTCCTCACACAAATGACTTTAGAAGACTTAGGCCCTGTTTCACAGACAGGGCTTAGATTAAGCCAGGTTTAGGCCTTAGTTCAATTAAACATTTAAGTAGCTTTTATTGAAGTGCCTAGAAAAAAACATTACTGGTGTGCATCTTGAGACAAAACTATGGCAGTGACATATTTTAAGATATGCCAGTGCAAGTTGCTTTCAGTTAAAACAGCTCAAACATGCATTTTAGTCTGAGACTAGCTTAAACCTTGTCTGTGAAGGGGTTAGTGTATATGAGTCATATTTTTATAGTGCTTTTGCGTCTTTTATGAAGCTTCATTGTAATGGAAGAAAGAATCTAATAATTTTTAATAATTTGAAAATACATGAGCATATAAAGGTCAATTTTAATTTTGGGGTGAACTAAACCTCTACTGTAATCTCAATATCACCTGTTGAGAGAGGCCTCTTGTAATATCACAGACAGATATGCAAACAGAGGACAAATCACTTAATACGCAATGTTTCCCAGAAGACTACGCATTAATTGAGGGACAAGTAAATATTGACAAAGGGTAGAGTGGTCACGCCATCTCTCTTCCCTCATTCCTCTCGCTCTGCTTTCTCCTCTGTCTGTTTCTCTCTACATTGGATAATTGGATGCTGACTCCATTCACATATTCACTGGCAGGTGTGTGTGTTAAAGACAAATAGTGGTCTCACGAAATGAGCTTTGAGCAAATACTAAACAAACAGATCTCAGCTCCAGAGTGCAGCACGGACACAACCTGAACTGTTCCTGCATGGTCATATGCAAGAGAATCAGGATGTGAAGCTCTTTTTTCAAAATATACCTCATCATATAACATCTTTCAATTCATACAAATTTTTTCAAATTGTATCCTCTAATATGAGAGAAACTCTGAATTCTTGTTGAAAAGTCTAGTTAAGATTAACATTTTCATGCCTATCAAGGGTGGTTTGCAGACAGCAAGACACTATTAAAACAAAATGAGGTATACTCAAAAAAACTAGAAGGCAACAGTTTGCATGGCTCATTTTTAGTAATGACTTAATATCTGCCATCCTTATAACATTTACATATGTAAATTTTAAGAAGTTTAAGAAGATTTACCAAGTTTTAACAAAACTATTTTCAGTTTAAGCCTAATTTAAACAAACAAATAAATCAAAATCCCCTGATACAACTGTAGGTTTTCTTGTAAAATAATAAAAAAAAAAAAGAATAATAATAATAAAATTAAAAAAAAAAAAAAAGCAATTATATGCATTACTTGTGTTGCTGAAAGTTGTTTTTAGAAGTACATTCATTTAAAAAAAAAAATAATAATAATTTTTTTTCAGTATTATTTACCTGATCTAAGAATGTTTTATTACAGTGAGCTGGTGATGTTGGTTGATGGTTAAACCAGCTGAGCAAGTAAGTCGTGATGGTTAAAGGGTTTAACCACAGCATAGGAGACGGACACAGACGTGAAGAAATTGTTGAATAAAGTCGTTATTTTTGTTAGTTTTTTTTGCGCACAAAAAGTATTCTCGTCGCTTTATAAAATTAAGGTTGAACCCCTGTAGTCATATGGACGATTTTAACAATGTTTTTACTACCTTGAAAGTGTTAATTAAATAGCTGTCTATGGAGGGGTCAGAGAGCTCTCGGATTTAATCAAAAATATCTTCATTTGTGTTCTGAAGATGAACGAACGTCTTACATGAGGGTGAGTAATTATTAATAATCATTTTTGGGTGAACTAACCCTTTAAGTTAGTGGAAAAGCACCAACACATGAGCATCACAGCATGATGATGATGATCTACTAGATGTTTCTAGATGAGTGCAGTTTAGCTGTTCTTGCAACTAAGGAAGATAACTTTTAAAAAGACATATCCACACCTGAAGATAAAGCCATGCTGGAAAATAAATGGAGACCAAGTGAGTAAGGGAGAAAGACAGCAATAAGGCCTGCTGCCGAAAGGAGCGATGCACAGAAAGATAAAGGGCATTCCTCTTCATCACCTTTGATCTGTTAGTTCTCAAAGATCAGAGGGTAAAAGGTGTCAAATCAATCCCTCCTGTTGGAATAGAGCACAGCAGAAACATTATTTTAGAGAGGGTTGACCACAAACCCAGAAAAAAAGTAATTTACTGTGGAGAAGAAAGATCAAAAAATGAGTGTGAACAGGTCCATGTCACAGAACAGGATTGTTTGCACAAGTATATGTCTCGAAAGAAGAACCAACATGCATGAAGCAACATTAAGAGTGTACGGTGAGTAAAAACACAGAGAAAGCAAAAGCATGCAGAGAATCTGTGATTGAACCACTCTGTAATAATAGGTTCCCCTCTGACTAAATGCCAAAGCCGATTTGTGTCTGTCTCTCATCGCAGTATGTTTGTATCTGTGGTGTTGATGCCTGGCATTTCCCAGCATTCTGTTTGTTATAATCAGTGCAATGGCACCGGCCAAAAAGACCACAAACACACACAGACATACACAGAGAGCCAAGTAGAGAAATTACATATCAGTCTGGAATAGTTCAGCCACAGCATGACTGCCAGCAAATATAGGGTATTAGTGAGAACATGTGCACGTACTATGGATGTGTGAGCAAACATAGACCAGAAATTAAACATGCCTTCACATTATGGGCCCTATCATACACCCAGCGCAATGCGACGCCAGTGTTTTTTGCTAGTTTCAGCCCGACGCAGTTATCATTTTCACGTCCAGCGCCACGTTGTTTAAATAGCAAATGCACCCATGGGCGTGCTGGTCTGAAAACGAGGTGTGTTCAGGCGCATTGTTGGCGCGTCGCTATTTTGAGGCAACTGAAAACGACCGCAGTATTTTTTGTTATTTAAAGGGCGCGTTAGTAATATGCGCCTATAGGCAGGTGCACAATGCGTGTACACTCTGCTTATTGCACACACAGGGACGCGCACCAGCACACAAACATTTTTAATTTTTAAAGGGAATGGGAGATGATTGGTTTATTGCACGTTACGCCCAAAACACACCCATGACTCATTAAGAGACTAGGTACAACCCTTTTGGACCATGCGCCTGGTGCTGACCATTTTTTCCGTCGTTAAACTTGGAAAAGTGGATTCGGACACACCCTAAGTGCACCTGCGCCATGAGCTTCAGACCATGTGCTAAAATAGGGCCTTATGTCTATGAATAAATGGTTAATCTGTGGATCAAGACAAAAATGATTGTACAAAACTGCCCAAATGCTCTGGAGAAAGAAATTTACTTGTGTTTAAGTGAACATTTAAATGTTAAACTTTTCAAATGCACTGCACTTTTTAATATTACTACTGTTTAAAAGTTTGGGTTCATAAGATTTTATGTTGAAAAAATGTTTATACTTTTAATAAGCAAGAATGCATCAAATTGATCAAAAGTGACAGTAAAAATTTCTATTTAAAATAAATGCAGTTATTTTGAACTCTATACATCAGACTCCTGAAAAACAATGTCACACTTTCTATAAAAATGTTAATCAGCACAACTGTTTTCAACTGATTTCTGAAGGATCATGTGACACTGAAGACTGGAGTAATGATGCTTTGCATCACAAGAATAAATTACATTTTAAAATCTAGAAATAAAGAAAAATTAAATTGTAATATTATTTCTGAATATGCTTTTACTGTATTTTGATCAAATAAATGCACTTCTTACAAAAACATTTTAAAAGTTCTTACAGACCTTAAACTTTTTAACATATATATATATTAAATGGATAGTGTTCATGAATGCTGATTTGTCGGAAAAAATAGATTAAACTTGCCTAAACTGGTCAGTTCTTTTTAGAGGGCTTTTGGGCATTTTTCAGCTGGTTAGACAAGCTAAACCACATGATAAATAAGTTTGGACAGTCTGGGAGAAGTGATTAACTAAAACCAGTTTAAACAATCTTAGGCGGCATGGTTTAAAATGGGTAGATTCACAATATAGCAAGGCCTTTTTACTTTTACAGTATTGTTTTTGTGAATTGTAATTCATGACCATGCTGTTTTCAAAAACGATGCACTTAAGTGTGTGAAGATACATAGCAACTATGTAAAACACAAAAACAGCCTTTAACTCTTAGCTTTAGTTAAAGCATTGTGTTATTATGTGTTCATAAGACATGAACTGCTCTGCCTCCAGCGGTTCCTAAATGGGTGCTTGTACATTAATTAGCCTGATGAAACACACTTTCAAATGGGTTCTGACACACAATAACACCATTGACCCATCTGAATGTTGCCTTAGGCCTCAACAGCCATCTTTCTGAGAGACCCGCACACACCCCACCTCCGCCCTGGCATCATGCCACCCATATGCCCCAGGGGCTGCTGGGAGCTCAGCAGATACTAAACACAGACAGAGCAAACAAAACACTGGCACCAGGTGGCGAGACCCTTGCTGATCCAGGATCAGCTCACATTCTCTGTCTAGCCTTTAAACATAAAACCACAAACTGACTTCAGAACAGCATTCAAAATGTTAGTCTTCTCTTTCTCACCCAGCTGCAACGGCTGTTAAACTCCATATTGAGTCATCAGCGTATTGCCGCCATGCTCTGGAAAGACAGAGAGGGCTCTGGGGAGGCTCTGAAAGAGAGAGAGGCCTTCAAATGCTGATTATTTACCTCCTAATTGAAACGCTGATGGAGGGATGCCGATCTTCTCCTTCCCTGGAGCGTCTGCCCTAGTGATAGCTGGATAATTGATTTCAGCGAATGCAGGTTAAATGTGACACACGGGGGTTTTAATGAAAATCTGGAGACCGCAAGTCATTTATCATCTGCTTGTGAGGGGAAAAAAAGTGGGGAAAAGGAGGTGGTGGCTGTTGACAGTTGATGAACAAAACGGTTTTAGGGAAGGAAAAGAGGGAAGTACAATGCAAACAATTTTAAGAATATGTACAAATAATGTAATTTCTTAAAGTTATACACAGATGTACTGTGGTCCATGACGTGACCGTATTTTTTTTCTAAAAAAAAATTTAATTTCTGAATTAAAATTAATTTAGATTTTTTTTTTTTTTGTGGGGCTTAACAGTAACAATGTTAATTAACAATATATTTAAATTATTCTAAAAATAAATAAATTAATAAATTAATAAAATTTGACTTTGGAATAAGTAGTTTGGCATAATGTTTCATTTTTATTTTTTTAGAAAGATACAGAGAATAAAACATTTTATTAACAATAATAATAATGATGATGATGAAGATAAAAATATCAAAAGATGAAGATGGTAATAATAGTAAAAATATCAAAAGGCAAGATCAAATGGAGTCCCCAAGAAAACATTATATTCTTTTTTATGTGTTATATTTATTAAAAAATAATTTTTACTTGGAAAAATACTGTCTGTTTGAAAACTTTTTTTTATTAAATAAAAAATGATGGTCTAACCACCTGATAATTTTATAATCATTAAATCAATATATTTAAAAAATGTATGAAACTAGCAAGAATACAAAGATTACATTTCTAGGAACTTGGCATATTTCTAACTATGCAATCATCATTAACATGTCAACATCTTGTGTTTATTAGAGGTTTAGAGCCAGTCACAGAAACTGCTTCACTCCTTTTAAAAACATGCAATTACTATGCATACATTTACACTCCTTGAAACTACATTGACAGAGACAACAATGGTGATAACCAATAAATGCATCTTTGTCCAGTCAATGTGCTATGGCATCACATATTTACACCAAACATGCACTGGCTCAGCTATCATGCCTTGCATGTGAACAGCACACAAATAATTATTGCCTTTATCTAGTGAATGTATGTATTTCTCTGTTCATTGTATCTCATGTGACCTTGTTACACATTAAATGTAGTTACTGTAGTAATAACTACAAGTTATGCATAATAACATGCAACTAATCCTAAACCAAACCCTAATCCTAACCAATCCTAACAAAGTAAGCAGCTACTCAGTACTTAAATTATAACAGTAAAAAAAAAAGTGTAACCAAAAATTGACACAAAATCCTGAAGATCTTGAATAAATGAAAAGGTCCCTTACCTTTCTTCCCTGCATTGTCCTATCGCCCTCTCTCTTTCACACTTTATTTTCCAATATATAATGGTGTTTAAGAGTCTATTAATGCACCAACAGATCTGAATTCAGATTTGACCAGAGGAATTAATGTCTTTCACATCAAATTGTTTTTAATTCTTCTACCCTCAATGTTGGAGGAAGAGAAATGGCGGTCCTCAAAAATGCATTCAAGGGCAGTTACATATTTTTTCATTTTTATCAGGAAAATATCTAACTACAGTTTTTTTTTTTTTTTTCTCAACTGCTATATGCTGAATACCTAATGGATCTGTTTTTTGAACTGTAAATGAATAAAACTCTTAAGTAGTAAAGTCATATGAATCCAAATATTTCTAAATTAGTAAACTGAATGTTAGTGCATTTTATGCAATGCAGCAGGGTCCATGAAGAGACTGTAATTCATGAACCATGCATTTTACAATCCTAGTGAAGAGATAAACAGAGAGAGAGAGAGCCGAGCCTCACAGATGGACACGTATTACACTGGATTGCCTGTGAATCCATCAGGACACCTTAATTGGTGTGCAGCTTGCAGGGTTGCACTTGAAGTCTTTAAATTGTCCATTTTTTTCTATTGGGGTCATGTTAAAGTGCACCCCAGGCAAATGGGTAGGATGTCAATGGTTCCCCCGGCACAAGCCTGCTGTCTCGTTGCCTCTTGATAGACTTGCAATTACACACTGCATCGCTCACTGTCATTTTCTGCCCTTTTACTCATTACTACTCCATCTTTCACCATATCATCATTAGTTAGTATATGACTACTGAGTGTATTTCACCTCAGTTCTCCAGTGACTGTTTGTGAGGCTGCTGTAACACTACTGCGAGAAACAAAAAAATGTAGAAATCTTAAAGGTGGAATAAATTATATAAACACAACACTCTGTGTGTTCTGGTCATTACGTGGCCTTGTATGCATGTTCTTCTGAACTATGACCCCCGGCCCAATGAATGACTACAGCATTACCCATGATTCAGTTGCCTGCTGCCCCTGTGAAATCTGCATAATGTCTGGTCATAGTATGTCAAAGGAAGCGTTGACCCCTCTCCATGGTTCCCACCCCTTTTGACCAATGAATTTCCATGGCTTTTCCAGTTGCTTATAGTATATATATAGTGAATAGTGAATAATTCAATGAATAGTGAATTCAGACTTTTTTTATTTTTAAGATTTTAACTTTGTCACTTTTCAGTTGTTTATTTAATAAGTATGTATATGTATTAAGTATATTTTAGAGCTGAAAAGAATGTGTGAATTCCTCTATAGAAATTTCCATGATTTTTAAGATTTAATTTCCATGACTTGTCCAATTACTTATTAAATAAAGATTTAGTTTCTAGCTGAGAAAAAAAAGTCAGAGCAAAAAAATGTGTGTACTATAGCTTTTTAAAGATTGTATTAATTTCCATGACTTTTCTGAAGTCCTGAAAAAATTATAATATTAAATAAAAATTCACTTACATTTCTAGGCTTTCCACCTCTTGCTCTCTCAAGCTATCACGAGGACATATATGCCATCATTTGTATTTATATTTCCACCAGCCTACATTTTCTGATACTTCTCCATTAGCTTCCTCTTTTTACACATTTTATCAAATGTTTTAAAAGGATAGTTCACCCAAAAATGGAAATTTTGTCATCATTTACTCACCCTCAAGTTGTTTCAAACCTGTATGAGTTTCTTTTTTCTGTTGAACACAAAAGAATATATTTTGAAGAATCTGGGTAAGTAAACAGTTTCTGGTCCCCATTGTCCCCATTGACCATAGTAGGAAATAAAATACTATGGACATTACCATCTACTGTCTGGTTACCAACATTCTTCAAAATATCTTCAGGTTTGGAACAACATGAAGGTAAGTAAATCATGACAGAATTTTCATTTTTGGGTGAACTATCCCTTTAACTTGTTATAAATGATCATCACTGATTAACAAACCAGTAGATTATTTATAATTCTTTATGTTTGACTTTATGTGTGTGGCAGTGACAAAAATCTACACCTGTCTTTATGTGAACTGAGTCGAAATGTGCTGCTATCAAACATCAGCAGGTGACAAACGGCGCCTTGCCGTATCCTTCTCTGTGATGCTGTGAGCAACAGTAATAAACATGGAATATTTAGCCAGTCCTCAGTGTTTGTACAACTGCCCCAGGTTGCCAGATCCCCATTAGCATATTTGGGCTTTGGTCTTTGTTTTACTTTGACCTGTATAATAAATGTCACATCCACAACACAACAAATCAAACGTTTGTTAATTTCCCTGGCTTTCCTCTGCAGCTGCGGGCTCCCATTGTGCCACCAGTTTTTAATTAATGTGATAAGTAATACTTGCAAGGCAGCAATGTGCTTTTTTTCTCCTCTTTTGCTTTTTAATTGGGTGGGCTGAGAGGAAGGAGGGGACACAAGGAGGGCTGAGGAGGGGGGCTACGAGCAGTTTTTAGAAAGTAAACGAGTAAATCTAAGCCATCGAATGTTGTCCTTTTACCTGAGGAGGTAGAGATATGTGGACAATGAGGCTGACATGATTTCCTGTGGTATTGTGTAAACTGATACGCTCAGAATTATGTCTCATAATCTTGAGGCATTTAAACAAGGGCTTAAAATGCTTACAAAGAGCACGGAAGCTCGGTCTTACACACACACACACACACATACTCGCAGTCTTGAAGAGACAGCTGACATTTTCCCTCCCCTTAAAAGCTTCTCTCCACAACACTCGTCCTCATTTGATTTTACACACACATACACACACACAGCCAACCATATTTATTTATATATTTCACTCTGCACTCAGCTTTATGAAGGTTCTACAATGATTCTCATGGGCCGAAAATGCATGTATATAACAATTCACCTACATTTGTCAGGGTAAAATAGAAGCAATCTCAATAAAATGCATCAAAAAACTTAAAGAGTTTAATATGTTGAAATAAGTGGTTCTCAACCTTTTAGACTCTTTAGGACCCCCACCCCGTTGTCTAATAATCAAAGGCCCCCAATATAAGGTAAAGAATTTGCTTGTTTTCCAACTTTTTAACAGAAACTGAAAGTGTTGATATATTAATTCACCACAATTCATTTTGTGATTTTAGAAACTTCAAGAATGTTCAAAACAAAAAACACTATTAACCTTAGTATTCAGGGAGAAAAAAAATATGACCAGTTTAAATCTTGATTGTATGTTTTATCCATTTAAATAATTCCAAGTCATTCAGCGGCCCTCTTAAAAGTTTGCTGAGCCCCCCAGTGGGCCCCGGCTCCTTGTGGAGAACCAATTGGTTAAATAATGATGAAAATGGTACCGCCCTCTGGAGGCAAGTAAGAGAAGTTCACTCAGAAAAACCTCATGTTCTCTCAGACTAATGAAACGCAAAATAATAAAAAGAAAAGAAAAATAAGCTGTGCCATAATACAGGAACTTAATAATACATTATATGGCCCACATATATTTGGTGGTAACTTAAATAAACTGGTCCGTTGATTCAATTCTGTCGAGAGCTCCTCTGTAATAACAGAAAAATGCCTCACTAAGAGTCACTCTATGGTTGGAATCACCACTTCTGACTAACAACGGCAATTATCAAACTCTACACAAACTACCACCGATCTCTCTTCAGGTAGGGTTAGAAACAAGTGTAACCCACTTATCAGGAGGGCTGTTGATCACAACCACAAATCATTGAAGAGGAAGAGGAGGACTCACCCAAACAACAGACCAGTGCTACAGAACTAGTACTGCAGGACTGTTGGCAGGCCCTGACAACACTGAGGGGAAATCAGAGGAATGGATTTAAATGTGCTGTAAATGTGTTAAATAGGGCCTGCACTCATATTGGAAGATAAAAGCATAATCCAATTTGCCTAAATATTTAACAGATAAACATGCAAAGGACAGGGGATGTTTTTGAATGACAGGCCTTTCAATTTTGCACAAATGTTCTGCAGACACATTTTAACCAGCTAAAGGATATTATATTAGGCTGCTATAGGAAAGATGAGACCATTTTGCCAAAACACTAAACTGTTCATCTGATTCAGTGGCCCTGCTGAAGGACTAGCAACGAGTTACTAAAAACATCCAGTAAACCCTTATAATAATAATAATAATAATAATAATAATAATAGGCTATAATTAAATGTGAACCCATTTTTTAAATCTCGACAGCGACTGAATATCAGTAGCATAACAGTGGCTGACTATTGGGAAGGTTAATTTGGAAATGTAATAGGTTACAGATTACAAGGTACCCGATTTTAAAATGTGATAAGTAGGGTAACTATTTAAATAGATTTTTTAAAGTAATGTAACCGATTACATTTGATTATGTTTTGATTACTTTTCGAACAATTATGCAAATTAAAAAAATAGCACTGCAAATTCAAACAAGAGAACCAAACAAAAGCATCAGAATAGCATCACTTTACTAAATGGCATTTAAATGGCAGGCCGCATTTTGCACACGAAAAACAGGCAAAGCAACAAATTAATATTATTTAACATAACCTTGTTTTTTTCACAGAAGATATTCAGATGTAACCCCCTTTGTAGCTAATCGTTAACATAACTGTAACTGTAATTTAATTAGCCTACACGTTTTTTCTCAGTAACTGTAACGGATTACAGTTACATTTATTTTGTAATTAAATTACTTAACGCTGTTACACCCCAACACTGCTATCAAAGATGGCGACGCTCATAACTTAGAGTAAATTAATGAACTAGTCCGAAAGTGTCACAAATTCATCCGTTGAAACTTCATTAACGGACAACGGTTTCAAAGGTTTTTTATTGTTACCTGAGTGTAGAGTGCGACATTTGGTGGAGCAACTGCGGCTGAAGACGGCGACTGTACAGGGACAAAATATCTCCGTCTCTGGGTAAGTTACCGGTGTTGAAGAAACGCAACGCGTGTATGTCGTATGCTGTGTATGCGCTGCCAAACCTCAATAAACATTTATTAGAATAGTGGAAACAGGTGAAATGCAACTGTTTCTGAGGGATGACATGCTTAATTTTCTGCAAAATAAGTGCTACTCAACTCAGTGGTTTTCTGTAGGCCTCTATCTAGTTATGGGTGTAAGAGTGTAGCCTACACATCACTTCAATTAATTTATGTGTCGTTGGTTCTTAAGAATGCAGACAATAGTGAGTGATCCAAGCCATGTTTTATTTCCAATATATCAACTTCTGCCATCAGGGAAGCGTTAGAGTCCCACTTTGTAAGAGCAACTGTTACAAAAAATAATTTATACCTGTATGTATTAATATTTTAAATAGTAAGATGTAGTCGTTGTTATGAATTCTCTTTAATGTTTAAATTGTTTCCCCTTTAATGTTGTTGTTGTGTGTGTATGTTGTGTATACTAAGCTACTGCAGCCTTGAGTCCAAGACAAATTTCCTGAAAAGGACACAAATCTATCCATCCATCCATCCATCGACATGCCTATCTGTACCCTACACAGTCATTGATATTTTATTAGTCATTATTTAATGGGTTTTTATTACTTTTATTGTGTTATTGTTGTTGTTTTTATTATTATTATGATTAGGCCTATTATCTTTTTCTTTTTTCACTGCTTCTGTATTGTGTATTCATGCTTTGGCATTAATTAAGAACTTTTGAGGCTGAAAATTGAATGACATTACCTACTAGTTGTTCAATAGACAGTTGAGTCCTGCCAATGTAATGGTAATGGTTTTAAAAAGCAATTGTCACTCTCACTTGTAAGTCAACTGTGTGTGAACATACAATAACCCTATTTTGCACTCTCATACAGGACTGACAACCCATATTCTGCTGCTGTGTGAATGTGGCCTTAGAGCGATCTTACTGACGGCTCTCATGCGAAAAATGCCTCATTCGTACAATTACACCCAGCCCTGAAACACTCTCACACAGCATCTTTCAGCAGTCAGCAGATTGTCCACCGACCCACCAATAATCAGCTCAGTCTATTCCATCTCTCCTCTTCAGACCCCATTGCCCTGGTTCGGCCACATCAATGGCAGGATCAGACTGCCGCGCTAATCACCACTGTCAGGATGAAAGAGGCAGGGTTAATGTCCTCTGACAGAGGCATGTACACCAGCGATCTTGATAAGAAAGAGGCCAGTATTATTGCCCCAAGGCTGCCCATTTCCTAGTTGCGGATGGGGTATTGTGGAAGGCAATCGATGTCACAGAGCCCTGGTCATGTGTCTTGTTCGTAACATGTATATCTCGCCCTTCAGATCAGCCATTGAGGAAACGGCGAGATATATGTGTAGGGGTTGGGTCAAAGAAAGACAGAAATAAAAGCGCTTTGTATCGCTGCCAAGGCCTCTTCAGATTTATGATGCCCAATTACAAAGGAGTGTGCGGCCACCTATTTTCCATTAGCCTATCAAAATCTTTAGTGCTTGTTTGTGAATAGGTTATCAAGCCTTTCAGAGGAGACAATGAATTTATAACCCCCTCACATTCCTCAAAGAGGGACGTTTAATACTGGGTCTTTGAACTACACACATCTCTCTCTCTCTCTCTCTCTCTCTCTCTCTCTCTGTTGCACACACATACACACTCACTTAAAAGGACAGGTAATGTACATTAGATGCCAAGCTTAATTATTTCAATTAAACCAGCAATGCTTTGCTTTTCAATTATTTTCTCACCACAGATTGGCTTTAGAGCTACAATCAACAGTTACTGCATATTAAATCTAACCCTTTCAAACAAAGACTATCGGCCACTTAATCTGTTTTTCATTTCCTCTACGCCGTCTCAAGAGTAAGAATTGTTCTTGGCGATTGCAGTAGCAGATCTAACAGTCCGTCCCGTTAAAAGAAGTCGAGCTGATCTTATTCTGTCATGTTTGCTGGCAAGTTGCCCTCGGTCTATGACAGCTAAATAACACGGCAGAGGAAAATAACCCAGAGAAGCGGCACCTGCTGCAGTGAGACAGCTCCAGAGGGAGGAGAGCTTCATCAGACAGACATGAAGCTTTATGAATGCTATTTTCCAGGTTACTTTGCATTATATGCCTTACTTTAAGATGTACATTTTACTTTAATGCAAATAACAATATTAGCTTTCAAAGATGAATAATATCATATAATATTATAGTATAATATAATAGTATAATGTATTTTCATACCACTTCTTCAAATGTATGCAATACACTACGATTTCCACAAAAATATTAAGCAGCACAACTCTTTTCATCATTGATGATAATAAGAAATGCTTCTTGAGCAGCAAATCATCATTTTAGAATAATTTCTGAAGGATCATGTGACACTGAAGACTGCTGAAAATTCAGCTTTGCCATCACAAGTATAAATTACATTTTAAACTATATATTTAAATTCAAAATAGTTATTTTAATCTGTAATCATATTTCACAATATTACTGTTTTTACTGTATTTTTGATCAAATAAATTCAGCATATTAGTGAGCATAAGAGACATTAAAAAATTTAATTATTCCAAACTTTTAATATAAATATAATATATTTTAATAATAATACATTATACTATATTATATTCCCAGTGATTAAATTTTGGAGACCTAATGAAATCAGAGAAAACAAAAAGATGTGTTGTTATTAAATAATAGTGACTACGCGTTTGGCATTTAGGGTATGTTTACATGACAATGATGTACCAAAAACAGATGACAACGTTGTCGGAACGATCCCCGTTCACACGGATCTACGAAAATGACTAAAAAGGCTGTATTATGCATGCCAGGCCAGTAGTTGGCGATGTCACTTTGTCAAGAATCACCCCGCGAACACGTAATATGCATGTGTGAACGTAATACGCATGTGCATGACATCACCATTTTCACAGAATCACGTTTTTGTTGTGTACATGGAGACGGTAAAGGCATCGTTTTCAAAACCTTGCACTTTGAAACCCGTTTTCAAAAGCTTGCCTTTTCAGGCCCCCAAAACGCTGTTGTTGTGTAAATGAACGGCCAAAGTGCATAAAAAGTTTTCCATTTTTAGTTGAAAACGGTGACGTGTAAACTGTCCCTCTTGCATTCACAAAAATTGTAGTGGGGTGTATATTTTTTATGGGGGGGGGGGGGTGAAAAGGCAGAGCACCAGCAGCTGTCATGGCAACCAATGGTAGAGTTTTGGGCATGCTTTGTCACGGCCATTTTTCCGACATGGTTTAAGAGGCTCAGTGGTTGGTCACATCTCAGTTTTAGGAGTTTCTTTCATTCTCCTCCCCATTGTCCCTTTCTAACTGCCACGTGTTGTCAGGCAATCAAAAACCGAACAGGGAAAAGTGCAGAGACGGTGCAGGAATTCACAGGCAGTTCAGAGACGGCACTTAAACTTCAGTGGGCCTGTCCATTCCTGCCTGTGTTTAACCCTTCTGGGTGGATGTGAAAAACCCACACGGATAAGCTAATTGTGCTAGATCTATAGATCAGGCAGGCGGCTGTCCGCGGGGATAATTGAGCTAAAAGTACTGTGCTGTTTGCTCCTGCTGCGGTCTACTATGAAAGCACCTTTTTGCACATGCAATGCAAGCCAGAGCGTCTGTCGAAAACAAATGCTCTTGGGTCGCATTGTGTCAGACATGGGGTTTCACCCACAGTAATAAAAACGTATGATTCTGCTAGACGGCACCGGATGGTGGCGGTGGCATCAGACCAGTTGGAGACTTGTTTACAGTAATCTGTTTACAGCTCTAGCTTTTGCGCACAATGTATAAAATAGTAGGACGTCTGATGGTGGACAATTCTGTGGCATTCAATGAAACGCTCCACGCGCTTCCCGTGCCTGTACTTTCTGTGTTCCATGTCACAATAGACTCCATGTAGCGCGTGCTGCAGTAAGTCGTGGTATTATTAGCATTGCATTTGAAATCTGCGCAGTGAGGGTCTGTTTTATTTATTTGAGACTGTCAAAAATTACTTGCAAATACTTGTATAGTGAAGCTGTTGTCTATCTGCTTAAGCCATTCAAATGTATTGACAGCGCTGGTTTGTTTAGAACTATTGAGAGCTCCATGAACCACGTGACCCCGCGCGCGCCGGGAGATGAAAGCATGTCGCAACTCTGTTTTTCAACTGCTCTGGCTTTAACTGTTATGCCACATTAAGTGCGCCAAAACGACATTTATTGTTTGAATTGAGTTGTACAGTGGCTAGGCCATGTCAGATTGTAGGCCAATGTTAATTCTCTACAGGTGTCTGGGGCAAATGTGATGTGATTGCACAATTATCTTGCTTGGTGCCTAAATTTACAATGTAGTGCAAACGTTCTGTGCGAACATCACCAAATAAATGTGTCTGTTTTAAAGGGATTGTTTGTTTTAAATATTAGACATTTATTAGCGTCCATGTATTGGTTCTGCTGCAGCTTTCAGCTGTAGGAATATTTGACAGAGCTATGGCGCCCTCTTCTGGTTCGGTGACATTAATGATTCACAACAAGGCAAATATTTAGCCCTTGCTTGTGCCAGTGGTTAATGAAGTCAGCCATTGAACTTTTGAAACATAACATTTGGGTTTGGCAACATACCAAAACCTTAATATGACCATACGCCTTAATATGAAATGCAGTTCTGATATTTTAAGGTCATTCCTATTAGATTTGATCTGTTGATCTATTGGTCTTCCTTTTTGCTTGCTCATGAATGTGAAATTCTTTTTTTTCCCTTCTCAGTTTGCGTTTTGTTTTCTTTCACACTGAAAACAGCATCACAACACACACACACACACATATATATATATATATATATATGCACTGAGTTGCTGCCATGTGATCGGCTGATTAGATATTTGCATTTGCTGGCTGGTCCACACAATGTAGGTCTCTTGGCACACTTTGGGCTCCTTAGTACCAATTGAGCATCGTTTAAACGCCACAGCCTACCTGAGTATTGTTTCTGACCATGTCCATCCCTTTATGACCACAGTGTTTGCATCTTCTGAAGGCTACTTCCAGCAGGATAACGCATCATGTCACAAAGCTCAAATCATCTCAAACTGGTTTCTTGAACATGACAATGAGTTCACTAAACTCAAATGGCCTCCACAGTCACCAGATCTCAATCCAATAGAGCAGCTTTTGGATGTGGTGGAACGGGAGATTCGCATCATGGATATGTGATGCTTTCATGTCAATATGGACCAAAATCTCTGAGGAATGTTTTCAGCACCTTGTTGAATCTGCCACGAAGAATTAAGGCAGTTCTGAAGGCAAAAGGGGGTCCAACCCGATACTAGCAAGGTGTACCTCAAGTGGCCAGTGAGTGTGTATAAATGTTTATTTGTTTGATTTGATTAACTACAAGTATTACGTATTTGTCATTGCCCCTCAAAATATAAAAAAAAGGCCTCAAGTGGATCCAGTCTCTTTAAAAAAAAAAATTCTCCTAATTCCATCCTGACACTGGAGGTTACACTACAAGGAAGTCATGGACAATACTGCCATCTTCTGGTCTTTCGCTTGAGTCAAATGCTTACAGTCCAAGAGGGTTTGAAATATTTTTTTTTTGAAAACTTGGCAAGCTCAATTTAGAAGCTAAATTACATTATATTATATATAATTATATAGTTATATATTGTACATTGATTTTATATATATATATATAATTCTGCAAATGTTCAAATGTTTTGCATAAGAATTGCCCTAAATATGTCCAAAAAGTGGTTTTGATGTGACTATCTTCAAATTCAGTACATTTGGAAAAAGAAATGTTTTAATTATCTCAAGTATAAATGGATTTATTTTTAAGTAAGAATCAGTAAAATGTTTTGATGTCTCTTAAAAGAGTTCACTTTTGAAAACTTGGCAAGTTCAATTTAGAAGTTAATGGCATGAATTTAATTTTGGTGATTCTATTCTTAGTTCCGTCTTGATGTTTTGACGTGACTAGAAACTACGTTTCCTCACATACTTATACTGTACAGAACTCCTAAAAGAGTGCCGTAATCCTCAACAAATGTTTTCCCACGAAGAGCAAGTACATGACTTGAGGAGCACAATAGTCCTAGATTGATTATATAACCAAACCAACAACCCTCTGATCACTTCCCTGGAAGGCAGTAGGTGACATCAGATGAATGATGCAGACATTGCTCAGACTTCATTACTACATGTATCTTTGGTGTAGAAGATATGTGATGAACAATGTGATTCTCTGTTTATTGCTAACATTACTCTAAAATGCCCACAAATGTACATTTTCTTCTACAGCCTGCAACCTCTCTCTCTCATGTCCAGTTTTCACAAATGCATTTTCTCCATTCTCTCTGTGACAAGTGAAAAGATTACGTCTCTAATCCGCTTTACACAGTCTCATCTATTTTCCCCTTTCCACCCTTTCATTACCCACTCACTGTTTTTCTCTCTCTCTCTCTCTCTCTCTCTCTCTCTCTCTCTGTGTAATTCTGTTTTCCTCAGGCAGTCATCTTTTCAATGTCATGTGTCCTGACAAACACTGATCCTATAATAAAAAGAAAACAAATGATCAGACAGACCTGTCTAGAAACCAACACTTTTTTCTCCTGAAAGGCTTAGAGAGTTCATCACCAAAGCTGTGATGGAACTCAGTTGCTTATTAAAGTTGCATATATTTCCATTGACCGAAGAAGCAATATTCATCATAAAACAGATTGAAACATTCCCATTGGAGGGAGGAGAAGGTCACATTTGTTTATGGGGGTGGGTTTCTCTCAATTGAGCTCCCAAAAGACTCATTTTGAGTCATTTACACCAAAAAAGAAAGTTGGTGATTGCCATTCTGTAAATAGGCCACTTGCCTCTATATACACTCAATGAGGACTGTTGATGCAGAGGACTCTAGACACGAAAGCTTAATTTAGAGAGTACAAGGATTCTGTCCAACATTCAGGTGCAATGTTTTACTGATGGAGACAACATTAAACACAAGCTGTGCTAAAGCATCTATCCATTTTTTGTCAGTGATGTGCAATCAGTCTAACCCTACTTCAAAATAATTATTGTTCAGAATTTGTATTTTTTTAAATAATAAAATATTTAGATCTCTGATATGTGCCCAAGCATTTTAAAGAATCTGGGAAAAATTAAATAAGAAAACCAGAAATAGGAAAACAAAATGCTACTTGTTGTAAGAGTTTTGTAAAAGTCATTAATACAGCAATGACTTTCTGCCTTGATAAATATATGTATTTTTCCTCTGAAATGGAAAAAAAAAAAAAAAAATACAGCAATTACATACAATAAGCATCCAATCTGACAATATTAAGCCATCAATATCACCAGAGCATGTAATTAGAATCAGGTATATAATTGCATACAAATAAAATATGCATGCAAAACTGATACTGCTAGGTGTCATACCTAAAATAAAAATAGAATATTAATGTATATTGGCTAAAATGTTAATCACACAGCTGTCCATGCATGCATGTCAAAGAGCCATCAGGAGGAACAGTGCAGGGAAGTGAATCAGCTTGAACTGCTAAACTAGCACTGAACTTCCTCAGCATGACTTTTTCAAGCACTCAACGGGGTTAAGGCAAGAACAAGCCAAAGCAGTTTTGGACATTATATCACAGCAGCATAAAGAAAGAGCAATTAGTTATTGCAATACTGAAGTTAATTGCTTCAGCCGTGGATTTTGATTGTGTTGTCAGAGTTCAAAGACCTACTCACCATTGGTCTCAACAGAGATAAAATAGTAGAAACTTTCACGTTTCCATAAGGTGATCTGAGAAGTAAAGTGTCCAGTTTGGAAACATTATCCCACAAAAATTCACCTTCAATCCAGCGGATACATCCGATGTCCATGTTCACTCAAAAGTCATCCTGTTTGTTTGTATGAAAACCACTTTCATTTCAAGCTTCTGATGCTCCACGCTGAGAGTTGTGCCTCCAGTCCAGCACTGAGCTCCTTTGCAGGTAATTCAGATTTCATCTGAAGCACATGCTGCCTGTTCAACTCATTCCTTCTGAAGACCCACTACTCTGGTATTCCTGTCAAACACCAAAAGCCAATGACGAGGAAGTTATGGAGAGAGAGAGAGAGAGAGAGATTGTGACAGAGAGAAAATGACTGTGAGACAGAACGAGAGAGAGAGGAAGCAAGAGGTGACACAGAGTAACATCAGTTATTGCTCTGGCAGTTGAGACGCACGAACCAAACCCCTGTAGCCCTTTATTCACTGCCACACTGCCTCTCTCTCTCTCTCTCTCTCTCTCTCTCTCTCCCGTTCCTTCTCTATCTCTGAGAGCATGAATATGTTATTATGCTCACAAAAGCCTTATGTATTGTTTATGAATTAGCCTTCTAGTCAACAAAGGCTATTTTCATAAGAAACCTCCATTTCATTTCAGCTTCAATTTGATTACCAGCTACAGAACAGAAGCCCTTCGGCCAAACCCCCAGCGGCTCCCCTCTGTTCTCCCTGGTTTTATTCATGCCCATTGAAAGACCTTTATTGCTTTCCTTTCATACTGACAGAGGGAAAAGCTTTTAGAGTAAACCATTGACAAAAAAATATTGCACAGCTATTTCGCACAATAACCATATGAAAGAGAGCACCCGGTGTATACAATGTGCCCTAGCTGCTCATCTTTCTTTCTCTGTTTTATTTATATATTTCAATATTTTAAAGCACAAGTACAGAGAATGAATGGCAGTTTGTTCAGAAAGACGAGATAAGGCGTCTTGCAGTCCCACAGAACATGTCATTTTGAAATGATCGCTATCCAGGTCCAGGGCAGAGAGCAAGAGTTTGGCATATAGGGGAACAGGTTTATAATGGAGCTGAAGCTGAGATGAAGCTGTCTGGCTGTGGAGAGTGTAAGGTCCATTTACAAATGGACCTTGGTGGTTTTGGATCGCAAATGTTTGGTCCACTGTTAAAAATAAAGGTTCCAAAAGGAGGTTTTGCAGCAATGCCTTGAAGAACCATTTTGGTTCCAGTTAATGCATTAAAGGTAGGGTAGGCAATTTCGGAGAGGCTAGCAATAGCAAGGTAGCTTTGAGAGCATAAGAACCCACCCTCCCTTCAGAGTGCCTCCAAAGCCACGCCTCCTTTAAAATATATGAACGAGCAAAGCCAGAGCAAAGTCTGCAAAGCGTCATGAGAGAAGGTGTTAAATTACCTCATGTCTCAGATCACATAACATTGCAATAATGATAAACATAAACTTACAGAGCTCGCTCTTGTGCCACCTGACTGCTGCAACTGCATAAATCCGAGTCTGAGGACATGAAACGCTCCGGGTAGAACGTCAAGGGTTGGCATTTCGTTATTACGGTTAAGACATGGCGTGAACGCAGCATAAGCTCACACTGTGTCTGAAATGATGTACTGTGTGAGTAGGTACTTTGAATTTGAATTTACTCTGCCACCGTTAAAAAGGTACGCTCTACATAGTATGAATATGGGTAGTATGAATGAAAGTCGGTCATACTATATGCAGTTACTGTCACGTGACCTACCAGTGTTAGTTGCATCACTTCACTTCCATTCATAAATCCCCTCCCATGGCCTCATGGGAGAGTTAAGTGTCCATCGAATGTGCACTTCAGAATCTGGGCAGAAGTAGTACGTCATCCAGGGACTTTTCGCCTACTGTTTTTCGATACTAT
This sequence comes from Coreius guichenoti, assembly GCA_039654105.1. NCBI lineage: Eukaryota > Metazoa > Chordata > Actinopteri > Cypriniformes > Gobionidae > Coreius > Coreius guichenoti. The sequence goes on along the minus strand of CM077170.1, from coordinate 38,437,757 downwards.
GGCTGCGTCCAAAATCGCATACTTTTTTGAGTCGGTACTTATTTTGAATAAGTAATTACTTCACGACTGCTTAAAAGTATGTTCTATATAGTATGAATGTGTGTAGTATGAATATAATCCGGACATCCTACATGTTGTCATGTGTCATGTAACCTAGGTCAGTTACGTCGCTTTACTGCCATTCATAAATCCTCTCCTGTGGCCCTAATGGGATAGTAAAATTTCCATTGAATTCGCATTTCAGAATCGCACCGGAAGTAGTAGGTCATCCAGGTACTTTTTGCCTATACTGTCTATTCGGACATACTTCTTTTTTCACATATTTTCGCGTACTATTTAGTAGGGAAGAATGCGATTTCAGTTACAGCGTCGTTGTTTTGGTTCAGGAGGAAGTTTAAAAAGGTTCCTGCTGTTTGTTTGCAGTGCTCGGTGACTGTCTGTCTACAACAATGCATAAACATGCTGATGATGAAGTATGCAAATACATAGTTTGACAGGCAGGTAGGACATCCTATTATTGCATTCGAGCCGGAAAAAAAAATTGGGTTCTGAGACTTCCACAGAAGGTGCACATTTTTAAATATTTAATAATATTGGCATAATTTTATTGGCATATTAATATGTAATATTTAATATTACCACTTCTATTATTGATTGCTATCAGGGTGTAAAGAGATTTTCAAACAGTATAACAAAAAGTGTTTATGAAAAACATTGCCTACCCTACCTTTAACTAACGCAATACATTTGTTACAGTATTTGTTCATCTTTGCTAACGTTAGTTAACAATAAAACTGTTCATGTAAGCTCAGGTGTATTCAATAATATTAACAGATGTATTAGTAAATGTTGAAATTAACTAAGATTAATAAATGCAGAAGTATTTTTCATTGCTATTCTAGTAACTAATGTTAACAAATGGATTCTTTATTGTAAAGTGTTACAAAATGTTCTTCATGGAACCAAAAATGCCAATAAAGAACCTTTATTTTTAAGAATGTACATTACACCCCACCCCACTGTCATTCGGTGTGGCTGTCTTTTGAATTATTATTTAGGTAAATAAGAAATGACATCAGGACATGCAATGTTTGTACAGCTTATGTACAGCTTAAAATACAAAAAGTCACTTTATTAATCATCTATGTTCCGCATCTGTTATAGAAACATTCTTAAAATCATCCCACCACTGAAATTCATCAGTCAACAAGTCGTCATATTATTTTTCTTTTCTTATGTGGAACACAAATGGAGACGTTCTGAAGAATATTCATGCTGCTCTTTTCCATACATTGAAAGTGAATGGGAACATATACGCTGTCTAGCTCTAAAAATGACAACAACAACAAAAAAACATCAAGTAGCATAAAAATAGCCGAATGACTTCTGAAGTCATTCGATAACTTTGTGCGAGGAAAAGACATTAAAGCTTCTGTGAAGGGGCACATTATCATTGTCATCATGAATATTGACTTAAATTTTGGTAATTTTTCCACACTAAGCTATCGTTGTCATGAATTCTCTGTGTCTGGGTCCATGGGGGCATGGTTCAGATTCATGCATTCTGACTTATTTACCCTGTTAAAGAGTTGGATTCTCATACTAAATATGGCCAGTTTCAAAAAACGAGTTGGACGTATGACAGAGTATTTCTGTGCCCAAAACACTCTTTCAGGGTTCGTATAAGTTTCGAAAAGTTTTTTTTGAGTATGGCCCTGTATGACATCATAAAGGGCGGAATTCCTTGTATGGGCACTTCTCCCAGATGAGCACGTGTGCACATCAACCAGAGCGAGAGCAAGAGCACGCCCATCTCATCAATCTGCTTCGTTCGGGTTATGGAAGTAGCTGGCAGCGCTGCACAGGACTTGCTTGAGAAAGATGTTTTTTTTTCATTTTTGTTTTTAGACCACGAAATCAACAATGTCACCAAAGAAGAAGTGTTTTTGGTTGTGAGGGAAAGATAACCTTGTTCAGCTTCCCAAATAACCCAGCACTAAGGGAAACAGTGGATGCAGTTTGTTTTTCCGGGGCAGCAACAGAGTTGCAAGTGTGTTTGTTTGTTCCCGGCATTTTGGAGACTAATGTTTTATAAACAAGGCCCAGTTCGACTCTGGATTGCAGATCGTTTGAAACTGAAAGATGGAGCGGTCATGAGTCGGAACTGCACGCGCTAAGTAAAACTGCATCAAATGTCTATGTTTTGTTGGCAGTCGGCACGCAAGTGCATATAATGTAAACAACACAAACAGTGAATCTTTAGCTCCGCCCACAGCACGCCTCTAGGAGCCCGACTGTTTTCGGAAAGAAGCGGTACAGCTGTATCTGTCTTTTATAAATATGATAAAACTAAAGACTCTTCTGAGATATGAAGGATGCAATACTACTCTATAGGTACTCAAGATCAACATGAGATTGGCAGAAACTGTGTGTTATGTCCCCTTTAACATCTCATTTTGCATTCCATGAACATTTTGGAACCCATTTGACTTTCCATCCAGAAATCTCCTTAAAATCACTGGGGTCTTTACCCAAAACCGCATGTGTGCGCATATCGGATACATATACTCTCTTTAGCCTTTCGCCTCTGTGGAAGGGTTAACAAAAACCAAGCGAAACACGTAAGACAGCAGTCAGGGGTAAATCATACGTTTGTTCCAGACAAAAGAGACAGGAGCGAGCACAAAGGTGTTCTTCATTTACCTGCCTGTTGTTAAGAAAAACGGACTCTGCGCTGAGTTATCACAGCGTTTGATCTGTGCGTTAAAAGATGGATTAGATGCTCTTTTATGCGTTTTATGAGTCTTTGTATTTATGTAAGAATATTCAGCAGTAGACAAAGGTGACTGATCCATTATTCATCCCTGGGCTAAGGCAGGTCTGGCAGTTTGAAAAGAGGCTGACATTTGAGCTTTTTCACCAACATCTGCAAAATTATATCCTTTCCATTGTAAGTCAATGAGGGGCAGTCAGCATCCATAAAAGAATGAAATTTCACCTGTCACTTTCATAAGGCCGAGAGTATACAACCTTAACCCTCTGGTGGTATAAATGGAAAAGAGACAGAGCTTTTGTCTTTCATCTAGCTTTGTTCAGTCTAATGGGGTTTAAGACCTGATCTCAAGAACTGTTTAAACGCATGTTCTTAGTCAAGCAGGAATACAAAGCAGGCCACCATGGTATATAATCAACTTTTTAACCTGTGCTTGGCGTATTTAAACATGACTGAAATCAAATCATGGACTTGGGGTGAGTAAGATTTTTATTCAGCAAGGATGTGTAACCGGTCCTACTCGACCCGCTCTGAGTGGGATTCGGATTGTGGTCTCCGGCGTGGGAGGCGGGCGCGCTAACGAGGACGCTAAAGACCGCAGCCGCTAACATGCCCCTTGAGGCCAGCGGAGTGAGGCTCTTACATTACAGATGCATTAAATTAATTGAAAGTGACAGTAAAGACATTTATAATGTTACAAAAGATTCTATTCAAATAAATAAGATTCTATTTCAAATAAATGCTTTTCCTACTATTCATCAAAGAATACTGAAAAAAAAATTCCACTATGTTTCCACAAAAATATTAAGCAGCACAACTGTTTTCAAAATTGGTAATAATAAGAAATGTTTCTTGATCATCAAATCAGCATATTGGAATGATTTCTGAAGGATCATGTGACACTGAAGACTGAAGTAATGACTAAATGACTAATGCGTAATGAGTAAATTACATTTTAAAATGTATTAAAACGGTTTAATATTTTTTATTTAAAATATTACTGTTTTTACTATAATTTTGATTAAATAAATGCAGCCCTGGTAGCCATAAGAATGTTTAAAAACATTCAAAAATCGTACCGACCCCAAACTTCTGAACAATAGTACATCACACAAAGCTTTGTTTTCATTCACATAAAATTAAATATGTTGTCTATCCTGACTAAGGCCGTGACAAGCATAATTTCTTGTGTGAATAGAAATGGAAGTGACACTTGCCCTTGTGTAATGACACTATATGTAGAATATCTTTTTTAGAGGCCATTCATCACTGTCTGACAGTCTATGTACAGTCAGTGTAGCTGGGAATTTGATTTGGTTAACACAATTAAAACTTTTGAGACACAAAGAGCGGCTCAATTAAGTGACATTTAACATTTTCTGTTTCTCTGTACCGTTCTCTTCAGTTCTCTAGGCTTTGTCCTTATGTAAATGTGTCCTAAACGTCAGTCTTTCTCAAAATGTCAAAGTCGCCTCAGTTCTTACACAAAAGAACAACCTGCCTCCTTCTGCATGAGCCTCAGCCAGTGATTAAATCTCCCACAATGCCTTGCTGTCCCTGAGGATTGTAAGTCTTTGGAAGCGTTTGATGCGAGTCATTGTTTGCCATAATAGGGTGGAGGTGGAGGTAGCGATGTTGGAAAAACAGATGTGAGACACACACAAGAGGTTTTGCCACACCTGCACAGCAGCCCTGTGGGTTGAAATATTGCTGTGCCAACATCTCAAACAATGCTAAAAGCATGAACAAACCAGTGACATTTTCATCATAATCCAGATATTCTTTCTTACAATACAAAGAAATAAAAGAAACAGCACAAGCCAGGAATTTAGATTGCAAATGAATATTGAGTTTGGTCGGAGAGACGGTACTGAAATAATGTATTTTCTGTCATTACAGAAATTACTTGATGTGGAGAGAAAGTAAGAGAAACATTTGAACACCCATCACATTATGTGTACACAAAAAAACAGAATACAAAATCCACCCACTTCTCTTGAGTTTCAGCCTTTTTGTTCAGCAGCTTCCATCTGCATCTGTTGCCATCTCAGCCCTGGATTACCACAGACAATGGGAATGAAACAATAGAGGAATTAACAGAAAGAAGGTTTGTGCCATGTCTGTACTGTGGGCAGTGCATAGAGGGCTTGGGCTATATTTAATAAATGAACAGCTGAAGTTTGCCATCCCATTTTATTGTAAAAGACCAGTAGTATAGCAATTGACTGCCCAGCTAACAGGGGACATTCTCAGAACTTGCTGTTATGAACAAACGTTCTTCCAGTAACATTAATAGAACATTTGTTGAAAGTTATCTGGTCTTTAAGAACATTATCAAAACATTAGCACAAAAATGTTATTTATAAATCATTCATGAAACGTTTTTCTGAAACATATTAGGACGTTTGTCTGATAATTAAACATTACTCACTACTTTTTCAGATGGTTCAGAGAATATTCAAAAGCATCTCCTAATTCAAATTTACATTGAATTTCATTGAGACAGCAATGATTCCATTTAGGCCGAGTACATGCAACAAGACAATGGCATTTCACCCTGATATTCTGTCATTTAAAAGTGAACAAGGCATGTCAGTAAACGGCCATTGTTATGATTGGCTAACACCATTGCATAGGAAACAATATCAAAACCCACTCGCTATTGCACTTGAGTAGGTTCAGTGCCTATAGAAAGTCATCATACCTTGTGAAAACCTTTTGTCACATTACACCCTGGAAAATGAGCTGTATGTACACATTATAACCCTCATCATCACAGTGAAAATAACATTTTAAAACAGGATTATTAAAAATTGAAAAACTACTTTGTAGAGCCACGTTTTGCTTTAATTACAGCCATTAATCTTTTTATGTCTTTACTAGCTTTGCACACCTAGATTGGGGAATATATGCCCATTCTTCCTTGCAGAATTGCAAGAAGTTCAGTCAAATTCCGTGGTGAACGGCAATGGACTGCTCTCTTCAAGTCCATCCACAGATTTTCTATCAGATTTAAAGGATTAGCTCACTTTAAAGTGCCCCTATTATGGCATTTGAAAGGTTCCTATTTTTGTTTTGGGAGTCCCGAACAACAGGGGTCCATTTCATAAAGGAGGTTAAGTGAAAACTCTGAGTAAGTTAACCCTGAAATGAGGGAAATTCTGGGTTTTCTGTTTCAGAATGGGAGGTATGTCAAACCCGAGAAAGCAGGGTAAGTCAAGCCTCAGGAGCAGGTTTTCTTTGGTAAACCCAGTTTCTTTCAGTCTCCTCCCCCTTTTTAAAGCATCAGTGGTGTTTAAATAGTTCATTCGTTCATTCACGCTGCACAAACGCAGAGTATTTTTGTCTTATTTCAAGTACAAATATGTAAAAATTTATAATTTAAATCTAAAATCTAAAGTAAGCGCATTTTACTTAGAACAAGTAAAATCTGCCAGTGGGGTAAGAAAAATAATCCTAATGCAAATGGAAACAAGATTATTTTTCTTACCCCACTGGCAGATCATTTGCAAAATAGGAAAAATGCACAAACTATTTTTTTTTTTTTTTTTTCTCAGGAAACAAGACTAAATAGCTTATATCATTTTTCTTATGTAGAAAATGCATCTTCATTTAAGGAATCTTTAGATATTTTGACTGGAAACAACAAAACAAAAATACATAGTAAGAAAAGCATTCTCTGCAGTGCAGGTACATTCATTCAATGCGCATATTTTCATCATGAGGACACCGTCAAAGTGACAAAAATGGCATGTCCTTTTATACAGGATCTTGACATTCACTTGATAAACCTCTAGAAGTAATCTAATTAGAATTTCCTTTAGGATTTCCAGTGGTTGGATGCATTGATGATACATATATTCCCATCATCACACTTTCCGAAAACGTATTACTGTATGGAATGGAAGGATGTCAGATGGAAGGGTAGTCTGAGATATATGCCGTAACCACCACCACAGCTGTTAAATAAACACAAATTATTCACAATTTATATGGTCATCTTTATTTCCTACAAATATTTTATTCTTTTTCCTGTTGGATGTTAATATTCTTCCTCCATCTCCTCCTCATCTGTCAGTGGTGCTGGTGTTTTGCGAGCCCATGGCTTCTTGCTGTTGGCTGGCCTGAGTAGAAGTCAAATGTTAATTTCATTACCCTAATTCAGAAATGTAACAGGTGGGATCAGAGAACATTTAATTATGTGAAAAGTGCATTAGACCATTGATCATGGCTTTTCATAGTCGTGGTGCACGCACTTAACTCAGAGTCAGTCTACTCAGAGTTGATTGAACTAACTCAATTCAGCTGTTCTGAAACCCAAAACTCAGAGTTTCCCATCTCAGGGTAAGTCAACTCAGAGTTCAAGTTTAAACTCAGAGTTGGTTGAACCTCCTTATTGAAACAGGCCCCAGGTTTACATGCATGCAATATCAAAAAACACTTTCATTGTCTTATAATATGCATTTATTTCTACCTTATTTGCTCAACGACTCCCAAATGATTCGCTCAATGATTCATTTTTCCAAACCCCTCCTTTGCGTGACGCTAATCTGCGGTGATTGGCCCACAGCTCGGTGGTAAACACCTAAACAGTCATGATATATACGTTAGCCCAACGCAGAAACATTGATAAAGCACTGCAGTTGTACACCAACGTATTGGTCTATTCTTTACCATAACTCCAAGTTATAACAACGACAAACATTTGACGCACTTCTAGATGATTGCGAGCAAACACATATTGCTGTTAGCTGGTTAGCCGGAGACCTACAAGCTGCGCGGAACATATACAACACACACAACTAAATACATATTGTGCATTCTACAGAGAACATAACAGCAACAATTATTAATCATACTTACAGGTTGTGATACGGAGGAGGAAGAAGCTGGTCCAAATAAACTGGGTACTGACCCATCCTTCAATAACACCCGGCTTACGAATCCATCGTTGAACGCATTTAGGTTGAAGAAGCAATGTTTTATGACTATAAGTCATTCTCTTCAAATGCTATTGAAGTTAGAAACGTGTATACAGATGTCGTATGTAACTTTAGAGACGGTCCCTAAATTTGCGAATATCGAACGTCAAGCCAACTTTAAGCCAGTGAAGAAGCAGTCGTCTGATGGGAACACAGCACAAGGTTCGAGCTATACTGCTGTGGTATATTTGTAAAGATGAACTTTAACCACTGATTCTTCACATGCTCATCATTGGGCAGTGAAAAAAAACTGGCTTTACGTTCACACTGTAGAGCACAGCGTCTTCTCGACATGATGTATCCAGTATCCACAGGAATCAGCTGCAGTGTTCAAGTTTTGTCTGGCGTCTGCGCGCGCAATAAGTGGACGGCCAATATGCTAATGTTTCGCCGTGACGTCACAACAAAACGGCTTAAGATTCATTTAACGATTCATTTATTTGACACAGAGTCGACTCTTACTTTTAAGAGACAATAACTTAATATACGGTGCACTTTCAGATTTAAAACTTTGCAGGATGTTTTCATTCACTTAGAGCTGTTAAACACTACATGAAAGGTAATTTTCAAAAATCCATAATGTGTATATGACTTTCTTCTTTCTGATGAACACAGAGTTATATTAATAAATATCATGACGATTCCAAGCTTTATAATGGCAGTGAATGGGGCCCACGAGTTTGAAGCTCAAAATCCATCCAACATAAACGGAAAAAGCATAATTGGTCTGACGTATGATGTCAGACATAGCGTAAGCGTTTTGAACTGCGAGAGGCGTTACACTTTCTGCATAAGTTGAATACGGAAGGCGGTCTGGCGGAAGCTACAAACCCGATTCCAAAAAAGTTGGGACACTGTACAAATTGTGAATAAAAAAGGAATGCAATAATTTACAAATCTCATAAACTTATATTTTATTCACAATAGAATATAGATAACATATCAAATGTTGAAAGTGAGACATTTTGAAATGTCATGCCAAATATTGGCTCATTTTGGATTTCATGAGAGCTACACATTCCAAAAAAGTTGGGACAGGTAGCAATAACAGGCCGGAAAAGTTAAATGTACATATAAGGAACAGCTGGAGGACCAATTTGCAACTTATTAGGTCAATTGGCAACATGATTGGGTATAAAAAGAGCCTCTCAGAGTGGCAGTGTCTCTCAGAAGTCAAGATGGGCAGAGGATCACCAATTCCCCCAATGCTGCGGCGAAAAATAGTGGAGCAATATCAGAAAGGAGTTTCTCAGAGAAAAATTGCAAAGAGTTTGAAGTTATCATCATCTACAGTGCATAATATCATCCAAAGATTCAGAAAATCTGGAACAATCTCTGTGCGTAAGGGTCAAGGCCGGAAAACCATACCGGATGCCCGTGATCTTCGGGCCCTTAGACGGCACTGTATCACATACAGGAATGCTACTGTAATGGAAATCACAACATGGGCTCAGGAATACTTCCAGAAAACATTGTCGGTGAACACAATCCACCGTGCCATTCGCCGTTGCCGGCTAAAACTCTATAGGTCAAAAAAGAAGCCATATCTAAACATGATCTAGAAGCGCAGGCGTTTTCTCTGGGCCAAGGCTCATTTAAAATGGACTGTGGCAAAGTGGAAAACTGTTCTGTGGTCAGACGAATCAAAATTTGAAGTTCTTTTTGGAAAACTGGGACGCCATGTCATCCGGACTAAAGAGGACAAGGACAACCCAAGTTGTTATCAGCGCTCAGTTCAGAAGCCTGCATCTCTGATGGTATGGGGTTGCATGAGTGCGTGTGGCATGGGCAGCTTACACATCTGGAAAGGCACCATCAATGCTGAAAGGTATATCCAAGTTCTAGAACAATATATGCTCCCATCCAGACGTCGTCTCTTTCAGGGAAGACCTTGCATTTTCCAACATGACAATCCCAGACCACATACTGCATCAATTACAACATCATGGCTGCGTAGAAGAAGGATCCGGGTACTGAAATGGCCAGCCTGCAGTCCAGATCTTTCACCCATAGAAAACATTTGGCGCATCATAAAGAGGAAGATGCGACAAAGAAGACCTAAGACAGTTGAGCAACTAGAAGCCTGTATTAGACAAGAATGGGACAACATTCCTATTCCTAAACTTGAGCAACTTGTCTCCTCAGTCCCCAGACGTTTGCAGACTGTTATAAAAAGAAGAGGGGATGCCACACAGTGGTAAACATGGCCTTGTCCCAACTTTTTTGAGATGTGTTGATGCCATGAAATTTAAAATCAACTTATTTTTCCCTTAAAATGATACATTCTCTCAGTTTAAACATTTGATATGTCATCTATGTTGTATTCTGAATAAAATATTGAAATTTGAAACTTCCATATCATTGCATTCTGTTTTTATTCACAATTTATACAGTGTCCCAACTTTTTTGGAATCGGGTTTGTAGATATTTTATTATACAATTTTAAATATGGATATTTTTCTTACAAAAACCCATTAATTTGCTTCAGATGGCCTTTACTTTACTTTTTCGCCAAACATAGCGCTGAAAGAAAGAAGCCTTTCCTGAAAAAGTGCCACACCTGGAAGACTCTGATGCCATCTGGCAAAAGGTGCTATGGGCTAATGAGACCAAAATTGACCTTTTTGGGCTGAACTCCAAGCGCTACATTTGGCAAACTGAACTTGAGTAATTCGGCAAGGAAGAATGGGCAAATAAATTCCCCAATTTAGGTGTGCAAAGCTAATTAAGACATATCCAAAAAGTTTAATGGCTGTAATTAAAGCAAAAGGTGGCTCTATGAAGTATTAAATCAGGGGACTGATGACTTTTCCAATCCTGTTATTCTAGTTTTTCAATTTTTAATAATCCTTCACACTGTAAAAAATTGTTTGATCAATAATTTATATCAACATACGTTTTCACATTGCTTTAACCCTCTGGAGTCTGAGCTGTTTTGGGGCCCTTTAGAAGTTTTGACATGCTCTGGCATTTGTGCTTTTTTCAGTTGCTTATAAACATATTAATGGCAAAAGTGTCATTACACTGTATTCAGCACAAACTGGGCTACCATAATATGAGAGCAACATGTATGTACATGCTTGTATTTTTGAGAGAATAACATTTATGTGTGGTTTTTGAAAAAACAAAAAATGTAAGTCACTGAATTAAGGCCACAAAACACAGTAGATATGTGTCCACAAGACTTTTGACTAACGGGTGATGTTGCCTAGAGTTTTTGCTTCAAACTGATGTGAGAATCATTGTGCCTACTTATTCACATAAAGCAATATATTGATTTACATTTTGTAAGACATTTTTTCTTTACAAAGGCCGTATGCGAAGAGGCGTGAATGATCATGAATAATGCTGTGATTCACACCTGAGAGAACAAAAGAACCCATAATGAGCTGCATAATGAATGAGCCTCAGGTATGTGACTGAGAGGGAGCTAAACAACAGGACTAAATAAATATATTTTGTTGTAGTTTATTTAGAATATAGTTATCAAAGGCACATTACAAAGGCCTATTATATTTTAAATTATCAAAAGATTTGACTTCTATTTTTAATGTTTTTGAAAGAAGTCTCATGCTAAAAAAAACAGTAATATTGTGACATTGAACACAATTCAGTATTCAGTAAATACAAATAACTGAATAATTGGTAATGATGAATGTTATAAGTAAAATATTTGGGATTTAAAACAACATAATGCAATGCAATTATGATTTCAAAGAGTATAGGGTGAATTCAGGTTGATTGGGACACTTTTTCCCAGTCATTTCAATGGCAAAAAATTTCTGAATCATTTGATTTTGTAAACTGATACACACAATACTCAAATATCATTTTGAGTTTCGGTTCCTTTATGAGACACACGTGCAATGCATGATCACGCCAGCGCTAAGGCTATTGTCTGCTATATTTGCTTCTTATTTATTAAAAACATTGATTAAAATTAAGATACAATTTATACAAAACGAAATTCACTGTAAAGAAATGATTTCTACAAAACTTAATGAAGTGGTCAAAATTTGTGACAAACTCCATGTCTTCTGATATATTACGCATCTGATGTGTCCTTTATTACTCGTGCTGTTCACTTTTCATAATCAACATAGATTAGATTAAAAAATAACATTAGGCTATAATATTTAAACATCAATTTGAAACAAAATACGTTTTAATGGCTACAACAAGTAGCATATTGCACACATTGTAAACGTATAGCATCCGAGCAGAACTTTGCGAACAAAAGCTTTATTGATGTGACACTAGGCTATTTTACAGTAAACACTTCATAATCTGTCCAAAACAGTCTTATGTCTGTGACATTTTATGTTGCAGCAGGATTCATATTTAAACGGCCTTTTGCGGTTTAATATTCACAGAAACTAACAGAATAAACTTACCTAACAATCGGCTGGCAGTTACTCTTAGAAATAAACAGCTTTTTCTGAGGTAAATTATTCCAGGATTGTTCCTCAAAGCGATGTAAAGCACATGCACTAATCTTGATGTGTTTATTTGAGTTGATGTGGGCGTTGACTCTGCTCTCGCATGGATCGCGTCAGATTTGAATCTCAAAAGAACGCGCGCTCTGTGGGCGAATAATGAAGAGGCTCGCGAACAACTGACATCGCTCTCTTTTCAAACAGATTACATAAACATAGAACATTTGTTTTCGATTTGATTTACATTATTTAAAACCTGACATTTTAACGTTTCTTTAGACATATGTCTCATGTTTGTGATAAGTTTTCACTAAATTAGAGATCATTTTCCGAAGAGAATCAGATTAGACGTCCTTGACAGAGAGGCTGCAGATCGCGCATAATGTTTGTTTTCTTTATTTTGCAAAAAGCACAACATTTAGTTTTTTATTGTGAATGTACTCAAATAAAAGTAGAGACTTAACAGATTATAATGATGTATAACACTTGCCTGAATGATAAAAATCGACAGAGTTATTTAAGTCTCTTTGGCACTGATAAGAAAAAAAGCGCGTTGATCAGGACGGCCGACTCCAGAGGGTTAACTCATCAAAATAAGTTAAAGGGGTGATGAATTGAGAAATCAACTTTCCCTTGAGCTTTTGATATATAAATGGTCATGGTAATATAAGAATATCCTGTAAGTTTCAGAGCTGAAAACTTCCTTGTTAGTCAAAGAAAAGCTTTTATAGACACCAGGCCCAGCAAACGACAGGTTTTTCAAAGTGGGGATCTATGATGTCAAAGGGAGGCAAGCACCGCCTCAGCAGAAGAATATCAACGCCTACTTCATCACTGCCTGTTTAGCCCCGCCCACCGATTCGTGCATGTAACATAGTCCTAGTGTTAAACCATTGAGCTACAAAGCAATAAACATGCGTTGAGGATTACAAAATATTGTGCAGTGACTGGGTTCAACAGTAATGCAACATGTAAGTAACATTCTAATGCCTGATCTGAAATGTGATGATTCATGTAGTCAGATGTTCTTTGTCTGTGTCAGTAAATCAGATCAGTGACTAAACATCAACTTGCGTTGTTTCTCTGGTGCTCTTCGGTCATTTCTGACCGGAAAATTTTCTGTTTTGAAATTCTAAAAATCACAGCTTCATCGGAATGATATGAAACTTGGTGACTTTTATGGCATTGGGAATGTCAATACAAAAAAAAAATTGAGAGCATGATTCGAGCATGCTAAGTGGTCGTAAAAAAAAAAAACTACCTTTCATGCTCTTCGGTCAAAAATGACCGACCATAGGAAATGAATGGGAAATCGGCAAAAACACAAAAATTCACCAAATTTTTGTGTGTACAATCTACAAATCGGCCACAATGCTGAAAAAAAGTACACAGCAGTAAAGGGGTGACACTCTAAAACATCAAGAGTGTGATATTGACACATCAACTCACACACAGACGCACACACGCACACTTAAACACACACACCTATCAACCACTCTGTCTGTAATACAGAGCAAAGTTTTGAGAATATGTGAAATCCATTCAATAATTCAGTCATAATGCAGGAAAAGCTCACAAAAGTGAAGGGGTGACACTCTAAAACTTCAAGACTGAAATTCACACACACACACAAACACACATGAACTGTGCACTTGGAAGCTCAGGCTTGATCCTTCGCATCTTTTTGAGCATTTTTTTTATACATAATTTACATAAAGTGTTATAATTGAATGAATTGCATTTTTTTTTTTTTTTTTTTTTTTTTTTTTTTTTACAAATGCTTAATTAAAAAAAGGGTAACAAAATACTCCCTTGCGTTCTCTTTCTAACAATGATTAGGTTTGACTGTAATCATAATGCAAAAACTAACACTTTAAATCACTATTTCTAACAAAAAAATTTATCTAAAAATTGATAAGAAATAGTCTTTGAGATTGTTTAAATATATATATATTATAATCCACCTAAAAAAAATTAAGTAAATGTGTCCAAAAACAGCTAGGGAATTCACAAGCCTCTCTATAGAGACCTATACATTCCATCTAGTGGTTACACCCATGGCTGCACATTTTGATCAATAATTCCACCAGATGGCGCTAATCTGCCTTCAAGAAAATTTATGTTGAAGGCCTAGTCTCTATTTTAATCTGATATACTGCAATAATTAAAAAAAAAAAAAAAAAAAAAAAATATATATATATATATATATATATAAAATTGTATATTTTTCAATGGCAAAAATAGACCATAATTATTGCATAAATATTAAAAAATACCATCAAATCATCTCAAAATACAAAATAAAAAAGAAAAAATATTATTGAAGAAAAATAAATTACATTGGTTTTACTGGGGTGGAGGAAGTTTAATTTTTAGGTGTCCGGTCACTTCTGACCGGGAAGATAACCAAAGGAACCCCCAAATGAGGAGCACCAGAGGGTTAAAATAATCTGTTATTTAACGGTGATTAAATTCTGTAAAGAAAGCGATCAAAGAAAGCTCCCTTTGCAATCGTTGGAGCAGCGCGCGCTGAAGCTGTCAATCAAACAGCGAGAGTTTATCAGTGACGCGTTTATCAGTGACTCCCGTTTTATTCAACGAATCTCTTAACTATATCACGTTTGCAATGTTAGTGAAGATGAAAGCATTCGTTAGTGTACAGAAACTGAGTTGCAATGACGAGATCACTGCATTCATGCGCTCAGCATGTGTGTGATCGGCTACAATGATCATCACTGCAACCTTTCATGCCACGATCTAAATATATTGCCATTGATCTAAATATAATGTCATAGATCTAAATGTAATGCAACACTTTTCACGATTAGTTAACCATGAGAGCTGTAATAGTAAAAACGCGCTAAAAGAGAGAGTAATACTTAGCTATTTCAAATGGAAAGACGTTAGCCAATCACAGCAGTGGGCGTTTACACTGAAGTCTCCAGCGGACACGCCCCTTAAAACAGAGCGTTCAAACCAGAGGGCTAAAATCAGGGTAGGAAAAATGCATTTTATTTATAAATTATGACATTTTTTGATGTAAAAAGCATTCTAACATTATAAGGGCACCCCAGGAAACATCAGAAAACAATTAAAAAAAAACGCAGTTCATGACCCCTTTAAGCAATTTTCAAGTTATACAAGATTCAACTCATTTTTTTAAGTCAGTTTAATGCAAATTAAGTTGAATTGACTTAAACATGCAAGTTGATTGGCTACAATCTTTTACTTTTACTACTTTAATGCAGCAACTTTTTTTTTTTACAGTGCTGAATGTTTTAAAATGTTATCTTCACTTTGATGATGAGGGTTATAATATGTACATACAGCTAAAAAAAATTTTTTTTTACAGGATGTAATGTGAATATTTTCACAGGGTATGATGACTCTCTATAGGCACTGTATGTGTTTTGAAAACATTATCCATATAAAACTGTCATCTCTACAGACAAAGCATTATGAAATCATTTACTTACGGTTTGTGATACAGTTGGCTGCTTCATCGGTCAACAAGTTTCTTTGTAAACTCGCTTCATTACACTGTGCCTCGTTTACAAAACATGTAATCCTCCGACGCGATATAAACTTGTAATTCTGACTTTATAATTCGCAATTGTGACTTTTTTTCTTGCAATTGCGAGTTATAAAGTCCAATTCTCAGGAAAAAAATACAGAATTTTTCTCAGAATTACGAGTTTCTCAAAAGGCAAATGTCAGCCGTTAAGGGACTGAATGCCAGTGGGCGGGGCCTATGTTGCGATGACTTGCTATTGGGCTCTGGAGGCAGTAATATGCAAATGTATTTTCCCATTTAACGTCACACTGTTTTTTTGAGCTTGATTTATGTCGCGTTCCAGGCAACCTGTAACCCGTGTTTTTCCAACCTCCTACCCGTGAAAGTGCACTGGAACGGCAGTCAAACCCACCCATGAACTCTTACTAGATCGATGTACTCCCAGTTACATGCTCTGACGTCACATAGCCCGCGAAACAACAATGGCAGTCCCTACGGATGCGGTGTTTATGAAAGTCGTACATTAAAAACCAAATCGTTTATTAAAATAAGGTATTGCTCTAACGTTATTTATCCGCAAACGTTATGCATTATCAGCAGCTTTTCTAGCGTTAGCTAGTTTTCAGTCCATTGAGTGCAAGAATAAATTAATACCAAATACATTTCCAAATAACGTAAAATAAAAGGTATAACAGCTTCTCTTGCCTTATGCGCCGTTTTTCTCCTCAGATTCCCTCAAATAAGCAAGGAGTAAGCACCTTTGGCGATAGAAATGATTGTAATTGAGCATAAGCCCCGTACGGTCCGCCATGCTTTGTTTACATCTAGCTACCACAATTCTTCGCGCTCTGGCAATTTGGCGTGACTTTGCCTGGAACGCTACAAAGTCGTGAGTCCTGGTTTGAAGTCGTAATGTACAGGCTCAGAAACCTGCCTTGAACGCAGCATAAATAAATTCTTTGTTTATAATGAGGACGTTTTAAGCTATGAAACTTCCAGAACTTTTTTAATGGTACACAGACCTTAGTATATGTCAAAATATTAAGGCAAATTTGATTTCTCATGTCATGACTAATAGAGTAAGAAAGGAATGAGGCAAGCACAAATACCTTTCAAAGAGTCACAGTAAGAATTTGTATTTATTTAATTCAATCAGCAAGAAATATAGAGTAAGATAGAGAGAGTGCTTTGGGAAGAGAAAGTAGTCGAGGTTATCTGGAAATTTCACAATACACAGTAATTTTGCAGTAGACAATATTTCATTTAAATACATAAATTAGACAGACAACATAGAAGACTCTTAATCTGTCAGTTCCTAACCACAGATTCAGTGTTAAATTTAAAATAAATCTTGCATACAGTTTTCTTACAAAGGTTCTTTGAAATGCTGACAGAGCTAGAAATGCTGACAAAATTCTGGAAATCTCTTTTTCCAAAAAAGGCACATTTCTGAGCATTAAATACAATAAAGGATTATTTCTGTACAAAACAAAAATCTGTGAATGCACAATCAGGGTTAAAGGACCATAATAAAAGTAAAAAAAAAAGATACAAGCTGCAAGGTGCAAAAGATCAACCGGACGAAATTAAAACTGAGGTTATTGTAAAAGCAACTTTGAAATGTAATCATTTAAGACTAGTTCCCTCAGATTTGTCTCCAGTATTGCATTGCAAGGTTTTCCATTGGAAAAATTCAACTGAATGTCATCACTTATTGAACATATTGGCTAATGATTCTGAAAGTCAGAGGACACAGGCAGTGATGCAGGCCTGGCAACATTTGTAGGTACAGTGTGTCTATCATCCCTGAGACTCCCAGTTTTAGACTGGGAACCAATGACATCTGTGACGGTGAACTAAATTATCAAACTGCAAGAAGGTTTTTTTGGCAGCTTTGCCAGACCACACCTGATCCGGTAGAGATGAGAAGTACATTTCTGATAGATGATGTCCAGCCTCAATACATTTCCTCATATCATTAGCATATCTGAAAATGGGTTCAACTAGATACTTGGCACTGGCAAACAAAAAAGGCTTAAAAAGGATCAGGTTTAAAAAAAGGCATAATACTGTGACTGAGGGGATCAAGTCCAATTTTGTCACAATATTTACAAGTATTTTTGGTCAGGATTTAGGAGTACACTGAACACACAATTATCAGATGCGGTTTTCATTTTCATAAAAGCACAGATGGGCTCACAAATTAGTCTCGTCCCAGGATGGGTCGTTCATGCTCTTTAACACTTTCCTGACAATCTTCTCCAGCTCTTTCCGTGCCTTTTGTTCTTCTTCAAGAGTTCGCTTCATTCTCTTGTTATCCTGGTGATGTAAAATCAGAGCATCCGGGTCACGGCACCAGATTTTGACTTTCAACGGCATGGCATCACATTAAGCATAAACGAACGTTTGCGTGTGGCATGTGTACTAACCTGCTTAAGTTCTTGTACCTCATCCCTTAAGGCATAAACTGTATCCACCAGACTCCTGCAATGAAATCATTATGGACAACTATTTTATGACTATTTTATTTGCAATATTATTGTAAGATTAATCATGATAAATTAATGCATTACACTGAAAGCCCTAATGACAACGTAGCAATATTTTAATAGCAAATAAATGGGTAAATTAGACGCATAAAGCTGTGATCAAACCTTTCTTCGATTACGGTTTGACCATTGCTCTTTGTCTCTTCCACAATGATTTTCTCCTCCTCAGGAAAAAGCATATGTGGCCCTGACTCCTTCCTTGATCCTGAAAGAAGTTTAACAATGCAAGGTTAACAACTGAACTGCAACTGGTTAACAGACTCATTGACAGACTATATCAATTGTACCAGTGTTATTTTAGCATTATTGAGATACTATTATAGATGTTATTCAGATTTAGAATTTCCGTTATTTTCATTTTAAAGTTTTAGTAATTAGCTTGTATGTTTTTGCCATTTTTAGTTGTTTAGTAGGGATGCACAATATATCGGCCACCATATCGGTATCGGCCAATATATGTTCATTTTTAATGTTACCGTTATCGCCCCGATAAGAAATTTGGCCGATATATTAAAGCTGATAAATAATGGATTATTTCTTTCAGCTGAGACACTTCAGATGCGCACTGTTCGCCATTATGGTTTTGAATTGCTTGATTATATGCTTGAATATGATTGGAATCACTTCAAAAAAAGAAAAATACAGTTAAGTGTAGCATGTGCAGCGCAAGTCTGTCATAAACATAAAATTATAATGAGAACATTATAATTGTGTGCTTGGGACATGGCTTTTAATGGTGAGACTTTTTTGTAATCAAGCTCTCAAAAACTATACAAAAGATTGGATTTAGATTTATCAGCCTATATATCGGTTATCTGTATCAAACTTTTCATATCGGTATATCGGTGCATCTGAGAGAGAGAGAGAGAGAGAGAGAGAGAGAGAGAGAGAGAGAGAGAGATTTTATTTCTTTCATGTCAACCATCTCTTCAATATGTTCCCAACTGCAAAACGTATATTTAAGCACTCAAAAAGAACATGTCACTTTCAAATGCAAAGAAAATAAAAGAAAAAGTTTTGGTTTTGACGTGTATATACGAGCAGCAGCTCTTACGGGACATAGAACCAATTCTGTTAGTGTGAGTTATCCATATAGTATCATAGTCCGAGTCTTCGGATTGGTCAGAGGAGGGAAATCCGCTGCTACGACAACCCACAGCATCCACATACGATTGGTCAACTTCAGCCAGCACATGATTATGCATCAAATCAGTGCCCTGCCATGCTAATTAGGGATGGGGATCAAACCAATCATATTGGAGAGGACGGGTGGGTTCAGAGGATGGACCAACCAAGAGGAGTAAAGTGAGGGAGAGCCCATGACGCCCAATAAATTATATATAAGTGACAAAATGAAATAAAAATATAACAGAAAGCAATAATAATGGTGGGACAACATAAGAGAGAAATGGGTGAAAAAGAAATGAATGAAGGAAGGGAGAGGAAAAGAGACAAAGATGTTTGTTAAGAGCAGAAAATATTAGAGTGAGCAACATAGTGGTAGAGAGTTTAGTCAACATAAATTTATATAGCGAATGCCACAAGAATTCAGAAAAGATGTTGCAGTAAGTTGCAGACATATCTAAGAATGTTTATCAGAGATTTCAGGACAGATGAAGATGTTTTGTAGAACTTAAAATATGGGCCTTCTAGCCCAAATACACTACCGTTCAAAAGTTTGGGATTGGCAAGATTTTTTTTTTTTTATGTTTTTTGAAAGACCCTTATGGCTCGATTTATTTGATCAAAAATACAGTAAAACAGTACTATTGTGAAATATTATTACACTATTTAAAACAACTGTTTACTGTTAAAATATATTTTAAAATGTAATTTGTGGCCCTGGACCAAAAAAAATTGAGATTGATACAAATCACATGAAAGCTGAATAAATAAATTTGTTAGGATAGGACAATATTTGGTCGAGATACAACTATTTGAATATCTGGAATCTGAGGGTGCAAAAAAGTCTAAATATTGTGAAAATCGCCTTTAAAGTTGTAAAAAATATCTTCATGAAACATGATCTTTACTTAATATCCTAATGATTTTTGGCATAATCGATCATTTTGACCCGTACAATGTATTGCCGCAAATATACCCGTGTGACTTATGACTGGTTTTGTGGTCCAGGGTCACATTTATTCTGGTGTTGGCAAAATTAATTTTTCCATCATCATTACTCCAGTCACATGATCCTTCAGAAATCATTCTGATATGCTGAATTGCTGCTCAATCAATGTTGAGAACAGTTGTGTTGGTTAATATATATATATATATAAAAATTTCTGGATTCTTAGATCAATAGAAAGTCTTTACTGTCACTTTAGATCAATTTAATGCATTATTGCTGAATACAAGAATTAATTTCTTAAAAAAGGAAAAATATTACTGACCCCAAACTTTTGAACGGTAATGTGTATTTGAGAAAGAACTTGAAAACACATTTAAATTGTGACAACTGACGGTATTATGTGGGATGCAGTTATACTTTCTTCACTCACTCATTTCTTCAAAGGATATAAAAAAAATCACAAGAGAATGCATGAGACGCGTAAAGAATACATACTTGAGTTGAGTGTTTGCCGTGTTTTAGCGCTTGTGCAGTATGCTTCGATCACTTTCAGGATTTGAGCATCCTCCTCCAGAGCTGCAGTGCCTTATGGGAAACAAGAAGAGCACAAAAGATGTCAGTGACCAGGTAACATTGTGAGATTATTGTAAAGGGACTGTTTTCTTACAAACAGTAAACATAAAAGCAATGCATGTGACCAGGTGTAAATGCCCTCCGAGACGGATTTAAATCCGATCACTCAAACCACTTTAGGAGGTGGTTTGAGTTTGCTGCTCTCTTTCCTATTGTGGTTTTTGATCTTGAAATTAGCTGATGACAAATAAAATGCAGTTGCTTTCGTTGACGTGAACGTTAGCCATTAAATTTGCATATAGCGCAGGAATTGAAGATCGGATTTATATCCGTTTTGTGGAGACACATTTATGTGGCCAAGTGTATATGGAACCGTTTTAGCAAATGAGATCCGAATCAGTAAACTCATGAAGTGACCAGGTGTAATCAGGCCCTAACAGAACTTTAATTAAACACTTTTCATTATTTAATAGTGTATCATACTTTTTCTCACAGCAAATTCCTCATCAGATGGCTTCCTCTCAGGTTTTCTTTTGGGCAGAAGCTTCTTCATACTTTTGGGACTTTTACTGAGATCCTGAAGACATGCGGAAATTAGATGCAAACATCCAAATAAAAAAAAATAGTCAATAAATAATAATTAGCAAATACATGTTTTATTCACAAATCCAGAATGTATCTTATATAAACCACTGTACACATATTGGTTTATAGCTAGTCTTCATTTAGAGATGCTGTTTATGTGTTATAACATATACCTCTTTGTAACACAACGCAGCTGAGGGTTTTAGGGGTGGTGCAGGTCGGAGACAGCTGAGACTCCAGGGCTTCTGGGTTTTAGGGGGTTCAAGGGGCCCCCACATCATCCCACTGTGAGGAGTTCCAAGTGAAGAGAGATGAGGAAGAGTGTGGTAGACTGGAGATCCGCTTACACCGCGATTCTCTGAGTGTCTGGACGGGGTGAGAGGGTGAGACGGCAGCTGAAAGGGAAGGAGAAGATCAGATGAGTGACACTGAATTTCAGTCATTTTTAATATAGATACGAGTCTGATAAGACTTCTAACTTTTTGAAAGAAATTAATACTTTGATTCCACAAGGAAGCATTAAATTGATCAAAAGTGTCAGTAAAGACATTTATAATATTATAAAAGACTTCTATTTCAATTAAATGTAGCTCTTTTGAATTTTCTCATTATAAAAATCCCTACAATAAAAATGTAATCAACGTTTTCACAAAAAGTATTAAGCAGCACAACTGTTTTCAACGCTGATAATAATAATAATAATAATAATAACTGTTTCTTGAGCATCAAATCATCATATTAGAATGATTTCTGAAGGATCATGTGACACTGAAGACTGAAGTAATGATGCTGAAAATTGAGCTTTACCATTACAGGAATAAATTACATTTCATAATATATATTAAAATAGAAAACAAATATTCTACATTGTAATAATATTTCACAATATTAATGTTTTACTGTATTTTTGATCAAATAAATGCAGTCTTGATGAGCAGAAGTATTTTCTTTCAAAAACATTAAAACCTCTTACTCATCCCAAACTTTTGAATGGTAGTGTATGTGTTTGTAGAAAGTACATGTTTCTCACCGTATGGCAGGGAACATTCTGTGGTTTCAAGCTGCTGGTTGAAGTGCGTTTGGTCTGCCGGTGTAGATGATCCACCCAGTCCTGAAGATCTTGCTGGTTATTACAGATTACCTGGATCCGCTCTATCATATTTCCTGAATGCAAAAACATCATACTGCTCAATCGACTATCAATATTAACATGTAAAACCCCTGAGGACAACTGGCTGGGAAACTTACCAGATATTTCAAAAGCATTTTTTGTGGTGTCACTGTCCTCTATTTTATTAAGAGCCATTCCAGTCAGAGGAAGTTTCCCCTGTGTAAGTCAATCAACCAATAAGCCGTCAACATTTTAGAGCATTCATGACCGACTAAACAGCAGAGATTTATTCCGATGGGGTAATATGAGACAACAGTGTAATAATAGAATAATATCGAGCCCGAGATCCATTCCCTCCAGGATTTTGCAATCTTGTGATGAAATGCGAATTAATAGAATTTATTAAATTCATTACTTTGAATTTAATTTACTGGATATGCATGTTTTTAATGTTTTTTTTTAATGAATGCAATCATGTGAGCTGTAAAAATGGCAAAAATGACATTATAGCAATAGACAATATTATAACTGTTAAATTGTCAAAACATGAAATAACCCTAACCCTAACCCATTTAAAATATACAGTGTGTACAATTTGGTATTTTCTGGAAAAAAGAAAGCCTTCTTAATATCACACTTAACACTCTTGTACTCTTAATATCACTAATACTAACTACATAAATACATAATGATTGTTGGTGGGTTTTCACTGCAACACAATAAAAAAAAGTAACAAATATTACCACAAATTTTTGGGGGAAAACTGCCAGCGAAATCATTTACCTGGTAGATGAAACCACTCATTCGAGGACTGGCAGACAACATGAGAAGAATGTGAGGAAACAGCAGGAGATATCGTTCGTTTTTCTCCTGAGGAAGCAGAATATTACAATAAACATTTTATTTTGAGTTTACCATTTATATTTTATTGAATTCAAAATCTTTTATAATACTCTTATTAATATGGATGATATCTGGTTCCTCTTAAACCAAGGTTTTTAATCAGGGGTCCATAAAGAAGATATAAAACATTTTGAAGATGTTTCTATCTATTAACTAACAAATGATCTGTTAACTACTTTAAATGTAAATATAGCTTTTTATATTGGTTGTCCCTGATGGTTGGTTGAATGCTTAAAGATAGATCATTTGATAACATTCACCTCAGAGCCGTGGTTCTGGATGAGGACTTGAGACATGTAGAGAACAGAGCCCAGGGTCTTAATGCCCTCCCCTTCCCAGCCCCGAATAGACTCCATCAGAATCTGCAGCTCAAGTTCCTTCCTCTTCCTCACTTCCTGACACTGGGCCTGAAGACAAAAAACACACACAAATAAGCACAGCATCCCATTCAAAAAGATAACGCATCTCAAAAAAAACAGCCCATCATCATTTCACACATCTTTCACGCTTACATACTGGTGAAAAATCAAAGAAAATCCATGATGTTGACCTTATAATACTCACCGAGAGATTTTTAAACACTGTCATGCTCTTTTGAATGTCTGGATAATCTGGATGAAGCGCCTGGGCAGAACAAAGGAAGAATATGAGCGAGCTAAACTGGTTTACTGTATACTTACTGTAAAATGTAAATTAATACTTTTATTCAGCAAGGACACAATAAATTGATCAAAAGTAACAGTAAAGACATTTATAGGCCCGGTTTCACAGACAGGGTTTAGATTAAGCTAGGATTAGGCCTTAGTTCAATTAGGATATTTAAGAAACTTTTATAAATGTGCCTTAGAAAAAAAAACATTACTGGTGTGGCATATTTTAAGATATGTCAGTGCAAGTTGCTTTCAGTTAAAGCAGCTCAAATATGCATTTTAGTCTGGGACTAGGTTTAAAGGGCTAGGTCACCCAAAAATGAAAATTCTGTCATTACTTACTCACCCTCATATCATTCCAAACCTGTAAGACCCGTAAGATGTTCGGAACACAAATTAAGATATTTTTGATGAAATCGGAGAACCACTGGAGTCACATGTATGATATTAACGATGTCTTTACTACCTTTCTGGACCTTGAAAGTGTTAATTAAATAGCTGACTATGGAGAGGTCAGAGAGCTCTCAGATTTAATCAAAAATATCTTAATCTGTGTTCTGAAGATGAACGAAGGTCTTATGGGTTTGGAACGACATGAGGGTGAGTAATTAATGACAGAATTTTCATTTTTGGGTGAACTATCCCTTTAAGATATGTCAGTGCAAGTTGCTTTCAGTTAAAACAGCTCAAACATGCATTTTAGTCTGGGACTATCTTAAGCCTTGTCTGTGAAACTGGGGGATAATGTTATGAAAGATGCTGTAAAAGCTGTTCATTTGAACTTTCTATTCATCAAAGAATCCTGAAGAAAAAAAATGTATCAATGGCTGCTGGAAATTCAGCTTTGTCATCACATGAATTAACTACATTTTAAAAGATGTTAAAATAGAAAACAGTTATAATAATATTTATATATTAATAATATTATATTATAATAATATTTCACAATATTACTGTTTTTACTGTATTTTTGATCAAATAAATGCACCCTTTGTGTGTATAAGAGACTTCTTTCAAAAACAAACAAAAAAATATTTTTTCAACTTCTGAATGGTAGTGTATATACAGACAGTAAGAGCGGTACAGTACCTCCATGTGCCGCTCCATCTCTTTCAGTAGTGTGGGGTATTTCTCCAGTCTCAGGAAGGGTTTGCTCAGGCCTGTGGTGAGTGTGAGGATTCCAGGAGTGTTCGCACCTTTACTTTCCATAAACTCTCCTAGTTCCTCACTGAAACATTCAAAAAACACAATGAAGTCAATTGAAATGTTGCTGTATGACTGTGTTTTTTAAATTTAATGGTTAAGAATCAATAAAAAAAAAACTGTCCAATGTTAATGCAGAGTGTTTCTGTGAGTGTGCATACATGTGCTGTTTGTGGACATTACTAGCATTATGTGTACTGTGTTGCGTCACGCACCTGTGTTGTGTGAGAACGTTAACCGCAGAGGGATGGTTAGAGCAGTAGGTCACGTACAGACTCCTCATCTGAGGAACGAGGGACAGGAAGAAGCCTCCTATTCTCTGCTGACTCTCTGGAATTCTGCACACAACACACACCTTATTTAGAAATAAATAATGTTAAAGCTGAACAGAGCTGAATTCATATCTCTCAAATTCATTGGATAAACTTCAGAACTACAGTACAGTATATTTATTATTGGTAACTACCACTAGATGTCGCTGTTGACTAATTGAGTGGCGGAGAACACTTACTTGACGCTTTCCTCCAGCGAATGCACCAGTGTCTGCTGGAAAGAGCTGATCTCCTCCAGATTTCCCATGATGTGACTGATATCTGACACGCTGAGCCTAGAAAGAGAGAGAGAGATTCAGTCCTGAACTACTGTTATCTCTGTTTATGTTGGACTCTTGGTTTGTGTTCTTACCTGTCGGTGGCCTGCAATGCTCTCAGATATGATGAGAGGAGAGTCTGCAGCTCTTTACAGTATTCGGTCTCAGTTTGTAGAATATTCTGAACCACCTGTGCATTTGACAAAAACCAAAAACAGTTACTCAGTCACGTGCGACAACTAGAATCAATATTTTAGAATTTTTTAAACGATTATATCGCAAACAGTAATGAGATGAAATAAGATACTGTACGTTTTAACAAAATACAAGTACAAATGTCATACAAACATTGTGCATCTATAATACGTATACATTGATAGATATTAACACTGCACTTGTACAACTGACAGGTTATAAGCAAAAAGACTTGAATCTAGAGTCCATTTCAACATGCTCATTATCCTTGCAGACAAAATACTACAGGCGCACAGAATGAGCAAGAGACAGAACTGGGTCAGTCCTTGCATGTCATGATAATGTCGAACTTAAGATTTAAGAGACATTTCTGGTTGTGCTGAGCTATTTGACCTCACTGAATACATCCTGGCAGTTAAAAACCCCACAATGTCACAATAGAGCTTCAATCTGTCCTCAACCTTGAAATGCAGCCAAACAAAAAACAAACAAACACTGAAACCTTTCTATTCAAATTTTAGGTGATAACCTGCAGAATATATCTAAGAATGATAAAAAAATTATTAAAAGGAGTTGAGAGGCTCAAAATAAGGATTTTTTTTTCTGTTGGCCCAGTTCATTAAATACATAAAGTACATTTTAAAATATTATTTCTAGACATTACAGAATATATATATTTAAGAAAACACAAAATAAATCCATAGATATTTGATAGATACATGATATTTGTCTGTCAACATATATAAATATATATTTTACAAAACATTTGATATTTCATCCATATTCATCCATTTAATATTACTTAATTATCAAATTAATCATATATTTTAAATAAGCAGAATTTGAAACAGCAATGTTTTTAAGGCAGAAAAACATGTACAAGATCAGCCGATGTAAGATTTAATGACAATGCAGCACTAAATTAGCTTAAATGTGAGGATCTATTGACAGAAATGCAATATAATATACATAACTATGTTTTCAGTGGTGTATAAAGACCTTACATAATGAAGCGTTATGTTTTTATTACCTTAGAATGAGACATTTCTATTTACATACACCGCGGGTCCCCTTACAGTGAAGTCACTATTTTGCACCGTCATGTTTCTACAGTAGCCCTAAACGGCCAAACTGCTCTACAGAGCGCTAGCTATTCTCTGCGGTCTCAGGCGACGACATCTTTGTCCTGTGTCGGCCACCGTAGCTTCTCTATGTGCTTCGAAAGGGAGGGGTGAGCGTTTGCAATTCACAACCTCACCACTAGATGCCGCTAAAATTTACGCAGTGCACCTTTAAATATTCAATAAATAAAGATGTAAGGGATGATGTAAGAGAGGCGTAGAACTTTTAAAATCTAAAAATCTGCTTCAACATATTGCATGTGGTTTTGATCAGTAACTAAAGATACAAGAAATAAGCTTTTTATGTCATAGGATAGGACACATTTTAACAGCCTCATCTTGTACCTCAAGAATTAACCAGGTCAAAGAACACGGAACAACCACTGGCATAAACTATAACACGGGACACCCGGAGATTATAGCGGGACAGTTACAGCCATTTCAAACTGCGTCTTTAACTTGAATAGATCTCCTCCCCTAATGCTGCTGTAAAAGACTGAACTCTGCCTGAACTCAAACTCTCGTCCAGCCTGAAACACACAGACATACACACTTCATCTTCAGTAAGTCTGCCTTGCGCAGTCTTTAGAAGAGTAGGGTCCGTTAAACATGACACATAACCAACACAGACACACAGACACAGACAGCAGAGGGCCTCAGGCACAATGGCCCCTGGTCAATGAGATGGAAAAGATAACCTATATTACAGCACGATAGAGAGACAAACACACACACACCAGTGAGAACTGATAACCAAATACAGACATTCATAACAACACATTTACATATGAACATGCAAACACAGGCCCAAACACACACTTTCTCTATATCAACACCTCCAAAACACACTCAAAACACTAATGTGTGCACATATTTGTTTTTCTATCATAGTGGAGACTTTCCATTGACTTCCATTTTTTTTTTAGACTGAGCTAATGATATGATCTCCTAGCCCTAAAGCTATCCCTCACACAAAAACCTTTTCTGCATTTTCAGTCGGATTGTTTGTTTGCCAAAGGCTGGAATACACTTCACAACTTTTAAAATGTGAGCAGAGTTTAAAATACTAGGCATCACACACTTGCCGACTTTGTAAATGGTTATAGAGAAAAACAGGTCATCATACACTAAACCACTGAGAATCACACACTTCCAGACTTTCAAGTTGTCTCAAACACAGCAAACTCACACAGAAACACATGCCCGTTGCTAGGAGAAGCATGACAGATGAAACAAACGGTTGTAGTGACTCTGTGTGCCGAGTTAAAGAAAAAACGAGCCAAGCACATTTGGATGCGGTCTTCCTATGGACTCTACAAACGGAAGTTAGAGTTGAGTGGCGTAGTCAGTTGATTAATCTATGCTTATGAGCCAAATATTGAGGATAATTTGTTACGCGCGTTCTGTTAATTTACTTTTGTATTTGTATTGTATTTTATTGCAACACTGGTAGATAGAGGGCAGCTTCGGTTTCAGTAGCGGCAGGTCATGGAATCGTAGACTGAAGCTAGTCTGTGCCCATCATACATATGCGATTTTCTGCGAAATTTGTCAACTCCATCTGCTCAAAATCTGCAGATTGGCGCAGATGTTCGCCAACTATTGTCGACTCATCTAGATTGCAATTCGGGGCAAAAATCTGAGCAAAAGTCGTGTAGTGTATTCCAGCCTTAAGTCGCTTTCTTCATGCAGACGGTCGACTGATCTTCACAACTAAATGTTGGATGTATAGTTCATCCTACTTTATCTGCATACATACAGTACACTCACATAAATCAATATATACTATATACCAAACCTTAACTGTCTTGTTTTTTTTGCAAACTATATAACTATATTATTGCCCAGCTCTTTATATAAAGTTGCATATACAGTAGTGGCCTAAAGTGATTTTTGGTTTTTAATGGCCCTACAAGTTTGATTAAACCATCAAAATATGAGAAAAATATTTTAGATTTTTTAAATATTACAGAAGAACAAAACAATAAACTTGGTTAAGGTATTTATCTGACAAAAAAAAACGCAATCTACAGATACAGGTTTTATTTTACTATGCAAAAAAATGGTAACACTTTACAATAAAGTTTAATTTAGCGAACTACATCAGTTAAACTAACAATGAAAAATATTTATTAAGTATTTATTAATCTTAGTTAATGTTATCTCAACATTTACGAATACATTATTAAAATCAAAAGTTGTATCTGTTAACATTAGTTAATGAACCTGAACTAACATGAACCAACAAAGTTTTATTTTTATTACCTAATGTTAACAAAGATGAATAAGTACTGTAACTAATGTCTTTTTCATTGTTAGGTAATATCAGTTAATGCATTAACTAACCTTAACTAATGGAACGTTATTGTAAAGTGTTACCAAAAAAAATGCATATAAAAACAAAAAGATAACAGAAAAAAAATGTCTGCACAATTTGGCATGTTTCATTGCGTTATCACAAATAAAACAATAGACTCCCAGGCAGCACAACTATGCATTATGCTTACAAAATCTTTAACAAATGTTTAATAATATTGGAATAAACAGAGATGTCAATTCTAGGCCGAACATCACATTTGGCCACTACTGTAAATATATCCAACTTTATCCACATACATACAGTATACTTGAGTAGCATGATATATACTACTGTATATAGCATTTCTCAACTCCTTGATTACTTGTATCTTTGCAAAATGTAAACTATACTAAAATAAATGCGACTATGAAGGCATGAAGACATTAAAATATTATAAACATTACGATTTTCTGTAAAGCTGCTTTGAAACGTGTATTCTGAAAAGCGCTATACATATATAAAATTGACTTGACTTGAATGTAGGTGATATTATGGGGACACAAGGATATTAAGGTCTGCACAAGATCCGGACAACACAAGGTCCACACAATTTAGGCAAAGCCTGACCTACACACACACACACAAACAGCTCATTGGGTTTGCGGAGGATCAGGGGGAGGCTGATGGGACACGTCGCATGAGGAAATGGAGCAAAAGAAAGGAAACGACGCACACACATACCCATATAAATGACCTGAAATTATATTTATTAGCAGAATTGTCATTGTCAGGATATTGTGTGTCTCTCTTAATTTCATAAATCAAGACCAAACCCGAAGTAGCATCTGCTGGTGGGTGTTTAAACTTGGATTATTAACTCTAAGTAACTCTGGTTTGGCACAGCTTTTAAACCCAGATTAAAGCCTTATGACTGTAAATTCAAGGATTAAGTCTAAAGCCAAATCTGAGAAAACCGGACATGCTGCTTCAAATTCAAAATAACCCTTACACAAATCGAATATCCTCGCAACACAGCGTTTTCAGTGTCCTCAATGTTACTCAAAAAAGCAAATGAGTAGCATTGCATTATCTTTAGCTGTGAGAGCTGGTTCATGGATGTGTCTGTAGTCCACATTCAATACCATTCAAAAGTTTGGGATCAGTAAGATTTAAAAAAAAAAAGAAAATTGGTGATTTGGTGCATTTCTTATTGTTATCAATGTTGAAAACAGTTGTACTGCTTAATATTTTTGGAAACAGTGATCGAAAGAACAATTTATTTGAAAGAGAAATCTTTTGTAACATTAAAAATGTCTTTATTGCCACTTTTGATCAATTTACTGCATACTTGCTGAATCAAAGAATTGAGTTCTTTAAAAAAATATCTTACAGAATAAGGCATTAATATGTGCTTTATAAGTACTAATAAACAGCCAATATCCTAGTAATATGCATGCTAATAAACTAGTTGGACCCTAAACTTAAGTGTTACTGAGATGTTTTATGAAAGTATTAGATGCTAAAATGTCTTCCATCATGTGCAACGAGTCTCCAAAATCTCCAAAAATGTGTTGTTTCATGACCCTTTAAAAATTATTCATAATGCTGCTATAACAATCACATTGTGATAACCTCCATAATATCTAATGTCTTTAAACATTAGTCTTATCTGTCAGGTATAGAGAGGGTTTGTGGTGTACTTGCCTATTTGGTTAGGGAAATACTGGTGCAATACAATATTCTGCTCTCAAATAATTAACTTGCTCCATGTGGGAGGTGTTACATGCAACACTACAGCACATCTCTCTTACCACATTATAGTAAGTCTTGCAAAAGTTAGTGGTCTCAAGGCCCTTGGGCGGACTCTTCAGTGTTCCAGACTTGGGAGAGACAGGTTTGTCTGTTTAAGAGAGCAAAAACAGAACAAAAGGTAAGAAGGTCACTTTAGACCAACATCTGGAAGCATTTTGTTTCTGTTATTGAATATTAAAGTACATCTCTCCCGCAGTGAGCAGTCAGGGCAGCAATATTAGATTTAGATATCTAGAGGGGGAGATCTGGGTTTACAGGAAAACATTACACCTCTTACTTCAGTTTGAACATTTCAATCCATATGGTTCATTTACACGAATATCAGTAACCAACTTCCTGGAATCATCAAAAATATCAGCTTGAACATTCCTCATCATGCAAACAATCAGATCATTAGCATTGTTTCCATCCAAAGTTGCAAATTTAACAAAATTGGAATATCGCATAAAACATTTGAAAATAAAGCAGCGTTTCCATTCCATGTGTTCCAGAGAATAAAATCGTCACTTCCAGGGAAACTGATGCAAAATATCTGTAATAAAAATGGCAGATGCTGCAATCTGGGAACCCACATCATAAATAACTTGCATCTGCACAGACAAACGCAATAAACGCTGTCATGTTATTTTGCGTTCAGATGCCTGGCGTTTGGGAAAACAATCATGTGAGACGCTTCTGGGAGGTCATTTTACCAAATCATTCTGATGACAGACTTTGGCTTAGGCATTTCAGAATGATCAAACCAACATTTGAAATACAATAAAACTGATCCGCTGGTTAGTCCAGTTATCCAATCACATCCACTGTTGAGTCAAAGTCATGTGAGTTTTTTTGTTGCGCATCGAGGGATTTATTCAGTAAATGTGTTTCCATCGTAGTTTGTGTATGTCTTCTTATCGGATTAAAAATGTATCCACTTCAATTGAGTGCATACTTTTTTTAATGCAAATTTTTTGAATTCATGCACATCTTGGCATTTCCATCCAGAGTTTTTTTTATGCAATATCCCAAAATGTGCATAAAAATAGGTGGATGGAAACAGCTATTGAAAATTATAAAATTATTCTCCACTTTGCAAATGTGTTTTTTTTGTTTCCCTTTGCTTCCCTAAGTTCTCGAAGAGCTCAACTTCTCCACAAACTGAACCATTCATTAGTGTTGTTTACTAAGGTAACAGTCTCATACTTAGCAAATCTAGTTTTAAAGGAATAATTCACCCAAAATTACAATTTTGTCAGCATGCATTCATTCACTCTCGTTCCAAGCCTGTATGACAGGTTCTTCCTCTACCTTTGTGTACCATAAAAGAAAGTAAGTCCTACAGGTTTGAATCAACATGAATAAATGAAATGACAGAATTTAAATTTTTCTTAATTTAAAAACTTAAAAACTAATTTAAAAATCTTAATTTAAAAACTTAGATTAAAAACTTCTTTTAATCATATAATCTTAACTCCTCCCTACTCTTCCCCTCTTCCTAACAGCAGCCATTTTTGTGATGACGTATGAAATCAATACACTATTAATGTCTACTACAAGTGATGTATTTACCACAAGTAAATCATATAAAAGAGTCTGGATCACTAAGTGCTCAGAGAGTGGAATAAACTGGAGTGTGAAGAGGAAAGGGGAAGTGGTGTCTTCTGGCCGCTGCACTTCCTGTCTTTGTTGTTAGATTGTGTGTTTTCCTTCCTGTTAAGCTCTGGATGTTCAGGCTCTGATGTCATCCTAAACTATTTCCATTCAAGCTGGGTTGAATACACATTAAGGCCATTTCCCCATACATGAGAGGGAAGCATCTGTTTGGCGTCATGGGGTGTATATGCTATTTATGTTTGGACTGGATAGCAAGGGTCAGAGGTTCTGTTTATGCTACAACATGCATACACTGAGATAAGGCTTTGTAAGAGCTGGTTATTTAAAATATGCAGTATCTACAGATAATTAATACTTTCATTCAGCAAGGATGCATTATTTGCTAAATTTTTTAAGCAAAAAACGTTGATCCTGGAGGGGCACTCTCTTGCAGAGTTTAGCTCCAACCCTAATCAAACACACCTGAAGCTAATCAAGGTCTTCAGGATTACTAAAGTTACAGGCAGGTGAGTGTTTTTTTCAGGGTTGGAGCTAAACTCTGCAAGAGAGTGGCCCTCCAGGATCAACGTTCCCCACCCCTGCATTAAATTGATCAAAAGACACAGTGAAGACATTTCATTTGTAAAGATTTCTATTTCAAATATCTTTCTATTCATCAAAAAATCCTGAAAGAAAAAGTATTACAGTCTCCACAAAAAATATTAAAGGGGTCATGAAATGAGAAATCACATTTTGACATAAGAGGTCATTGCACTATAAAAATATCCTGTAAGTTTCAGAACTCAAAGCTTCCTTGTTAGTCAAAAAACAGCTTTGAAACCAAGCTCAGAAAACGATTTGTTTCAGATTTTGTCACATTATAACATTACAGTGCGACGAAAGACCTCTACATCATTGCCTCTTTAGCCCCGCCCACTGATACACACGTCATGTAGTAGTAAATACGAGAGAGACGCAAACACAGGATTACTCCAGCATCAAAACCATAGAGATGCCTCTGAGGTTTACAAGACGTTTTGAAGTGCCAAGCTGTGGAAAAACACAGTCTTTGCATTGCCATCCTTGTGATTCTACTATTAAGAAAGCATGGGTGAACTTTATTTTTAATGAAGTTCCAGTCAGATCGCGTCAGTAACACCGTTTCTGCGTCCCAATTCGCCTACTTATACTACGCTCTAAAAGTATGTACTCTTTTTGTGAAGAAATAGTACAAACTTTTGAGTGTGTAGCAGAAGAGTATGCAAGTTTTGGGACATACTACTTCGTCCTCTTTAACGGACAGCTCTGTCGCTTGGTTACGTGCATCCTGTCACCGTTTAAACTGCCCTGCCAATCATCTCGTCACAGTTAAAATCCTCCACATTCAATTTAATTTAATTTCCTACTGTAACGGAGAGAAATGTAGCAGCACGTTGATCTGCCATTCGTGGATCTTTCATGCAGAGACTCATACGTTTGCAATTTGAATATAATGATGCATTTAAAAGGTAATGGCCGAACGTATCATTACAAAAGTTCACAATGCTGTTGCAGATTTAATATAATGTGGATAATATTAAATAAATATCTTTTCGTCAGGTTAGATACTGATAATTAATCACTCAAACCCCTTTATCTAAACCTCTCTACTTAACCGTCGGACTCGAACATCTGTCATGTTTGTAGTTTTTTTTTTTTTTTTTTTTTACATTTTTTACTTGTGTTTGTAGTTCTAATCGAATCCTCGTCCAACGCGCAATGGGTTGTGGGCCATATTAGCCGTTAGAGTGTGCATCGATCTGCACTTCGGATTCTGACCGGAAACAGTAGACCATCCGGGTGTCTTTGGAATACTCATTTCAACATACTACGATTTGGGACGTACTAATTCTATTTTCGAATACTATTTAGGACGGATAGTATGTGAATTGGGACGCACCACATGTCTACACCGGACGCGACCATTAACGTGTCGCATTGGAACAGCTAGAAGCAGTCTACACTGGACACGACAAAACGACCGTTCCAAATCCATTTGTCCTTTCTATGAGAAGTGTCGCGAGTGCTTGGAGTACGTCATAAATAGAACGAGGCATCAGTTTACTGTCGCGGATTTGTCTTGTCGTGTCACATCCAGGGTAGAGAACATCACTGATTATAATGGGTTCTATTCTCTATTCACTCGGGTCCAGTGTAGACACGGTATAAGACAATGTTCGTTTGTTCACTTTTGTTCGTTTTTAAACAAGACAGCTTGACGCAGGCTTTTCAGAGAGAGAGAGTAATGTCACAACATGTGTTTTTACCATGTGTCACTGTTGCTTTGTCTGATACAGACTGTTTGATATGTACTGAGTATTTATACTGTAGCGCTGCAGTCAAACTGAATAGTTGTGATTTGCTGTTCTTTCCTTTGGTTTGGCATTTATGGGGTTAACGTGTTGGATTATCGGATTTGGAAGAAAGCACAGAGAGAACGCTGCTTTTGTTATTGTTTTGATCGAAGCCATTCGCTATAATCCTGAATAAAAGCTTCAGTGAGCGACATCTTTTTTGTCATCAGTTAGACATTACAACAAGTTTAATTTTATTTAAAACACAACACTGCAAATGACAATGTATACGTTTTTTACTTTATCGAAAAGGATGAACTATGAATATAAGAACGACAGTGTGACAAACAATTGTACATTCATTTATAATTCTGTTAATTCGGTTTATACGAAACACCGCAAGTTATCATTTGTCAATTTTAACTGTGGTAACTCAAAGTACGATACTTAAAAGTTTATTTGCCACAACCAAGACTCATAAAGCATATGTAATATGCATAAATGTTTCACATTGCTGTCAAATGTTAACAGATTTTTTTTTACATTGAAAGTTTTCAAAACAATTCCACATGTGTAAATAGCAGGGACCTTGAAAATTATTATAATATGCAAAACTGGGTTACACTTACCTATTTAGTAACACTTTATTTTACAGTGTCATTGTTACATATGTTACATGTAGTTACTATAGTAATAACTATAAAGTATGCATAATTACATGCAACTAACCCTCAATCAAACCAAACCCTAATCCTAACCCTATAGTAAGTACATATAATTAATTAATATTACTCTGTACTTACATGTATAATTACAGTATAACAAAGACACCTTAAAATAAAGTGTAACCCTTTATTTTAAGGTGTCCGTGTTCCAGTGTAATCATAAATTTAAGTACTGTGCAATAATAATTAACTACATGTACTTATAATAGGGTTAGTTGCATGTAATTATGCATCATTTATAGTTGTAACTACATGTAACAAGGACACTGTAAAATAAAGTGTTACCCAATCACAGTAGTGGGCATTTACTTCCAAGTCTTAAATGTGGCACGCCCGTCAAAATGGAGTGTTCGAAAGATAGGGTCAAAAACAGAATAGAAAATAGCTTATTACTTCTAAATTAGGATGTTTTTTGATGTTAACTTAATGTTATCAAGATTTTTACATTAAGTAGACCTCAGAAAACATTATATTAAAAAAATGCAGTTCATGGCCCCTTTAAGCTGCACAACTGTTTTCAACTTTGATAATAATAAGAAATGTTTCTTGAGCAGCAAATCAGCATAGAATGATTTCTGAAGGATCATGTGACACTGAAGACTGCTGAAAATTCAGCTTTGCATCACATGAATAAATTTTAAAATATATTAAAATAAAAAAGTTATTTTGATTTTGTAAAAATATTTCACATTACTTTTACTGTAGTTTATATTTTATTTTTGATCAAATAAATGCCTTGGTGAACATAAGAGATGTCTTTCAAATCTTTTTTTGGTGGGATGAAAATGTTTGTACTAAAGTACTGGCACAACTTGATCAGCAGATTTTTTTCAAGGTTTTGACGTTACAATTGGGTCTTCCGATGAAGCGTCCTAACATTTACTCTTTTTTTTTCTTCGTAGGTTGCTGCATTGTATCCAGCACCTGTACCCAACATGGGTTGGATGAGCACACATTTTTCCAATGTAAACTTGTAATGGTTACATAATCTCACAGTTTTTGGCTTTTGCAGAGAGCAGCTATTCAGTTCTCTTTTGGTACATTTTCATTAAGCCTGTAAGTCCTCCTATAATCACCCTTTTAATGGACCTGGGCAGATTTTACATTCTCAATTCGTAGTGCCTCGTAAAAAATGAGGCTTTTAAAAAAAAATACATATCACTCAAATATTTTAAGATGGCTAAAATGTTGACAACCTAACATGCAGCTGCCCGAAGCAATTTTCTGATCTATACACATACTTAGCAGGTCTTTTATGAAAATATTATGGCAACACTAGGACACAGAAGAAAGTCAGCAGGTAAATGGGGTATACAAAATTCTCTACAAGTTCTCTTATCATCTCTACTGCTTTTCTTGTCAGTCTGTGAC
The DNA here is from genome assembly GCA_039654105.1 of Coreius guichenoti. NCBI lineage: Eukaryota > Metazoa > Chordata > Actinopteri > Cypriniformes > Gobionidae > Coreius > Coreius guichenoti. Next base: position 38,400,384 of record CM077170.1, on the reverse strand, counting down.
AGGCGTATGAGTAAGACATATACCTCTAGTTCATTTTGCTTGTCTGGTCTTGCAGGAGCCTAGATCTGTTGTCTTCCTACAAGAATTTGTCAGGGTTCAACTTCTGCAACTAAACCTTGAAGGTTTAAAAGTGTCAAATACTAACCAGAGCCTTTGATCTCTTTGACATAGTTGCTAGGAAACCAGCCGGTCTTGCCATTGAAAGACCCCTCCCACCAGCCGCCGTCTTCCTGCCGCATCACCTGGATGATGTCACCCTTACTGAAGGACAACTCATCCTCATTGGTCTGCTGGAAGTTAAACCGAGCTTTCACCAGCACCTGAGGGGCATTGTTTTCAGACATGTCCTAGAGAGAAAGGGAGGAGAAAATACAGAGAGAATTTTCAACACATTCTCATTCCGTGTATTTGTTTGAGGTTTCAATTTACTAGCGTACAAAGTATTTTTTTCACTCTGACATGTAGCACATAGAGAATTGAACAGTACCTTTGACAATCATTCTTAAAATAAATTCAGTCTGTTTTCCAGGAGCTTAGAAAAGGTATTTTATTCTTCATGAGGGTGTGGAGTGGTTGTGATTCTCACCAGACTGCGGTACTGGTTGTACTTGTGTCTGGATGATCTTCTTTGATTGGACGAACAGTTGAGAGAGTCAAAGGACTTGATCCGCAGAGAAGACGAGTGACGAGAACACACAGAATTACTCCCACCACCGGACTCTACAACCAGAAAATAAATGATTAACACACACACACACACACACACACACACAAACAAACAAACACACACGTTCACTTAGCTATAGGGATATGTAAAAGACATCTATTGTTTTTATATACAGACAGGGCTTGACATTAACACCCGCCAACCCGCCAAATGCAGGTGAATTTCAGCAGTGGCGTGTAACGCAGTCACTCTTACTAGTACTTTTCAATTGTAGTTTTTTAAAAAAGGGCATCTGAAATAATAAACTAAAATAGTGCAGTGTAGTGTTGTCAAAAATATTGATTTTCGATACATATCGATACTGAAATATCAGAAATGCTTCCAGAACTAATTTTCTGCAGAATAGATACACAATACCAGCTGCGCTTTCTCGTTCTCTCATCTCTCCGACAGCGAGTTGACACACAAACCCGCCTCCCCTCACTCGTTTCATTTGCTCAGGATGGATATTGTTGGTGTTAATGTGCTTGAATTTCAGCTTGGGATTGCGCATATTGCACATCATTTTACCAGATCACACCCAAAGTGCCAGTACTAAATTGAGTTCTTTTTCGCTGCTTATTGTTCTTAAACAGTCAAATACACACAAAATAATGTCAAAATGCGAGTACTCACAGTCAGTTATGTTTTAAGAGAACGTAAACAGTTGAGAAAGAAAACGCATGTGTAACAGTATAATGGATCTGTGTGTCAGGTCTTAAAGTGACAGCAGCCTAATATACCTGCTGCCAAATTATGAGATAATATTAAAAATATCTATAATCACAGTTTTTTCCCCATGGCATCGACTTATTTTATTAACAAATTAACTTATTTTGTAAACTTACTATCAGACGGGTCTGATAATGCAGGCGTTTTAGACATATCTCACCTGAAGTTGCTTTGTTGAGTGCAACCAAACAATTCAAGACCTTGGAGAAGTTCTGGCCCAGAAGCAAGTCATTGGCCTCAAACACCTGCAGAGGAAAAAAAAATAAAAATGGCACAATTACATATGCTAAAAACAAAAATACATCAACTTAAATATGAAGTGAATGAAAGTACAGAATCTGCTACTCTCAGGTCATACTGATAATCTTTTTCTAAAGGAAATTAAATTATTTTAGATCAGCACGATCATAAATCATGATACGTTCCTTGAGTGCAGTAGGATAACAAGTCCCAACATGACAAATATTGTTTGTCATGACTGACAAACTCTATATGTTGAGTACAAGATTGACTTAATTTATGACAAATAATTACCGTTCAAAAGTTTAGGGTCAGTAAGATTTTTTTAAAGAAATAAATACTTTTATTCAGCAAGGACACGTGAAATTGATTAAAAGTAACAGTAAAGAATTTTATAATGTCACAAAAGATTTTTTTTTGATTAATATTTCAACTAAATGTTGTTTTGAACTTTCTATTAAATCAAAGAATCCAAATTTCCACAAAAATATTAAGCAGCACAACTGTTTTCAACACTGATAATAATAATAAATGTTTCTTGAGCAGCAAATCATCATATTAGAATGATTTCTGAAGGATCATGTGACACTGAAGACTAGAGTAATGATGCTGAAAATTCAGCTTTGATCACAAGAATAAATTACATTTTAAAATATATTCAAATAGAAAACAGTTATTTTAAATTGCAATAATATTTCTGTTTGTACTGTATTTTTGATCAAATAAATACAGTGATGCGGACCCAAGCACTAAACATGATGAAAAGCTTCATGTCTAAATATTAAACTTGTATGGACAGTTTAAGTAGAGGATGGATTGTAACGCATGTCATTTAATGCTACATATCCGGAAGACATATGCAAAACAGCAGAACAGTAACAATTATTCATAAAAGTATGTGCATATTCTGCAGAATTTCATTTCCATTCCCAAATCAAACAAGTACATTACAGAAACGTACAAACATTTATGATCAAAGATTCTTGTTATAAAATGTGTCTGCTCCTCGGAAGGAATATTTTGCTACGCTCAATGTTTGTTTGTTTGTGTGAGTGTGGGTTTCTGGCTCTCAGACTACCTGCTGCTCTCTGGGACATCTGGACACATAAGCTCATCCCAAGCAAAACGAACTGCCCCAAAACTGGCCTGATCTGACACCAGCTTGACTTTAACTCTTCAAAAGATACAAGGCAACAAGATGGAGATGGAAAGTGGTCCTTGATCGGTGTACACACACACAAAATGTTTCTTGTTGGATCAACTTGTTTGTATTTCACTGATTATTAAAATTTAGGAAACCATACATTTTGGTAAAATCAATCCATTAAAAATGTGTCATTTTGTAAAATGGTGTTTCCAAACCAAGTATTTCCATGTAAAACAACAATGAAACTTCATTGTTCAATCAACAATGCTCAATTAAATTGCATGTATTGCAAATGTAATTTGGGTTAATTTGTCTTAAAAGTATAACTTTATCACAACTATTTTTCTGCTACGTTGATTGGAGAGGTTTTTGTTTAATTTCATAAACCGAATATACGTTTTTTTTTTAGAAATTATTAAATTTTATTCAGCAAGGACACATTAAATTGATCAAAAGTGACAATAAAGACATTTAAAATGTTACATTTTAAATGTTAAGATTTCTATTTTAAATAAATCTTTATATTCATCAAAGAATCCTGAAAAGATGTAACATGGTTTCCACAACTTAATATAATAATAATAATAATAATAATACATGTTTCATGTGCAGTAAATCAGCATATTAGAATGATTTCTGAAGGATCATGTGACACTGAAGATTACAGTAATGATGCTGAAAATTCAGCTTTGCCATAACAGTAATAAATTACATTTTACAATATATTCAAATAGAAAACAGTCGTTTTAAATTGTAATAATATTTCTAAGGTTATCTAACATAAGGATGAATTTATCAGGATAAAGTTTCTTTCGTCAGTTCCTATCAGAGAATTAAGAAATGTGTTTATTTGCTCAAATGAATTGGGTGAAGCTCTCAAAAAAAGAGACACAAAGGCATTTCATTAATATTCAGTACTTGATACAAGCCTAAAGTCCAATCCCCAACACTCAAGCACCAACAACAATCACCACACACATCTAAGTCTACATTACATCATCTGCCATCACTGTAGTGGAATTAAATTCCCTCCTGCTCTTTCTCTTTAAACCAGTCACCCAACCACGCCATTTCAAAAAGTAGTTTTAGTGGAGTGCCTCTGTTCATTCCGGCCTGTGCCAAACCCCACAACACCATTAATGAGCTGGCAGCTCTGCCCATTCAAACACACAACTCCATTCACCACAATAGAGGGCTTGTCTGAACCTTTCACAGCTGGCTAGAGGAACCGAGGACACTGGCACTCATGAAACACACAGTTACACACACACACAGAGCCATAACCGTCCTACACAACAACATTCATATACAGAAACAAATGCCGTACAGAGCAACATACATACACAGCCCCAGTAGTGGCTCCTGGGCGTAAATTTAGGTAGGGCAGATTCTGGGTCTCTTTATATTATAATCGCTAAACACATCCGACACACTTTTGGCTGAATTTTAATGTCCTTGCGTTATTCAGCCTGAGGGTGGCGCTCTAATGATGATTGACATACTTTAGTATACACGACAAACGGCATCTACATTTTAATATATCCTTCTCACTTTAAGACTTAAAATAGTCTAGAATATCCATTTACACATTACACATCCATTTACAATTTATAATTAATTCAATGTATATAGAGGTCTATGTTTGGATGAATAGTTTGGTGGGGCTCTGCCCCCCCTGCCCTTAGAGATGAGCCGCGGCTACACAGCACCTCTGTGGGCTGAAAGATCTCAGTTACACGATCACGTTGCCAAAAATGAAAGGCCCGTTCACACCAAGGACGATAAAGATATAGTTCTAAATAATCGTTTGTCCACACCACAACTATAACAATAAAAGCACAGAGAAACAATATAACTTTCAGAATGATTTTTTTCCAGCTGATGAATGATAAAAACAATTACAGCCAATCAGAACCCAACAGACTTTAAGGCCCTGTTTACACCTTGCATTAAGAAGACGCTTTTTGGTCGATCAGATCACAAGTGGACAAGGCTAAAATACAGGTGTAAAGGGGGTCTAAAACAGTTTGAGCTTGTCCACTTCCAGAGGTAGTCGAAAAGCTACAAAATACTGCCTTCTCTCCGCCTACTGAGTCTGACCTAGCGTGTAAATGAAGGAATGTGTTAAACTTGAAGCGGCGCTGCGGTCGGTGTATGACATCAAATGAACACAAGAGCGATTAGAGAGCAGACGGCTCCGTATTCTTTTGCATCATTCTCGCGGTACTTTGATGTCATAAACCGATTGGTCTGCGCAGCGCCGCTTCAAGTCGAACACACCTTTTTATCAAGTGGTGCTCACTGCAGAGCCAAATGATGTCCAGCTCTACCTCTGTGGATCTAATTGGTGGATTATCTAATTAAACAGTTATGGGTAGCGTTAGGATGAGGTTGGACATTCTAGCTCCACCCACAGCTCTGCAGTGAGCAGCCTCTCAACATTATGGGAAAGCACACTGGCCAGACAGGATTTAGACTTTGTCGGCTGAAGACCCAAGTTTGGTTTGAAGACGAAAAACGCACAATTTCTAACACACACTCACAGCATTCCACGTGGTCTTGCGGCTGTCAGAGAAAGCTGCAGCTCTCTGTGTGTTTTTCTGTCGTCTCTGATCAAGTTTATATGTAAATTGCGCAAGCTTATTTCATCTAGCCTATTAGATCAAAAGATCTGAAAAGTGGTTGAAAGTGGACAAAAAAGACGATTAAAACACCAGGTGTAAATGGTAATGTGTCTCCCTCGTCTACCAGTGATCTGATCGACCAAACGCATCTTAAAAGGTGCACTGTGTAAATTTTAGCAGCATCTAGCGGTGAGGTTGCGAACTGCAGCCAGCCTACCGCTCACCCCTCCCTTTCGAAGCACGTAGAGAAGCTACGGTGGCCGACACAGGACAAAAATGTTGTCGTCGGAGAGAGCAGAGAGTGACTAGCGCTCTGTAGAGAAGTTTGTCCGTTTAGGGCTACTGTAGAAACATGACGCCGCAAAATGTCAATTTCACTGTAAAGAGAGTATGTAGATAGAAATGGCTCATTCTAAGGTAATAAAAACATAACGTTTCATTATGTAAGGTCTTTATACACCACGGAAAACTATGTTATGTATATTATATTGCATTTCTGTTAATAGATCCACATAAATACTACACACTTTTACACCTTTAATACCAGGTGTAAAAGGGCCTTAGAGCTCTTACAGAGGCAATGACATAACTGCAGTGCACACTTATAACAAACACAACTATATTGTCCGCTGGTGTGGAGAGTAATATAATTATCTTTATAGTTATCCTTCTTGGTGTGAACACAGAAGTGTTTGTGAAGAAACATTACTGTCAGCTTTCCTAAAAATACTGTACAAAAAAATGTGACATTCAAAAATTCAAAACAGCTTTTACTGACAGACCAGCAGTCGTTGAGAAAAGCGTCACATTTAAACTAACACAAGCAACCATATTAGATCTGAAAGAAATGCATTACATAGCCAGTGCAAGACTTCATGGATTGCAGTAAATCAAAGGTCATGTGACAATTCATTGCACTATAATGTGAATAATTTATGGCTGCATACTGTGCTCTGTATGGCACGCTTTTTCAAGAAAAGACATGCAATCGCCTGTACAGACATAGAGAGCTGCAGGAAAAATGGGCAGAGCTGGATCTGAAAACAACATTCGAGCCATAAAAATACGTTTAACAACAGCACTGGCTCGAACTCCAATAAAAAACAGTGTGGGTGAGGGATCTGATCCAATCTCACAACAACACCTAGTGGATTTGCGTGAAGAATGAGCTGCCAGAACACCATGTTTGCAAACATATGAACTGTTATAGCATATCAACACTAATGTTTTTGTTACAATACACTGCCATTTTCAGCAAAGCACTTAAACAAGTCTGGACGGCTCTGGATAAATTTTACCTGGCATTAACATTTGTCAGATGCAACGCCCATAACAATTGGCTACACACCCTGTAAATTACTGAAGGGAAAGTGTTCATTATGAAATGTTAAACTCACGAATATACTTACGAATGTAATTCAGCAGTCCATGATAAAGGGATAGTTCACCCAAAAATGAAAGTGAAATTATCCCATAATTTACTCACCCTCATGCCATCCTTAGGTGTATATGACTTTCTTCTTTCAGCCAAACACAATCAATTATATAAAAAAAATCCTGATGCTTCCAAGCTTTATAATGGGAGAGAACGGTATAATACATTTTGAAGCCCAAAAAAACGCATCCATCCATCATACAAGTAATCCATATGGCTCCAGGGGTTAATAAAGGCCTTCTGAAGCAAATGTTTTTGTAAGAAAAATATCCATATTTATAACATTATAAACTATAATCACTGACTTCCGGTAATGGCTGTATGCGAATCGACCGGCGGAAGAGTGACCTCTGACCCGACGTATGACGTAGGATGTAGGAGTAGCGTAAACTTAGGTCACTTCGCTTCAGAACGCCTTTATTAACCCCCTGGAGCCGTATGTATTACTTTTATGATGGATGGATGCACTGTTTGGACTTCAAAATCTAAGGTACCATTCACTCCCATTATAAAGCTTGGAAGAGCCAGGATATTTTTTAATATAACTCAGATTGTGTTCGTCTTAAAGAAGAAAGTCATATACACTTAGGACGGCATGAGGGTGAGTAAATTTTGGGATAATTTTTGGGTGAACTAACCCTTTAACAACAGTTTCACTAAGATCACGTTTCCGTTGCAAAATGTAAACTATATTATTGCACAGCTCTATATATAAATTGGATATACAATATATCCAACTTTATCTGCATAAATACAGTACAATCAAGTAAAGCTACTATATAGCAAATATAGCTACTGCTTGATTATTTTGTCGCAACATTTAAACTATATTATCGGACAGCAATATATTTAAAGTTGGATAAATAGTACATCCAACTTTATCCACAAACATACAGCATACTCACGTAAAGCGATATTTGCTGTAAAGAAAATCTCAACTGCTTGTTTGTATTGTTACAAAATGTAAACTATATTATCACCCAGCTCTTAATCTTTTAAATGCAACTATAAGGTATGAATATATTAAGATATTATAAACATTAACATCATGATCTTCTGTAAAGCTGCTCTGAAACAATGTGTATTGTGAAAAGCGCTATTCAACTCAAATTGACTTGACTTACAAGCACATTGTTTTCAGATTAAGGTCCACATTCTGCTTTATTCTGAAAAAGACTGAAAATGCTATTGGAATATTTAATATGTACAGGTAAATCAGCATATTGAGAATAGACTAAGGCATATGTACATTATTTTCTTGAAATACTTGCTCTTGGGATTTATTGTCATATTTGTGTGTGTCACAACTCAATTAATTCTCATCCACGTCCTTAACAATAAAACATGATTACTTGCAAACTGCAGGCCACAAGGCTCTTTTAAATAATTTATTGATGATGATTTTTATTTCAATTTGTTTATTTTAATCAAATCTGTCTACAACAGCTTGACTGTTCAAAGCTGTCTGTAAACACAAAGTACCTGGACATCTACAAATGAGACATTGCTACAGATCTGCAGAAAGAACATTAATGCAATGCTGCATAAATCATTTAAGGAATTGTCATGGTAACAGATAGGTCACGATATCGCAATAACACCAAATGTCATTGTAAGTGATGTAGTAATAACTCTAAAAACAAAACACACAGGATTAGTCTGTTCTCAACTCCAGCTGAGACTCAGTCTGGCGACCTGATTTGCTTCAAACCACACAAACAAGTCACTGAATCAATAACAGAAATATACATGAGCGTGCAAATGAAATGACTAAAGCAGCAGCGCAAACATCATGCAACACTCACCTCTATTTGATATAACGCACAGCCTTTCACAAACTCTCTGATATTACTCAAACACTCATCCTTCCTCGGGTCCTGATAGATCTGAAAATCAAGCGAACAGATCAATTCTCTCACGAGACGTAATTTTTAAAAAGGTTTGTCAAAAAATAAACAAAAACGTATACGAATACGCCATTTGTTTATATCACAGATCATCGCCCCGTTCCTGCAAAAAGCCACTTATTCTTCTTCGGGAAGTTGGCGGAGGAATAGCGGAAATGACGTGCTCTAATAGCTTGTGGTTGGGTTCAGTGAGAGGGGCATGCTGGCACAGGCAAACACTACCTGACCTGTCAGAGCAAAGTCTAACATCTTCATGATGGGCTGCTGTAACTATGCGACATATTGTTTATACAATACAACGTTTTCAACAATAGAACTGGATATTCCCAGAGTTATCTATTGAGCATCAAACATTGTATAAATCATACAATCATATCAGCATCGAAGATTGCATTTCCTGTCTGTCAAGACTGTGGTTGATATAATTCACAAAACGTTTATGAATTATTAATTAAATACAACCGCATTATCATTTATATCATAGCATATGTGGATATAAAAACTAACCTGCAAAAATAAGGATGTTCAACGAGAATGTATTTGTGTTGAAATGTGCTCAAATTATTCTGCTCCATTAGCATTTCTATTTATAATTAAAAATGTCTAATTATAAAAAGTAATGTTCCACCACCGACACGTGTTAATAGAAATATTTAGGAAACTATTATGAATAATTAGGAATAATATTTTAGAAATATTTTAAGTGATGAGAAGTTCATTTCCGCGAATAGGGTATTTCCAATTCTTTCCAATGAACCGGTTAAAAAAAACAAAAAAAAAAAACAATGGACCATGAGACATACCTGCCCCCTTCACGTGCTATCAGAATTATCGTAAATACTATTTTCCTAGTTAAAAAATTGGACATTAACGCCCTCTGAAGTCAAAATTTGAATGCGATGAGCTCGTAATTACGACTTTAAAACTGGGAAGTCAGAAATTTCCGATAGCACGTGAAGGCAGGCAGCATAAACGTTCAAATAAAACCATATGTAGGCACATGCTGCTGTTTATTACGTTTTTGTTATTAAGTTTGATTAATAAGTGCATTCACTGTAATTTGAAGTGTTTGTTAAGCCATGATTTAGCTCATTAAAAAAGCAAAAGATTTGAGAAGAATTCGTTGCATTTATTATTTGTTCACTCATCAGTTCTTGGACATTAATTATACGGTTCGGTGCAAAGAATCAGATTCGTGAATGATTCGCTGAAAAGATCCAAAAGAACAATCCGTTCACAAACCGGACATCGTCGTTCTTCCCACCCCCCACCCCCCTCCCACCGTCTCCCCCCCCTCTCCCCCCTCTCTCTGCCACAATCAATGGCGGTCGACTCATATTATGGACGAATCCCAAGGTTAATTTCCGTTTATATATTTACGGCCACACATCTTTTTTCTTTACGATTATTTAAATACCACTCTTGCCCAGTCACATCAGATTATATGAGATTTTCTTGACATATTTTCTACTTGATCCCCTTTCACTCAGATGATATAAATAAATAAATAAATAAACAGTATGTTAATGTAGCTACATATCTACACTGGTTAATCATAGGGCGTGCAGTGGACACAAAACGCGCGCGCGAAGACAAATTCAAGTGTCATCTGTGTTTTTGTGTAACTGTAATTTATTTACTCGAATATAAAACTGCATGGACTTCATGAACAACAGCTTACCGTATAAACTGTACCGGGTCGCAGTCGTTCCAGTAGTTTACACAAAACCACTCCATCTCTGAGAGATGCCTGTAAAAAACCTTCAGGATCCGATAGTGTCTTTTTGGGTGATTCCAGGACACCCAGCGTTATTAACCATGTGATGGTCTGTTCAGCCGAATTCATGACCTCATGCGTCCAAAGCTCAAAAGCGATAATCCACAAGCAAACGAATATGAAAGCTGTATGAAATGACAGATATCCTGTGTAGTCCACAACAGCAGCAGCAGGACATTTGGAGCTAGGGCTCTGATCCCTCCTTTTCCTTGGATGCTAGGGATGACGATTTGTTTAGGGTTATCTGGCAGGTCCGGTTTCTCTCGCCTCTTCTTTCATCTGGCAGGATGTCAGCTAGTGCTAAACCAAAATCAACAACCTACAATTGTTTTCCGCCACATGACACCCAGTTCGAGCAGTTTGGGTCACTGAATACATGAAAGACTTCAGAAACAAACACACTGACATATTAGGCTTTAGGGGGACTATACTGCATATGAAAGACTGTACACTATATTGCATATGAAATATTTTTTACCATCACACGTCCACAGGTGGAGAAAAACATAAACTATTAACACAATCTTGAGTAAAAGTCAACTTGTATTGTCTACAGACCACTTGCTTCCATAAAAGTCAGCACTTTGTTAACGAAAAGACGGATCAATGCGTCTAAATTTATTCAAAAAAAGGCGCTGATGCCAAATACGATTCCATTGAAATCCAAATGTACCTCTGGCGCCCCCTGCCGGATTCCCATACCTCATGCATCGCACCGCTTTGTTTATTATTCAAATACACGACAGTCGACAGCTTTTAAAAACCCATCGCTGAATTTGAAAGACAAGTAACATATTTTTTTCCCCAAGACAAGGCGTAGTATCGGAAAGGAATATTTTGCATAAAAAGGGCCATTAAAGGACCATTATGATTTTTAGACATTTTCATGACAATTAAGCTCATATTCTCATTCATGTAATTTAGCAGAGAATATATATACATACACACCAGTCAGGCATAACATTATGACCACTGACAGGTGAAGTGGATAACACTGAATAATCACGGCACCTGTTAGTGGGTGGGATATATTAGGAAACAAGTGAACATTTTGTCCTTAAAGTTGATGTGTTAGAAGCAGGAAAAGCGTAAGGATTTGAGCGAGTTTGACAAGGGCCAAATTGTGATGGCTAAACGACTGAGTCAGAGCATCTCCAAAACTGCAGCTCTTGTGGGGTGTTCCCGGTCTGCAGTGGTCAGTATCTATCAAAAGTGGTCCAAGGAAGGAACAGTGGTCAGGGTCAAGGCTCATTGATACACATGGTGAGCGAAGGCTGGCCCGTGTGGTCCGATCAAACAGACGAGCTACTGTAGCTCAAATTGCTCAAGAAGTTAATGCTGGTTCTGATAGAAAGGTATCAGAATACACAGTGCATTGCAGTTTGTTGCGTATGGGGCTGCATAGCCACAGACCAGTCAGGGTGCCCATGCTGACCCCTGTCCACAGCCAACAGTGGGCACGTGAGCATCACAACTGGACCATGGAGCGATGGAAGAAGGTGGCCTGGTCTGATGAATCACGTTTTCTTTTACATCACGTGGATGGCCGGGTGCGTGTGCGTCGCTTACCTGGGGAACACATGGCACCAGGATGCACTATGGGAAGAAGGCAAGCCGGCGGAGGCGGTGTGATGCTTTGTGCAATGTTCTGCTGGGAAACCTTGGACAAATACGGTTATTTGGTAAACAAAAGAAAAAACAACAGTATTTGAAAATGATTTTCCTTTAAACTAACTAATGTATCTGCCAGGGGTGGAGCCAGACATTGTAAATATTCGGGGCTTAGCCCAAATCTAGTTTGTCCAATGACATTTTAATTTGGCTTTAATAGCTTTACTGACTTAAAAGGAACGTTGTTGTACTAGGCTGGAGTAAAGTTCATAAAATGATCCGTTTTTCCCACAGGATTTTGTGAAGCTATGTTGGGTGGACATCTGTCCCTCTAGGGGGGTTCGTTCTTGTTGTGTGTTGGAGAGCGCAAAAAAAAAATGTTGATGACAAACAAAAAATCCCAGGAAAATGGATCAAAACAGGGCAAATACATTAAAGAGAATTAGCAAATATGACTAAAATGCCCAGTTGGAAACTGTCAAAACGGCAATCAAGAAATTAATTGACTTAACCCTCAGAAAAACATAATTTTCATTGTCAACAGTAAGAATAAGCCAATTTAAGTGCAAAAAGTACCAATGTAACAGATCGGAAAAAAACAACGTAATTAGCAGGCATTTCACACACGTTAATTCACACCACACACCACTGCCAAAATGCGTCATTCATTGATACTGTACGATAATCCGCCAACAAAAAAATAACAATGCACTTACCTTTGTGTTGCGCTTTGACAGAACTATAGTAACGTTACGTCGTGAAGTACATAGAACATAACGCACTTATCACAGTCAAAACTGATTAATCGTTGATTCAAACCTCTTTCAGCAGCTGTAAGGGACGAGTAGAGTGCAGTCTGGACGGTTTAAAACTTGCAGATGTCCTGATCAGTGTTCACATGATGATGGACAGGAGTCATATAGTCCCATATTCGATTTTAATTCAAGCCATTCAACTGTGCTCTCAGAGTTGGTTATATTTATAAAGAGTCTTCGAGTCAACATCTCCCACCACATGTGTAATCCACGTTGAATCACTCTCCCACTCTTTACCGTAGATACAACTTACTGTATACTTATGCCACTTTAGCATAGCGATCACTTGAATATACAGCTACAAGTTATCGCGCTAAAAACCCGTCAGTCATGAATAAGCGCGTCTGCCTGCGGATCGCTGATTGGCTGGAAGTGCGTGCTCGTCGGCGACGTCAACACCAATGCCAGCTGACTCTGCGTGTTCCTCTCAAACCATTGGTAGGCGAACTCATGAACTCGAACGTTTTTTAAATGATTTTTTTTTCCGCAGCCCTGCATATAATAATCAAAACCTCATTCTTTGTGCTGTAATGAACTGACTGAAAATAATCCTGCATTTTAATTATTAAAATCAGTATAAATTAAACAGCCTACATCAAACACTTCTTACATCTTGATGTATACTTTTTTATTTCACTTTTTCCACATTACAGCTTGTTATTGACATTTTGGGGCAAAAATGATGTCACAAATCTTTGTTGTCCTCAGAAAAGGGGCTCTTTTTCCTTTAAGCAAAATATAATTTCCATTATATTTTTTGACATTTTGTAAGCTTCACCTGTGCATTCATTATCACCAAAAGCAAAACAAGTGGACAACACAGTCTATAAATAGGCCATCTCTTTATTGTTGTTGATTTTCACATATCAATCTCTGAAATTACATATTCAAAATTATTAAGGGAAAAGCCTTTCATCCAAGTTCACACACCCAAGAGAGGGAGAGGAGGAGAGTCAATCTCTGGCTGGAGGAGGACCGTTTTAAAAAGGACCATTTAAGAACTGTACTACAAAAAGGAAAGGAAAAAGCAGGGCAAAATGAAAATACTGATAAGGTAGCTGTTTTTTTTTTTAATATCTAAAATCCTGGTGAACTCTCCAGCAGTCATTTACTAAAGTCACACTGTCTTCAATTTATACCCTTTTATTTAAACCTCAGCCTAAATCTAAGGTCAGACCTCAGGCCCAAATCGGCAGCTCAAGTTTAATCGAGCCATACAGTGAACGTTGAGATGGTGAAAACCATGAAATGAAAAATAAACTGGATTGATCAGAGAGAACAGGCACATTTGGAATAATTGTAAAGGTCATCTAACATTTTCTAACATTTGTCACTGTTTAAAACAGTGGTAATAGTTTCAGTTTCTCACAGAAAAACATTTTTTTCCTTTTTTCCACTTTTCTTTTTTTAATCTTTTTTTTTTTGGTCTCCAACACTCCCCACCACCCACAAAGAGCTGGAGAGGAAAAGGGGAGAGGTGTGAGTTTTCTCCCATGCACACACACACACACACACACACACACGAGGAACTAGTCCTCGATACGGGACTGTGCGAGGCTGTGTCTGAGTATGAATGTCCTTAAATGTATGAGCAACACTGATGACTCCATAATCACGTGTGACCTTTAGGAGTGTACAACATATAGCGTTTGTATGTGTGCACAGGGGTCGTTTGAGATCGAGAATCAGTCAGTCAACTGGTGTATTCAAATGATTTCAAAGGTTTTCTTCAGTTCCATGATTAACTGCCAGTCTGATTTCTGCATCTCGTCTCTGAACCAGTTCTTCAGAGTGTCGATTGACTGACGGGTGATCTACAAGAGATAAAGGAAAAAATGTGAATTAGATAATCAATTACTTGACTAATGGCTTAAAAAGATACTCGACAAAAAAAAAATCTTTAGTCGGGGGCAGCCTTAATGTTTTGGCATCATGTGAGCTACAGTGGCTTTATTTCAGGATGTAGGGAGAGAGCATACCTTGCTAACAATGATGTCTACAGCCTCAAAGTGTCTGCCGTACATCTTGGGTGATTCTCCAGGAATTGGCTCTATTTTCACACAGATCTCCTGTCCTTTCTTAGCGCTGTCTACAGATTTGTGATTTATTTCAATACCGGTCACAATACCAATGTCTACAAACTGAGAAAGAGAGAAAAATTAATGCAAAAAAATGAAAATAAAAATAGCACTACAAATTCGATTTTACCATAAAATAAGCTGGTAAAATGTCAAAACTGACAGTAGGGGAAAGCAGTTTCTCTGCTTCTTTTATTATTGAGCATATAATGGGCACAGTATCTAAATTTCTCACCCCTTTGCTGGGCACACACACCGGAGTGCCTGTTCTCAGAACGCCAGCGTCCACCATAACGCCCATGACGATGGGATCTCTGGAGTTGAAGATGAACTGGGGCAATATACGCAGCTTACAGGGGAACACGGCTAGTTGTCTGAAAAAGCGAGAAACTTTCAATTATTCAGACTGAAAACATTCAGGAAAAATTCTGTTTTTCAAAGTAACAACTGTAACCACACAGTCTAATCTTGGCTTGATTGTGATGTGAAATGACTCAATGACCCAAAATGTGTTGGCTAAAATGAGTTAAATGTTAAAACGTACACTACTATGGGCTCAGTTAGACTTTTCTTTTTTTTTTTTTGAAAAAGCATAATATTTTTGTGGAAGATGTGATAATTTTTTTTTAGAATTCCTTCTTGTTTTATTCAACAAGGAATTCTGAAAAAATATATTAGTTTCCACAAAAATATTATGCAGTAAACAGCATTTATTTGAAATAGAAATCTTTTGTAACATTATAAATGTCTTTGATGTCACTATTGATTTAATCAATTTAATGCATTCTTGCTGAATAAAAGTATACATTTTTATTATTAACTAAAAAAGTTATAACTTTTTTTTAAAAAAAAGGGTGAGGATGAGGGCAGTAGATAACGCACTTGAACTCATCCTGTTTCTGTTTCTTGTAGTCTTCTCTGTATTTGGTGAAGGCGTCAAACAGATGGTAGATGATCTCAGCGCTGAAAATGCGCACACCGAGACTGTCAGCCATCTCCTGAGAATCTCGCTCTATTTTCACATCAAACGCCAGGATCACTGCATACCTACAGGAAGAAAGAGATATGATTAGCATGATATAATCTCATAATAGGAGATAAATTATGTATAACTCAGAATACATACTGTGGATCATGCTCCAACATAGTGGAAGCTTTCATGACGTCTTTCTTGTGGACAGGACCAATGTTGATGCCAGCATACTGATGGACAGAGAGAGAATCTAAGTTGTGATGCAAACAACTGAAACACTACAGCTCAATTACACTGCAACAAGCTCAATGGAGAAAACAAAAACAATTAAGGCTGTCACTTAAATATTTTGGGAATCGGTCAATATTTGGACAGTTAATCGAGTAATCTGATCTTTTTTTTGTGGTAATACAAATAATCTTAAGCGAACAATAGTCTTAAAAATGACTTAAAATACATATATAACAACAATTAGGCAATAATAATTGGTTCAAAAGTATCAAAAGTAAGTAATCAAATGGTTTTACTGAACAACACTGTTAAAATACATGTAATATACAAATCGGGTCCTCCCTCGAAATGAGGTCTCTATTAACTATCAGTTAATGATTAGCCTATACTAAGTTCAAATTAACAAAATTAATTTTAAATATGTATAGCTCACTATATAGTGCATAAAACAAATTGAATGAAATTTCTTTCACTTGATAAACTGTTAATTAATTAATTAATAGCCTAATAATATTAGCCTATTAAGTGAATAATTGAACATCATTACATTCTTTTGATAACTGAAATATTTGGACATTTAACACTTAAATTAACACGTAATTACATTAAAGATGATTGTGAATACATGTAGGGCAAGTGCAAATGCGTGTAGAAACTAAGCTATCAGTCTAATCGGGTATCTGTATGCTATGCTAGTACATAAGCTAACTAATACAGACATTAGTGGTCTTTATAACAGTTCAAACAGCACTTATCATATGATTTTATAGGAATCAGGTGCTAAAGAGAATACCTATTAAAAGTAATTTGAGCAAATGGGATCGCTTGGGGTCCTAACAGAGACCTGATTTCAAGGGAGGACCTGATTTATCACCACACCGGTTAATTGACATGGGTAAATTGCGATCGATGATTTTTTTTTTAAACGAGTACTCAAATTTAAATCAAGGAATTGTGATAGTCCTAAAAACAATACATTAAGATTGCAGCCAAGATGAGAGAAATGCTGATTATAAATAATACATACATACACATATATATATATATATATATATATATATATATATATATATATATATATATATATATATATATATATATATATATATATATATATATATATATATACACACACTCACCTAAAGGATTATTAGGAACACCATACTAATACTGTGTTTGACCCCCTTTCGCCTTCAGAACTGCCTTAATTCTACGTGGCATTGATTCAACAAGGTGCTGAAAGCATTCTTTAGAAATGTTGGCCCATATTGATAGGATAGCATCTTGCAGTTGATGGAGATTTGTGGGATGCACATCCAGGGCACGAAGCTCCCGTTCCACCACATCCCAAAGATGCTCTATTGGGTTGAGATCTGGTGACTGTGGGGGCCATTTTAGTACAGTGAACTCATTGTCATGTTCAAGAAACCAATTTGAAATGATTCGAGCTTTGTGACATGGTGCATTATCCTGCTGGAAGTAGCCATCAGAGGATGGGTACATGGTGGTCATAAAGGGATGGACATGGTCAGAAACAATGCTCAGGTAGGCCGTGGCATTTAAACGATGCCCAATTGGCACTAAGGGGCCTAAAGTGTGCCAAGAAAACATCCCCCACACCATTACACCACCACCACCAGCCTGCACAGTGGTAACAAGGCATGATGGATCCATGTTCTCATTCTGTTTACGCCAAATTCTGACTCTACCATCTGAATGTCTCAACAGAAATCGAGACTCATCAGACCAGGCAACATTTTTCCAGTCTTCAACTGTCCAATTTTGGTGAGCTCGTGCAAATTGTAGCCTCTTTTTCCTATTTGTAGTGGAGATGAGTGGTACCCGGTGGGGTCTTCTGCTGTTGTAGCCCATCCGCCTCAAGGTTGTGCGTGTTGTGGCTTCACAAATGCTTTGCTGCATACCTCGGTTGTAACGAGTGGTTATTTCAGTCAAAGTTGCTCTTCTATCAGCTTGAATCAGTCGGCCCATTCTCCTCTGACCTCTAGCATCAACAAGCCATTTTCGCCCACAGGACTGCCACATACTGGATGTTTTTCCCTTTTCACACCATTCTTTGTAAACTCTAGAAATGGTTGTGCGTGAAAATCCCAGTAACTGAGCAGATTGTGAAATACTCAGACCGGCCCGTCTGGCACCAACAACCATGCCACGCTCAAAATTGCTTAAATCACCTTTCTTTCCCATTCTGACATTCAGTTTGGAGTTCAGGAGATTGTCTTGACCAGGACCACACCCCTAAATGCATTGAAGCAACTGCCATGTGATTGGTTGATTAGATAATTGCATTAATGAGAAATTGAACAGGTGTTCCTAATAATCCTTTAGGTGAGTGTATATATACACACACACACACACACATACATATATTATACTTTGAAAAAATTAAAACTTGACTACTTTGACCAATATTTGCACACTATGTATTGCTCTTTAGAGTAAGAACTCGAACCGTCAAACTTGACTGGAATCAATTGTAAACAGGAATCTTTCATGTGCTTCATGTGAGGAGGGCTATTTGTGCATCAGAGTGGCTGCCAATTTAGGGTGCACTAAATCACTCACTCTGCCATGATAGACAGGATGTTGCCTTAAAAGGCAACTGTTTATGTAGGCAGCTTGCTTGGTTTTGAAAGAGCTTAGATGAAAACATGCAGTGCAAAACCATAATAAATCCAAGCAACTTCCTCAATAACTGATTTATAAAAAGGGTTTTGTGAGAGTGTGTAGGGTGTTTGAAGGCTTACAGGCACTTTAGATGTACGCAAGAACTCCAGTAGAGCCTCCAGGGAGCCGAGCGTGGAGGCCTGCACATACACACCCTTCTCCTCCAGCTTTATGGCGTTCAGGGTCTGTTTCAGCTCCCGGATCAACTCGTCCTACAAACAGCGAACATCAGGATGCAGGAAAGCTCACCAATACAGCAATTAGCTAAACAGTTAATTCTGACTTGATTCATGTATGGGTGAGAAAAGAAAGAAAAGGACAGTACAGTGTGTTCTTAAGGAGACTTTGTAAAGGAACAGGGTTACCCTCAGCACTGGAATCTCATCCTCTTTATGAGCGACGAGGAGGGGCAGACCTGCCAGCGTCTTCTCCAGATCTTTCCCCAGGATCTTCACTCCCTGAGCCGTAGACACTTCTTTATGCTTCTCATACTGATTCTGTACACAGAGAGAAGAAAAATATAGCATGTGAGCTCAGAGCACTATCGCAACATAACGGATATGGCAAATTAAATATAGAATTGTGCATGAGACCTTCACTCTGAGCTCTTTCAGGGGTGGAGGGAGGAGCAACCCTCTGATCTGAGTGACGATTGGTCCATCCACACCGGGGACAATAATGGTCTCACCCTCCCGCAGACAACCATTGATCAGGATCACATCTATCGTCGTACCCATGCCAGGCAGAGCTTTTACCTGAGAAATAGGAAATGGACTGCATAGGTTATATTAAAGCTTGGATCCAAGCTTTAATATAACCTATGCATATTATGCATAGGTTTTACAAACTATTGTGATTGAACATACTAGTGACAGAAATTAACTTTGCTTTTTTACCTTTATAAAGGCCATTTTTAGGTTATTACCTTATTAAATGTATCTGGTTAAATTTAATAATCATTATTGTCGATTATTGCTCTTGATATTGTAATAATGATTATTAATGTCGATTAATAAAATATATATTAAAAAAAAGTTGTGTTTGGGGAAACAGCACATCATATTCTGGCTACACAGACAAAGCAAGCTAAGAACCGTTTACACATTAGAAAATAAAGACTTCACATTGGTTAATTTAGTAGCATTAAAAAACAAAATGGTTATTCAAACTGGAAATAAACTATATACAGAGAGCGAGCAAAGAAAATTCTCCATCACTGAAGCGTGAGTTATGCACTCTCTCAAATATAACCGTTATAATAATGGACACGGTCTACACTGCAGAATGAATGTCTTGCATTGTATCTGCACTTAGTTAATTATGATGAGAGAATTCACAATTTAGAATGCAGTCAGAGCGCACAACAAACCAAACTCCGGCATTTTCAGTGACTAATCTAAATGCCTCTGATTGGCCATTGCATTCATAAGCTCAACAGAAATGTGTGATTGGTTATAATGCTCAATGCTGCAAAAAACATGTAAAAGGAAAGCCATTGCAATGTGAGCAAATCTAAATGTAATGTCATAATCAACTCATTAAAGCTTTTCCTTTGACCTCTTACCTCCATGACCTGTGCTCGAAGTTCGTCACAGTGAGCCAGTCGGCGGGCCAGCATGCTTTGAGTGAGCTCAACCAGCAGGGCGATGAGGTTCCCCATCCCATCACCCGAGTGGGCCGAGGTGGGTACCAGGGACACAAATGTACGAGGGTCTTTGTTCTCGTAGAACAGGGCGGCATTAAGACCCTGAAGATTGAAAGAGACACAAGACAACACTTAAGTTAAGCTCAGCTCTTATATATTATATATATATATATATATGTGTGTGTGTGTGTGTGTGTGTGTGTGTGTGTTTAAAAAAAAAAACAGCACTTGCAAACACCATTAAAAAGAAAAGTAAATGGGACTACACAAAAAGATAGTGACAACAGACCTGCTGCGCAAACTCTACGATGACAGATTTAGCCCTCTCATCAAACTCATCCTTGGTGTTCTTCTTCTGTTTCTTCAGTGTGGCCACAACATCTGTGTCTGGACTCTTTTTCCAGTCATACAGACGGTCAATCTGAGAAAGAAACATTAGTATTCAAATACTTGTAATCATCAGTTTTAGCATTCAGTAGTCACTATCTGGTACCTTGTTAAGTGCTACTATGAAGGGGCATTTCTTCTCTTTCAGCAGGTTGATGGACTCGAGTGTCTGTGGCTCTAAACCGTGCATGATATCCACCACCAGGATGGCGATGTCACACAGAGAACTACCCCTGTTCCTCAGATTACTGAAGGGTGGAGGAGAGAGCCATTAAACACACAAATACTATAAAAATAGAGTTCAAAAAGTTTAGTGGTTGACTGGTATGGATTTTCTACAGTATCTACACATTATACATATGTAATGACAGCAAGTTAATATTTAATAATAATTGTAATATTAAAATATGAATAAATTATATTTTTAAATACACACACAAAACCTTTCAAAAGAGAGGGATTGGGAAGTTTTTGTTAAAGTTTCTATTCACCAAGGTTGCATTTATAAATCTGAGCAAAAATACAGTAAACTCATGATGTACCAACTTTGAAGAATCTTTTGACTTGACTACCCTTCTTGTATTTTACGTATCAGTGATATTTGTCTTTGACAATTTAGTTTCCACTTATTTATACCGTACTGTTGTTTCACTTTTTGGACCTCATGTTTGTTGAAGTGTATGCCTTATCAGAAAACTAAAATAATGTATACATAAAAAAAATCCAGTGAAACAATTTATTACAATGTAAAACAACTTTTCTATTTGAATATATTTTAAAATGCAATATATTCCTGTGATGCAAAGCTGGATTTTCAGCATCTTTACTCTAGTCTTCAGTGTCACATGATCCTTCAGAAATCATTCTAATATGATGATCTGCTGCTCAAGAAACATTTACTATTATAATCAGTGTTGAAAACCGTTTGTGGAAACCATGATTGTTTTTTCAGCATTCTTTGAATAGAACTTTCAAAACAAACAACATTTATTTGAAATAGAAACATTATAGATCTCTATACTGTCAATATACTATCAATTTAATAAATCCTTGTTTAATAAAAGTATTCATTTCTTTCTTAAAAATTGAAAGGAAGGAAAAAAAAAAAAAAAAAAAAAAACTTTGAATGGTAGTGTATATAATCTGTCTATCATTTTTATATGGCACACAAACACACACACAAAAAAATATTATAGTGTGTACCTGAAAGACTCGTGTCCAGGTGTGTCAATAATGAGCATGCCAGGAATCTTCACAATCTCCTTCTCAAACTGATATAAACATACAAACACCAGGGTTCATACACATTTTCACCAATAAATTTCCATGAATTTTCATGACTTTTGAGGCAATGACCTAACGTTCCATGAAAGTCTACATATACATGTAAAATAAGAATAAAAATTTTCGAATTTATCATGGCATATCTGAACTAAAATGAATGACTACTAATGCTTTTTGTTTGCTTGCTATTTGTTTTAATAAGTACAATATGTGTGCGACTGTGCCAGATGCTACTCCACACAGAGAACATAACGTCACTTGACAATGCCTGAATGTATTTTTTCCCCCGCTTTAGGTGACTCTTACGGGAGAACATTTTTAATTCAATTTGAGCTTTTTGCAAGGCAGATTTATCTGTCTACACTTTGGCTGAGAGTGCACAGAAACCCATCTCTTAAGAGAGCACGTGAACTGTCCCAACAAAAAATGAAGAAAAAAAGAAGGAAAAAAAAAAACATGGGAAAACAGAAGGAGAGAATGTGCGTTACAGAAAGATACTCACATTTTTCACCATCTTGGTTTGTTCTATTATGGTTTCCAGGGGCACATTTGTGGCTCCGATCTGTTGTGTGATCCCACCAGCCTCACCATCCTGAACATGTGTGTGTCTCAGCTGATGGACACAGAAGAAAACAATATTAAACAAAAGCCACACAGGTGCTGAAGTCTACCTCAGTCACTTTGAAATGCACCTTATCCAGGATTTTGGTCTTCCCTGTGTCCACATGACCCAGTACACAAACCACAGGAGATCGGAGCTTGTCCAAATTAATGTTCTTCAGGTTTTCCTGCCTTCGTTTCTGCACACAAAGGAAAACATGATTTATTCCACTCCACTGAGTAAAATGTGCGTATATCTGTACACATTCTGAGTATCTGTACCTCTATGCGCCTCTTGGCCTTGTCGTAAAGTCTCTCCTCCTTGCTTCGATCATCATCTGAATCGCTCTCACTGCTCGACTCTGAGCTTGGCTCTTTTCCTGCTTTGTTTGTGGTCGTCTTGTTGCTGCTGACTTTGTGGTCCTCCTCATCCTCACTCTCCTCCTCTCCTTCACTCTCCTCCTCTCCTTCACCCTCTTCATCCTCGTCATCCTCCTCTTCGTCATCCTCTTCTTCCTCACTGCCGTCCTCCTGGTCTTCAGCAGGTTTTTGTATAGCTTTAGTGGTTTCCTTCACCTCGATGTGAACCTTCTTCATCTCTGAGAGCACAAATGTCAAATTAATCAGTGCCTGTGGCAAACTACCAATCAATGACTATGATTTTAAAGACATGCATCTGTGGGACAGGTTGCTTTAACCCCACCTTTCTCCTCATCGCTGGCCATGGCCTCCCAGTCGTCCAGATCAGCAGCCTCCGCCTTTGGCTCCTTAACTGTAACAATGAAAATTAAAATTTTAAGAAGCCATCATACTTCCTTACAGCCATAAATCATGAACAGACAATTTTAATGTATAGCATGCAATCACAGAATTTGGCAAATTGTAGATTAATAACTCAAAAGCTGGGCTGTAAAATGAATCAAATTCAAAACGCGATATGGAACAGAGTCAGTAATTATTAAACGACAAAAAGGACTATCGGCATGTCAAATACTAACAGAAACTCAAAAGGTCTTCATGACACAATGCAAAAATTAACTTGAAATTGCAATAAAAATATTTTACTCAAACTAAAATAAATTTCTCAAAACAGTAGAAGTAATTAGTAAGAAGAAAGAAGTAGTAAGAAGTAATAAGAAAGAAGTAAAAAGAAAGAAGAAAGTACAATGAACAAAATTATAAACAACACTTGTTTTTGCCCCCATTTTTCATGAGCTGAACTCAAAGATCTAAGACTTTTTCTATGTACACAAAACGCCTATTTCTTTCAAATATTGTTCACAAATCTGTCTAAATCTGTGTTAGTGAGCACTTCTTTGCCGAGATAATCCATCCACCTCACAGGTGTGGCATATCAAGATGCTGATTAGACAGCATGATTATTGCCACATGTGTGCCTTAGGCTGGCCACAATAAAAGGCCACTCTAAAATGTGCAGTTTTACTGTATTGGGGTCCGGGAGGGGTCCAAAAACCAGTCAGTATCTGGTGTGACCACCATTTGCCTCACGCAGTGCAATACATCTCCTTCGCATAGAGTTAATCAGGTTGTTGACTGTGGCCTGTGGAATGTTGGTCCACTCCTCTTCAATGGCTGTGCGAAGTTGCTGGATATTGCCAGGAACTGGAACACGCTGTCGTATACGCCGATCCAGAGCATCCCAAACATGCTCAATGGGTGACATGTCCGGTGAGTATGCTGGCCATGCTAGAACTGGGATGTTTTCAGCTTCCAGGAATTGTGTACAGATCCCTGCGCCATTGGCCGTGCATTATCATGCTGAAACAAGAGGTGATGTGCGTGGATGAAAGGCACAACAATGGGCCTCAGGATCTTGTACAGGGTATCTCTGTGCATTCAAAACGCCATCAATAAAATGCGCCTGTGTTCGTTGTCCATAACATACGCCTGCCCATACCATAACCCCATCGTCACCATGGGCCACTCGATCCACAACGTTGACATCAGCAAACCGCTCACCCACACGACGCCATACACGCTGACTGCCATCTGCCCTGTACAGTGAAAACCAGGATTCATCCGTGAAGAGAACACCTCTCCAAAGTGCCAGTTGCCATCGAATGTGAGCATTTGCCCACTCAAGTCGGTTACGACGACGAACTGCAGTCAGGTCGAGACCCCGATGAGCTTCCCTGAGATGGTTTCTGACAGTTTGTGCAGAAATTCTTTGGTTATGCAAACCGATTGTTGCAGCAGCTGTCCAGGTGGCTGGTCTCAGATGATCTTGGAGGTGAAGATGCTGGATGTGGAGGTCCTGGGCTGGTGTGGTTACACGTGGTCTGCGGTTGTGAGGCCGGTTGGATGTACTGCCAAATTCTCTGAAACGCCTTTGGAAACGGCTTATGGCAGAGAAATGAACATTCAATTCACGGGCAACAGCTCTGGTGGACATTCATGCAGTCAGCATGCCAATTGCACGCTCCCTCAAAACTTGCGACATCTGTGGCATTGTGCTGTGTGATAAAACTGCACATTTTAGAGTGGCCTTTTATTTTGGCCAGCCTAAGGCACACCTGTGCAATAATCATGCTGTCTAATCAGTATCTTGATATGCCACACCTGTGAGGTGGATGGATTATCTCGGCAAAGGAGAAGTGCTCACTAACACAGATTTAGACAGATTTGTGAACAATATTTGAGAGAAATAGGTCTTTTGTGTACATAGAAAAAGTCTTAGATCTTTGAGTTCAGCTCATGAAAAATGGGGGCAAAAACAAAAGTGTTGCGTTTATAATTTTGTTCAGTGTAGTAAGGAGAAAGTAGTAAGTAGTAAGAAGTAAGTAGAAGTAAGAAGTAAAAACAAGAAAGAAGTAGTTAGTAAGAAGAAAGTAAATAGTAAAAATATTAAGTAGTTAGTAAGAAGTAGTAAGAAGAAATAACTTTGATTTTATATTATTACTATTTGAATTTATACAGTAACGTTTTGTTGTGCAGCAATTTGACAAATTAAAATGCTATGATTTATTGTAAATTATTTTTTAAACAAACCCGATTCCAAAGAAGTTGTGACACTGTACAAATTGTGAATAAAAACAGAATGCAATGATGTGGAAGTTTCACATTTAAATATTTTATTCAGAATACAACATAGATGACATATCAAATGTTTAAACTGAGAAAATGTATCATTTTAAGGGAAAAATAAGTTGATTTTAAATTTCATGGCATCAACACATCTCAAAAAAGTTGGGACAGGGCCATGTTTACCACTGTGTGGCATCCCCTCTTCTTTTTATAACCGTCTGCAAACGTCTGGGGACTGAGGAGACAAGTTGCTCAAGTTTAGGGATAGGAATGTTGTCCCATTCTTGTCTAATACAGGCTTCTAGTTGCTCAACTGTCTTAGGTCTTCTTTGTCGCATCTTCCTCTTTATGATGCACCAAATGTTTTCTATGGGTGAAAGATCTGGACTGCAGGCTGGCCATTTCAGTACCCGGATCCTCCTTCTACGCAGCCATGATGTTGTAATTGATGCAGTATGTGGTCTGGCATTGTCATGTTGGAAAATGCAAGGTCTTCCCTGAAAGAGACGACGTCTGGATGGGAGCATATGTTGTTCTAGAACTTGGATATACCTTTCAGCATTGATGGTGCCTTTCCAGATGTGTAAGCTGCCCATGCCACACGCACTCATGCAACCCCATACCATCAGAGATGCAGGCTTCTGAACCAAGCGCTGATAACAACTTGGGTTGTCCTTGTCCTCTTTAGTCCGGATGACATGGCGTCCCAGTTTTCCAAAAAGAACTTAAAATTTTGATTCGTCTGACCACAGAACAGTTTTCCACTTTGCCACAGTCCATTTTAAATGAGCCTTGGCCCAGAGAAAACGCCTGCGCTTCTGGATCATGTTTAGATATGGCTTCTTTTTTGACCTATAGAGTTTTAGCCGGCAACGGCAAATGGCACGGTGGATTGTGTTCACCGACAATGTTTTCTGGAAGTATTCCTGAGCCCATGTTGTGATTTCCATTACAGTAGCATTCCTGTATGTGATGCAGTGCCGTCTAAGGGCCCGAAGATCACGGGCATCCAGTATGGTTTTCCGGCCTTGACCCTTACGCACAGAGATTGTTCCAGATCCTCTGAATCTTTGGATGATATTATGCACTGTAGATGATGATAACTTCAAACTCTTTGCAATTTTTGACTTCTGAGAGACACTGCCACTCTGAGAGGCTCTTTTTATACCCAATCATGTTGCCAATTGAACTAATAAGTTGCAAATTGGTCCTCCAGCTGTTCCTTATATGTACATTTAACTTTTCCGGCCTCTTATTGCTACCTGTCCCAACTTTTTTGGAATGTGTAGCTCTCATGAAATCCAAAATGAGCCAATATTTGGCATGACATTTCAAAATGTCTCACTTTCAACATTTGATATGTTATCTATATTCTATTGTAAATAAAATATAAGTTTATGAGATTTGTAAATTATTGCATTCCTTTTTTATTCACAATTTGTACAGTGTCCCAACTTTTTTGGAATCGGGTTTGTATTTAGATTACATTTTAAAAGACTGATTAAATTGTTACGTTTTATGAATTTAATTGGTCAGACATGCTGTTTAATGACTAAAATGTAAATAAACCATTAAAATGAAAATCCAGAAAAATTAAGAAAACAGAATTTAGAGGGGGCTGAACAATTTATGGAAAAATAAACAGATTTCATAGGGCCCTAAATTTGAGAAATCAAAGTCAAGCTTAATTCTTTTCATATTAAATCCAAGTAAATCTAGCAGAGCTTGCTGTGATTGGTCCTTACCTGGCTCCGCTTCAGGCTTGTCTACTTTCATCTCTTTTGTGATTGGCTGAGGTGTCTCTAATGTAGGTGATGTCACTTCTGAAGTTTCTAATATAAGCACAAAAAAATTGTTAGGACATTTTAACCATCTTTGATTACTGCAGAGAGCAAGTCAGGATCAATCGGGCTCTAACCTTCAGGAGTTTGTGCTGTTGGCTTCTTTTTTCTCTTGTCAGAGTAAACAGGCTTCTTCTTTGGCATTGCATCTTTGGATGGCACTTCAACACCTGAAAGGAAGCCAACGACACCACCAGGTCAAAAAAACTATCATCATAACTTCATCACAAGCACTATCAGTCATGTTCTCACCCTGAGCCTGCAGTGCTCGCAGTGTGGCTTCTGCTCTGGCTCGAGCCTCTTTCTGGGCCTTGGTAAGGAGTTTTCCCTCCTTCTTTAGTCTTTCTTTTCTCTCCTTATCCTTTTGCTTCTTCTTCTCCTTCCTCTCGGCCTCTAGGCGCTCCTGTGGATGAAGGTTTCAGAGATGAAGGAACCATAACCATTTTTGACACCATGATCTTGAGTGACTGTCTTTCCACTGACCTGCTCCAGTCTCTGAGCCTCCAGCTCCTCCAGCCGCCTCTGTCTCTCCTCCTCGTCTCTTTTGGCTCGTTCCTCCTCTTCTTTCATTTTGGCGAGGGCCTCCTGCATGGCTTTCACAGTCGCTTTGCTGGGACCCTTTTTCTTGTCTTTCTCCTCCTTCTCGCCTTTCTTCTTCTTCTTGTCCTTTTTCTTTTTATCCCCCTCAGCCTCCTCTGTAGAAAAGCAGAGAAGAGGGAAAATTACTTGGAGAATAAAGAAACAGTGATCATGTAGGCTTGAAATAACCCAGATAAGCATCTTGGATATCAACCAGTGTGGCTCAGACGTTATCAACTAATTTATTGTCTTAACCAACCTTAGCACTTGGTTACATATGGAATATTCACAATTATGATGCCGTTTATCTTTTTTTATCAAGTTTCGGTTACACTTTATTTTAAGGTGTCATTATTACAGTGTAATTATATATTTAAGTACGCTTAAATTATGCTTAATTTACTGTTATTACTATGGTAAGTACATGTAACAAGGACACTGTAAAATAAAGTGTAACCCAAGAGTCCTATGGAGCGTGTTTGACAATTTTTTATCACTCCTTATCTCACGACTTTAATAGTGTTTGATTTAAACTTCAGTAGCAAAAATGGCTATATACTACAGATCAATAGTTTGGATTCAGTAAGATTTTTTTAAACAGAAATTAATGCTTCTATTCAGCAAGGGTGCATTAAATTGATCAAAAGTGACAGCAATAATGCTTTTCAACATTGATAAGATGTTTCTTGAGCACCAAATCAGCATCTTAGAATGATGATAAAATATATTCAAATAGAATATAAATTAATAAATAGAATATAAATTTTAAATTGTAATAGCATTTTCTTAGCAATATTTCTGTATTTTTGTAATAACCTAATTGTAATAATATTTCACAATATTACAACCTTGGTGTGCAAAAGAGACTTCTTTCAAAAACATTACATTAATTTATTACAATAAATTAATAAATGTTATCACTTAGAAAAAAAGTAATACAAAAATACAAAACAAATATGCTTGCCATGAAGGGGTTGAATAATTTTGAGACTGCAGAAGTCATTAAAAGTTGCATTTTCAGTTGAATATGGGGAAACCACTTGAAACATTTGTTGTGTTGAGCCATTTTGATTACTTTTGTTTGATTTGTTTATTGCAAACAGCTGAAAATCTGTACATTTTGCCAATAAACCTGATTTGCAATGGGGGTTGAATAATTTTGATTGCAACTATATATACACTGTATATATATATATATATATATATATATATACACACACACACATATATAGAAACCCTCCAGTGAACAATGTACTATGGAAAATCTGACCTTCTCCCTGCACATCAGCTCCATCCTGCTCCACTGAAGTCACGCTCTCTAATTTCTGGCTCTCTGTTGAAGGTGTGGTATCCGGTTTCCCTCCATCCTTCTTTGAGACCTCTTCCTCTTTCTCTCTCTTAGCCCTCAGCTTGGCCCTCTCCTCCTCTTTCTTCTTCTTCTCCCTCTCTTTTTTCTCTGCTTTCTTCTGCGCAGCTGTCTTCATCTTGAAGGCCGGGTCTTCTCTTTCGTCTTCCTCACTGTCTGGTTTGGCTTTGCCTTTACCTTTCTTCTTCTTGCGTGTGGTTTGAGAATCATCATCCGATTCATCATTTTCGGCCGCTCCTCCAGCCTTCTTTGCACCACCATCTTCATCTTCCTCTTCTGAGTCAGATGCGCCCTTTCGCTCGCCTTTCTTTTTAGCCTTGGGTTTCTGCCGTGACTGCGAGCCCTCGTCCTCAGAGTCTGAAGCAGGACCTGCAGGAGCGGTAGCCGCCACCGGTTTGGTGTCTTTCGTCCTGTGCTCGTTCTCCATGTTGTTCTGACCCTGATCTTCATCACCTTCCTCATCCTCCAGATTCGCCTTCTTACCCTTCTTGGCCTTCTTCTTGTCTGCTTTCGTCAGGGTGGGCTCTGGTTCAGCGTCCTCTACTGAATCGGATTTCTAAGAGGGAAACACACAGAGGAACTGCTTTTAATGGCACATGACTCAACTTATAGCATCTGCATTATTAAAAGAGGGAAGGAAAAAAGAAAACCTGTGTTGAACATGTGCTTATCAGTTTGTGTTAGGGGTGTAACGACACACTCATGTCACGATTCGATACAAATCGCAATACTGAACTCACGATATGATGCTATCGTGATATTTTAAGGCAAAATAAAGAAGAGAGGTTTATTTATTATTACTTTATTATTGTTAAAATAATATTAAAGGATTAGTTCACCCAAAACTACACTTTACTCACCCTCAAGCCACCCTCAAGCCATCCTAGGTGTATATGACATTCTTCTTTCAGCCAAACACAATCGGAGATATTAAAAAAATATCCTGGCTCTTCCAAGCTTTATAATGGGAGTGAATGGTACCATAGATTTTAAAGCCCAAAAAAAAGCCATCCATCATCAAAGTAATCCATACGGCTCCAGGGGTTAATAAAGGCCTTCTGAAGCGAAGCATTTTTAAAGGGAATGTCTAATGCTATTTCATTAGGGGTGTAACGATTCACTCGTTTTCTCGATGCATCGATTACAAATCCTGAAACATGTATTTTTGAAACGTGAATCGTTGATTTTGGTCAATAATCGATTTTAAATGCTAAGAATCTAATTAATCGCGATTCGATAGCGATTCAGTGCTGTAAAATACACATTAGATTATACTACATGCATGAATTAATGGAGACGTTGCGCCCTCACAGCTCTCCTTCACAGACACGCACTGCACTCTTTACCGCCTTTCACTGGATTGTGCTCACGCTCCGTCCGTAGCTCTCATTGACATTTTTGAGCAGCCCAAGTTTGAGCTCTCCTCAGGACGACCACTGCTATTCATAACATGAGCAGATGACAGCTTTCTATCGAGACAGGAATAGTTCTGAGTCAAACCGCTCAAGCCATTGTCAACTGCCAAGTCACCGTGGTCACTATAGTTGAAATAAAACGCTTTCATTGCGTGGAAACGTCACCGTTATTTTATATAAAATAAAATACTGAAGTTTTACGGAAATGGTCATACAATACCTGAGCAGTTTAAGTAAAACCCCGCTTATTCAAGGATGTACATTTATTGCATGGACGGAGCAAACACACAATGTAAGTGTCTAAAATGCATACGCCCAGTTCTGATGAATGATAAATGAAATTTAACTTAATGTCGTTTAACTGAATGTACGAAGGAAACTGCTGAAATAACTTCAACATTAACAACACTGAAATAAGAGCGCGCAGTTTATCTATCAATCAGATGCGCATTAAAGCTGTGTCCGTTACTATAGCAACAGTAGACACACGGCGCGTTTTCTTTCAGAATCATCATAAGGAAAACGTTCCGTATAAAGAGAACAAAGAGGGCTTTTCTTTCTATTCCGTGAAGTTAGTTTAGGATTAGTTGGAAAAGTGCATGATATTCTAGTCTCTCCATGGAAGCATTGCATGTTTAATGTACCTGGAACACTTTAACATGGTTGTGTAGTAGCCATTAACACTATCCTACACAATAGTTAGCATGAACTAACAATACTTTTAAAGCCTTTTTAAATTTTGGCTTATGTAAATTTCTACAAATGCCAATTTTTATAGACTATTAAAATAAAGTGTGCAATAATAATAAAATAATAAAGTAACAACATGAACTAACATTAACAATGTTTTTTTTTTGCCCACTCTCGGACCCCTGAAGGCCGCTGTGTAATTCACACCCTGATACATAGAGGGAAGCATTTTAATAATCCTATGAATGCATATAAAAAAATGCAGAATCAAATCGCATCGAATTTTAATGTGAATCGTCTCGAATCGAATCGTTCTGAATTTGCAAAAATCGTTATTGAATCGAATCGAAAACCTATGAATCGTGAATCAAATCGATTTGCTGCCTACCCAAAGACTCACAGCCCTAATTTCTGTGCTAAAATACACTCCTTCAGGGCTCGCATAAGTTTCGCAAAGTTTTTTTTCGAATATGGCCCTGTATGACGTTATAAAGGGCGGAATTCCTTGTATGGGCGCACACACATCAACCAGAGCGAGAACAAGAGCATGCCCATCAATCTGCTTCGTTGGGGTTTCAGAAGTCGTCGGCAGCGCTGCACACGACTTGCTTGAAAAAGAATTGTAATTTTGTTTTTAGAACATGAAATCAACAATGTCACTAAAGAAGTGTGTTTTTGGTTGTGAGAGAAAGATAACCTTGTTCAGCTTACCAAAGAACCCAGCGCTAAGGGAACAGTTAATGCAGTTTGTTTTCCGGAGCAGCAACGGAAGTTGTGCAAGTGTGTTTGTTTGTTTGTTTCTGGCATTTCCCATCGTGTCTCTTCAAAATACTTGGATTTGGAGACCACTCGATTGATTATTTTTACGATGCCTTTATAACATTTTTTGGATCTTTTAAGTTTTAGAGAAATGGACTTTAAATGGAGGGACCAAAATTTCTTTTAGGTGTCATAAAGTATCTGCATTTAGTTCAAGTTGAACGAACATTTTATAGCTTTGAAACGACATGAGGGTGAGTACATGATGACAATTTACATTTTTGGGTGAATTATACCTTATAAATACAGTAAGCTGAGCCTTGGATAAAACTAACTCTACACTGCAAATCATATTGTTTTTTATTTTTTATATTGCGATATCTCGATATAATGATGTATTGTTACACCCCTAGTTTGTGTAACTAAATACCTTTGCTGTTTCTTTTTCTGGTTTTCCTGCTTGGTTTTCTAATGACAGGCGCTCCAGTTCTTTCTGGATTTCATCCTCACTGCAAGAAAAAGAGGTAATCAGTAATTCCCAAACATTTACACTACTGATTTTTTCATGTAAATGAATACTGTTATTCAGCATTTTATTCACATATTAAATTTATCAGTGACAGTAAAGACATTTATAATGTTACAAAAGATTTCTATTTCAAATATATGCTGTTCTTTTCTATTCATCAATGAACTTGTATGTATGCATTGTTTTGAGCATCAAATCATCATATTAGAATGATTTCTGAAGGATCATGTGACACTGAAGACTGGAGTAATGATGCTGAAAATTCAGCTTTTCCATCACAGGAATAAATTAAAATAATTAAAATAAAATTACAGTTATTATATTATACATTGTAACATTATTTCACAATACTACTGTTTTACTGTTTCTTTAAACAAATAAATGCAGCTTTGGTGGTGAGCATAAGAGAATCTTTTAACAATATTAAATAAATCTTGACCCTTAACTATTTGAGCAGAAGGTTAACTGTATAAAAAGGGAAAATCTATTTAAGCATATCAACTGTGTCAGTGTTGGAGGAAAGAGACAAAGACTTACTCATAGTCTTCTTTCTTTCCTTTTTTTTTCTTGCTCTTTGATTTGTTCTGCTCCTTGCCTGCTCCTGCTCCTTCAATCTCTGCCGCAAGTGCGTCGATGTCAACCCCGTCGTCTTTGGCACTATGAAATTCAGAAAAAGATGAAGAATACAATTCAATTTGACTGAGGAACTTTAAAGAACTTTTTTTCCATGCATTTTAACTTAGAGGTCTTCTACATGGTAGTGTATTTCTAAAAGTTGACTAAAAAAAAAAAAAAAAAAAAAAAAAAAAAAAAAAAAAATGGATCAGACAAACAAACTTAAAATTTACAGTTCACCTCTTCAAGGACTATAACTTTCTCCAACCACATGATTCCCCCTAACGTCAGTAATCTTTTTGTTCAAACAGAAAATATGTCTCTACAAGAAAGATGAACATGTCATGTGATTTCACAGGGTCTTTATATTGTGTAGAATTTAAGATTAAGATGCATTTAAATAAACGTAGAAATGTTTTGAGAAAGCCAATAGAAATGTACATAGGGTTAACACACATGTACGGTGCAATAAAACAATTAACCTCTGACTAAATGCAGACCACCAGAAATGATTAACTAGCAACTGTCCAGGAAAATTCACATCTGTCACCAGAGATTTGGAAAAGAAGAAAAAAGGATGTCCTATTCTGGCTTTACATCACACTTTCACTAAAAAAAACTACGATTATAAACCAGTGGTGTAAGACAAACTCATCAATCAGCATTACACCAGCAGTACAGATGCATATTACACCCCAAAAACCACTCTAGATAAACAATGAAAGCACATATCAATATTTACAATAAACTGATTTACAAAAACTGAGCATATTAAACGCCTAAACACAAGCACCTTACCTGTCAAGTCAAACACAGCAATGAGGAAGAAGTGAACTTGTGCTGCTTATATAGTGGAGTCTAAAGCCCTCCTTGCATGCTTGTTGCATCAGAAAGGGAAAAGCACAGTTTACTGGCCTGTCATCACAGGGCAGAGCCCTCTCACGTATATAAAAACCTGCAGCCCTCAACAAACACAGAGCAGGTGATGAAAGACCAACTAATAGAAAGACAAATGACTTGAATGGAGGAAAGATAGGGGGACGTTTAATAAATCCAAAAATGTGTTTTAGCAGACCACACTTCTTTGACGCAATGCAAAGCCTTTTCAAAAGTCGGTAATAGTTAAGTAACAGGTAATCTTGTTTTGATGCAACTGAAAGTCGATAATTCATGGCTGGATCTCATGACATCTGAGATTACTGGAACAGGGAATGACATAGCAACCAGCACTGAAGGGTTAGCACAGGTTAACACACTCATTAGGGCGCTAATCAACTTAACCACCTCCAGCAAGGCCAGAAGACCAAGAATCTGCTCAGCATCAGACCCGGCTAAATTTAGCCATTCAAGCGACTATAAAACGGAAGGAAAACACAGGTGAAACCAGGTCAAACTATTGTCCCACATTGGGCATTCACCTAATAAACTAAAAACAAACCACAGCTTACAGAACAGAAGAAAATAAAAGACATAAATCATTTCCAAGCTTCAGATTTTGACCAATGAATTTCCTATACATATTAAAATTCAGACCAATTAGCTATAGAATATTAACTATTTGATTCTATAGTTTAAAAACACCAAAACAAAAGAGTCGCCAAAATCACTATGGCGTACAAGCACGTTTTACTCTAACCAAAATTATGTCTATGAAACATTTATTATTGACTTTCCATGACATTTAAATAAAAAAATATACTATTAAATTGATGTATGTTAAACTGATAGAACTGTCATATTTATGTATTTTCCCATGCTTTTCATGGTTCTGAGAACCATTTAGTATATCACTCTAAACCTATTACTCAAATTATCAATGAAGTATTGTTAATTTCTGTCATTCCAGACCTGTGGTGCCAATGTATTCAATAATTAATGATTACAATCTTTAAGAAACACTTATAGACAAGTAAGGTTCAGATGTTGCAGCAACAGCCTGAATCACATTTATTATTTATCATAGGCCATCAATATTGTCTAAGTTTGACAGCAGTCCATTTAAACATTTTCACAATCACACACCCCTTGATCTCAGTGGGAAAGTTAACCCAGCCTAATCTAGCTGGTGACAGACTGTCACAGTCCTGGAAACATTTACCATTTCCACATCTTCAGATTTCCAACTGTTATCGTTTTTTTGCCGAATTTTGACGCCCTTCAGATTTTTACCCCCATGAGTCCCAGGTAGGTTTAGGATTAGGTGTGTGGGTGGGTTTAGGATTAGGTGTGTGGGTGGGGTTAGGATAATAGCAGGGAATAATTTAGCAGGGAGGTAAAATAAGGTACAACACCATTTCTACATGAACAAAGATCGATGGCATCCCATAGAAGAGCGTTTTACTGAAGACAATGCGGAACCGTCGGCCAGCACAATGGAAACGGATGATGTTGCACTGCCGGGCGAGGAATCAGATACTGCGTGTAATACACAGAGGCCACTGTCCTTAAATACTTGTGTCGTCTGTGCTCGGACAGTGCCTGATATGACAGCAGATGTGAAGTGCATCTAATCTAAGACTCACAGCTGGTGGACCTCGACTCGGGGGGGCTGGCAAAACCTGCTCGTGTCTCATTTTAAAGCCCCAAACGCGACAAATAAGAAACGCTTACAATAAATTGCCCAATCAGCCGCGTGTCTACACCTGTATTAGTAAATGTCAGTGATCTCCTGATGATATTCCTGTAGTTAAGCGGTCAGTATGGTAATGATCAAGACAGGCCTAGTAACAGCGGCACATGAACTCATGCCCATCAGAAGCTAGCCAGGTGGCTAACAGTGTGTCTTCTTAAACATTGCCCTGCTGTCAAGATTACAAACAGCACAGTACTTCACAGTAGTCCGTGTTACGCACTCGCCTGTGTCCTAACTTACCCATCATCTCCCTTATTTTTCTGTTTCTTTCCCATTATGTGTGAATGGCTGTAACCTCCTCGTTGCGGTGCAGTGTAGTCGGTGTTAGCGCGTCAAGTTGGTCGTGGTCGCATCGCGCATGCGCACTTGGCAATGAGTACTCGCGCACGACGGCCTCAGCGCAGACCTTTAGCGCATCTGGATAGTCCATTCGGTTACATATAAAAAGGATATGTGCGATGATTTTAATGATATTTCGGGGGTTTTGACTCAGAAATAATAGTGTTCTTTTGCTGGTTTTCAAACAAACCGCATAAAAGACAAAAAAGAAGAACTTATTTAAAGAATAACATTATAGGCCATCTACATGACATACTAGTCTGCGCTAAACTGCGCGTCAGGAACAGGCGAGCGCGACAGGAGCGCCGCGCATGGCAAGCATGTTGCCAGCTAAACTTTATTACAAAAACATTTAGATATATATGTAAAATATGTTTTTTTTTTCATATATTATTTTTTTAAAAGAGGGTGGGGTAATTAAAATATTATTATTAATGATACACACATAAAATTACTAATGATTAAAAAATCTATTTTAAAAGTCTATCTATCTATCTATATAAATATATATTATATATATACACACACACTAGCGGTCAAAAGTTTGGAAACTTTTAAGATTTTTTAATGTTTTTTTAAAAGTAGTCTCTTAATTTCACCAAGGCTGCATTTATTACAATTTAAATGAACTGTTTAATTAATTAATTATTCCTGTGATGGTAAAGCTGAATTCTCAGCATCATTACTTCAGTCTTCAGTGTCACATGATCTTTCAAAAAATCATTCTAAAATGCTGATTTGCTGCTCGAGATAACATTTCTCATTATTATTGATGTTAAACACAGTTGTGCTGTTTAATATTTTTTGTTTTTACTATATATATATATATACACACAGAATATATACATACGCTATGTGTATATATATATATGGATGGATGAATGGATGGGTAGATAGATAAATATGCTAATATCTAATGCTAATTATATCTGTAGTACTAGAATCTCTGCCCAACGCTTAAAATTTATGTAAGTGGTTTCATCATAGAAATAATAGCAGTATTTGTGTTTTTCATATCAAATCTCTGCATTTGTGGATAAAGTGTGACTGTGCAGGAGACCACTTTAATTCAAAGTTTATGTCCATGGTTTTTGAAACAAGTGTCACAATGTTTATTTCATCTGATTTCATTTTTATTCACATTACTGAAAGCACACCATCACACAATCTATGAATCCTCTCAGCAACATCCGCTCTCATTGAACGGGTTCTCATGAACGCCGCCACCAGAGCTGCAGCTTCATTTGGACAGAATTTGCTGCCATTGAGAGTTGATGCAAACTCATTGACCGTCTCTGGAGGAAGCCAGTCTTCAGGGATTTCCATAGCACACTGTTCTACAGTACCATTTTTGATGTCCATGTCAAGCTTAATATTCACATCATCTACCACTAAAGATGTGCAAACACTGAATTTTGGAGTTTTGCCATAAATCCACTCCCACATTTGAATATCCGTTGTCATCTTATGAATGCCAGGCATAAGAGCTTCATGAGTGGGGTCAACTGTGATGACTGGGCTGTCAAAGCCAAAATCATTATTGTACTGGGAAGCGATAGCCTCAATGATAGTGTTGGAGTCAAGAGTGGGATCCACATCCGAAAGGTTCTTGACAGGGGAAGGAACGCTTGGGGTAGCATTGCTCCTGATGACTTCAGAAGCGTTACTCTTCAGAACTGAGGATAATACTGAACGATCCACAGAACACAGCAATGTACAGTGATGATAAGCAGAGGTTCTGCCTAATTTCGCAGCAGTGCCTGAAATCTTGTGATGCCCATTCAACAAAATATCAAATCTATCTGTTGCAGCGACATCTAGATCGGGTCTCAGTGCTTTTAATGCACTAGTAACGACTTTGAGATTTCTGTGACGGTCGTATTTCTTCTTGGAGGTGAAGAAGGTCATGTTGATGTTTCCAAAATCATGGAAAACCGTCCCACCTCCACTGCGACGTCTCGCTAGCGGGATCCCCAAGCGCCTCATCAAGGGAAGGTTACACTCCTGCCAGGGGTTTTGATGTCTGCCTATGACCACCACAGGGGAATTTCTCCATAATAACAATACGCTTCTGTTTTGCAGATCAGCGTGATCGTGAATCCAGTCTTCTAAGGCTAGGTTCTCAAATATGCCAGATGACGCAGATTTTAGGATGATACCAGCTTTTCCCATCTCATCGAAGTAGGTTGACAAAGTGCTTTTGAGGCGAGCTGACCCAGAGAGGACACATGCCCTGTTTGACAGTCTCAAAATCATTGCTGACTTTTAATCGCTCGAAATGTTGTAAGGCTCTTAATACATCACAGATTATTTGATTCTGATGTGTGCAGCGAATACTTTCGAGACAATATCGCACATTAAAAAAAACAATCCGTACAGTTTATGTACCGCTTATTCCCATGCCTTCAGCCAGCAGGGGCACGTTACCATTGACTACCGGGTCAACAGGATCACGTTTCCTTACAAATCATAATAAAAGTCCTGCACGACGAACTTGAATGATAAAAAAAACTAGAATATTAAATGTATTTAATGTTAAGTAAATAAAAAGAATATGTTAATAATAATATAAACGCGTCCTCATGTAATTAATAATTGAATCACAAAAATGTATTCGTGATGCTCTTTTATTTTGACATGTTGTTCTAGAGGCAGGCGTTTGATATCGTCATGTGGCTCGTAAAATGTTTTGGGAGATTGTTGTTGTATTTTTTCGAGTTTTTTCATTGCAGTTTTTTATTCCAATTTTAACAAACAGAAAATACAATAACACAATAACACACAAACAATCTTTCAGACAATAAACAAGTTATGGTAATAATTTTTCATTGCAGTTTTAACAAACAGAGGATACAATAACACAAGCAATCTTTCAGACAATAGACAGTTATGTCTCAATATCCAACAAGAGAAATTATATAAAGAAGCCTAGTTAACCTATTGAAAAATATTTCTCAAGAAATGTAAAAGGGAAAAAAAAGAAAAAAGGGTGAGGGGCATAAAAAAAATAATAAAAGCATATTACGAAAGAATATAGCATGGCCCAAATTCTAGATGTTTTTATAGCTCTCTTATTAACAGACATTGAGATTGTATTTAAATTTAATTGTTGTATTTTATTTCCACCAAACTTTTTGCTACAAACATGAACCACTGTCTCAGATTACTCTCAGATTTCTCAAGTAGAATTGGAACTAACAATTGTAAAGTTTTTTGTTTGTTTTTTTACCATGAAAAAGCTTTTTAACCATAACATTCTTTCTAGCCGAAATGAATTATCATCATCGTCATCATTGGTGTTTGTCGCACTGTGTGAAGAGTCTGTATATTTAAAGATCACCACTAGGTGGTATTAGGATATTTCCTCATGCATAATGCAGTTTGACAGCTGTAATGTGATCAGATCCATGTTACTCCCCTCGTAGTTAATGATTCAGGATGAGATTAGGAAATTACCAAATTCAATCAGAATGAAAGCATTTTGATCAGTTGATCAAGATACCCCTGTCCAAGTTAATATCTGACTTATTCAGAGAATTTGATCTTCCTTGAAACAAACTGCACTTATCTAGATGGTGCAGTTCATGTCTTAGATCGAAATAAGTGCTATGTACCTGAAATTTAGATTTAGCTTTGATTACACTTACTTCTGAATATAGCTATTTTGATCTGAGTCATTTTACTGCACACCATATATTCAAACATTACAACTTGAGTTATAACTGAATTTTAGTTAATCACATTTTTTTTCTTCAAATGATGACTCGATAAGTCATCGAGAATGTTTTGTGTAGTCTGCAAATAATTAAAAACAGTTAATTTTTTTATATTTTCTTTTTATGTGTTTATGTCAAGGTTTTATGATTAAATCATAAAACGTGTCAAGTAAAATTTATGTGAGAGAAAGCTAAATACTAAAAACGTTTTGTAAATAACAATGGGGGAGGGAATCGGTAAACGTCCATTCTCTGAAATCTGATTGGTCAGCTTGTCGTCCCTGATTGGCTGTTGCACTGTATGAGTGGAGTCTAAGCAGAGATCTGAGCGGATGTTTCCGGTATGACCGTTGTTTGACAGATCAGGACGGAGTGTCGCTTTCAGGTAGGGTTATCAACAAAACATTATGTACAGTTTTACTGGTCATCCGGATTATGTGACAGCACGTTTTATATCTAGTGTAAGTTTACTGTGTGTGTACCGTGAGTTTCCCGGTTGAGGTCGCAGATGGTGCTCTGTGTTGATCTGCCGAGGTCACCGCACAGCATCACCGCCAACTGCAGCCCGCCGGACGGGTCACTTTACAACACTGAATGCAGAGAAAAAACATCAAGACATTACGGCGGAGTCATGGGTTTCAATAGCGGACAGATCTACAATCACTTTCTTAAATGCATGTGTTTAGCTTCAGTGCACTGCTATCCAGGGCTTGTTTGCTGACATGTTTTAACCCGTAATCAGCTGATGAGACCATCCGTGTGATGATGCTATTTCAACAACTGATGACATTTTCTGCTTTTCATATGACATGGTAATGTGCATAAATGATGTCTCGTGGATTCTCAGGTATAATGTGCTATAGTAGCATGTGGCCTATAGCATGTGATAAATTTTGGGCAGTGGAAGACACAGACCTTTTAATGGCACTTTTAATGAATATGGTACAATTTAGTGTCCCATTACTGAGCAAAGGTGCTAATTCCATTAGCTATCCAGTGTTTACTGTTAGGTAAGTTAGACAAACTATTAATACATTTAATGTTGTATGAAAAGTTGCTAGTTTTAAACACATCAAATGTTTATTCCCCCTTAAAATAGTGATTTGTTCTCCATCCCTCCTTAGATGTCCTGACTGTATCTAATAATGAAAATCATACTAAAAAAAAAAAACATAATTTTTAACATAATATGCTGAATTGATGTTTAATAAATGTAGTAAAATATATTTAGAATGATAAAAACATATTGTTTAGCAAAGGACGACCTCTTTTTGTCAGATCAACCATGTCAGTCAAGTAGTTGTAGAAAAAAATATTTTTTTTTTAATTCAATTTATGGGAAGTACACTAAAAGGTTCATAGTAGTACCTTAAGGTACGTATTGCTACTCTAAGGTACTAATATGCACATTTTAAGGGTGAAAAAGGTACAAAGATGTCCTTTTAAGGATACTGCCCCAGTGACAAGCTGTTGTACCCCTAAAGGTTAATTTTTTACACATTTTTTTTCTGAGAGTGTATATGTTTATCAACAACTAACCAAGATTTGGCTCCAAACTAGTCCTTACTATTGGGCAGCTTAAGCTAAATTGCAGATGTATTAGTTATTTATGTATTTTATACATTTGATCTATGTTTAATTAATGTGTACTGCTAGAAAAACACCATTGTAAAATGTATTGAGACATTTCCCAAATTGTAGATTATAAAAATTAGTTTTCCACTGAAATACATTTTTTACCGAAACGCCAAAACTGAAATTAAAGTTTTCATTTTGCCGTAACTGAAAATAAAGTTTGGAAACCCTTTCATTTTCTCTTGAAAATTAAACCAGTTGTCACAAAGTTCTTCATCTGAATATTCATCTTGATATTTCAGACGTTCGAAATTTGACATATTGCTACTCTAGCATCTTTTTTTTTTGGTCAAGGCGAAGTGCATCTACAGTGCTGATATGTTTACCTGTTGTAACCAAATATATGCTGAGCCTGACACGGTCAAAACGGTCTGAGAAGCGCTAATTGAAATTCATTATTTTGGTCAGTGAAATTTCTATTTTCGACAAAACTAATAAAAATACTTATAAAATCATTTGTGTTAGTACAAAACACTAATAAAAATTTCAAATCAACTTGATGTTAACTGGCAACATTTTCTGAAGGTTAAGCACTGACCATTTGTTGAAAAAAAAGAAAAGACATTTAAATGTTTTAAGAGTTGCAGGCCCTATTTTGTACTCTATTCATGGTAAATGCCAGCAGTTGTTTCCATCAAGTCGTCTTTGTCGCAGCAGCATCTGTAAACATAAAATTTGAAATCAATTTTCACAAAAATGTTCACCGTGTGTTTAGGCTGTTGGTCACACTTCTTGACCACTGAACATGTGTAAGTGCAGCTTTGACGATTCTTACTGAATTGTTGAGTTTTGTATTTGTCAGTTGGGGGCTTTGGAACAAAACTGTCTCTGTAAGTAAGTGTGTGTGTGTGTGTGTGTGTGTGTGTGTGTGTGCCCCTCTCATGCTTAAGGGTGCATACTAAGGGCATTGTTAACCGAGGACAATGGCTATTAGAAGGTGCCCATTAGTGAGTAACGAATACAGGCATTATTGCCCTGTGGTTTCCATTTACTCTCTTGTTATTTTATAATGTGTTATTGAATGTAAGAGTTTTTCAGTACTAGCTCTGCCTTTAATCAATATGAATGTGATACAATCACTTGGTAGGCCTATTTATTTGCAGTAAATCTCTGATGAATGCAATGTAAAAAATAATTGTGTAAAATAATTTCCAGAATAATTGTGTAAAAATACAGTTATGTTATACATTTGAACAACCTGCACATTTTACAGTTTATTTTAAATTGTAATTTACAAAAACGAAAGAAAAATACATTTAAACTGGTAAATCTAACAGCCCTTTTCTGCTGAATTATTAAAATCAGTTTTGTACCTTTACCATATTATACTGACACATGGATGTGATTTTTCCATATTTAGATCCATGATTTTTATGGATTTCCAAATTTTCTGACCTTAAAAGTATGACCCATGTGAATTGAATAATCAGAGGGGAAAAATGGTTGTGGGGGGAGGGGTGTTTCTAGTTACTGTATGATGGATGCATTAAATGGCCTTAAATAATTATCAAATAAACTGTAAAATGTTACTTTATTTCATGCATGGATTGCTTCTGACAGAGTTGCATGTTAGCCAGCATTCAAAGTGGCAAATGCAAGTAAAAATTTGCATTGAAATGGTGTTACTTGCCAGTTGCCTGGGTAACTTTTTATGAATTTTGACAATGCATGGTTTTGAGAATGTCATATGGCTTAGCGCAATCATCAAATTACTATGGTTGTGATGTAATTATATAAATATATAGTCTGATGCCCTGCATGTTTCAGAGTAAAGCACAGCATGGTCAGGTTTTCCTTCTTTTTTTTCTTAAGCTGAACACACATCCACCACAATAGCACAAGGACTAAAGAGAAAGACATGATGAATCAAAGTTCATCACAAGCAGATGAGAAAGTGGAGAGAAAAACTAATATATAGATGGTGCACAGTGTCATACACACAAATACTAAACACCATTATTGTAACTAACTACATGACACTAAAATAATGCAATAAACATTCATTTAACAAGATGTAACATAGAACATACACACATAAGATGTAACATAAAACCCTAATGTACATTACTGAAAAAAAGAAGAAACATAAGTATTAAAATGTGAAGTGTTAAGGC
The DNA here is from genome assembly GCA_039654105.1 of Coreius guichenoti. Taxonomy (NCBI): domain Eukaryota; kingdom Metazoa; phylum Chordata; class Actinopteri; order Cypriniformes; family Gobionidae; genus Coreius; species Coreius guichenoti. The sequence goes on along the minus strand of CM077170.1, from coordinate 38,356,232 downwards.
CCGTTGACACCAAGAACGATAACTATAATGACAACTATATTAGCATCCACACCAGAGGACGGTCGTTCTGTTTATTATAAACACACTGCAGTTTTGTCGTCTGCCGCTTTAAATGGTTGAGCACTTTAAAGCAGGATGGATTCTGATTGGCTGTTATTTTTTTTATCGTTCACCAGCCGTTATTGTTATAGCTGTAGTGTGAACTCTGCTGTTCTTTTTCATGTACATTTACCAGGATTTTACTGTAAAATTCCATGAAATGTAAGGTTAGATCTGTTATAGTTTGTGTAGCATGTTACATGTATAGCTAAGGGAACTAGCATTTTTAATCTTTTACAGTTAAAATTACAAACTTTTTTTTTTTTACAGTCATCTCCAGTCATTACCAGTGCATTTTATACACACTCACAATCAGATATGTGGATGAATCCCTTTATGTCTGCTGTGATCTCAGTAATCTAATCCTCTGTCCACCCCCAATGTTTTCAGTTGTTTGCCTCCAGACACTGTGATGACATCACTGAATGGCTTTAGATGGACTCATGATCAGTTTTTTTGTGTGTGTGGGAGATGCAAGGGAACATGCATTTTTGTTGTAGGTTTGGCTCTGTCTCACACTATAAACGTGCTTATGCGTGTAATGAATGTGTAGGGCTTTTATTGTATGCTGCATAGGTCAGCAAAATCATTGAGCGTGTGGTTCAGTGTACGTGCAGTCTGCTCGTGCAGCCCTGGATGTGAAAAACTAGTGCAGATATGGTGGGTATAGGAGGAAGATCAGAATGAAAATGAATTAGGCTATTCATGCTGTCATATGGATGTGTGTGTGTTATTGGGTGTCTGTTAGGGATGATGACATCAGTTTGGGGAGTGGTTGTGATTGGAGAGTTTCCTCTGCTGACCGTGATCTTTGGAAGACCTTTTTTGAGCACAGTTTACATTAACATTGCTATTATAAAAACAGTATTTACATATTCTCTGTTTACTGCCAAATGCAATGAATCACTTTTGGCAGCAAACATTTTTTAAATAGTGGTTTTACTTGTTTGTGTGTGTTTGTGTGATGCACAATAAGGGATTGAATGTTATAATAATACATTTTCATAAGTTAAATCTTATAAAATTGCAGTGTAATTTTAGTATTATTTATATGCTATTATAGTATTTATTAATATTTTGAATTAGCCTTTAATTTTATATTTTCAGTTTTCATTTAAAATGTTTTTTTTATATATATTTCTATTTAGCTTTAATTTATTTTTTATTCCAGATTGCAGTAGAGCTGCACAATTAATCGTTAAAAGATCGTGATTTCAATTCAAACACCCTTGCAATCTTACGCAAATGACAGCGATTCGCCTGTGTCTATTAAACCTTTGACAAAATCACACCGGGATATTCAGATTTGCGTGAGAGTGCAGTTATCAAGTATAGGAATGAAACAGCTTCACAAACAGTCTTTTCAGCATAGCAGTATGGTTATTTCTGTTACAAATATTCAAATTATCACAGAAGTACTGGGATAAAAGTTTATAGTTCAAATAGAAACACTAGGGTAGCAATCAAAAGCAAATCACCTTTTGAAAGTAACTTAGATTGCATCATTACACCAGTAGGTGGCGACAAGTGACTGTTAAAAAATGTATTTGTCATTGAATCATTCATTCAAGAGATTCATTCAAAAACGCTGGTTCATCCAGTAATGAAACAAACAAGTGAAATATTTAGGAGTGAGTCATTGAATCATTCATTCAACCTGATTTTTAAAAAATAATTAATTCAAATAGACTGCAGCAATTTTTTGCAAAAACTTGACTTAATTTACTTAATTTTGTCAGAACCTCTATTAAATGACATGTTATTTTGTTTAGTTGTCTGTTTAGAATCGTGGGAAAATTGTGATCTTTATTTGAAACAAAAAAAAAATCATGATTCTCAATTTATAATTTTTTATTTGTTTTTTAAGTTTGATCTAATATTTATATTTTATTTTAGCTTTATTTCAATTAGTAAAACACTTTTTTAAATTTAGTTTTTACAATAACAATACTGTAAAATAGTTAATACATAATTTAATACATGAATGGCACAATTTTTATAAAAAGATTTTCTATTAAGCAAATTGCATGCCATAGCTGTTACTATATTGTATATTTTAGCATGGCTGAGAAGCTGTATTGACCAATCATCATCCACAATCTATTTTATAATCTAGTGCCTTTTTGTTTTTTGTAGTAAAATCCATCCATATGATCCCTGTAATATGCATGGACTTACGGAATACGTGCGTAAAGATCTTGTATTTCATCCTGTATTGATCCTGATTGAATGTGTGTGATGGTGATCTTTGCATGTTGCATGAAGCCTGTTGTCTTGCTGTGTGTTGCAGTGGCTGTTGTTGATGGCCCAGCTGTGCGTTGAGGTAGAATGGGACAGAGCACATCGGGCCCGGAGTCTGCAGAACCTCCAAAGGTGAGCAGCACCACCCTAATGCTTTCCCTTATCCACAAATACACACAACTTTACCCTCTCAGTCTGAGCTTTTCAGAAGTTTCAATGTGAGTGTAATGGAGTACCTTCATTCTGAGTCCAAATTAGCCCAATTTCCCAAACTCTCCTCTCTTGTTGTCATGGAAAAAGTCGTCTTCTCTTTGTAAGAAATCACTCGAGTCATGGAGTTCCAGATGGCGAGATGCCTGCAGAACATCTAACAACCTCAGTCAAGACTGTCATTCTTATACAGTTTCTAACACCTTGCCCCCAACTTTGCTCAGCCAATGAGCGTTCATTAGGTCATTTTTAATTATTGTTCACCCATCCTTTTCTTGTACTCCCCAATCAATCATCTCTTTTCTTGGCTCCATTCCTAATAGTGGAGAGCCGTCACCTGGTTTATCATCAAAGTAACTTATAGAAAACTCTATTTTACAGTGTCATTTGCATCATTGCGCTTGATATACGGATCATTTTTATATTAAAACATTTGATGTCTGCTGAAGTGAGACATAGTGCACTCTGTGACCTGAGGCCCTCTTTGAGGCCCTCTCTGAGTTTTACACTACAGGCTGTAAAACATATCTTAATGAAAAAACTTCAAGAAATATACTAAAATGTCTTTGCAGTTGATGCATTGATGGCAGTTATCTATCAACATCTGTAACCCAATCCGCTTCTGTGTTTATGTTTCCTGTATAAAGGGTGACTATTGGGCTTTTCACATTTGAAATTGTTGATTCAATATATAAAAGTCAATATGTAAATATGCTTTTTTTATTTAAGCAAATTTATTTGTTGTGTATTTGCTCTGTAACAGGCAAACTGGCCTAAAAAAATAAGTAGCCATTTGAAATTAGAGGCAACATCTGCATTTTAATAATTTTAATCATGATCCAAACAAAGATGCTACACACATGAAGCAGTTGTATTTTAATTAGATTTGTATGATTTCCAGATTTAAAGGTGCTGTATGTTGGAATGACAGCTAGTGGTTGAAATTGGTTCTGCAGTCCAAATTAAAAAATATAGTTTGCCCCGCCCCCTCGTGGGATGCTCACGTGGGTTGGCAGTTTAACGAGCGCAATTGACAATGGCAGGCGGGGAGACTTACACACTGTAAGCTGATGAGTTGGTTTATCCGCATTTTACTGTGCTTCCGTTCATAGAGATTTTAGATGGATTCCGAGGCTTTTTAGGTCAAGGTAGAATCTGTGATCTCTGACCCAGCTCGTTTGCTGGCTTCCATGGCAGCAATACGCTGTGTTTTCCGCCAAACGGCAACCTGTGGTGTCGAAATACTATTGGGTAAACTGGCAACGTGCAGTATCGCACAGACCAAAACAAAAACATTCTGACACAGAACGCACATTTCAAAGTAGAATAACTGGCTGTAGCATTGTTTTTCAGAGAAACAAGTATGTGAACTTGGCATGTTTCCTAAATATCTGCAAACATATTATGGTTTTTTTATGCTTTAGTACAGTCAAAAACTTACATACAGCACCTTTAAAGCAAAAACAGAATGGTCTGATTTTAGATTTGTGAAATTATGCAACATAAGACACACCTGCACAAAACAAAAACAGCAGGCGGACTGAATGAAAATGCAAATTCACTCTCTTACAGTAGTTGGCGCATATGGAACAGCAGCGATTTCTTTGGGTACTACTGTACACAAATCAGCGCTGCGCTTCTAAATGCTTCTTTATATAGGGGTAAGAGGAAAAGAAAATACCATTCCCTTCAGAGATACATTCAACCCCCAGCCCCAATTTAATATTTATATTTTTCTTCCAGTATTTCGAGCATTGCAAACAGTGAGCTTGCTGCTCCTGGTACAGTGTTTGTTCTTTGCTTTCATCTTCTGCGTGTCCTGTCTCTGGCCTGTGTTAATGTCCTGTTTACAGACTTTGTAATATTTCCACACAATTGACATTTTGGGAAATGATTGCAATGCAGTTTGTGTGCAAGTCTGGAACAGAGATCGGCCCAAATAAAACTAAAAACCAGTTCCGATTTATGGCCGGTCGGTTGGTGCATCTCTAATACCTTTGAAGCCATAACTGAGTTACTCAGTCTTGAGTTAAAAAAGCCAATAACCATAGTTAAGCATAATGTGAATATTCCTCAAGTTCTGGACTCTTTCTCATTGCAGAATGTCTTCCACACATAGAGATAAGCAGCTGCACTGCTTTCCCATCATGCACCTTGCACCTCATTCACGTTCCTTCGCAAACCCAACCCCACTTTCACCAATCTGTTCACGGGTCGATATCAGCAGCTGTTCACCTTTGTTTTACCACCTTCTTTTCCTTCTTTCACAAATCTTCTTTGTGTGGATCCTTGGCAGCTGTGTTTTGTAGTTGGGCAGATTGTCCGCAGCTAATCTGATCATGTGACTTGTTTAGAAAGCTTTTTTTGATGGGCAAAGTGAGAGTTTAGAAGATGCAACTAGAAGCCCAGCAAACTTCTTTCTGGAGTAGGAATGCAGAATTGCACAAATCCATATCTCAGTCCAAAGATTACAAGTCACAAGGGTGTATTTGCTTACGAAACATCATTCTGAATGTTAGCCTATCAAAGCATTTCTAAGTCCATAAACAGTTTATATTAAGGTAAATTACAGGTGCACTAAGTAATATTTTCAAGTCTTAAAGGGATAGTTCACCCAAAAATATCAAAATTGATGAAAATTGATGAAAATTCAGTCATCATTTACTCTCCCTCAAGTTGTTCCAAACCTGTATGCATTTCTTTCTTCTGCTGAACACAAAGAAAGATATTTTGAAGAATGTCGGTAACCAAATTAACTATGTCAACTATTAACTATAACATATATTAAATATGGGGCCCATCAACTGTTTGGTTACAAACATTCTTCAAAATATCTTCTTTTGTGTTCAGCAGAAGAAAGAAACTCATATGGGTTTGGAACAACTTGATGTTGAGCAATTGATGACAGAATTTTCATTTTTGGGTGAACTAATCCTTTAAGGTGAAAGTGCATTAATATCAGTGGCCTAGGAAAGGCTTGTGGGGCATTGTACATTGTACTATTGAGATCACACTACTCACTTTATCTCCATAGCCCCCAAAATATTTAGTGTACCTTTAAGACAATGGGCAGATATTCCTGTAACACAATTGTGAGTGACATTTGAGAGAGACTGTAAATACTGCACACTCTGAAGTCACCAATAAGTATGTCTTGATAAAGGCAGAGGATATGTTAACATCCACATGCTACGGTTATGTGGTTTCCAACAGACACACTGATAAAATCTACCATTTCTGTTTTAAAGGACTTCAACATTTTAGAAGAATGTTGCACTCATGTAAAATGTGTACTAAGTTAATTTTCATCATTCTCACTGCAAAAAAAACCAAACATTTTTTAATCATTATTTTTGTCAACATTGTAACATCATTAAACAAAAACATTTACATAAGTAGCACAACTGCATAAGATATTAAGACTTTTTTTCATGGAATAGTTTATTTTTCTTACCCCATTGGAAAATTGTTTCCCCCCCCCTTATTTTAAGCATAATTCAAACAAAATATGCAAAAAAAGCTTAATAGCTAAATAGCTTTACAAGAAAAATATGCCTAGTTAAAGATTAATTAGATTCATAGTCTTTTTATCGTAGACAAATTGTCTTCTCAACTGATTTTGTTTTAATGATGTTGAGATATTTTACAGGAAAACAAGGCAAGAATACTTAAGAAAATTATTTTTGCAGTGTCTATGTAAGATGCATTATTCTTCCGAAGCTAGAAACAGTTCTGCTGTTCACTTCAGATACACTATGGGCCTTGTTAACAATGCGTTATTGAAAATAAATGAGCAGAGAAAGAGAGAAGAAAGAAATGAGTGAGTAGAAGAGTGACACAGAGTGGGAATGTTTGAAGAAATGTCGGCACGAAGGAGAGAGAAGAAAGGTTTACATAATCAAGGGACAGGAAAATATGGTTGTGCTCGAATAACAAAATGGGATTATCTTGTGTCTCTTCCTGTCCTTCACTCTTTCATTATCTCTCTCTTCATGAGCCAGATCTATACCTAGTCTTTTGTTTCTTTTTCTCATGTTCTAATTTTTAACCCAGCATTGTGTTCACATCCAAATCTGGGTATATTAACGTCCTGTGTGTTTTACGGCAGGACGGATTTGAAAACATCAAGAGTTTAGTGGAGGATCAGCTGCAGACCAGCATGGTCAGTAAATACTCATTTAACATGATTACACTGAATCATAGTCTTACGCAGGATTGTGCAAATATTTAATCTTTCACTATGAAACCTGATATTATTTTTGTGTGTGAGAGAGAGAGCACTGTTGTGGCAAAATTAATTTAAGGCACTGCAATCTGTATATGTGCTTGTTTGTGTGTTTATTTCTTTTAAAGAATTCTCCATTATTTGATTAAAAATACAATAAAACAGTAATATTGTGAAGTATTACTATTTAAAATAATGGTTTTCTATTTTACTATATTTTTAAATTAATTTATTCCTGTGAAGAAACATTTATTATTATTATCAATTTTGAAAATGAAAACAGTTGCTGCGTAATATTTTTTTTGGAAACCATGATACATTTTTCATGATTCTTTGATGAACAGAAAGTTAAAAAAAAGTCACGTTTCAATAAAAAAATGTTTAAATAAAAGTGCTAATTTCTTAAAAAAAAAAAAAATCTCACTGACCCCAAACTTTTGAACCGTATTGGATATATATATATATATATATATATATATATAGAATTTAATTTTTCAGATTTGAATTTGAAGTCTTTATCTATTTTGAAAAAAGTTCAATTAAATGTTGCCATTAATTAAAATTTAAAATTTGTTTTGAATTTTGCCCAACCTTGGTTTCATGAGACATATCTGACACTGTACCTCATACACATATGTCTCATACTGAACATCACTCTGTTTCTTTCTGTTTCCGTACAGGTGGTGGGAATCATAATCGGCGCTGGAGTCGCCATCATTCTCATTGCTGTCCTCATATTTTTTGTCCTGCGCAGGATGCAGCTCCGCAGTTAGTTCTTAAACTCATTTGTGAATTTAAATTTTTTTTTAAACTTTTTTCTAAGCTCTTTAAAACAGGGTTTGTACAAGGTGCTTGAAGTACTTGAATTTGACTTTTTGCAATTTAATTCCTGGAAAACCCTTGAAAACAGCCATATTTATGAAGAGGAACTTGAAAAGTGCTTGAATGATATGAAATCAGTGTTTAATTTTTTCGATGAAACCATATTTTCATGCAAAATTAACACTGCAGCCTGTCTGATATAGATATAAAGACATTTCGCATGACTATGAGCATGATATTGCTCATATAAATATCCAAGTATATGATACAGCTTTCATTCTTCAGGTCAATCATGTATTCATGAAAAAATATGAATTTGAAAAAGGAATTTGAATATATCTTTGTCATAGTATTCTTTCAATGGTTAAAGTTACGAAAGCCGTTGCATGTGCTGCATGTGCTTTTTTAGAATTTGAAAGATAATAAAGATATTGTTTTGAGAAGTGAGATCTCGGATTGTAGTCCTTGAAAACCAAAAAAAGTAGTGCTTGTAAAGTACTGGAATTCTATTTTACTTCTATTGTACGAACCCTGTTAAAATGATCAAGTAATCTAGATTTATAATTTGTTTGTTTGTTTGGTGTGTTCTCTCAGAACTCGAGGCTCAGGAAGCCCCGAAGTATCGTTTTCGTAAAAGAGACAAAGTCTTGTTTTATGGGAGGAAGATTATGAGGAAGGTGTCTCAGTCCACCTCCTCATTGGTGGGCTCTGCCTCCTCCTCCAGGCCCCGCCTCAAAAAGAAACAGAAGATGCTGAACATTGCCAAAAAGTGAGTTTCTGTAGTGTCTTTATGACGTCAAAACCCAGAAGACCAATTTGTCAGTGGTTCCCTCAAGATTTTCCTATGGGATTTTACAATGGGGTTTTTCAGTTTATGAGTAAAATAAGGTTTGTGGTAAACATAACTTGTGACACTTGAATGTTTTGCCCTACAACGTAACTTACACACACCCATATCGAAAACGTGCATTTTGAAGCTACAGTATGTTGTTTTTTTTGTTTTGTTTTTTTAAAGCATATGTTTCTAATAAGTAACTAGATAAAACGTTTGGTGTGTGAGTGTGTCCAGTTTACATTGTAGAACAAAATGTGCAAGTACCGTCAACTTAATTTTACCACAGACCTTATTTTACTCATAAATTGAAAAACCCCATAGAAAAATCTTGAGGGAACCAGTGGTGAATTAGTCAGAGTTTTGACGTCATCCCTGCACCACTCTATTTGGTTCTTTTTATTGTCTCAGAAGATTTCCAAGCATCATGTCATGCCTCTGTCCTTCAGAATCCTGCGCTTTAAGAAGGAAGTGCCCACTCTCCAGATGAAGGAGCCTCCTCCGTCAGTGCTGGAGGCAGATCTCACAGAGTTTGATGTGGCCAACTCTCACCTGCCATCTGAGGTGCTCTACATGCTCAAGAACGTGCGGTACGCTCCCATTGTGGTCTTGTTACATATGAGTTTTCTTCACACCGAGAGTGAAATATGACACTAGATTATAGTGTAAAATATGACATATAATGTATGTATTTGGTCTGGTTTCTCTGTTTCTCTCTCCCACAGTGTGTTGGGTCACTTTGAGAAGCCGTTGTTTCTGGAGCTGTGTAAACACATGGTGTTTCTGCAGTTCCAGCAGGGCGAATATGTCTTCAGACCCGGTCAGCCTGATAGCAGCATATATGTAGTACAGGATGGCAAGCTGGAGTTGTGTCTTACTGGACAGGTGTGTGTGCGCGCGTGTGTGCGCGTGTCTGTGCGTGTCTGTGCGTGTGTGTGTGAACACTGTTGTGGTGAAATTAATATAAAAGGCACTGCAATCTGTGTATGTGCTTGTTTGTTTGTGTGTGTGAGTGTGACTCACCCAGTGTTATTTTAGTATCATTGATTATATTATTATAGATTTTATTTATATTTTGAATGTTTTTATATTTATATTTTCTGTATTTGTTAGGGTTTTAGTCATTTTGTGGGTTTTTATCATTTCTATTATTTTTTTATATGTCTATATTTGTATTAATCTTTATTTTAATACTTTAAGTTAAACTTATTTCAAGTAAAAAAAGTTGGTCCCACTTTATATTAGGTGTCTTTAACTACTATGTACTAACATTTAAATTAATCATGTGATACATTGCACTCATTATATATGTTTTTACATTGTACTTATATTATATATAATTACATGTGTAATTAGTTTCTGTAACTACATCTATAATTACACTGTTGACTCTTCCCTTCCATTTTAACCCACCCTTAAACCTACCTATACCACTAAACCTGTCCCTATCCTTACCCCTATCCCACCTCAGTAGCAGCAAAAGTGTATACACAACATTAACACAATAACTACATTGTACTTATTTTTGGATGTAAGTAGTTGTTAAAGACAACTAATATAAAGTGTGTCTCTCTCTCTCTCTCTCTCTCTCTCTCTCTCTCTCTCTCTCTCTCTCTCTCTCTCTCTCTCTCTCTCTCTCTCTCTCTCTCTCTCTTTTTTAAGGATGGGAAGGATGGAGTGGTCAAAGAGGTTTACCCTGGAGACAGTGTTCACAGTCTACTGAGCATTCTTGATGTCATCACAGTGAGTCACACCCACAGTTCCTCTCTCTGTGTAACATTATTATTTTATAAAATGCATTAAACGACCTTTGTCTCTGTTTTTTCCTTATCTTTTCCTGCTCCTGTATTTTCCACTTTTTCTTTCCCTTTCCTTTTGTATATTCCCTTAAGAAGGTCAAATAGCAATTTTTGCAACTTTTTTACATTAAAAAATGCTCATAGGAGATTACATATTCTGGATATTATGCATAATTAAAGGATGAAAGTGGTTTGAACGTTTGTGTGCATGTGTGTTTGTGTATTTCAGGGTCACCAGAGACCATATAAAACCGTCTCTGCGAGAGCGGCAGAGGTGTCCACTGTCCTCAGACTGCCTGTTGATGCCTTTCTGTCCATCTTTGAGAAATACCCAGAGAGTCTTGTGCGAGTGGTTCAGGTCTGGATTTATGAGACAGCTCAAAAGATTCCATTGTGAATATTTTTTTTTTTTTTTTTTTTTTTTTTTTGCATGTAATTGAGAATATGCTTCCTGTTGTGTCATCACTGCAGATCATCATGGTCCGTCTTCAGAGAGTGACGGTTCTGGCCCTGCACAACTACCTGGGGCTCACCAACGAACTCTTCAGCCATGTGAGTCAACACGCATATACACTCGATGCACACACAATTTCTTTCTCATGATTGGTTGGATTGTAAATCATATTGTTATTTTTGAAAGGTTAAAATATTTTACAGTATCCAAAATATTACAGATATTTTTCATTTCCTTTCTGTCTGCCTTCCTTTAGGACATGCAGCCTCGTCCCTCTCCTCTCTCTCCTTATCCGACACGCTCCAGTCCCGTACGACACAGCAAACGCTTTGGCAGTCTCACCGTTCCTGATAAACACCGTGACGCCGCTGTCCAAAATGCTACTGGTGAGGCACAATATCACAATTCACACTTATTTACATATAAACATTGTTTTCCCTTACTTTAATGCAAATAAATAATTATATATTACTTATATTCTCTACTGTGTATTAATTAATGAGAATCTAATGAATAATCTCACAATGCAAAACATTTTACTAGTCCTAAAAATAGATTGATTAAAAAAAGTATAATATTTTTAATAAAAATTAAAAATACTATTAATTTTTATTTTATAAATTTTTTTTAAATGTACTGTAAACTATTGTAATATAATTTTTTTTTAAATAATCCATGGTAAACCAACAGCCCACATTATTTCATCTTATTTTTAAATAACTGTGTTTAACAGCCGAGTTTCTTGTAAAAAAACTACATTACCTATGATGAAAAAACCAACACGCTAGCTCCACCCACTCCCATGAAGCACTGCAAATGACATAATCAAGTCAATCTCTACGCTCTCAAAATACTTAAATGTTTGTATACTGTATATGCATATTTTGCAATAAACTTAAAATATATATAATCAACATTTGTATAGGAGTAGTTTTATATTTCTCCATCAACTTTAATTCGATTTTGCTGTTCGCAATGCTTCATGGGATTGTAGTTCTTTCCCTCACTAAAGTCGTAAGGTACACAGTCTTGTACCTTTGTCTTTTTGACCAATTTTCAAAAACATCACCTTGTAGCTGATTGGCTTGATTCATGGTTTATAACTCTTTAACGAAGACTAAAAAAGGGTTTGGGCACTGCTGCACTCTATTACGGATGCCTCACACTAATAGTTCTGTAGTTTACGCACTTTTAAAAATCAGACCATGTGACAGCGGATTTTTGATGTCATCAATCTTGATAAGCATTGGTTTGTTCATTTGTTTAAGAATCCTTCCCTGATTATGTAAAACACTTTCTAGTGTGAGTCAGGCATAATGCGTGCCTGTGCCAGTGTTTGTGTTGAGTGATGTTAGGCCTTTAGATTTGTTTAACAGTGAGAGTTCAGATGATGCACCCCTGTCTGCAGGTGGGGATCATGGGAAGGATGGTGGCACTATACCGACCCTCAGTAGGACCATATCCATGCCTGTAGACATTGCGGGTAAGTGCTTGTGTCTTAACTGCATATACACTACAATCCTACTAATTTTATTAGTATTTCAGCATTTCAGCAAATTCAGCATTTCAGATCATTCAGAATTCAGATTTTTTTTATTCAGCAAGGATGCATTAAAGGTGCACTGTGTAAATTTTAGCGGCATCTAGCAGTGAGGTTGTGAATTGCTATCATCCACCGCTCACCCCTCCCTTTAGAAGCACATAGAGAAGCTACGGTGGCCGACACAGGACAAAGATGTCGTCATCTGAGACAGCAGAGAGTGACTAGCGCTCTGTAGAGCAGTTTGTCCGTTTAGGGCTACTGTAGAAACATGACGGTGCAAAATAGTGACTGCGTACTAAGGGGACCCGCGGTGTATGTAGATAGAAATGGCTCATTCTAAGGTAATAAAAGCATAACGGTACATTATGTAAGGTCATACATAGTTATGTATATTATATTGCATTTCTGTCAATAGATCCTCATAAATATTACACACTGCTCCTTTAAACTGGTAAAGACATTTACATTGTTACAAAAAAAATTATATTTTAAATAAATTAGCTTTCTGTTCATCAAAGAATCCTTCAAATAGAAAACATTATTCAAATAGTTATTTTAAATTTTAATAGTATGTCACAGTATTACTGTTTTACAGTATTTTTGATCAAATATATGCAGCCTTGGTGAACATAAGAGACTTCTTCTTTCAAAAACATTTTGAATGGTAGTGTACATTATAGCACGTATAAAATATAACAATTATAATATTATATAATTTATACAATTATTATAATGGGTATATATAACAATATATACATGTATAGAAATGTGTATTGTGCTTATGCTGGTGTCATACTGTGATGTTATTGCTGACCTTTTCATAAACTCTTTTTGTTGTATATGTGTGTGGTACAGGAATGCAGAAGAGTCTGCGTTCAGATTTCGACATGGCATATGAGAGAGGCCGTATCTCTGTTTCTGCCGAAGATGGAGCTCCCGTTCCACCTGCTTTCACACGAGTGAGTTTTTTTGCACATATTTTAACATATATTAATAACATATTTTGTATTACAGTATCGGGAGTCTAATGCAAATCCTCATTGAGAATAAGAATTAGAAAAATATACATCTTTTGAATTTAGGTTGAAATGAGTCAGACAAAAAGGTTTGAAACATTTAGAGTAAAATGTACAGATATCATGCTTGTTTTCTGTCTCAGGAGCAGCGTGAGAGGAAGGTGACGGTGGACGAGGTTCCTTCAAGTGTGTATTTGTATCCTGAGGAGGAGTCAGGGATGGAGAACATTTTTTGCCCGTTTCAAGGACGACCTAACGCTACAGTGTTTGAGGAGGCCCAGAAGGAGATTCTCAAACTCATGAGGATTGAGGTATATATGTGTTTGTGTGCTACATTTCATTGTCCAGTAAAATGAAGCAGTCCCACATGTACTTTAGTTTTCTTCTGATTTCTGTCAGTCACACCTGTGTCTCTGTTGACACTCTTTTCTCATATGCTCTCTTTCATCATCAGGATCCTATGCTGCTAAATGGGAGGGTGACGTTTCATCATGCTAAAGCTGGATCTGTGTTAGCCAGACAGGGAGACCAGGTGCTCATATTCTCTAATCTCCTTTCTTTTCTTTCTCTACTGCCCAATTTTGCTGGCGAACCTTAGATCTCTCGTATTGAAGAATCAAATGCTTGTATTTCCTACGTTCACACTTTCAGTCCAAGTCCGAATTATTTTTTATTTTTTTTTATTTATTTTTTTTTTTTTGTGTGTGTATCTGATAGGAATCTGATGTAAATTACTGAATGTCCACACTGTGTATCGCAACTGTTCTGATCCGATTTGTGTGTCCTGTGGCACTTTTTCGTTTTCCAGAAAATCTGCGTTGGTTTCTATGGCAAGTATTTCTTTTAAGTGTTTTATTTCTTTGTATCCTCGACCTACACATCAACAACAACACAGTTTCTGCAATGACGTCTGACGTGTTTCTATATGGCGTGAGAAAGTGACATAAGCAAAAAAAACAATGCAAAATCCGATCAGAGCGGTCAGACTGAAATGGATTTCCAGAAATGAGGTTTAAATAGGATTTCAAACCACATACTGTATAAATGTAGCTTGAAACGGATTTGTAAAAATCAGATGTTTTTTTTTGTTTTTGTTTTTTTGTTGCCATTCACACTTGCTAAATATGATCTGATATGCACAAAAATGGAATTTGGACAGACAGTTTGAACAGTTGATTGGTCATTGGTCAGCTTTATTTAGTTCCACATTATCACTCCATATGTACTCAGTAATCCTGTTTGTTCCTCTTCTCTTCTTTAGGATGTGAGTCTGCATTTTGTCCTCTCTGGCTGTCTTCACGTCTTTCAGAAGATGATCGACAAGCAGGAAGCAGTGTGTCTGTTTGTGACCCAGCCAGGTGAGATGGTAGGTCAGCTGGCTGTACTCACAGGAGAGCCGCTCATCTTCACCATCAAAGCTGAACGTGACTGCACCTTCCTCAAGATCTCCAAATCCGACTTCTATGAGTGAGTGTTTCCATACAGTCTTGCAGCTGATTTGACTCTTTCAAATTGCAAATCTGGTAGAACTTTATTTTACAGCCCTGTTTTGCATGCATGTACATGTTATGTACTTATGCTGCCTTCACGTGCTATCGGAATTATCGTACAAACGCGATTCCAAAAAAGTTGGGACACTGTACAAATTGTGAATAAAAACAGAATGCAATGATGTGGAAGTTTCAAATTTCAATATTTTATTCAGAATACAACATAGATGACATATCAAATGTTTAAACTGAGAAAATGTATCATTTTAAGGGAAAAATAAGTTGATTTTAAATTTCATGGCATCAACACATCTCAAAAAAGTTGGGACAAGGCCATGTTTACCACTGTGTGGCATCCCCTCTTCTTTTTATAACAGTCTGGGGACTGAGGAGACAAGTTGCTCAAGTTTAGGAATAGGAATGTTGTCCCATTCTTGTCTAATACAGGCTTCTAGTTGCTCAACTGTCTTAGGTCTTCTTTGTCGCATCTTCCTCTTTATGATGCGCCAAATGTTTTCTATGGGTGAAAGATCTGGACTGCAGGCTGGCCATTTCAGTACCCGGATCCTTCTTCTACGCAGCCATGATGTTGTAATTGATGCAGTATGTGGTCTGGCATTGTCATGTTGGAAAATGCAGGGTCTTCCCTGAAAGAGACGACGTCTGGATGGGAGCATATGTTGTTCTAGAACTTGGATATACCTTTCAGCATTGACGGTGCCTTTCCAGATGTGTAAGCTGCCCATGCCACACGCACTCATGCAACCCCATACCATCAGAGATGCAGGCTTCTGAACTGAGCGCTGATAACAACTTGGGTTGTCCTTGTTCTCTTTAGTCCATTTTAAATGAGCCTTGGCCCAGAGAAAACGCCTGCGTTTCTGGATCATGTTTAGATATGGCTTCTTTTTTGACCTATAGAGTTTTAGCCAGCAACGGCGAATGGCACGGTGGATTGTGTTCACGACAATGTTTTCTGGAAGTTTTCCTGAGCCCATGTTGTGATTTCCATTACAGTAGCATTCCTGTATGTGATGCAGTGCCGTCTAAGGGCCCGAAGATCACGGGCATCCAGTACGGTTTTCCGGCCTTGACCCTTACGCACAGAGATTGTTCCAGATTCTCTGAATCTTTGGATGATATTATACACTGTAGATGATGATAACTTCAAACTCTTTGCAATTTTTCTCTGAGAAACTCCTTTCTGATATTGCTCCACTATTTTTCGCCGCAGCATTGGGGGAATTGGTGATCCTCTGCCCATCTTGACTTCTGAGAAACACTGCCACTCTGAGAGGCTCTTTTTATACCCAATCATGTTGCCAATTGACCTAATAAGTTGCAAATTGGTCCTCCAGCTGTTCCTTATATGTACATTTAACTTTTCCGGCCTCTTATTGCTACCTGTCCCAACTTTTTGGGAATGTGTAGCTCTCATGAAATCCAAAATGAGCCAATATTTGGCATGACATTTCAAAATGTCTCACTTTCAACATTTGATATGTTATCTATATTCTATTGTGAATAAAATATAAGTTTATGAGATTTGTAAATTATTGCATTCCTTTTTTATTCACAATTTGTACAGTGTCCCAACTTTTTTGGAATCGGGTTTGTAAATACTATTTTCCTAGTTAAAAAATTGGACATGAACGCCCTCTCAGGTCAAAATTTGAATGCGCTGAGCTCGTAATTACTTCAGAAGTGGGAAGTAGGAAATTTCCGATAGCACATGAAGGCAGCATTATTGTAGTAATAACACTAACTGGGTAATAACTAGGTATTATTCCTGAACCTACCTCTAAACCTAACCTTAACCTATGTAGTGACCTTACATTACATACATTACATTACTTTCGTGAGTAAGTACACTGTAAGTACATTGAAAGTGCACATACTGTAAAATAAAGTGCAAATGCGACTCTTATAAGAACAAAGAACAAATCTACATCTAATGAACAGTTTTGGTAATATTGTCTGTGTTTGTGCTGCCCCCTGTAGGATCATGCGTGAACAGCCAAGTGTTGTTCTTAGTGCAGCTCACACCGTGGCTATCCGTATGTCTCCGTTTGTACGACAGATGGATTTCGCCATCGACTGGATGGCTGTTGAAGCTGGACGGGCCCTGTATCGGTACCATCACTTTCTCCTAATTTTTTTATTTAGATTTTTTTTTTTTTTTTTTTTTTTTTTTTTTTTTTTTTTTACTGAACTGAACTGAACATCAATTAATTAATTACTATTTAGTTCAGTATAATTTTTATTTAGCTGACAACAATCACAGGTAATAGTGCAAATGTACTTTGCAATTTGTTTAATTCCCCCAGTTTCACAGACAAGGCTTAAGCTAGTCCCAGACAAAATGCATGTTTGAGCTGTTTTAACTGAAAGCAACTTGCACTGACATATCTTAAAATATGTCAGTGCCATTGTTTTGTCTCAAGATGCACACCAGTAATGTTGCTTTCTTGGGTACGTTTATAAAAGCTACTTAAATGCTCTAATTGAACTAAGGCCTAATCCTGGCTTAATCTAAACCCTGTCTGTGAAACCGGGCCATTAAGTTGTTGATTTGATAATTCAACTTTTTAATCTTTAGAATATTTTTAATTGGCAAACAGATTTTTTTATGCCAACGTGCAGCAATTAGATTTTTTTTTTCTATTTTAATATATTTTCAAATGTAATTTATTCCTGTGATCAAAGCTGAATTTTCAGCATCATTACTCCAGTCTTCAGTGTCACATGATCCTTCAGAAATCATTCTAATATGATGATTTGCTGCTCATGAAACATTTATTATTATTGACAATGTTAAAAACAGTTGTGCTACTTAATATTTTTGAGCAGCATTTATTTGAAAAAGTAATCTTTTGAAACAAAAATGTCTTTACTGTCACTTTTGATCAATTTAATGCATCCCTATTAAATTAAAGTATTAATTTCATTGGGGGGGGAAAAATCGGTCATTAAATTTGTTGTGTTCTGTAGGCAAGATGATCAGTCTGACTGCACCTATATTGTGCTAAATGGACGACTGCGTTCCGTCATTCGAAAAGCCAATGGGAAGAAGGAGCTGGTCGGAGAGTACGGACGAGGAGATCTCATTGGAGTTGTGAGTCTAAAGCTCTGACATGAACCCTAGTTTTAGGATTGCTAAACTATGGCTAACCCTAAGTTTCGTACATTTCCTCTCAGGTGGAGGCTTTGACACGGCAGCCTCGTGCCACCACAGTCCATGCCGTCAGAGACACTGAGCTGGTGAAGCTTCCGGAAGGAACGCTCAACAATATTAAGAGAAGATACCCGCAGGTGGTGACTCGCCTGATCCATCTGCTGGGGCAGAAGATTTTAGGAAACCTCCAACAACCCCGTGGACCTTTCTCAAGTACGTTTAGCCCCAAAACCAAACATTAATCAGTCAACTCCCATTAAAATCTTCAGTAAAGTTGATCTTAGAGAAGAAACTTCATCTTAGGAGAGAAAAGGAGAGGAGTTCTGGTCAGGTCATAATTTTAGATAAAACTAGTAAGCCAATGAACATGAAGCAGAGCTTTTTTGTGTTTAAAGAAATGCATATTTGAAGAACTTTTAAAATGTCACTTCTTTCTTTTGTCTAGGCACTGCGCTGGGTCTGCCGAGCATGGCGTCCAGTCCGGACGTCACTAACCCAGCCAGTAATCTCTCCACTGTGGCTGTGCTTCCTGTTTGTGATGATGTGCCAATCAATGCCTTCAATTTGGAGCTTAGCCACGCCCTCAGCGCCATAGGTACACTTAAGCAGTTATTGACATTTAAAGCACATGATCTAGACACATAACCTAAAGGCACCGATATACTCACTTCACTTAGGGGGAGTAAACTTTTCACTTAGCAGCGATATACTGTTAGCAAACATGTTTAGATGAATATGTAAATAAGTGCTGCACACTTTCTTCTCAGTTCGCACTCCAGTCAAGTCATGTCACGTTTATTTATATAGCACTTTATACAATAGATCGCTTTAAAGCAAGGAGTTTTACAGTATTAAATATGAAAAACAGTGCCATTTTCGATTAGAATTACAGCTTCAATTTCTACTATAAAGAAGCTCTCCAGTGTGTTCATGTTTTTACTCATGTCTGACCTCAACGGATTAAATAAAAGAAATGAACCAGAGAAGATTTCTATCAAAGAAGGTGGAGCCCCAGAGCCACACCTACCTATTTCTTAATCCCCATGGACCAATGGTAGTTCGAAGGTGTTTACCAGTTGGCAAGCCTTTTTTAACTCCCGAAACTCCCAAACTTCGTTTTGGCGGTATTTTGTGTGAAATGACTTCACACCAGTGCATTCTTCGATTTCGCTTGAAGTATATCTGGGCCTTAACACACTGTCATTCTTCAATCAGGACCAACCCTGCTGCTAACCAGTGAAATCATCAGAGAGAGACTTGGCGCTTCTGCTTTGGACAGGTGTGTGTGTGTGTGTGTATATGTGTGTGTATATATATATATATATATATATATATATATATATATATATATAGAACATCTCATTCTCATATCTCATTCGTTCTCACATCTCATTGTGATCTGAAATGCTTCTCTTTTTTTGTAGTATCCATGAGTACAGGTTGTCAGGTTGGTTGGCTCAGCAGGAGGACATTAATCGTATAGTGCTGTATCAGACGGACAGCGGTATGACCCCATGGACTCAACGCTGCATCCGACAAGCTGACTGCATCCTCATTGTGGGGCTTGGAGACCAGGAACCTGCACTTGGAGAGGTATTTGTTTAGATTCACTATACTCACTATACTGTGTGTTGTTTCTGTCCACATTCATGTGAATGTGTGAGGTGGTGTAGTGGTTGAAGATCAAAGCTGGTAACCAATGTCCTTGGTTCAAATCTCACAAGGAAAGGTTCATTTTACCTGTCACCTTGAGCAACCAACTTCAGGTTGTGCAACTTGTCACATTTTGATATACCACCAACATGTAGTTTTTGTCAGACTTCTCTGTTTATAAAGCATACTTACTGCTTTAAATGCCACTATGCAACGTTTTTACTCAGAAAGTTCTCTAATGGATGTTTTCAAAAACGTGTCACCAGGAATAATCTCTTTTTTTCTTTTTTTTTTTTTTTCTTTTTTTTTTTATCAAA
Source organism: Coreius guichenoti (assembly GCA_039654105.1). Lineage (NCBI taxonomy): Eukaryota > Metazoa > Chordata > Actinopteri > Cypriniformes > Gobionidae > Coreius > Coreius guichenoti. Next base: position 38,336,356 of record CM077170.1, on the reverse strand, counting down.
TATTGAAATGAAAAATCTTATATAATGTTTGTTTTAATGATGTGAGTTGGTTGTCAGTTGTTGTTTTTCATTACTACTTACTACTATTTGTTTCTTTTAAATCTTGCCATTAAAATAGCCATAGATGCTGGTATGGCAATAAAAACAAATAAACAACTTGGCACTTTAATATAGAAGGTGTGGTCACTTGGGGTGTAACAATTGACTTGTTTTCTCGATACACCAGTTACGAATTCTGCTGATACATACGCATCTTGAAACGTGGATTTTTTTTTAATTGTGAATGGCTTGTTTTGGTCAAGAATCCTTTTAAAATGCTAAAATTCAAATAAATCAGGAAAAACTCTTTTAAAAACTCTAACTCTTTAATATTTAAAAAAAATGGAATATGGAATGCTTGTTGTGCTAGTTGTGCTGTAAACAATCTAAAGTAGTTTGCCTTTTCTTTTTCTTACCCAAGACACATTAGGAGAAGCATTTACATACTGTATTCCTATGAATGTACTTAAATAGTACACAATTTAATTGAATTTATAAAAATTATGAATTTGCAAAAGTTGAATCAAATCAAAAAAAAAAAAAAAAACCTATGAATCGTGAATTTAATCGATTCAATGTCTACCCAAAGATTCACAACCCTAGCAGTCACAGATTTGAGTTCGAATAGCTTCAATCACAGATTATCCAATCAGAATTTAGATTCAAACTTAATGGTAAAAGGTTCTGTTTTGATTGTCCCATGTTCTTACCTTCTCAGTTGGAGCAGATGTTGGAGAACACAGCGGTACGGGCCCTGAAGCAGTTAGTTCTATTACATCGCGAGGATGGGCCGGGTCCTTCGAGAACCGTTGAATGGCTGAACATGCGAAGCTGGTGCTCTGGACACCTTCACCTGAAGTGCCCCCGTAGAGTCTTCTCACGAAGAAGCCCCTCCAAACTGGTAAAAAAAAAACACGTTTAGCTTTGTTGATTTTATAGAACAAAGATTTTTAGTAACCCTTGTGTTTGGTATGGATGTGGTTGTTGTGTTAAACAGCGAGAGGTATATGAAAAAGTTTTTGAGAAGACTGCAGACAGACACAGTGATTTCTCCCGGCTGGCCAGAGTACTCACAGGAAACAGCATCGCCCTCGTGCTGGGCGGAGGAGGAGCCAGGTAAGCGACACCAAGCAATCGTTATACTGTAATTTAAATGCAAACCTGTATTTTCAATTTTTTGTTTAAATTTAGTTACTGTTATGTTCTGTAGTCATTGCATTACTTTTTAGATTTAATTAATTTTTTTATTTCAGTTGTTATTTCCATTTGGTCATTTTAGTGCTTCAACCTAAACTTACTTAAGTTAATTGCTAAGGCAAAATTTCTCATTTTTGTTTAGTTTGAGTTTTTCTATCTTATATTTATTTATTTTTTTTCCTTTTCATTTGTTATATTTCAACAAAAATGTTTTTAATAGTTTTAGTTAATGTTAACTGATGAAAACTTACTGTAAAGTGTTACCTAAAAACCAGGGTTATTATCATTAAGCATTTATTAATCTTAGTTAATGTAAAATTTCACCATTTACTAATGCATTATTAAAATCAAAGTTATATTTGTTACGATTAGTTAACATACTGTGAACTAACATGAACAAACAATGAACGACTGTATTTTTATTAACTAACATTAACAAAGATGAATAAATATTGTAACAAATCTATTGCTCATTGTTAGTTAATACATTAACTAATGTTAACAAATGAGACCTTATTCTAAAGTGTTACTGTTTTACTAAATGGTCAACATTATGTTCAATCTTGCAGGGGCTGCTCTCATGTTGGTGTAATCAAAGCCATGGAGGACACGGGAATTCCCATCGACATAGTGGGAGGAACTTCCATTGGCTCTTTCATTGGTGCTCTGTATGCAGAGGAGAGAAATGCTGTCCGGGTCAAGCAGAGGGCGAGAGAGTGGTCCAAGGTAACATCGACTATCCGTCCCCTCACACCCTCTACCTTGCTTTGAGAATTCAGATAAGATATAAGATCTTGAGTTATTAATCACTGAAATCTATTTCTCTTGCCACAGGCCATGAACTCTGTGTTCAAAACGGTACTGGATCTTACTTATCCAATCACGTCCATGTTCTCTGGCTCTGCCTTCAACACCAGTATCTCCAAAGTCTTTGAGGACAAACAAATCGAGGTGAGAGGTCACCACAGCTCTTTTTTCAGAAATCTAGAAACACATATTTTGTTATTTTTAATTGCTCTGTATTATTACTTAATTTTTTTCATCTTCAAAATATATGATCTATGAATTATATGAATTATGTGTTTATTTATGTTGTCACTATGTGTTGTTTGTGCTTGTATTTGAAGGACTTGTGGCTGCCTTACTTCAACGTTACCACAGACATCACAGCTTCTGCTATGCGTGTTCATAAAGATGGTGAGTGATGATTGAACTGTGTCCTCTTTACTTTCAGCTTTAATGTGGGGTTCCACAGGGTTCCGTGTTGGGGGTATTTGTCTTTTTGAATATAAAAAATATTTAAAATTTTAGAATATATTAATTTTATCATTAAATAATCTTGGCAAATGACAGTCAGATATTGATAGAACAAAATAAATAAAAAAAACCTTTACACGAGTTATAAATTTAACTATTAAAACTGAACTTTGGTAATAGGCTTTTCAAATGTTTACTGTTAGTGTTAACATAACCTTGATTTGGGATGTTCAGGCTGTCTGGTTATGAATTTGTAATGATCAAATGTATTAAGAAAGAGGAGTTAATGTTGCATGTGCAGTTTGCTGAAAAGTCTGAAATAACTGATTGTTACTAAGAAAGTTGTTTCATTTTGCCTGTTAAGTCGCATTTACCCAAGTGAGATGTTAATGCAGTGATTCGTTTCCATCACTGTGTTTGTTGAATGCATAATCACTAATATGCATTTTGGGATTGACCAATGGCATTCATTATCTCTGAATTCTGGGTTTGGTCCCCAAATTCAGCCAAACATTAATCAGGGTATTAAACACATATACTCTAATATAAGTTTGTTTACTCTGGATAAAACAGTTAATGTTCATGTTATCAACACTGACTACAGTTTAGAGCGGTAAAATGCTGGATTTGGGGGCCTTCTAATGGTCATGTGGTCATCCCGGTTTGCCCAAATGGATTGAGATTGAATTTGCATGTCTCACTAACTGCAAGGACAAAGCTTCAAGCTTGTCTCTGTTTTCTTTCCCACTCCATCCCTTCTGTCCTACCTTCCGTCTTAACCTTCTTTTGTCATAGAAACAGCTAATCTCGCATTCTTTCTCATCACATCTTGATCTCACTGTTTTCTTTCTATTACATTCTAAATCCCATCATGTCAAAGTATAGTAGAAGCTGTTGTAGAAGGCAAAACCCGTTAGTGGTGTCTGTAGAATCCAGAACGCATTACCCATTTGCTTCCCCCTGCCCTGTTAATGTTGTTTCCTCTTCATTCTGCTGTTGTAGCATTGCTTAGGCTCTTCTAATTCTCACACTGCACATAAGGAATTACAAGTCCAAACACTTTACAGCAACATTATGCCTTCACTCAGCTGTGGATGTTGTGCCCATGTGTTAGAAACAGAATGTCTTCTTATATTCAAGCAGTTTCAAAATGTGAGAGTAACATGTTCAAACTCATTTCACAGATTATCGAACATTAGTAGTTAAATGTGAGTATGTGGCCTGAGGTTATTGGCATTGGCAGGCTGATAGCTATGACTGCTTATTGAATAAGAGTTACATGATCTAGAGCAGATTTTCTTTTTACAGAAAATATTCTGTAAAATTCATGTTTGTTTATTTTAGTAACTTTTCATATATCTTATTTGCTCTCATTAAATTATATTATAATATACATTATATATATATATACTCTACTGTTCAAAAGCTTGTGGTTGGTAAGATTTTTTTATGTTTTTGAAAGATGTTATTACATATTGGAAAATATATTATTACAATTTTTCATCAGTCATTATTCTAGTCTTCAGTGTCACATGATCCTTCATAAATCATTCTAATATGCTGATTTGCTGCTTAAGAAACATTTTTGTTGTTGTTATTATTAGTTGAAAATGGTTCTGCTACTTAATATAGCATGGAAGTGTTTTTTTCAAGATCCTTTTGAAGTTTAAGAACAACATTTATTTGAAATAGAATTTACTGATCTGTCTTTAAATGTCTTTACTGTAATTTTAATCAATTTAATGTATTAAAAATACAAAAAAAAAAATCATACTGTCCCCAAACTTTTGAACGATGGTGTATATTACGCGGCTCTCTGGAATACTTGATTGATTTTGATTGGTTAGTTGCTGCATTCTGCAGTCAAATATATATTTTGGATGAAATAAACTGTATAACAGCGGCGTATGACCATTGTCCTTAGGCAGCCACTTTCCTTCATAGTTTTGTTAGTTTTTATGTAGTTCCCACAGTCATGGAAAACCTGGAAATATTTTGAGTAATATTAAAATAATATTAATTTAGTTTTAAAATGTGATTGTCAGGCCTGGAAAAACTTTGTATTTGTAAAATTTTCTAGTTGATATATTCTATGTAAATAATTGAATATCAGGCCTTCACCTTTGTGTCAGTGGTTATAAATCAAGTGACTCAAGAAACACAAATCACACTGTTGTAGTTTTGTTCACAGTTAACAGAGAGTAAGACACACAGCAGTCAATATGAGCATATCTTTAGTTTCATGTCCTGTGTGTGTCATAATACTTAACAGCCTGCAGATATCACCTGCTTTGTGCCCTTTCACCTCTTCTGCCTCCTTTTCTAATCTGTTTATTTGCTCAGTTTGGCATGGCTTAGATTATCATCTCTAATAAATGCAGTTTGCCTATACATTCAGCTTTCATTCCCTCTTTGGTTAGGAAACCACACAGTTGTGTTACAATCTACATTCAATTTATTTTTATTTTCTTGTTTATACTGATTAGAATAAGATGTCCGATTGGCAAAGCCATCTCTCAACATGATGTCCATGAAACTACGAAGGGTTATCTGAGAATTTTGGGTCGCCCCCTCTCATTCTCACTCATCTGTTTCCTGTTGTTTACTGTCCCTCCCTCCTCTGTCTCTCTCCACGTCTTGTCCAGTTTTGATTTACTCTCCATCTTCATTTTGCCAGGCTGTGTTTGGCGCTATGTTAGAGCCAGTGCCTCCTATACCCCTTATCTGCCTCCTCTCTGCGACCCCAAGGACGGCCACCTTCTCGTGGATGGTTGCTATGTTAACAATGTCCCAGGTCAGGATTTTGCCCCCTTTCCCCCCCTCCACTAGCTTTCAGAAGCCTAAAGGAGGTTTTAGAAAAATCTTCTACACCAATATCCCTGCGACAACCAACCACTCAGTTACCCTTTGCTTTTTATTGTCTCTTGTCCTGTTTAAAAACAAATTAACCCCTTGTTTACATTGGGAACCCATGGCTTGGAAGGAACATGGGATAGTATTCCATGAGAGAAAGAATAGAGGAGAATCACTATAAACATTACATTTGGCTGAATCTGACGAAAAACATGTCCAAGTCATTTTATCCCAATCGAGAGAAAAAAAGAAATTTTATTTTGCATAAATTTTAGGATTTTATTTATTTTTTTTTGCATTGTGATATTTTTTTTATGCCAATTAAGCACTACTATCCCACATCTTCTGATGACCATAATGTGTCTGGATGTTTTATGTAATTTCCATTATTGTCATTTAGATTTTTATTACTGTAATTTTTTCTATTAAAAAGTACTTTAATACAACCACTATATAGAAATAGCAACTATGTAGATGTTGTATATATTTTTCTTGTGCTTAATTGTCATGAGTAGTACAAAATAGGCTTAATGGTAGTGGAGTAGGCTTCATTTTCTCATTTAATTTTCATTTAGCAAAATATAATTTCTTTTTTAGGATGAAATATGACCCTGTCATGTTCTTGATCAGTTTCGTAAGATTCAGCCATTTACTTTCAGAACCACTAGGTGCACAATTTACATTCATTTTTTTTTTTTTTTTATTCAAGACCACTCTTCCCTGTTTAGCTCTTTTGTAAAGGACACTTTACACACATATGCTGTGTCCCAATTCGCCTACTTGTACTACGCTCTAAAAGTATGTACTCTTTTTGTGAAGAAATAGTACAAACTTTTGAGTGTGTAGCAGAAGAGTATACAAGCTTTGGGACATACTACTTCGTCCTCTTTAACGGACAGCTCTGTCGCTTGGTTACGTGCATCCTGTCACCGTTTAAACTGTCCTGCCAATCATCTCGTCACAGTTAAAATCCTCCACATTCAATTCAATTTAATTTAATTTCCTACCGTAACGGAGAGAAATGTAGCAGCACGTTGATCTGCCATTCGTGGGTCTTTCATGCGGAGACTCTCATGCGTTTGCAATTTGAATATAATGATGCATTTAAAAGGTAATGGCCGAACATATCATGACAAAAGTTCACAATGCTGTTGCAGATGAAATATAATGTGGATCAGGTTAGGTTAGATACTGATAATTAATCACTCAAACCCCTTTATCTAAACCTCTCTACTTAACCGCTGGACTTTTTTTTTTTTTTTAACACTTTTTATTCGCGTTTGTAGTGCTAATCGAATCCTCGTCCAACTCGCAATGGGTTGTGGGCAATATTATCCGTTAGAGTGTGCATCGATCTGCACTTGGGATTCTAACAGAAATAGTAGACCATCCGGGTGTCTTTGGAATACTCTTTTCAACATACTAATTCTATTTTCGAATACTATTTAGGATGGATAGTATGTGAATTGGGACGCACCAATAGACTCCTATCCTTGGATTTCAAGTGCACACAGTCATCTGATACTCAGATTCCCTTTCCTTTTTCAGCCATGTTTCAATTTGCATTTCAAATGTAATAGATGAACAGTAGTCTTCTGGAAAATATGGCACTGTTGAGTTTAGAATGATTTTTGCTGGGGTTGTCATTCACTGAGATATTAATAAGGTAGTATATTATTAAGGTCTCTGTGTCAGGATAGTTGGTGAATATTGTTTAGCAGTCTAGTGTCAGTTGCTCTAGCTAAACCACTGCATAATTATGTTGATATTCATTAAGCTACAACTTTAGCCCCTTTCACTCAGAGATTCTGGAAAATATTCCGGGATCATTTGATTTTGGTTCATTCACACTGCTAGTGATTTTCTGGAATCTGTGCGTGCGCTCACACACATCCCGTAAAGATCCTGTAAGAACACGTGACATCAGGATGAAGAACACAAACTTTCTTCTTTGTTAATGTGCAACGTGAACGTTGATCTGCGTTTAAAAAATCCCCGGTCAAAGAGTCGCACGATAACTACGTCATTGCGACGACACATGCGTCATGACTACAACACCTTACAGCATTGGTCCTGCCTTTTGTTCACACAGGGCACGTTCCAGGACTGATCCCAGCAATGTTACTAGGTCCCCATCCCGGGATCAATCCCGGGACGTGTGCATTCACACAGAGGCACTCTAGCAATTCTATGGCAAATTTCTGGGATCAACGCTCTGTGTGAAAGGTTAATGACCTTTTTTTCTTTTGTTTTTTGGAAGAAATATTCCATTTTAATTCATATAATTAATTCTGAACAGGATATTGCTTAATTTTTCTGCCTCCTGTAGATACTTGCGTCATAGTTTTGTTGTTCAGGCTGATGTATTTTCCCCATGCACTTCTATCATGTACACATCACATGGACTCTTTCCATCTTGAGCTTGGCTGTCATCAGCACACACTGTGTGCATGTTGTTGCATGTCTATCTATTGTAGGCTGCTATTCTACATGTGTAAAGTATTTATGAGGTCAAGGGTTACTGGGAGGTGTTGTTCTGGATTCTATTGCACTGCTAGCTACATATGCTAACTTATTAGCAGGGCCACACGGAATCTGTGGATTTGTTTTTGTGATTTCTGCGCTGAATTTTTTGAAAAATCTGCGGAATTATGTGGAATGGTTTTAAATGTGTTAAAAAGATCTAAGAATATTGGAACTGAAAACATTACAAATAAAATATAAAATATTCACTTCTTAACTTTTATTTAAGGTTGACAATACAAATCCAAATAGAACAACTTGTTTTTTAAACAAAGCTAGATCTCTCTTATAGTACATCCACTAAAAGATGGAGAAAATATTACTTTATCAATTGTATTGTACATAAATCATTAAATAAACTATTTCATATCATTCAACAATAGAGCAAAATAAATAAATACCTACTGAAGTAAATAAATTAACTATTTTTAATAGCTATAAATAAGAAATTTTTGCAGACAAGTGACGTTTCCTTAATTCCTCCGTGGTCAATTTTATTTTAGACATTTTAAAATATCACTCTCTCACTAAAAAAATTGTCACATCAATAAGCGCAGCCTACTACCCCTCACAATCACACACGCGATTGTGTATGCTTCTCAAATGACGGGCACTACAATCTGCTGAGTTTTCTGGGAGTTTTCTGCAGAAGTCTGTGCGCGCAGATTCCGTGTGGGCCTGCTTATTAGGGATGTCCAGTGCTCAAAGTGGGCTGGTACACACATATATATTTACCGGCACATCTATATTTTAATCTTTAGTGTACCTTCACTTTTTCACTTCTTTCATGTGCCACACTTTTTTTCCACACTTCAAGCACTGGGAATGTCAAAATTTTAAACAGCCAGATCTTTTTATGTTGTTTTACCTTTATCAGTGGGCACGCTTTTGCTTTAAAGTAGTTCACCCCAAAATTAAACATCTGTCATTATTTACTCACCCTCATGTTTGAAGTAAATAGAGCACTGAAGCGGATATATTTTTGTAGGCCAGTTTGCATCACCCTGGTTCTTTCAACAAAAACCCAATCAATATGCTCTGTGACTCAACACAAGTTCATGATTATTACACGTTTTGTTCATTGTGATTATCTTCACAAATGAACACAACTTTTATGAATTTTGAAGCTTAAATACAATCGCCAGAAATAAAAAGCTAAACGTTAAACTACACCACGGTTGACTTCAACGTCACACTGCAAAAAATGCTTTTCTTATTTAGTATTTTTGTCTTGTTTCCAGTCCAAATATCTAAAAAAATTTAAATCAAGATGCATTTACTAGATTAGTAAAAAGTGAGCCCAATGGGGTAAAAAAAATTACCTTGTTTCTGTCCCAAACAGAAACAAGATTATTTTTCTTACCCCATTGGCAGATAATTTAGCTTGTTTTAAGCAAAAACTCAATTCATTTAGATTTTTTTTCCCCCCTAGAATACAAGAAGAAATATCTTATGTAATTTTCCTTATTTAGTAAAAGCATCTTGACTTTAAGAATTTTTAGATGTTTAAGTAAGAAAAGCATTTTTTGCAGTGCACCACCATTAAGCTTCTGACAAGTCTTTCAATCTTTATTTTAAAAAGGTTTTCCTCCAAAAGCATGATTATAAACAATGAGGCTGTGAAAGCGGACTAGTGAGTAGATGAGTTTTCCTGTTCGGCTGATGACGTTTAATGTCCCCGTCAACCTCTGTATTCCCATTTAGACCCTTGTTAGCAACTGCCTATTTCAAGACAAGTAAAAGGATTAAAAAAATCACAAACGTATTTGTGCCGTTGAATAAAACGTGAAAATATCTTGAGCTTGTGTTAACCACAGACCTTATTTCAGGCATTTAACCAAAAACCCATTTAAAAAAAACATGGAATTGGAACATGCTAACTCATTTCCGGGTTTGCCCTACAAAAATGCATCACTCTATAGTGACAGGAATTTTCATTTTTGGGTGAACTATCCCTTTAAGAGTGCCACATGCTGAATGCACCTGCCTCTCTCGATTTATCTCTCTCCTTCCAACCCATGTCACTGTCACGCCTCTTCTGACACCTGCTGGTCGAGTCTGGTACTGCAGGCAGGAACAGGTTGGCAGAGCCCAATATGTTCACTGACTGTCATTCAACTCTGTCTCCTCAAGTCTCTTTATCCTAAAAATACATCATTATTATCATGGAGTAATTAAAGATGAAAATAAGTGAATAAATTGTATGAATATTAGCATAATTTGTATGTTTTGCAAATTAGAAAAAGAATCCATTACAATTTGAACATTTTTGTTTAAAAAAAAAAAAAAAGGCGGTGAGGCAGGGTTGAAAGATAAGTCAACCTTACCTCATGGGTGTTTACTCTACTTCTGTCAAGGTCGGGTTCACTGTATGAGGTAGGCCAAACTAAACCACCGCACACCGTCCTTGGGGTGACCATCACTGTATCTCCCTGCTGGTCTGTGCGCTACTAACCAAAAATGTGACTTCAGTGTCACCTCCAAACGCTGCTGCGGCATTGCGTATAGGTTCTTTAGATGTTATTAAGAGGTTATTGTCCCCTCCCGGTGTGGTAGGCTCCCTGTGGCGCTATGTCAGGGCGAGCATGACCCTTTCCGGGTACCTGCCACCCCTCTGCGACCCTAAAGATGGAAACCTGCTCATGGATGGAGGATACATCAACAACCTGCCAGGCAAGTACGCCCCCAGAGAGAGGGCCACTGGGGCCAGAAACACAATCTGGGTTGGACAATTACTTAATTTTTGGCTTTAAAGAGCTATGTGGCTCTGAGTAAGTATAATGTAATTTTCTTTGTCATTTTGAGGGTAGAATGAGTGGTTTTGCTTTATCCATTTGAACTCAGAATTTGTGTCTATTTTAATATGTTATTAGTCAATTTGGCATCTGGGAGATTTCCATAAAAATGTTTTAATATTTGTATCTGTTAGATCAGTTTATGAATTGTTCAGAGACAAATGGATAAAGTTTTGCAGGGATTGGGTGATGTGGACAAAGATGGTCAGTTGTTTGACCTCTAGTCTTCACCAGCCTATTAAACATGATATTTTATCAGATTGTAAATGTCAGTTGTTTAAGTTACTGTTGTTGTCTGGTGTATGATTGGTCTTAAATTGTGATTTTATAAATTTTTGATGTCTCTTCTTTACAATATAAGAAAGTGCAATTTGATGTAGTCAAATTCTAAATTGACTAATTTCTAAAAATCACCAGACAGCAACAGCATAAAGTTCTTGAGTTTGCAGTGCAACATAATAGGCAGAAAGACAACGTTCACATAGTTCAGATGTTGCATTTCAAACTTGGGGCATCTTAATTGAGGGGAAAAAGACAATTTTGCATGTGTTATAATTTGATCCGATTTATTTCGCAGCAATCAAGCAGTTTGCACTGCCAAAAAACAAAATTATTCCTTGCATGAAGATCATCTGTGTTTTATCCCTCTGAACATATAAAGCTAATTGTGAAAATTGTAATGCACCACTTACATTTTAAGCATAATTGCGTCTTTATAACTAGTCATCATTGATTGTCTTTTTCCATCCTTTGTTTGTCCTGAACACCTGCAAGGCTGTTTCACCACAATTCTGCGAAAAGTGAAAGTTTTTCTAAATCATTTAGTTCTAAAATGTCTTACTATTGAACATAGATGTTTATTCTGTCATATTCCTGATGAAAATGGCAGCTTTTCAATTACTGATTTGGTGAAACAGTGTTGACTGGTGATCAGTTATTATTACTTTAAGGATTTTGTCTCAAATATTAACAGTATTTTGATTCTTCCTGCTACCTTGTGGATGTCTGTCTTTGTGCGTGTGCGTGTGCATTTGTTTGCATTCATCTGGCATTCTAACGCCCTGCAGCGGACATAGCTCGTAATATGGGCACAAAAACAGTCATCGCCATTGATGTGGGCAGCCAGGATGAGACTGATCTCTGTAACTACGGTGACAGTCTTTCTGGCTGGTGGCTGCTATGGAAACGAATCAACCCGTGGGCGGAGAAAGTGAAGGTGAGTCAATATTGTGGGATGTTAGACTTCTTATGAAGAAAATTCTAATCTTGTAATAAATTAAAAAAGTACAGATGCACTGATACAAAATTTTCCACCAATACCGATAGCCGATTGTTCAGAATGATATCTACCGATAGTATCCAAATTAATGCTGTAAACTATACAGGGAACCCTCTCATTTGGTACATTACTATAATATTAGAGGTTAAAATTAACATTAACAGACCCCAAACTATTACATTCAACTGCTATTTATTTTTAGATATAGGCTAATAATTACACTCAAATAAAAAAATGGAATGTTTGTATACAACTCAGCTGCACATAAGGTAGTTTTTACAAACACTTGTCTTCATGACAAATTTATTCAAACATACATAAATCATTAACAGTAAATAAGCTCCTCTAGTGTTTTTATAGCTAACTAAGGAACTGTGAACTTTACTGAGATAAATGCAACATTAAGTGACATATTGTTCTCAAGCTGTTTTATTGACATCTTTCCGCGGTTGAAACTGACTGATCGGCTACATGAGACATGATACATTTCAGTAAGTTGTACTGTATCTTTCAATATACCCTCTAATGTGTAATGTTTATTTTGTGCTATAACAAGTTGTATTAAAGTGGAAGAAAAGTGCTGCCACTTGAACTGAAGCACTACAGCGATCTGTCATGTCACATTTAAAGCATCAAAACATTTATTATATGACTTCGTGATAAAATTGACAGCATTTGAAAGATGAGAGACTGTTTCTTATCCGAAGTAACAAAGCACAAAGCTCTTTGCGATTATTCGATGGGAAGTGCACTACAAATATTGTTTGGTGTAGGGAAACCCCTGGACCTGGCAACCTTGGCTTGAACTACGGGTGGTTTATAAGTTCAAACAGAGTTTATTTTTTATTGGTAATGGTCACTTCGACAGCCCTAAATTCCACACAAGAGAGATTTTCTTCACACACAGTATGGGCCCTATTTTAACGATCTAAGCGCATGGTCTAAAGCACATGGTGCAGGTGCACTTAGGGCGTGTCCGAATCCACTTTTGCTAGTTTAACGATGGAAAAAACGGTCGGTGCGCCAGTTGCATGGTCTAAAAGGGTTGTACCTAGTCTCTTAATGAGTCATGGGTGTGTTTTGGGCGTTACGTGCAATAAACCAATCAGAGTCTCATCTCCCATTCCCTTTAAAAGCCAGTTGCGCTTGCACCATGGCGGATTCGCTATTTACATGGCGGAATTTGCGAGCAGAAAGACCTAATGCTTCTCCAGAGAGGAATCCTTTTATTTGTAATATTTAAAAATGTTTGTGTGCTGCTGCGTGTCCCTGTGTGTGTGTGATAAACAGAGTGTATGCGCGTTGTGCACATTAATTATGCGCCCTTTAAATAACACAAAAAATACTGCGCTATTGACTTTAGACCAGGTTTTTGTTGGTCAATGGCGCAGTCGTTTTCAGTTGCCTCAAAATAGCGACGCGCCAACAATGCGCCTGAACACACCTCGTTTTCAGACCAGCACACTCATGGGCGAACAGATGGGTGCGAGTGCATTTGCTATTTAAACAACGTGGCTCTGGACGTGAAAATGATAACTGCGTCAAGCTGAAACAAGCAAAAAACACTTGTGTCGCGCCTGGCGTCGCATTGCGCCGGGTGTATGATAGGGCCCTATGAGTTGCAGTCTGACACCGTTTCCGCCTGATTGACAGGATATAATCGGCCCTGACCAATTTTGCTGGATTGTTGACCGATTTTTGACCGATACATTGGTGCATCCCTAGTAAAAATCTATTTAATTTTTAAATTATTAGAGTAAAGTGTAATATATATATATATTTTTTTTAATGTTACATATTTTATTCTTAGAAAATATGAATTATATAATTTAATTAGGCTATTTCTGTCTATTGGATATTTCGATCATAATTTTACAAAGCCCCCGAAGAACCTCTAGAAGTTTATGAGACTGTACTATGCAGAACAAATATACAGTGTATTGATTGTACTAGCTTTGCTCAATTTTCTTAAAATTGTTTAAGAAATGTTCCCTCTGTCTTTCAGGTGCCTGACATGGCTGAAATCCAGTCCCGTTTGGCCTATGTATCCTGTGTACGGCAGCTGGAACTTGTGAAGAAGAGTGCATACTGCGAGTACATTCGCCCTCCCATCGACCGCTTTAAGACCATGGACTTCGGGAAATTTGATGAAATCTATGTGAGAACACAAAAGCCCATATCTACAATAAACATAGGGGGCCAATTATTCTATGTTTTCTTGATACTATAGAGTTTTTAGCAGTAGAGTATTTATTGTGTGCATAGTGCGAATAGTAAATTACCTCCCACAACTGGGATAATTAAAGTTTTCTGTTGTCTTTCAGGATGTGGGTTACCAGCATGGTAAACTGGTGTTTACTGAGTGGGCTCGTGGGGACATCATTGACAACATGCTGAAAGACCATCGCTCAGCGGACTATAATGACAGCAAGAAGACCGATGTGAGTTTTCTTAATAACTCATTTAAACAAGCCATCATTCAACGCTTTTTTGTCTATTAATATCATTCTCTTGTGATTGGCTGTTTTTTTTCAGTCATGCACGTGTCCTAGTGCAGACTTCACTGATCTAGCTGAAATTGTATCCAGGATTGAGCCAGTACAGAGCTACGTAGGAGCTGATGGTCAGTTGCCCAAAAAAAAAAAGCATTTCTTCAACTCATGTACTTGCTGTACATTGCACTTGTACTTAACTGAAGTTTCTGTGTCTAGCAGAGGAGTCTGACTATGCGACGGAGTATGAGGAGGATGGGATGGACACAGTGAGAGAGGAGGAGGGTGAAGGTGAGGGTGAAGGTGAGGGTGAGGGTGAGGGTGAGGAAGAAGAGGAGGAGGAGGCTGAAGACCCTGAGGACCAGTCTCCTGGAGAATGGGGACCAAACGGGATCTTCACAACAGTGAGTATATACACACAACCTTTTATACAGTGGGGAGAACAAGTATTTGATACACTGCCGATTTTGCAGGTTTGCCCACTTACAAAGCATGTAGACGTCTGTAATTTTTATCATAGGTACACTTCAACTGTGAGTGATCGAATCTAAAACAAAAATCCAGAAAATTACATTTTTAAGTAATTAATTAGCATTTTATTGCATGACATAAGTATTTGATACATCAGAAAAGCAGAACTTAATATTTGGTACAGAAACCTTTGTTTGCAATTACAGAGATCATACGTTTCCTGTAGTTCTTGACCAGGTTTGCACACACTGGAGCAGGGATTTTGGCCCACTCCTCCATACAGACCTTCTCCAGATCCTTCAGGGTTCGGGGCTGTCGCTGGGCAATACGGACTTTCAGCTCCCTCCAAAGATTTTCTATTGGGTTCAGGTCTGGAGACTGGCTAGGCCACTCCAGGACCTTGAGATGCTTCTTACGGAGCCACTCCTTAGTTGCCCTGGCTGTGTGTTTCGGGTTGTTGTCATGCTGGAAGACCCAGCCACGACCCATCTTCAATGCTCTTACTGAGGGGAAGGAGGTTGTTGGCCAAGATCTCGCGATACATGGCCCCATCCATCCTCCCCTCAATACGGTGCAGTCGTCCTGTCCCCTTTGCAGAAAAGCATCCCCAAAGAATGTTTCCACCTCCATGCTTCACGGTTGGGATGGTGTTCTTGGGGTTGTACTCATCCTTCTTCTTCCTCCAAACACGGCAAGTGGAGTTTAGACTAAAAAGCTCTATTTTTGTCTCATCAGACCACATGACCTTCTCCCATTCCTCCTCTGGATCATCCAGATGGTCACTGGCAAACTTCAGACGGGCCTGGACATGCGCTGGCTTGAGCAGGGGGACCTTGCGTGAGCTGCAGGATTTTAATCCATGACGGCGTAGTGTGTTACTAATGGTTTTCTTTGAGACTGTGGTCCCAGCTCTCTTCAGGTCATTTGACCAGGTCCTGCCATGTAGTTCTGGGCTGATCCCTTACCTTCCTCATGATCATTGATGCCCCACGAGGTGAGATCTTGCATGGTGCCCCAGACCGAGGGAGATTGACCGTCATCTTGAACTTCTTCCATTTTCTAAACGGTTGTTGCCTTCTCACCAAGCTGCTTGCCTATTGTCCTGTAGCCCATCCCAGCCTTGTGCAGGTCTACAATTTTATCCCTGATGTCCTTACACAGCTCTCTGGTCTTGGCCATTGTGGAGAGGTTGGAGTCTGTTTGATTGAGTGTGTGGACAGGTGTCTTTTATACAGGTAACAAGTTCAAACAGGTGCAGTTAATACAGGTAATGAGTGGAGAACAGGAGGGCTTCTTAAAGAAAAACTAACAGGTCTGTGAGAGACGGAATTCTTACTGGTTGGTAGGTGATCAAATACTTATGTCATGCAATAAAATGCAAATTAATTATTTAAAAATCATACAATGTGATTTTCTGGATTTTTGTTTTAGATTCCGTCTCTCACAGTTGAAGTGTACCTATGATAAAAATTACAGACCTCTACATGCTTTGTAAGTAGGAAAACCTGCAAAATCGGCAGTGTGTCAAATACTTGTTCTCCTCACTGTATATGTCCTTAAAAGTTAAACCCACAGTCAACACAGTAACTAACCACATAACCGGTGAAATTAAAAACATTTTGTGTAGGATGAAGACAAGACGGTCCGTCAGAGGAAGAACATCACAAGGGACCTAAACATGGACTTCTCTGGAGTGTCAGATTGCTGAAAAGGGAGTAATGCAGGGTCCAGAGGTTAAAGGGCACTGGAAAGAGCAGCAGAGTCCCACCAGGGGCTGAAGAGTGTAAAGATAGATACAGAAGAAAAGACTTGTGAATTAATAAGATTGTTGGGAAGTCACCAAAGATACTGTGATTTAGGCCCATTAACACTAC